>CM046297.1:22391198-23064565 GCA_025267735.1 Mactra quadrangularis | reverse complement strand
GGCCCGATCCCAGAGAAAAAGTTTTTCGAGCAGAAAAAAACGCATGAATGTATACATCAGGGAAAAAGTCGATATTTCGTGGAAAATTTTTCACCCCGTTTTGGGCCTCAATGGGCCTGAGGGCATCCGCATAGACGTATTTGGGCGAAATTTCGGGCAATAAACCGGCAATCGTGGCCAAAACAGCAATTTACCATAGTCGCACCTAACCCTAGGCGGCACCCTATACGGACGCGAAAACGGTCCCGCTGGCCCCCGGAAGGGCCTCAGGTACCGGAAGTGGCACATTTCTGGACTCGTCTGGACCATAGGAAGCGACTGAGGCCCAATTGGGCCCGATCCCAGAGAAAAAGTTTTTCGAGCAGAAAAAAACGCATGATGTATACATCAGGGAAAAAGTCGATTTTTCGTGGAAAATTTTTCACCCCGTTTTGGGCCTCAATGGGCCTGAGGGCATCCGCATAGACGTATTTGGGCGAAATTTCTGGTATAAACCGGCAATCGTGGCCAAAAACAGCAATTTACCATAGTCGCGCCTATCCCTAGGCGGAACCCTATACGGACGCGAAAACGGTCCCGCTGGCCACCGGAAGGGCCTCAGGTACCGGAAGTGGCAAATTTCTGGACTCGTCTGGACCATAGGAAGCGACTGAGGCCCAATTGGGCCCGATCCCAGAGAAAAAGTTTTTCGAGCAGAAAAAACGCATGATGTATACATCAGGGAAAAAGTCGATTTTTTCGTGGAAAATTTTTCACCCCGTTTTGGGCCTCAATGGGCCTGAGGGCATCCGCATAGACGTAATTTGGGCGAAATTTCGGGCATAAATCGGCAATCGTGGCCAAAACAGCAATTTACCATAGTCGCGCCTATCCCTAGGCGGCACCCTATACGGACGCGAGAAACGGTAACGCTGGCCACCAGAGGGCCTCAGGTACCGGAAAGTGGCACATTTCTGGACTCGTCTGGACCATAGGAAAGCGACTGAGGCCCAATTGGGCCCGATCCCAGAGAAAAAGTTTTTCGAGCAGAAAAAAACGCATGATGTATACATCAGGGAAAAAGTCGATTTTTTCGTGGAAAATTTTTCACCCCGTTTTGGGCCTCAATGGGCCTGAGGGCATCCGCATAGACGTATTTGGGCGAAATTTCGGGCATAAACCGGCAATCGTGGCCAAAACAGCAATTTACCATAGTCGCGCCTAACCCTAGGCGGCACCCTATACGGACGCAAAAAACGGTCCCGCTGGCCCCCGGAAGGGCCTCAGGTACCGGAAGTGGCACATTTCTGGACTCGTCTGGACCATAGGAAGCGACTGGAGGCCCAATTGGGCCCGATCCCAGAGAAAAAGTTTTTCGAGCAGAAAAAACGCATGATGTATACTTCAGGGAAAAAGTCGATTTTTCGTGGAAAATTTTTCACCCCGTTTTGGGCCTCAATGGGCCTGAGGGCATCCGCTTAGACGTATTTGGGCGAAATTTCGGGCATAAACCGGCAATCGTGGCCAAAAACAGCAATTTACCAAAAACGCGCCTAACCCTAGGCGGCACCCTATACGGACGCGAAAACGGTCCCACTGGCCCCCGGAAGGGCCTCAGGTACCGGAAGTGGCACATTTCTGGACTCGTCTGGACCATAGGAAGCGACTGAGGCCCAATTGGGCCCGATCCCAGAGAAAAAGTTTTTCGAGCAGAAAAAAACGCATGATGTATACATCAGGGAAAAAGTCGATTTTTCGTGGAAAATTTTTCACCCCGTTTTGGGCCTCAATGGGCCTGAGGGCATCCGCATAGACGTATTTGGGCGAAATTTCGGGCATAAACGGCAATCGTGGCCAAAACAGCAATTTACCATAGTCGCGCCTAACCCTAGGCGGCACCCTATACGGACGCGAGAAAACGGTCCCGCTGGCCCCCGGAAGGGCCTCAGGAACCGGAAGTGGCACATTTCTGGACTCGTCTGGACCATAGGAAGCGACTGAGGCCCAATTGGGCCCGATCCCAGAGAAAAAGTTTTTCGAGCAGAAAAAAACGCGATGATGTATACATCAGGGAAAAAGTCGATTTTTCGTGGAAAATTTTTCACCCCGTTTTTGGGCCTCAATGGGCCTGATAGGGCATCCGCATAGACGTATTTGGGTGAAATTTCGGGCATAAACCGGCAATCGTGGCCAAAAAACAGCAATTTACCATAGTCGCGCCTAACCCTAGGCGGCACCCTATACGGACGCGAAAACGGTCCCGCTGGCCCCCGGAAGGGCCTCAGGTACCGGAAGTGGGCACATTTCTGGACTCGTCTGGACCATAGGAAGCGACTGAGGCCCAATTGGGCCCGATCCCAGAGAAAAAGTTTTTCGAGCAGAAAAAACGCATGATGTATACATCAGGGAAAAAGTCGATTTTTCGTGGAAAATTTTTTCACCCCGTTTTTGGGCCTCAATGGGCCTGAGGGCATCCGCATAGACGTATTTGGGTGAAATTTCGGGCATAAACCGGCAATCGTGGCCAAAAACAGCAATTTACCATAGTCGCGCCTAACCCTAGGCGGCACCCTATACGGACGCGGAAAACGGTCCCGCTGGCCCCCGGAAGGGCCTCAGGTACCGGAAAGGGCACATTTCTGGACTCGTCTGGACCATAGGAAGCGACTGAGGCCCAATTGGGCCCGATCCCAGAGAAAAGTTTTTCGAGCAGAAAAAACGCATGATGTATACATCAGGGAAAAAAGTCGATTTTTCGTGGAAAATTTTTCACCCCGTTTTGGGCCTCAATGGGCCTGAGGGCATCCGCATAGACGTATTTGGGCGAAATTTCGGGCATAAACCGGAAATCGTGGCCAAAAGCAGCAATTTACCATAGTCGCGCCTAACCCTAGGCGGCACCCTATACGGACGCGAAAACGGTCCCGCTGGCCCCCGGAAGGGCCTCAGGTACCGGAAGTGGCACATTTCTGGACTCGTCTGGACCATAGGAAGCGACTGAGGCCCAATTGGGCCCGATCCCAGAGAAAAAGTTTTTCGAGCAGAAAAAACGCATGATGTATACATCAGGGAAAAAGTCGATTTTTCGTGGAAAATTTTTCACCCCGTTTTGGGCCTCAATGGGCCTGAGGGCATCCGCATAGACGTATTTGGAAGAAATTTCGGGCATAAACCGGCAATCGTGGCCAAAAGCAGCAATTTACCATAGTCGCGCCTAACCCTAGGCGGCACCCTATACGGACGCGAAAACGGTCCCGCTGGCCCCCGGAAGGGCCTCAGGTACCGGAAGTGGCACATTTCTGGACTCGTCTGGACCATAGGAAGCGACTGAGGCCCAATTGGGCCCGATCCCAGAGAAAAAGTTTTTCGAGCAGAAAAAACGCATGATGTATACATCAGGGAAAAAGTCGATTTTTCGTGGAAAATTTTTCACCCCGTTTTGGGCCTCAATGGGCCTGAGGGCATCCGCATAGACGTATTTGGAAGAAATTTCGGGCATAAACCGGCAATCGTGGCCAAAAGCAGCAATTTACCATAGTCGCGCCTAACCCTAGGCGGCACCCTATACGGACGCGAAAACGGTCCCGCTGGCCCCCGGAATGGCCTCAGGTACCGGAAGTGGCACATTTCTGGACTCGTCTGGACCATAGGAAGCGACTGAGGCCCAATTGGGCCCGATTCCAGAGAAAAAGTTTTTCGAGCAGAAAAAACGCATGATGTATACATCAGGGAAAAAGTCGATTTTTCGTGGAAAATTTTTCACCCCGTTTTGGGCCTCAATGGGCCTGAGGGCATCCGCATAGACGTATTTGGGCGAAATTTCGGGCATAAACCGGCAATCGTGGCCAAAAACAGCAATTTACCATAGTTGCGCCTAACCCTAGGCGGCACCCTATACGGACGCGAAAACGGTCCCGCTGTCCCCCGGAAGGGCCTCAGGTACCGGAAGTGGCACATTTCTGGACTCGTCTGGACCATAGGAAGCGACTGAGGCCCAATTGGGCCCGATCCCAGAGAAAAAGTTTTTTCGAGCAGAAAAAACGCAATGATGTATACATCAGGGAAAAAGTCGATTTTTCGTGGAAAATTTTTCACCCCGTTTTGGGCCTCAATGTGCCTGAGGGCATCCGCATAGACGTATTTGGGCGAAAATTTCGGGCATTAAACCGGCAATCGTGGCCAAAAAACAGCAATTTACCATAGTCGCGCCTAACCCTAGGCGGCACCCTATACGGACGCGAAAACGGTCCCGCTGTCCCCCGGAAGGGCCTCAGGTACCGGAAGTGGCACATTTCTGGACTCGTCTGGACCATAGGAAGCGACTGAGGCCCAATTGGGCCCGATCCCAGAGAAAAAGTTTTTCGAGCAGAAAAAAAACGCATGATGTATACATCAGGGAAAAAGTCGATTTTTCGTGGAAATTTTTCACCCCGTTTTGGGCCTCAATGTGCCTGAGGGCATCCGCATAGACGTAATTGGGCGAAATTTCGGGCATAAAACCGGCAATCGTGGCCAAAAACAGCAATTTTACCATAGTCGCGCCTAACCCTAGGCGGCACCCTATACGGACGCGGAAACAGTCCCGCTGGCCCCCGGAAGGGCCTCAGGTACCGGAAGTGGCACATTTCTGGACTCGTCTGGACCATAGGAAGCGACTGAGGCCCAATTGGGCCCGATCCCAGAGAAAAAGGTTTTCGAGCAGAAAAAACGCATGATGTATACATCAGGGAAAAAGTCGATTTTTCGTGGAAAATTTTTCACCCCGTTTTGGGCCTCAATGGGCCTGAGGGCATCCGCATAGACGTATTTGGGCGAAATTTCGGGCATAAACCGGCAATCGTGGCCAAAACAGCAATTTACCATAGTCGCACCTAACCCTAGGCGGCACCCTATACGGACGCGGGGGGGAAAACGGTCCCGCTGGCCCCCGGAAGGGCCTCAGGTACCGGAAGTGGCACATTTCTGGACTCGTCTGGACCATAGGAAGCGACTGAGGCCCAATTGGGCCCGATCCCAGAGAAAAAGTTTTTCGAGCAGAAAAAAACGCATGATGTATACATCAGGGAAAAAGTCGATTTTTCGTGGAAAATTTTTCACCCCGTTTTGGGCCTCAATGGGCCTGAGGGCATCCGCATAGACGTATTTGGGCGAAATTTCGGGCATAAACCGGCAATCGTGGCCAAAACAGCAATTTACCATAGTCGCACCTAACCCTAGGCGGCACCCTATACGGACGCGAAAACGGTCCCGCTGGCCCCCGGAAGGGCCTCAGGTACCGGAAGTGGCACATTTCTGGACTCGTCTGGACCATAGGAAGCGACTGAGGCCCAATTGGGCCCGATCCCAGAGGAAAAAGTTTTTTCGAGCAGAAAAAAAACGGCATGATGTATACATCAGGGAAAAAGTCGATTTTTCGTGGAAAATTTTTCACCCCGTTTTGGGCCTCAATGGGCCTGAGGGCATCCGCATAGACGTATTTGGGCGAAATTTCGGGCATAAACCGGCAATCGTGGCCAAAACAGCAATTTACCATAGTCGCACCTAACCCTAGGCGGCACCCTATACGGACGCGAAAACGGTCCCGCTGGCCCCCGGAAGGGCATCAGGTACCGGAAGTGGCACATTTCTGGACTCGTCTGGACTATAGGAAGCGACTGAGGCCCAATTGGGCCCGATCCCAGAGAAAAAGTTTTTCGAGCAGAAAAAAACGCATGATGTATACATCAGGGAAAAAGTCGATTTTTCGTGGAAAATTTTTCACCCCGTTTTGGGCCTCAATGTGCCTGAGGGCATCCGCATAGACGTATTTGGGCGAAATTTCGGGCATAAAACCGGCAATCGTGGCCAAAAAACAGCAATTTACCATAGTCGCGCCTAACCCTAGGCGGCACCCTATACGGACGCGGAAAACGGTCCCGCTGTCCCCCGGAAGGGCCTCAGGTACCGGAAGTGGCACATTTCTGGACTCGTCTGGACCATAGGAAGCGACTGAGGCCCAATTGGGCCCGATCCCAGAGAAAAAGTTTTTCGAGCAGAAAAAAACGCATGATGTATACATCAGGGAAAAAGTCGATTTTTCGTGGAAAATTTTTCACCCCGTTTTGGGCCTCAATGTGCCTGAGGGCATCCGCATAGACGTAATTGGGCGAAATTTCGGGCATAAACCGGCAATCGTGGCCAAAAACAGCAATTTTACCATAGTCGCGCCTAACCCTAGGCGGCACCCTATACGGACGCGGAAAACAGTCCCGCTGGCCCCCGGAAGGGCCTCAGGTACCGGAAGTGGCACATTTCTGGACTCGTCTGGACCATAGGAAGCGACTGAGGCCCAATTGGGCCCGATCCCAGAGAAAAAGGTTTTTCGAGCAGAAAAAAACGCATGATGTATACATCAGGGAAAAAGTCGATTTTTCGTGGAAAATTTTTCACCCCGTTTTGGGCCTCAATGGGCCTGAGGGCATCCGCATAGACGTATTTTGGGCGAAATTTCGGGCATAAACCGGCAATCGTGGCCAAAACAGCAATTTACCATAGTCGCACCTAACCCTAGGCGGCACCCTATACGGACGCGGGGAAAACGGTCCCGCTGGCCCCCGGAAGGGCCTCAGGTACCGGAAGTGGCACATTTCTGGACTCGTCTGGACCATAGGAAGCGACTGAGGCCCAATTGGGCCCGATCCCAGAGAAAAAGTTTTTCGAGCAGAAAAAAACGCATGATGTATACATCAGGGAAAAAGTCGAATTTTCGTGGAAAATTTTTCACCCCGTTTTGGGCCTCAATGGGCCTGAGGGCATCCGCATAGACGTATTTGGGCGAAATTTCGGGCATAAACCGGCAATCGTGGCCAAAAACAGCAATTTACCATAGTCGCGCCTAACCCTAGGCGACACCCTATACGGACGCGAAAACGGTCCCGCTGGCCCCCGGAAGGGCCTCAGGTACCGGAAGTGGCACATTTCTGGACTCGACTGGACCATAGGAAGCGACTGAGGCCCAATAGGGCCCGATCCCAGAGAAAAAGTTTTTCGAGCAGAAAAACCGCATGATGTATACATCAGGGAAAAGTCGATTTTTCGTGGAAAATTTTTCACCCCGTTTTGGGCCTCAATGGGCCTGAGGGCATCCGCATAGACGTATTTGGGCGAAATTTCGGGCATAAACCGGCAATCGTGGCCAAAAAACAGCAATTTACCATAGTCGCGCCTAACCCTAGGCGGCACCCTATACGGACGCGAGAAACGGTCCCCCTGGCCCCCGGAAGGGCCTCAGGTACCGGAAGTGGCACATTTCTGGACTCGTCCTGGACCATAGGAAGCGACTGAGGCCCAATTGGGCCCGATCCCAGAGAAAAAGTTTTTTCGAGCAGAAAAAACGCATGATGTATACATCAGGGAAAAAGTCGAATTTTCGTGGAAAATTTTTCACCCCGTTTTGGGCCTCAATGGGCCTGAGGGCATCCGCATAGACGTATTTGGGCGAAATTTCGGGCATAAACCGGCAATCGTGGCCAAAAAACAGCAATTTACCATAGTCGCGCCTAACCCTAGGCGGCACCCTATACGGACGCGGGAAAACGGTCCCGCTGGCCCCCGGAAGGGCCTCAGGTACCGGAAGTGGCACATTTCTGGACTCGACTGGACCATAGGAAGCGACTGAGGCCCAATAGGGCCCGATCCCAGAGAAAAAGTTTTTCGAGCAGAAAAAACGCATGATGTATACATCAGGGAAAAAGTCGATTTTTCGTGGAAAATTTTTCACCCCGTTTTGGGCCTCAATGGGCCTGAGGGCATCCGCATAGACGTATTTGGGCGAAATTTCGGGCATAAACCGGCAATCGTGGCCAAAAACAGCAATTTACCATAGTCGCGCATAACCCTAGGCGGCACCCTATACGGACGCGAAAACGGTCCCGCTGGCCCCCGGAAGGGCCTCAGGTACCGGAAGTGGCACATTTCTGGACTCGACTGGACCATAGGAAGCGACTGAGGCCCAATAGGGCCCGATCCCAGAGAAAAAGTTTTTCGAGCAGAAAAAACGCCATGATGTATACATCAGGGAAAAAGTCGATTTTTCGTGGAAAATTTTTTCACCCCGTTTTGGGCCTCAATGGGCCTGAGGGCATCCGCATAGACGTATTTGGGCGAAATTTCGGGCATAAACCGGCAATCGTGGCCAAAAACGGCAATTTACCATAGTCGCGCATAACCCTAGGCGGCACCCTATACGGACGCGAAAACGGTCCCGCTGGCCCCCGGAATGGCCTCAGGTACCGGAAGTGGCACATTTCTGGACTCGTCTGGACCATAGGAAGCGACTGAGGCCCAATTGGGCCCGATCCCAGAGAAAAAGTTTTTTCGAGCAGAAAAAAAACGCATGATGTATACATCAGGGAAAAAGTCGATTTTTCGTGGAAAATTTTTCACCCCGTTTTAGGCCTCAATGGGCCTGAGGGCATCCGCATAGACGTATTTGGGCGAAATTTCGGGCATAAACCGGCAATCGTGGCCAAAAACAGCAATTTACCATAGTCGCGCCTAACCCTAGGCGGCACCCTATACGGACGCGAAAACGGTCCCGCTGGCCCCCGGAAGGGCCTCAGGTACCGGAAGTGGCACATTTCTGGACTCGTCTGGACCATAGGAAGTGACTGAGGCCCAATTGGGCCCGATCCCAGAGAAAAAGTTTTTCGAGCAGAAAAAACGCATGATGTATATATCAGGGAAAAAGTCGATTTTTCGTGGAAAATTTTTCACCCCGTTTTGGGCCTCAATGGGCCTGAGGGCATCCTCATAGACGTATTTGGGCGAAATTTCGGGCATAAACCGGCAATCGTGGTCAAAAACAGCAATTTACAATAGTCGCGCCTAACCCTAGGCGGCACCCTATACGGACGCGAAAACGGTCCCGCTGGCCCCCGGAAGGGCCTCAGGTACCGGAAGTGGCACATTTCTGGACTCGTCTGGACCATAGGAAGCGACTGAGGCCCAATTGGGCCCGAACCCAGAGAAAAAGTTTTTCGAGCAGAAAAAACGCATGATGTATACATCAGGGAAAAAGTCGATTTTTCGTGGAAAGTTTTTCACCCCGTTTTGGGCCTCAATGGGCCTGAGGGCATCCGCATAGACGTATTTGGGCGAATTTTCGGGCATAAACCGGCAATCGTGGCCAAAAAACAGCAATTTACCATAGTCGCGCCTAACCCTAGGCGGCACCCTATACGGACGCGAAAACGGTCCCGCTGGCCCCCGGAAGGGCCTCAGGTACCGGAAGTGGCACATTTCTGGACTCGTCTGGACCATAGGAAGCGACTGAGGCCAAATTGGGCCCGATCCCAGAGAAAAAGTTTTTCGAGCAGAAAAAACGCATGATGTATACATCAGGGAAAAAGTCGATTTTTCGTGGAAAATTTTTCACCCCGTTTTGGGCCTCAATGGGCCTGAGGGCATCCGCATAGATGTATTTGGGCGAAATTTCGGGCATAAACCGGCAATCGTGGCCAAAAACAGCAATTTACCATAGTCGCGCCTAACCCTAGGCGGCACCCTATACGGACGCGAAAACGGTCCCGCTGGCCCCCGGAAGGGCCTCAGGTACCGGAAGTGGCACATTCCGGGACTCGTCTGGACCATAGGAAGCGACTGAGGCCCAATTGGGCCCGATCCCAGAGAAAAAGTTTTTCGAGCAGAAAAAAACGCATGATGTATACATCAGGGAAAAAGTCGATTTTTCGTGGAAAATTTTTCACCCCGTTTTGGGCCTCAATGGGCCTGAGGGCATCCGCATAGACGTATTTGGGCGAAATTTCGGGCATAAACCGGCAATCGTGGCCAAAAACAGCAATTTACCATAGTCGCGCCTAACCCTAGGCGGCACCCTATACGGACGCGAAAACGGTCCCGCTGGCCCCCGGAAGGGCCTCAGGTACCGGAAGTGGCACATTTCTGGACTCGTCTGGACCATAGGAAGCGACTGAGGCCCAATTGGGCCCGATCCCAGAGAAAAAGTTTTTCGAGCAGAAAAAACGCATGATGTATACATCAGGGAAAAAGTCGATTTTTCGTGGAAAATTTTTCACCCCGTTTTGGGCCTCAATGGGCCTGAGGGCATCCGCATAGATGTATTTGGGCGAAATTTCGGGCATAAACCGGCAATCGTGGCCAAAAACAGCAATTTACCATAGTCGCGCCTAACCCTAGGCGGCACCCTATACGGACGCGAAAACGGTCCCGCTGGCCCCCGGAAGGGCCTCAGGTACCGGAAGTGGCACATTTCTGGACTCGTCTGGACCATAGGAAGCGAATGAGGCCCAATTGGGCCCGATCCCAGAGAAAAAGTTTTTCGAGCAGAAAAAACGCATGATGTATACATCAGGGAAAAAGTCGATTTTTCGTGGAAAATTTTTCACCCCGTTTTGGGCCTCAATGGGCCTGAGGGCATCCGCATAGACGTATTTGGGCGAAATTTCGGGCATAAACCGGCAATCGTGGCCAAAAACAGCAATTTACCATAGTCGCGCCTAACCCTAAGCGGCACCCTATACGGACGCGAAAACGGTCCCGCTGGCCCCCGGAAGGGCCTCAGGTACCGGAAGTGGCACATTTCTGGACTCGTCTGGACCATAGGAAGCGACTGAGGCCCAATTGGGCCCGATCCCAGAGAAAAAGTTTTTCGAGCAGAAAAAACGCATGATGTATACATCAGGGAAAAAGTCGATTTTTCGTGGAAAATTTTTCACCCCGTTTTGGGCCTCAATGGGCCTGAGGGCATCCGCATAGATGTATTTGGGCGAAATTTCGGGCTTAAACCGGAAATCGTGGCCAAAAACAGCAATTTACCATAGTCGCGCCTAACCCTAGGCGGCACCCTATACGGACGCGAAAACGGTCCCGCTTGCCCCCGGAAGGGCCTCAGGTACCGGAAGTGGCACATTTCTGTACTCGTCTGGACCATAGGAAGCGACTGAGGCCCAATTGGCCCGATCCCAGAGAAAAAGTTTTTCGAGCAGAAAAAACGCATGATGTATACATCAGGGAAAAAGTCGATTTTTCGTGGAAAATTTTTCACCCCGTTTTGGGCCTCAATGGGCCTGAGGGGCATCCTCATAGACGTATTTGGGCGAAATTTCGGGCATAAACCGGCAATCGTGGCCAAAAACAGCAATTTACCAATTGGGCCACAGTCGATGTTTATGGTCCAGACGAGTCAGGAAATGTGCCACATCCGGTACCTGAGGCCCTTCCGGGGGCCAGGGGCCCGTTTCCGCTTCCGTATATGGTCCACCTAGGGGTACGTGCGGTTATTCGGAAGTTTTCGTTTTTGGCCACGATTGCCGGTTTTTGCCCGAAATTTCGCCCAAATACGCCTCTGCGGTTGCCCTCGGGCCCATTCATGCCTATTGAGGCCAAAAACGGGGCAAAAAGATTTTCTTCCAAAACCGACTTTTTCCTTGATATACATTAGGTGTTTTTTCTGGGTGAAAAACTTTTTCTCTGGGACCGGGCCCAATTGGGCCTCAGTCTCTGCGTATTGTCCAGACGAGTCAGGAAATGTGCCACATCTGGTACCTGAGGCCCTTCCGGAGGCCAGGGGACCCGTTTCCGCGTCCGTATATGGTCCACCTACGGGTACGTGCGGTTATGCGTAAGTTGCCGTTTTTGGCCACGATTGCCGGTTCTTGCCCGAAATTTCGCCCAAATACTCCTCTGCGGTTGCCCTCGGGCCCATTCATGCCCATTGAGGCCAAAAACGGGGCAAAAAGTTTTTCTTCCAAAACACATCAGGTGTTTTTTCGGGGTGAAAACCTTTTTCTCTGGGACCGGGCGCAATTGGGCCTCAGTCGCTGCGTATGGTCCAGACGAGTCAGGAAATGTGCCACATCCGGTACCTGAGGCTTTTGACGTCTAAAATTGATCTAATACGATGTTCTATCTAATGAGTGTATCTTAAGGAAAGGTAACTCAGTAGGCCCAGATTTTGTTGCGTTTAGCCGATAAATTTTAGCGGTGTGTCAGTATTTGTTTGTGATAGTCCCTACTCTCGCATGGCGAATGATGGCCTTGTTTACACATTCTGACTTTAACTAGTGAATAAGTAATGTTTTCAGTGCCAGGGTTATTTTTCGTACATCTATATTTCTACCAAAATTCTAAATTTACATGTTTGCAAATGCGCATCTTTAGTTGTACACTGCTAAAATGTCAGAATTCAATGACGTCATTGTATTGTGTTTCGGAGTAGGTTTACTTTTGCTTTCGTATTTTATCAACGGTCATTTTGTGGAACGCCTCACCAAAAACAAGTAGTCAATATATTTTACACCATGGCAGTGCTTTTCTTCCGACCGATTTTGTAGGCGTTAATAATTTGTTCCTGGCCAGTTCGCATCTACGGGTAGATTAGACTGTTTGTTTTTCATTTGAAATGCTAGTATACTTCATTTAAATTGTTGGAGCGCATTTGCTGCGGTCATATAGCCATATTGATATGCAAGCGAGAAAAACTGCAAATTCGTAGAGCTGTACAGACATTATAAACAATCTATAGAATATGTTGACTGATTTTGAATGAAATCATGGGGAGAAAATTGTTTCTTTAGAATTAGACCCAATTGAGCCTCCTCGCTTTTTATTGTCCAGACGAGAGAGAATGAGAAGGGAGGGGGGGGAAGGGGGGATAGAGAGAGAGAGTTGTTTTTTTAAATCTTAGTCCACAAAGGAACTTTACCTACAAATAACGCTTATAGAATTTTGCTTTGGAACGGGCTATCGTTAAATTAGGGATGTAACTAAAGAGTATAGATTCAAGGGTGTGATAATTTTATACTTGTCCTAACCGATTAACGTAAGAAAAGAGTGAACATTGATGTTTTAATAATGAATCTTGAAGTGGGAGGTTTAAAGTGTGAAGTTTGAATAGTGGAGTTTCTGTTTTTAGACCTCGGTTTGCGAGCTAATTTAACAGCGGTATTATTCTCAGTCTGCGATTGGACGGCTCAGTTCAAATTTCGTGACGTAGACAATGTAAACAGCTACGTATCATAACAATTTAGTCATTAATTATTATGATGATAAAAGGTCACCTGAACGTGACCCTGGTTTGAAAAAGGCCAGATCTAAATTAGCGAGTAGGCGAGCGGAAAATTTTAGATCGGGTTTTAATGAGATTGTCCCTCGACATGCAAAACGAAACTAATAGCTAGTACAGTATAACCTCTAAAGAGCAGCTCCCCATTAAACAAATCCTCTGCACAACAGCAGCTTTTGATATTTCCCTTCAGCGTAATTTTAATTGAATTTAATCTCTGCATAGCAACAACCTCTGAACACCAACAGACTTTACTCCCCCCAAGTGGGTGTTGTTCAAGAGAGGTTGTACTGTATTACATAGCAGGTCATCAATTATATTGTTATAGATAGAAGACCTTTAAGCTAAAGATTAGAAACTTGCAATCTTTTTAAGCAAACTAATACTCTTTCATCTAAGCATTCGTATTGTCAGGGATTTTATATAACAGGGATTTGTAACGATAAGTAAATGTAATAGATATTCATCAAATTTCACTGTCGTCGCTCTTATTTCGGCCAATACGGAAAACAAGTATAAAAAGTTGAAATAAAAATATTTTGTACCAGTACCGTTCAAATTGACATACATGTTAGGAAAAATGTGTTTCTATATGATCTTGAAGTAAATTACGCTCACAGACTGTTTCACAAAATAATGCATTTTCCCGCCGATCTGCCATTTTTAGCCCCATTTTATATCACCTAAAGTAATAATTGCAACAACTTTTTGTCAAAAACTTCAGAAACATTCACGAGTTGCATGGAAGACATGTACAAAAATCAGTTTTTAAACTCTGGAATAGTTTGTACAGCCTGCTTCAGCCAGTTATAGACAGTGACGACCGAGAAAATTCAAAAAGCACTTCGTTACAAATCCCTGTTTTATAGGATCCCTCGTATTGTCAAGGATTTGTATAATGTAATCCACGAATTTCTTGTAAGTCAAAGTAGGCTTAACTCGACCTAAGGAAAAGAACACTGCGTTGATTTTTCTTGAAATTTTGACGACGCTGACGTTTTTTAAAGAGTCAATTGTAGCCTGGTTACAGTACTGTGGTCGATGGAAACCAGTTGCCAAGGCGGACACAATTATATAGGACCTGCAGTTAAACCACACTATTGGGCACATCAAAAGTGATGGCTTACATAGGCGGATCTAGCGGTGGGATCAGAGAGGTCCGGACTCCCCCCCCCCCGAAATTTCCACAAAGCCCCCGTCCATGAATGATTTTTTAAACTGTAAACCATTTTTAAGTGGCATGAAACAATTTTTCTCGGAATTGCTTTGATCACCTTTGCGTTTAACATAGATCTAGTGGTTAAGAAATTTTCATTATTAATATATTTTGTTAATCTGCAAATAGTGTATAATCTTGTTGTGGTTGGAAAGTTTGGAACCTCCCCCAAGGTTGGACCCGCTAGAAAAAGGTTGGACTCCCTAGAAAAGTATAAACCCTCCCCCTAGAAAAATCCTGGATCCGCCCCTGATTTAAATAGCGAAATTGTCTCATTATAATCACCTTTTTTTCAAATTAAAGCATTTTGGACAATAAGATCGTCAAGTACAGCAATGACAAACTTGAAGGTAGTTTCTATTCAGGAACTTTACTGTAATTGACAATTGTTGAAAGCAGCAAAAAACCAAATTATTCATAACCCCTGACATATTTTTACGGAGTATAACGCCGTGTCTATACAATTTAGGTCATTTCACGGCGTCCAACTTAGCTTCCCTGGACCCTTGTCTATAACCAGTACTCACCTACTCTTCCACAAGGCCGGAAATTTCTCCATATTAATTATCTAATCCATTGAGATAATTGACATTATTGTCAATTTATCATGCAAGGGTATAACCTCCCCGTGTGGGATTCGAACCCGTACCCCCTTCGGGACACTAGATTCCATATCCCGGTGCGCTACCAACTGTGCTATCGATCCGGATTTCCTACACATTTAACTCAAATAAAATAAATATTAGAACCACGGTAAAATCTCTGTCATGATTAGTCTGCTTTGTTCCGCTTAGTTCTGTTCAGTTTTGCTGTGCCTCAGTATATCCTGCCCTGCCCTGCCCTGCCCTGCCCTGCCCTGCCCTGCCCTGCCCTGCCCTGCCCTGCCCTGCCCTGCCCTGCCCTGCCCTGCCCTGCCCTGCCCTGCCCTGCCCTGCCATTCCTTCCCTGTCATTCCTGCCCTGCCCTGCCCTGCCCTGCCCTGCTATGATCATCCCTGCCCTGCTATGATCATCCCTGCCCTGCCCTGCTCTATTCAGCACTGCTGTGCCATGGCCTGTTCTGTTCAACTCAACTTTGTCATGCTTCGTTTTGCTCTACTCTGCTCCACTCCGCTCTATCCCGATCTGTTTAACACAAAATATCCCCCAACAGTCTACCGTAACGTTAACTCTAAATTCTCCATTATTAACCTACTGTATATTGTTCTTGTATGGCATTATTTGTTAATGACAGAAATAAGTCAGTAAATCTCTATGTAATTGCTCGTGTAATCATCAAAGTTGAAATAACTAAGTCTTGTTGACATACAAATAAAAGTACAAGTTTACTAATGTCACTAGTACCTATGTGAAAGCAACAAGTACGAAATGTATGTTTTTCAAAGAAAACATTACGCTACTTGGTGAAAAATTGAAGATAGACCATAAAGACACTGACACAGTTTTTCTGTGAAGCTAGCATCTATACTTTGATGTAGATATAGAGTTCGCGCTTCTGATTCCAGTCATATAAAAATCTCATTTTTGAAATCAAGAGAATGTCGGACAATAAATTGCTGCAGCGTCACGTGAGTCGGTGGGCGGAGCATCGGTAATCTGGCGTAAGGTCATTTGAGATAAAGCACTTGGGTTTTAAAGCGACGATAACCCAACCTTACAATATAATAAATCGGGGAAATGTCAAAACAACTACATGTACATATTGCAAATACTTCTAAGAGCTAAGAACGACAATAGCCCACATTTGAGGGAAATTTTGACCTGACAGTACATATCAATATAAAACTGTTTCTAACCTGGGAATTGACCATGTTTAATAGCTGTTGCAAAATTTATTCTCATTTAAATTTGTCGCGGACAATTACATTGGACTATTCCTGCGCAATTAAAGAGGTATTTACTACTTTAATGCATATAGTCCGCGATACGCGAAAGCAAACAGACACCGGTTAATGTAAGAGGAAGTTCCTTGTGTCGCTTCCTTGTGTTATATTATCCAGTGTTTAATTTGCTATATAAGGCAATTTATGATGGAATATGACTAACAAGTTCGTGACTTCAGAAAATGAGCCAGACATTCATTAAATAAATTCAACCTTTTATATGACCGATATCTTATAGTGCGTACAAAAAAACGTGCTTTGGTAAACATTAAAATGAGACAATCCATTTCAGGGGTAGGCAGTATTGAAAATAAAATGTGTGTAATTCATTTTAACAAAATTAGCATGATGGATACCACCATTTCTTGGAAAATCATGCTTGTATTGGTAAAAATCTTTTCCATTTCACCAACAACTAAGACAATCGTAAAACATATCACATGTTTATGTTATTGTCATCCCGAGCGTCCCTCGTCGTGGATTAGTTTATTGTATTGTTATTATAAACAGTGGTTTCTTTTTGTTCGAACTACTAATCAGATAACTTTTCCGGTGCCTTGTCTACGAGTACAGTGACATCCAAAAAGTTGTTGAACAAATGATTTTTTTTAAAAATTGACTATGCCAACCGCAAGCAACTTAACTATAATTAAAGAGTTGCATGTAAAATTCGTTTTGGATAACATGAACATTTATTTACATAGAATTAGGGCTATGGTGAGTATCCGAGTACTCGGATATTCGCGAACCCGACCAGAAAATCAAGTTCCATATTCGTCATTTTTGAAAAAAATGAAAGAACATTTTCAGCTTTATTACCACTGAAAACGAGCCACACTACAAATGAAAACTCAAATTTTTTATTACATTCGCGGATACGCCACAATTGAAATGTATTCTCTGACTCTCTAGGCAAAATAAATGTGTAAATATGACGTAAATTCTTTATAACACCGTAATAATGTTACCCCCGTACTCTAACATCTTCCCTATACCCCAAGGAATCATCGTCAGAATTTGCTCTTTAAAAACACGACTGGAATAAAATATTGAACATGAATACATGGAATAACAAATTATCATCAAACCTGACATGACAGTTCTAGAATTAAAAGAAAACATAAATATTTATGGTAGTGTTATGACCTCGGGTTCAACACTAGGCAATTTTAAAGGAATACTTGGAGAAATTTCTGTGTCGTAGTATTTTTTGGGATTTGTTTATCGTCGTAGCAAGACCTTACATAGGTCATATCACAAAGGTCAGTCAACCTACTACTAATAACCGTTTCTGGAAGGGTTAATCTCTGAATTTTGCCTTTTGCAAGGCGCATAACTCTGTCAGTGACTGAGAACGGCCCTCTATGATTTTGAATCAGTGGTAGGAGGAAGAATAGCCGTAGATATTATTATAGGGCCAAAATCTGACTATATGTCCCTTTAAAGACAAGAGACTATCACTTGATAGAATATTTCAAATACGAAATGTCGAATGAAAATTTGCGTGTGAGCAGTTCTAATTTAATGTCAATTTTTAATTGAAGAACAACAAATAAGAATATGTCGATAGTTTCAACACAGACAATGCTTGTAGTGACGGTAGTGGTTTTACAGCGAAATATGAGACGAAATTATGTATAAGAGTATTTTTCACCAATACTTAAATCGTATTTCAAGAATTTACTAATTTGAGGGAGTCGATGGTTTTATAAGAAAATATCGAATACTTACAAAGCTGAAAATCATTTTGCGGGGAACTATGAAATTAAAATGTGTGCTATTGTTACATCAGAACTTGTAAAGGAGCACTTTGTTTCTCACCTACAGTTCGGAACGCAGCTAAACATCGCAATACATTGTAGATTCTATATGTCGCAACACTAACGCTAATTTTGCAACAATGCTTAACGTCGAAATAACTTTGACGATAACGTAGCAACGCAGACACTAAACACAGAACAAAAATTGTCGCAACATAGACGCTATTTTTTTGCAACCAATGATAAACGTCGCAATAGCGTTCACGATGAACGTCGCAACGAGGACGTTAAACGCAGAACAAAAAATCGGCTAATGCTAAATGTCGCTACATTGACGCTAAGTATGGAGGTTTAGTTTTGAATTTAAAAAAGTTCAAATTGGAATTTGTCAGATCAGAACAGAAATTCTAAAATTGGAATGTGTCAATATATTCAATTACGATTCACATTAAGTCTTATCATCGTGATGATGATAATTTCACAAAGAAATATGAGGCAAAATTTATTTACGAGATCGTTGTTATTCAGATTCAATTTTTCGTCGATAATTTTACCGTGTTGGGAATTGTCATACGTTCTAATAGTAATTTTGCCGTTTTTACTTAGAGAAGTTCACATATTGAAATTAGTAAAAATATAAAAAATTATGGAAATTTAATAAAGAATATCAGTCTAGCCTTGTATTATTTTTGAAATTAACATTCCATCTTTAGCGTAATTTATTCCCACATGATCGTCTTTATACTAAATAAATTAAGTTTCCAACTTTCTGCGTACAATCTGTCAAATGAGACCCAATTTTCGATCGGTTCGAATTTCGATTTCGATGGCTGACATTTGCAATTCTAGTTAACTAGAACATATTATCCATTATGAATTTCAAAAATGAAATTTAAAATGGATATGTACGTATAAACATTAGTAGAAAAAGGCACCAAAGCAGCATATTATCAAAAATCTTACGATAATATAGCAATACAATCAATTACGGTTTACGATAAAAATCGTACGTAAGACCTTTGATAATACAGACCCCAGTGCTTTAAACATCATTTTCTTTGTCAGGACAGATACATTTTTATAGAAACTCTGCACTGAAGCTAGATATCTGCACCACTGCGTAGACGAAACAGAAAGTAGCCACATTTCAAAACTTTAATTTATTATCAGCCTTTTTTATTACTTACACCCGTAGTAAATATTTTACACTAGTTTTAAATGTCTTCTTAAGTATCGAATTTCTGGACAAGCGCATTTTTAATTCGGACAAGTTGATCTTCAGATTTCGCTTGTCCTTCGACTTGAATTTCCACATCCCTGTTGTATATGTACAGTACATTTATAAACTACAGTATACAACAAAGTATTCAAATGAATGTTAATTGTCTTGGAATCGTGCTGGTAGCCTATGATATGGGAACAGTAGTCCAATGGCTGGACGTGCGCTTAAGGATCGAGCTGTCCCAGGTTCGAACCACGCCAGGGGCACTGCTAATTTCCTTAAGCAAGAAAATTACCTGCAATTGCTTCACTTAACACAGGTGTAAATGAGTACCTGCGAGGGTGGTATTATTCCGTTGCGCCAATCTGTCGGCTGCACAAGAGCGGAGTAAAAGACTCCCTAGGGAGATTGATAGATAGATACCAGTAGCCCGATGACCAGGGGTAATAGCTGTTATGTCGGTGAATGTGCATAGGCATTAAACTATGACTATAAAATACAATTACTTTTACTTAATTACTTATGAGTTTGCCCATGCACTTTATTAGGAGAAAACTATTTTATTTTGCAACATAACTACAAGGAAGTGAAGTATCAGTTTGTTCAATAATAGACCCTCTAGTCTAACAGTATCCATATGATACATTCGAAACTCCTCGGCCATTCGCTACGAAAAACCTCGGACATATTTAGACGCCATTTTTAAACAATCGGTGTTGAAGTAAACAAATACACGATCGTTTAGGCAATGAGTGATGTTTCGTTTTTTGTCCGTAAATTTGAAATTACACACTTCAATGATATCGCTGAACAATATTTTGTTCAATATATAACATAGAAATATGGTTTGACAAAGATCTGTGTGTATACTGCAAGAATTATTTTGCATAACTGTTACGTGCTTCGCCTCGCGTAGGTAGTAAAAATTCAAGCCGCCAGGGTAGACCACCCACAAATCCTTCCGGGATTTTTCATTCATGAAAGGTCGAGGTGTTCCGAATGCCATATGATACAATCAAAATAACATAAACAGACATTCTCTGGAGATTTAATGATCATTTCGTATTTAAATAATGGCTATATGATATTCATTTAGTATATAGAAATCTCTGTTAAATACCAACAATAATACCTAACATATTATTCATATTTCATCGACATCATTATAACATGAAAATTGCAGTATCCTTCCGCCCACTAGGCGCTAAATACATCAATGTATTAAAAGTTAATACGATGAAAAACGACAACACTTTATTTGATATAATTATGCAAACTATCTGACAATGAAATATGTTTAAAGTACATGTATAAGTTTGTTTTTGTTTGTGTTGGGTTAAACGCGTAGCAACACACTGTAAAGGTCACATAAAGGCGTCCAGCGCACCTAACCCAGCTTTCCTAAACCCTTGTCTATAATCAGTACTCACCTACCCTTCCACAAGGCCGCAATTTTCTCCATATATCATATTAATGGAGGAAAATTGACATAACTGTCAAATTTTCATGGAAGGGTATAACCATCCCGAGTGAGATTCAAACCCGTACCCCCTTCGACGCAATTTTCGGGACCTTCCAATTCCCGCCGCGCTACCAACTGGGCTATCGATCCGGGTTTTAGAGTATAAGTACCACAACAAAGCTTTCACTAAATAACAGCTACATACCACGGCATTATTTATAAATAATATCCCCCCCCTCCAAAAAAGGACGACAAGCCACCTCGCCCCTATAAGACAAATATTAATAACGACGACCTCTCAGTAACAACCGAAAGGGACATATCCAAGTTGCAATAAAAATAGAAAAATAGATAGTTTTATTCATTCACATAACATTTACAAATGTATGGGGACATTGATGCATGATAATAGATGACAAAAGAGTGTACAGAAATCGATACAAAATGAACATACATAAATAGGCCTATATATATGCCAACAGAACAGCAGTATCTTTAGAGTCTGAAAATATTTTATTCTTTCACCATTGTCCTGCACCCAATGGTCCCTGTTTGTCTAGATATATAGAGCACTGGGACAATAGGTTGCACAATCCAACCTAGGAACCCCCATGAAGCATATGTTGTTGGGTAAGAAGGAGCCAACAATTATTCATAACTGTCCAGAAGTTATATTCACTAAATCCTATATAAACAACTTTTTCGGTGCAACTGTCGAAACCAACTTTTGACTTATATTATAACCAATACAAATTTTTCTACCATTCCTGTCAGTCCAATGCAACCCATTTCCCGTATAGACAAATGAATAAACGATATGATACCATCGGTTATTTGTATTTGTATTTATAAACAGATGCGTAACACGGACAGTAATTGCTGACTATTTACTCTGTGTTTTATGGGTGACTCACCATGCTAATTGATTATACATTCATCGTGGTACGCTCCTGGTGGCATGACTAAACTGTGAATATACATCAAACAAAATAAACCCTGTATAGTGTGAATATCTTTTTAAAGATAGTTCTTGTTTCAAGTCTAATGAAAACATGATACCATGAGCATGTAACATAAAATGTCTTTATATCATTCAATAAGCACATTCCTACTTAATGCACCAACCAAAAATCTCGTAGGAATTGTTTCCTAATGCAGAAAACATTAGACCATGGATTTCAAGATCGTATAATGAAAACTCTAGAACACTTATTACACTTTCGTTTAATTTATAGAACTCTCCCGGTAGAGTTGCATTGAATGTTAGATAGTCTTAGAGAGAGAGAGAGAGAGAGAGAGAGAGAGAGAGAGAGAGAGAGAGAGGGGGGGGGGGAGAGAGAGATATTTATCTTGTTTACAGTAAACTCTACTATTCAATATCACTCCTTACGGTAATGATATTAAAAAAGACTAACATTACGTATATCAATTACATGTATTTTATAACAGCATGTTATGTGACAAAGATAAACAGAAAATTTGACCTT
Organism: Mactra quadrangularis; assembly: GCA_025267735.1. Classification (NCBI taxonomy): domain Eukaryota; kingdom Metazoa; phylum Mollusca; class Bivalvia; order Venerida; family Mactridae; genus Mactra; species Mactra quadrangularis. The sequence goes on along the minus strand of CM046297.1, from coordinate 23,042,473 downwards.
GACCTTGGGAAATATAACAATTACCGATACACAAACAAATGACAATTACTTCTGACTCGGAATCACGTAGACATTGGTGTTATTTGAATATTTACAACAATAAGTACGTCGTATAATTATTGTTGTTGAGTTTAGTTTAGGTTTTTATGGTTTTAAAAAGCAAGTTGCTAATATGTTTTTTTCCATATGATAAAACGTCGTATCAACACAGATTTCAGACATTTAAGGGATGTCACTTAGCTTAGACTTCTTGGACATTTGTCCGTATATACACTGGGGTCCAAAAGTTACTTCACATAAGTTATTGTTTCATATCATCTCAGAAAACATGAATTGTTAACTTAAGTATGCAATAAAAGGTTACATACCACTAAATGGTAACCGGAAGTGAGCATTTACCGGAAATAGAAAGCGAGACATCCTGCATATTTATTTTTGAGAGTCCATGGATACCTCATTTGTGGTGCTTTTTAATATTGAAGAGTATGTATGTCTTTGACAATGCTTTTCCTATGAAAGCATGCAAAAAAAATCAAGGGATCTGGTTTGTTTGGTTGCGAAAATTGGTTAAAAAGGGAGATAACTCTGTACGGCTGGTGAAGAGTTAAAAACAAGGATGTTTTCATGGTAGGAATTTTCAATCGAAATTTATTTTCTCATTAGTAATGTAACTTTTTTTCTAATACTGATCAGTTTGAGGGGAATAGATAGTTCTTTCAGCCTATATATAGTTTGGGGTATCTAACACCCCTGGGTCATAGTGTAATTTGTCATTGAAAATGAGACTTTTTATATACATTAAAGAAGGATTTTATTTAGTGGTACTGTGTAACCTCAAAGTCATATTGTATCATTAAAAACTACATTTTTAACAATTATAGAGATACTATGACAGAATATAGCTGAGAGTTATTGTTAAAATGTATATTAGTTGTGTTTTGTTTTTGTTGGGTTTAACGTCGTAGCAACACATTGTATAGGTCATATAACAGCGGTCAGTCAACCTACTCATTGTTCCTGGAAAGGCTAAATCTCTTGATTTAGCTGTTAACCAACTACTACACTGTAGGCGCATACTTTCGTCAGTGACTGACAGCTTCCCTACATAATTAAGAATTATTGGTAGGAGGGAGAATGGCCGTAGAAAAAAAACAACAAAATGTGACGTATATCTTAGTAAAATTTATACCATCAACATTAAAATGTGTAAAAAAATCTTTTGGACCCCAGCATGATTGTTTTAATGACCCTTCTACAACCCAGAGGGCTACTATGCATTTCTTATTAATAGAGAAAATCCCATTGTGTCGTATTTTCATCGCATGGTATAACTAGTCTGAGTAAGACTCTAATCAAAAACCCATTCGACCTACGGGACACTAGTGATGATAATATTGTGTTTAATCCACTGCGGCAAGGATCCGAGTGCCATTTTTAGTCTAAACTATATGTGTAAGAATAAACGTTCAAGTTTGTAACGGAACGAAACTATACCCGTCTAAGCGAAACTGTATTTAATGAATCGCTGTCTGAGTCGAATAATTCTGAGAATTTCACAATAATTGTTTATATTGTATTACATTTTATCGCCATATAAGGTGATATTGTATGGTACAAATTTCTTCAATGGCGTTGCGTTGCTAAACAACATATTACATGTATGACATTTGATTGCAAGGTATACGTATGAAACTAACACTGTGTGTTCGAATTATTATCATTTTTTGATGTGATGTAAATGAATACTTTCATATTAAAGTCATTATTTCACAGCGTAATTTCGCGGCATAACGGAAACTTTGATAGACTGCTATGCTACATTGTTTGTTTGTTGGGTTTAACGCCGTTGGTACACATTGTATAGGTCATATAACGGCGGTCAGTAAACCTACTCACTCCTCCTGGAAAGGCTAAATCTCTGGATTTAGCTGTTAACCAACGACTAGGCGCATACTTTCGTCAGTAACTGACAGCTTCCCTACATAATTAAGAATTATTGGTAGGAGGGAGAATGGCCGTAGAAAAAATAACAACAAAGTGTGACGTATATCTTAGTAAAATTATACCATCGAAATTAAAATGTGTAAAAAAATCTTTTGGACCCCAGCATAATTGTCCTAATGACCCTTCCACAACCCAGAGGGCTTCTATGATTTATTTGTTTATTTCAACACCGGTAGTTTCAAAATTGCGCCTAAATAATTATGTTATTCGTAGCGAATTGCCGAGGAGTTCCGAATGGTGTGATACATTGTTCTTGTAATGTTACTTAGTTAGTATGCCAGTATCTGCAAGAGAGGTGTGATACGGCACTTGTACTCCTTTGCCTCAAAGCTAGCTTTCATGGCGACGAGGTAGAGTGTCCGTATACGGCTCGAGATGTCGTTGGTTCGAATTTCACTTCGGGCCATGGATTTTTAACGGGTCACATATCTATTTGTTATAATACCAACCATCAATAAAAAAGGATCCGATAAATTAACAACAATGATATGAAACTATAAACATAAATTTAAAGGTATATACTTATTCACAGATTTGGTTTATTTTTTCTATAATTTCAAAATACCATTCAGCATATGTTATTGTGTCAACAATGTTAGTTCTTATTATTTTTAGACAAACTGACCTATTTGTCGCAAGAAATATACAATAAAAGTCACAAAAAAATGCACTAAAATTGTCTATACCGTGACAATCGGGGTAGATATTTACTACATGAAACACCATCATTTGTAGTTGTATGTCAATTTGCACTAAAATTTTCATTACCAGAACACTACTTTTCTGCTTCCAAAAATATTTCAATACGATTATGATAGTTTTAGAAAATGTTGATATTTAAGTTGAAATCTGTGAATGAGTACCTTTAAATTCTAACTCTAAGCAACAGAAATGCACTATCATACAGATAAACAGTGGTTAATGGCCAAGTGACGTATCTATAGCGAAACATTATACCTTTAAACCATTTGAAAGTTGAAAACAAATAGCAATGTTCAATGTTTTCTGTCTCAGCAGTATTTACTTTCTCTGATTCCCCCGGATTATTGAATATATTTAAAACCTAATGCAGTTTAATGAAAACGTCCAAGATTGTTAAATAGCAAAGATGGCTTGCATCCAGTGGATGTGTTAATAAAACTATAAAACATACTCTATTGGTATATGATACCACAATGCATTTGAGACTTTGAAAATAAAATAAAATGTCATACATACCAAGAAATGAATCTCTAGTGAACGTGAATCTAGCAATTTGAAAACTATAATGAAATACACCAAACATTGTTTGATTATACTTGTTGCTGTGGAAATTATTCGGAACTCCTCAGATTGATAAATAATATTTGTATTTGTATTGATAAATAATGAATGATCAAGGTGTTCCGAATAACTATAAGTAAGTGGATTTTATTCGGTGGGCCGTAAGTCCAATCATAACATTGGCAATAGGTATACCAGTATGTTTTTTTCAACGTCGTATTCAACACATATTTAGGTCATATATACGACGGCCAGCTCTTCCTACTATAGGTTTCCTGGACATATAGGGTATGACCTACCGCGACCGGGCTTGAACCCGCGATCTCCGAATTTGAAGTCAGACATACTAACCACTACGCCACGGCCGCGGCTACCAGTAAGTACTACAATGAAAATAAGTTCAAACTATTGTATCGTTTGTATACATATATATATGCATAGTATTGTACACCAATAAACATTTTCCTAAATAGCGCAGTCCGGTCATGATACGGTCACAATAATGGCTGGTTAGAAAAGTTGTGTTAGCTTTATGTAGGCCGAATGTTCCAAAAGTCTTAAAATACATAGGTGCAGTCATGTTAAGTGTGCTGAACAGTGGGCTGTAACCTTATATGTGTCAATTATGCAAAAAATGAGTTTAAACGAGATCAGAAATTTGATCTTTAAATTCTTCGCGCTTCACAACTTTCTAATTACGGAATAACCGTTGTATTATTGTATGAACAAAGACAACCACTGACCTGAAAAAAATACAAACTATGAAATGTTATGATCTTTCATTAGAATGTAAACTTATTGTTTCGATTAAATGGAGGCATTGTGTCTAAAATTGTTTTTATATACGTGAAAATCATTAACTTTAAGTGTATTTAGTAAAAGGGTTAAGATTTTGATTTTTTTTCATTTTAATTATAAACTGCGCCCATTAAATGGTTTTAATTGAAATTTTATATTCCATTAAATTGTTTATCATTTGTGCTTAATTGGAATGACATAGGCATTTTCGGTTCAATTAATAAACGTTTAATTATTTAGAATATCGTTTTAGAAACGTATGAAGGGAAGTTTTTATTCATTAAAATGTGATTTATGATTTATTGATAGTGAGTGATATTCAGAAAAATTGTGGATATGACGTCATATTTTGTCTAAGCAAATCTTCAACATTACGTCATCATTTTAATCAAAACAGTTTTGTTACCATGGCAACCATGTTTGTTATTTTCCTACTGGTTTTCTACTCGTCATTTGACATTGGTAAGTATTTTTAACACAGATGTCAGCAACATTTGGAACATCTCGGCCGTTCTCAACGAATAACCTCGGACATATTTAGGCGCCATTTTGAAACTACCGGTGTTGATGTAAACAAAATTACGATCGTTTAGGCGATAAGTGATGTTTTGTTTTTCGTCCGCTAATTTGAAATAACAAAGTTCAATGATAGCGCTGAACAATATTTGGTTCAATATATCACATAGAAATATGTTTTGACAAAAATCTGTGTGCATACTACAAGAACTATTTTGCATAACCGCTACGTGCTTCGCCTCGCGTAGGTTGGTAAAAACCCAAGCCGCCAGGGTAAACCTCCAACGAATCCTTCCAAGACTAATTATTCATGAAAGGACGAGGTGTTCCGAATGATGTCAGCTATTGACATCATTTGTTTTAGTCACAACAACGAGTTCAATATACATATAGAGAATTCGACAAAAGATGTTCTAACTTTTTTTCAAAATAGATTTTCGTCGTACAGTTATAAAAAGTACATGTGAAATATTATTTAGCTATTCCTTGTAAAAATATTATGCATTCACTCAGAAAAATAATTTAAAACAACTCACGTTCTTCTCCCAACTCTTTAGTTTTTGATTAGCTAAACGATGACAAGTCATGCGGTAGCTTCAACATTAAATGCGGTTGATTAAAGACGTGAATAGGCAATCGTTAACGCTTGAATTTGTTTAATTAGTGATGCAATATTTAATACCCATAAACATACTTGAATTAAAACTATTCTATAGAGTAATTAGATTGTCTAAGCGCCTTAGACGAGTTGTCGAGGTTGGTGAAATTATAGTGTAATTAAGCTCCATAATTTAGTCCATTTAAATCAATGGTGTTAATAGCAGAATGGTCTTTATTAGGGACATTTTTCTTTACTTGTCATGATTTCGTAAAAAACCAAGACGGTCTTCTTTTTTATTATTGGGTTTAACGCCGTGTCAACACAATTTTAGGTCATTTAACAGCGTCCAGCACACCTAACCTAGCTTTCCTGGACACTTGTCAATAACCAATACTCACCTACCCTTCCACAAGGCCGGAAACTTCTCAATATTGCTTAACCAATCAATGGAGAAAAATTGACATTATTGTCAAATTTTCATGGAAGGGTATAACCTCCCCGGGTAAGATTCTAACCAGTACCTCCTTCGGGACACGAGATTCCAACCCCGGCGCGCTACCAACTGCGCCACTGGCCCGGGTTTAAGATGGTCTTCATAGTAAAACTACTTCACTTCTGTAATGTTACCATCGCCACTAACACACATCCAAGTATCAGATCGACTATTTAATTTAAGAAGTATTCAGAGTCAAATGAGATATGGTTGATAATAAGGTACATATAATTAAAGTTAGATACATTGAGAAATAAAAAATCAATTGTAAGTTGAGTGATTTTGTCTCGGTTTAATGATCCTTGAAAATATGTGACAGAAATAAACGCAAAAGTGATACAAGAAATAACTATTCATTGATCATGCAGGCAATATTAAACATGAAAGCAAAGACAGACAACCACCAACCAGACGGTCCCTTTGATCTAATACAAAAAAATATAAAATATCTGCTACAATCAGTTCCAGTGTAAGGATAATCAAAAACGATTGTTATTATGGCGGAACGGTCTTAATGTAGGGTATTTCTTCTCAAATCGAGCGTTAAGGACTTAAAAATCATGAGAGTTGGTTGCTTTCTAGCCCCCATATCTCTGCTTTTACTGGCCGATCTTTGTCAAAGTACACTTGTTTTTTTTATAGGAAATGAACTTCTTTTGTGATAACTGGCCTTGCTTTACGTTTAGCAATATCATGAACACCTGACATGATGGAATGATTAATCTACATATTATCTAATCCAATATTTGTTTACTGGAAAATTGTCAACATGTATATACATAATTTATAGAAAAACTGTGGGCACATTCTGTCAACAAAACGTGATTTGTGAAGACTTTTTCTTTGTTTTCTTGTCATGAATTTTTGTCACCTTGAAATTCTTGGAACTTTCTGAAATAATGTACCTGTTATGACCATTCGTGCATAATGGTTGTCCATACAATCGAGCAGATCATGGAATTTGTAAAAGAAAATAATCCAGCTTTGAAACTGATTAAGCTCTTAGGTTTTGTTGTAAAGAGTTTAAGTAAACGTGTAAAATACTTTACACTCGAATACAGACTGACGATATTTAGGTCTACATCGGTTAGTAACTTACTCTATAAAACGTACGTTTCAGTAATAATAGTTTTAAATGCAAGTGTCAATCGACTTACTTTCAAGTTATGCTACAGTCCCATAAACATAAAAGGCTTGAGGGCACCGTACGGGCGCCTTGCGAACAAGCTCCGCAAGGACCCGTACGAACTCTTGCGTACCCGTACGGATTGTTTCGTTTTTACCAGGGTCCGTGAGTTGAGCGCAGGATACACGTATCCGTTTCAAAGTCAAATCGTGAACAAAATCGTGGCCGAGTATGGATTAAACATGCATATCTTCCAGCTACGGCTCCGTACGGGTGTGTTGTTTTGTACCTTGTGCGTACCGTCGCAAGTTTTCCCGCGGCCTACGACTATCTGCACGTACGGGTCCGCAACAAGCCACGATTTTATGGGACTGAGGCATTACATATTGAAGACATTTAAGTACACGTCGGTTATACTGAATCAGAAAATTATGTGCATCTATTCACACATATTTTTACATTGTCTAACAAAGCTATATTTAGTAAAACATGACAGACGTATTTCCTTATTTTAATTATTTGTTAGGTTTCACTTGCAGGAAATGTCTGTTTTTTGGTTGATTATTAACAAATTAAATTATTGTTAAGGTTTCATGTCAGTCTAGTACGGGGAGATGTAATTGCATTGTGCATTTCCATATCTCGATTAAATCAGACAAAGTAATACATGTATTCCGCAATTTTTCCGCTACGTTAGTTCTTATGGTTTGTGTGAATTCATGCTCAGTTAAACTTTTACTCGCTCGCGGCACTTGACGTCTGTAGCGCTGCTAAACTTCGCAACACCGATAAATGTCGCTAAAGGTGCATAAACGTTTGCTATGGAATTCAAATCGGTTGCTATGGACGGTATAGTGGATGCTTTAGGCGATTGGCATAGGGTGTAAGGGTGATTGCTATGAACCTGAGGGGTGGTTGCTACGGATATGTTAATGGTTGCAATGAGTCTAAGAGTGGTTGCTTTGAAGTCGTATTTGTCCTATGTAATACTTAAATGCGGGAATAAGGCACGATTCTATACCTTCCTACTACGTGCGGCGTTTAGAGTCAAGGTTGCGACGTTTAACGGATGTAGATGTTTCTGCGACGTTTAGCGACAGCGTTGCTACGTTAAACGTCACTGCAGTTTCGACGTTTAGCCGCGGTTGCGACGTTTAGCGTTAGTTTTGCGACGATTATGATTATTAGTTGCGACGTTTAGCTGCGTTGCGACGTTTAGCATTAGTGTAACGACGATTACAATTAGTTGCGACGTTTAGCGGCGTTGCGACCTTTAGCGGCGCTACGACGTCATCAAAACTTTCTCTATAAACCACTTACCTGCTGCATTCAAAACATTGTAATATCCAGAGCTACACTTTGAATATAATACCAGAATTTCTATATAACTATATCACTTTAAAGTACGTTACTTTAAAATATTGGTATTCTAAAAGTTAATTGCCTACTCTAACGTCTATATACATTGACCATTTCAAAGGTACCGATTACATATGAAATAAAGTACACGTATTCCACGTGAGTATAAGTGTTAATAAAACATACCTCCTATTCCATCTACACGGAAGCAATACCACGTGACTATGACATCACAAATGCTACGGTTTAAAGAATTTGTTTGGTTTGGTTTGGGAATTTTTACTTTTGCCTTAAAATTAATTATATTTTAGTCAAAATATCCGGATACAAGTTAAGTGGTGTTATGTCCATATGTAGATCTAAATTTGCAGAAATTTGAAAGCCATTGGATAAGAAAGGAAGCTTGCAATATTTCCGTATTCGCAAAAAATTCTATTCTGGACTGTGAATTATACGGGCGTGCTCGATTGGACTGTCGGAACTGTGCTAGAATCAAATTCCGACTCTTCCACAGAATCTGCCAAACGAATGAAATTGGATGTCGGAACTGAATCAAAAGACAATTTCCGTAGCAAATGTACACCCTTCTTACTTTATTTATAGCAAATACTCAAATTGTTATCGTAAACAATCGGCAAAAGTATAATTTTAATAACATTCGCTTTCAAAGCATCAAACTGAACTGTCTGCAGTGATGCTGTCGCCATCTTGGGTATGAATAAACTTCGACCGATTCCGTTCATACCACCTATTTCCATGGAATGGGTAAAACGCTGCCAGAACACAGTTCTAACGCACTCGATTGGAGTTCTCCCAGTACTAACAGTCCTATATTTTTTTAATCTTTCTTACAGTTACCACACAAAAATCTGATTACACATCAGGAGCTGAATCTTTACTGACAGCTATACTTTTTGAATATGATTCAAGAATCAGACCAGATTCCGAAGTACCTGTAGAAGTTTCATTAAGTGTTACATCCTTGAACTATTTGGTAAGTGAAGTGTTACAATGCAGCCTCCTGTATACCTTAACTGTCGATATAATTGATGTTTACAGTATGGGCCAATGAGAGCGTGCCTGATCAACATGTTATCATGTTACTGTCTGGTTACCCGCAGGAGTGTTGAATTCTGAAGAGGTAAATTTTATTTACCGTCGTGAGAAGACGTATCTTACCTGCAATATGACTTATTTAAATGCATTTGGATTTAATAATAAGTTAAGAACAACGGGTTAGTCCCTCTATAATGTTCCCAGTCAGTGGACAGAAGTGTGACACTGATAGTGTTACAATAGGACTAATTACAATTAAAATAGGATCAAATTAAAGATTGATTCTCCTACTTACTCTTCCATTAATTGGTCCTATGATATTTGTGCAAGATTTTTAATGGTTGAAAACATGTGGTTTATAACATTATTTTACAATCATTGTAACCCCTCATTTACAGACGTTCTCCGAATCACCGGGTGAGAAAACTATGTGGCATGACCGTGACACGACCCCGGGGTCCCTCACATATAAGGCAAGTGCTCTTCCGGCCGCTTTCATAACCTTCTTTACACGTGAACAGGCAAGTATGCTGTGACAGACTTCACAACGAACTGTTAATTCGTTTCTATTTTTTTTTAAATAAAAAATTTAAGGCGTCATTAGGTATTACAAGAGCAATTTATTTGAAGTCTATCTAAAAGCCGCCATTTTTAAGTCTTGCATGTATGTAGCAAATCAGTATTCTTAGTTTCCAAGAGCGATTAGGTAAGCGCTTATTTTTTGGACCCTGAATAATTAAAACATTGCATATTTCAGGATTTAGACACTGGGATGTTTTCTGTGATGGCACATTTTACATTGGTAAGTCTCGTTTTGATAAACTTGTACCACTGGCACCAGAGTCCATAACGTATGATCATAAAAAATGCGTACGTCCCGATATGTAGTCCCCCGTGTATACATTTGCACTATCTTATATGAAAGTTTAGTTATAACTTGTATGTATACGTTAATGTAGCGGGACCGATTTTAATTTAGTTCGTGGATAAATATTATCATTAAAGTATATGTGTACTTCACAGGTTTAAGGACTCTGGTGCCAGTTACAAGTACGTGTACTTACAGGAAGTCAGTTTTAGCCAAATATACACTTATTTATTTATTCAGTAGTATTTAGTTTTAGAGAAGCAATAAAATACATGAAAGAAAATGTTATTTTTTAACTGTTATTGACGCATATATTAACGCCATTGATATGACTTTTTCAATTGTCAGTGACGCATAGTTATATTAATAACACCACTGATTTAAATACTTGATATTTTATTCGATATTCCCCGTACACGAATTCCCCGTATACGAATGCGGATATCTATTTTATGAAAATTGAGTACAAAAGTATACGATACTGAGTATTTAAATAAGTATTGAGCACTATTTATTTGTTTGTTTATTGTATAAATAATTAATTCAATTTATTTTTACAGTCATGGTACGACTCATCATTCCCGTGGACACCAAGCGCACCTTCGAACGTGGAATCTTTCTTCTTAACTAATGCCGATTGTTGGAGACCCGAAGTTTCTATAGACAATTCGTAAGTGTGAGCAATGTTAGGGGTGTCCTCAATGTTAGGGGTGTCCTCAAGGTTAGGGGTGTCCTCAATGTTAGGGGTGTCCTCAAGGTTAGGGGTGTCCTCAAGGTTAGGGGTGTCCTCAATGTTAGGGGTGTCCTCAAGGTTAGGGTGTCCTCAATGTTAGGGGTGTCCTCAAGATTAGGGGTGTCCTCAATGTTAGGGGTGTCCTCAAGGTTAGGGGTGTCCTCAATGTTAGGGGTGTCCTCAAGGTTAGGGGTGTCCTCAAGATTAGGGGTGTCCTCAATGTTAGGGGTGTCCTCAAGGTTAGGGGTGTCCTCAAGGTTAGAGGTGTCCTCAAGGTTAGGGGTGTCCTCAATGTTAGGGGTGTCCTCAAGATTAGGGGTGTCCTCAAGGTTAAGGGGTATCTGCAAAGATTCCGGTTTAAAACTAAGCTTCTGTAAGAGTCTATGATATGTGATCTGACGAAAACATGTGGTTGTTTACATTCTGCAGATCACGTGACTGTATACTCTGTTTTTGTTGCATTCTGATAGTCCCTTGTAACTTTCGGTTGGGCCACATACGTCCTTTACGCGGACGATTAACGCATCTCTATGCATAGACACACAACTCATCGATGGTTTTGGTTCCGCGCAGGAAATAGTTCGGTGCATGAACACAAACTCGTTGTTTATTTTCTGTTTTATTGATATAGTTCTTTAATTTTGAAATAATGATGGCATAAACTTCAGGAATATTAATCCAGAGGTGCAAACGTCTTTTATACATCAATGGATATTTAAAAGTTTATCTAAAGACTCTTCGCGTAGGTTAATTTCGTTTTCAAATGACTGTTTATGGTATAATAGTTGTTAACATGCTAGAATAGATTGCAAGGATGTTATATATGACCGCTTTAAAAGTTTTATTAAACGTGCATTCTTCATTAAATAGCAATTTTATATTTGAGTAGCAACAAAGCAAAATACATTCAACATGATTAAACGTAGAATTTATTAAACAGTTATAGCAAAAAGAAATAAATTGGCTCTCAATGCATATTCGGTGGTTTACGTTAATCTATATTTACAACTGAAAATAACACTCACTTTGTTTATCGTGCAAATGTTTATTACCAATATCTTGGTAATTTTCTAAAAGCGACGGTTATGAACGAACTTGTAACGATTTTAAACGGAAATTAATTAAGTGCCAGTTCATTGCTGTTTGAAATAACACTGTCATGGGATTTATCGTAAATAAACATTATTATCTATAATGCTTAGCATTATATCGCATATTTTTGTATGTCAACTCAACGGGAGCAGCCAATGGTGGCCATACCACAAGCACGTCACAAGATCGCGAAAACAGCTTGGCTTCGCGATTTACTAACACGTTTTTAGATTGTATTCACGTTTTAATACGACTTGCAGAAAAAAACAGGTCAAATCTTATATATCAAGGCTGACGTCGCAAAGAGGATGGAGCTGTTATAAAAAGACCTACCGAGAATATAAAACTAATGCGAAAATACCAGCAGGCACAACAGTATTACCTCTGCAGAATGGCACTCTACAGAGAAAATACTCTGCATAACAACAACTTTTGATATTTACTTTAGTCATAATTTCAATTGCATTTAACCTCTGCAGATCAACAACCTCTGAACAAAAACCTCTCATAGTCTCTCCTAGTAGGTGTTATTCAGAGAGGTTGTACTGTACATGCAAAACAACATTATATTGCTGTGTCACATACGTGCCACAGTTATTCTTCAAAAAGCTTATAATTTTTAAATTCCAACAATCCGATTTTATCAAAGAATCATCTAAACTGGCAGTTACCCCATGCAATCATAAACAAGTCATGACGCATTTTTTTTTCATACATGCGGTTTTCCCAATGTTTAGACTAACCACAAAAACAAGAATTACTGAAGAATTGTAACATCGAACATACAATTTGTTAAATATTAGAAATCAATGCAGAAATTAATCAAGTACACACATGTTTATCAAATTAAGTACAAAAATCATGAATAAAGAAGTTTGTTTCTTAATTTTCCTTAAAAACAGGTTGATAAATTAGGAACTTTAGAATTTTTTGCATTGTTTACGTTACAGAAAATTTTCCACTGATGATAGTTTTTTCACTTGGAATAAAAACTCAACTTCTGTAAAAGCTCCTGTGGTAATAAATTTATCAATGAAGAAGCAATTAGCAAATTGTGTGGGGTTTTTGTTCGTAACTTAATGAAGTAACACGCATGCTTGTCGAGTAATGTTAAAGTTTAACGAACTATCTTTAAAGTACTGGGTTCATATTATCAAGTGCCTTACGACCGATTTTAGTACTAAATCCAACTATATTGTATTGTAATATTATCGTAAGTTTTTTGTTAAAACGCTGCCCAGAGCAGCATAATATAAAAAATCTTACGATGATTTTATAATACAATATAGAAGGATTTACGACTAAAATCGGTCGTATGACGCTTGATAATACAGCTTCCTGGTACGCAAAACATTTTTAAAAATAAAATGTATCTTCAGTAAAAAAGTAGGAACATTTATAATAAGTGAAAACACAAAAAATATTTGAAAATGTAATGTATCATATATCATAAAATTCGTTATACTCTCTGTATTTGAGGATTTTTAACTTGGTGCGTCGATTTAACAAAAGAATAGTCTGATAACTGTCAAAAAAGGAATGGTTAATTATATATATAGAAATATTCTCTTATTTTCTGTATAAAAACAAGTCTACACTCTCGTGTTTCCCCCATAAACGGATGAATCCAAAATTAAAAGTACAATAACATGCCATGTTTTGAAAATTGGTTTATACAATCTCATTTGTTCAACACGAAAACATATGGGTTTTTTTCGAAAGAGACAAATACACAATTCACATTCATTGTGCAATAGTTAATTGTGTCAATAGAAACGTGTGTATTTTGCTCATGAGCCGCATGAACTAAAATTATGGGTAAACTCTAAGTTTGGCAACTGTAATTTAATGTCCGTATCATTAAAAATGTTTCTAAAATGAAATTGTGTCATTTGAGTACCACTCGTAATCATCCGAACCTCTTCTCCGAAATAAATAACACTTCCAAGTAACTATGTATTTTAACATAAAATGTCTTTTGACTTTTCGAAACAGCCACTGCATAAAACATGTTTTCTTTAAACTTTAAACTGATCAATGAAATGTCCTACGGCATACGACAGATGTCATTTTATACTTATAGTGTCACATTTAATTTACAAAACTAAGACTGTCTGCTTACAAGTTGACCTTTTCAGGCGCGTAGCTACCAGTACGCAGAGTACGCAGCTGCGTACACACTGGTCCAGAAAATTGTAAAATTACAAACGCCAAAAATGTAATAAAATCTTTCGCCTGAGGGGGGTAGGGGTGTGTAAAACAAAACTGCTTGATCGTTATTTTACTAACCTTATGTCAAGTTATATTTCAATGGGACTTGCGATGCCTTTTGGGAGTTGAATTTACGGTTTTAAAATTCGATGTTTGTCTTTGAATCCAGTCTATATAGTTCTTTAAACGCTGGTTAAAATTGAATGATAATTTGTATGAATGTTGTCTTCCTATATTTGTGTCCAGATTGAATTATACAGACCCATTTTGAATAGTTGCCAAAAATGCTCCTGAAATGATCTACAGAAAAACAAATTCGGGGCGGGGCATGCCCTTGACCCCTAGGATTTTGCGTACACATCAAAAAGACCTTGCTACGCCACTGCCCGGACTGGTTATACTCTTCCATGGATATTCGACAATAATGTTGATTTTCCTCCATTGATTAGGTATAACAACAACAACAACCTTTATTGCTCTAAACATACAACATGTTTATAGCAAACAGAATGAAACTTACAAACACATATAGTGAACATGGCATTATCATAAACAGACATACGAAAAAAAAAAGAAATTTAAATGAATCCCATGGTGATCACCCGCATATATTATATATATAACCCATAGTAAAACATGTAATTATGATAAAATAAAATGAAGAAACACGCCCTTCATACAAGTATAGGGCTAAATATTTTGTTTGTATTGTATAAAGATATTATATTCAGCCTAGTCTGGTAAGAAATATAACATTTACATGGTCAATTTAAATCTGAAGGCACACCTTTGCAGGATCTGTACTAAACATTTTCACCAAATCAAAAATGCTTAGTCCGATCTAAAAAAGGAAAAATCGTGTACATAATATTATGCATAATATAATGGAAAAGATATCGAACGTTTGGAAGGGTTGATTAGTCTTGGTTATAGACAAGGTCCAGGAAACCTAGGTAAGGTGAGCTTGCCTCAGTAAAATGACAATAATGTTTGTCGACACGGCGTTAAACCCACTGGCACCAGAGTCCTCACACTCGTTAAATACGCACACATATAATAATAAGTACACATTAACATAGATCCCATGCTACTCAAAAATGACTTACAGTCAAGAAATACACTAATGGACAGGTACATTTTCCCAATTCTAGGGGGGGGGGGGTCCGGACCCCCCCCTGACCCCCTTTGGATCCGCCTTTGTGGACCCTACGTTTTAAGCAACTCTTGTAAAAATTGGACTGATATGAAAATCACTAATTTTAGAATGGTGATTTTATTATCAGTAAATATAATTTGTATTATAATTGTTATTTTAAGAAGGGTTTTACTAACAATTAAATCTCCGTTTTGCCATTATATGCTCCTTTTCGCCTAAAAGTCTCCATTTCGTATCTTATCCATGCCAGTTTTAAATGACGTAAATAGGCACATGGATTTCGTGCATAATTACTTGTGTAATCCGTGTGGTTCAGACGACCAAAATATTTAGAATTTACGTTTTAGAGAGCAACTTCTATGAAATAGGATAACTTGAAAGTTAAAGTTGCAATGATGAAGGATAAAATTCTAGAATTTATTCAATGTCGATTCTGGGTATTACGAAGTGTTTGGATATTTCAGGTAAGAGGTTTAATTAACAATTGAGAGCCGTCAATGGACAGCGCGCTCTACTATTAGGAGTGGTCTTGTAAACGGAATCAATTATGAAATTCAATTGAGATGAAATATTTAACAAGAATATTTTCATTGACTGCAGCTTTTTTATTTTTTGCAGATCTTCTTACTACAAAATTTTCAATATAAAAGACTCACAATTTAAAATAGTAAAAAATCAAGCTAGAGTGATGCAACTTTAAAATTGACTTCCGATGGTAATACCGTAGTCATGTGTGAATATTCAAATCAATCCCATCAGTAGTTGCCAAGATAAAATGTTGCATTAGAACTTAACTTAGAATGTATGTTTTTATGTAAGGGCCATAATTTAGTATAAATTATTGTTAGTTTTATGAATTATAGTATTTGATATCTAATGGTAAATTTTATCCTACATGATAGAAGTTTCAAATGAAACCCTTTAGAAGTTGCTATGATAAAATGTTGCGCAAAAAATCTTAATCAAGAAACAGTATTCGATTATAGTGATTGTTTCAAGAAAAAATCAATGTGTGTACAATAGCATCATTGTTATTAGTATACACTGCTCATGTAGACCCAAAAGGTATTAGTTATCCAAAGTAATTGGTTATATAGATTTTTATACATAAAAATCAATATAAGGTTTCTCTTTTGCAAGAGCCATTTTGACAAAAAATGACATAAAAACAAAACATTAATAAAAAGGTCTTACAACACAGAAAATTAAGTTTAATAGTAAAAAACACAGATGTACAAAACAAATATTTGAGCTCTGTGTCGAAAAATTCCAAGTACGAGAAATGATACGTAGCAAAAATACCGACGCACATAGAATTCAACAGAAACTAATTTACGAAAGTTTTTAGGTCGAAGAGTCCAGGGGGCGAAAACAAAAATAGTTCCGTTTTAAAAAGTACCGAAATGCGTGGCTTTTATCATCGATTTATTCATTCGAACGCTCTTGGTTTTATCAAAACGAACTTTTTTGCCGGCGATATTGTCCGAACTTTTCGATTGAGCATAAAAAACCTATACCATACCCCAGAAAAATGTTTCGTCCCTCGTTTCGTAACTCAATTCCTGTTATAGGCCCTACCGGCATGTATATGTACGTATCTCGGAACTGTGTTTGTTTTACTTGTGTGAATTTCTATATTTGTTTGAGGCGAAAGTTTATTACTACACTTTAATAGTTGCACAAGCATTTAATTGTGTCAGTACTTCACATTACTTTATTGATTGATTTAAAATATGTTTAACTGTTTCACTACTACTGCATTTCATGCTATTCTATATTGCGTATGGGATAAAATATTGCACATTGAACCGCATATTACATACATTAGATTTACTGTATATAAAGTTGTATATTGAATATAAAATTGTAAATTATATAAAAATGTATAGATCGATATGTATAAATAAAACAATAATGTATATATAGTTAATTATTGTTATAATTTTTTATGTTATTGTATTTTTACCACTTTTTTTATTTGGTTTACATTCACAAAGGTATAATTTCTATAATCTAAAGTATGTGCTTTGTAGTTGGTTAACAGCTAAATCCAGAGATTTAGTCTTTCCAGGACAGTGACTAAGTTGACTGACCGCCGTTATATGACATATACAATGTGTTGCTATGACGGTAAACCCAACAAAACAAAAATAAAATAAGCATCATTAAATATAAGTATATAATATACGGTCACATATAAGTAATTCGTTTTCTCCAGACTAGTTATTTTGGTGATTTATAAGCAAGGAAAATATATAAGGGAGACAATGTCAAATTAAAAACGTTTGAAACTGAACTGAATTTATTTGACTCTCTCGTCTACAAATACATGTTGTACTCGTAACATGTTAATTAGCGATATTTTTCATTGGTTAAACTGTTACATAGACACAGAGTCATACAAAAGCCAAGTAATCACTTCTTTTGGTATAACATTTTATGTGTTCCGTCGTTCTCATATACCACGACACTTTTTTCATTAACACGACCATCAGAACTGCCTAGTAAATTGTATGACAAATTAAGCAATAGGAACAATCTTAAAGATCGCCGAGGTTGTTCCGAATGCAAAATTAGACACAATAAATAATTCACCTCATTATTAAATTATTTTTTAATTTAAAATTGGTCATGGCCAGTGGCGTAGCAAGGTCTTTTTGATGTGTACGCAAAATCCTAGGGGTCAAGGGCATGCCCCGCCCCGAATTTGTTTTTCTGTAGATCATTTCAGGAGCATTTTTGGCAACTATTCAAAATGGGTCTGTATAATTCAATCTGGACACAAATATAGGAAGACAACATTCATACAAATTATCATTCAATTTTAACCAGCGTTTAAAGAACTATATAGACTGGATTCAAAGACAAACATCGAATTTTAAAACCGTAAATTCAACTCCCAAAAGGCATCGCAAGTCCCATTGAAATATAACTTGACATAAGGTTAGTAAAATAACGATCAAGCAGTTTTGTTTTACACACCCCTACCCCCCTCAGGCGAAAGATTTTATTACATTTTTGGCGTTTGTATTTTTACAATTTTCTGGACCAGTGTGTACGCAGCTGCGTACTCTGCGTACTGGTAGCTACGCGCCTGATGGCTATTGATGATGAAATTTATGCTGGAAAACACTCAATATTATAATATTTTACGTCCTCTAACGTCATGACGTCAAAAAACGTCACAGTTACATATGACGTAATAACGTAACGTATACAACGTCAGAATCACTATAATGACATATAAAGCGCACAAAGCAGCATCATATAAGAGATACAGATTTATATTACAAGAAAAAATAATGAGAGACATGACAAAATTGACTGGAAATGTTTGTACAGAGTTAGCAAGGAATAGGTAAGTGTTTATTTAAAATTAAATTTCGTCAAACGTTGAGCTTTAAATACAGAATGTTACTTATTATAAGCATTTCGTCTGTTTATTGCAACCTTCCTCTAAGTCAGATATTCAAAAGATTTCCTGAGGTCTATGAAATATTTTCAATTCTATTATATTTCGATACAGAAAATGGTAATGAAATAATGTCTATTTTTTAATTTAAAAAACGACGCTACAGGTTGTTATTGTTTTAAATAATTTTTAAAGCGAAATTAAAATGAACATAAAAATAACGACAAGCTCAGTGTAGGTTAGCATATATGTTTTAATTTTAGCACTTTTGTCCCAATTAGATATATATAAATTTATTTGATTTCAGTGATCAAAGTGTCAAGAGTGTCACCATAACAACTGAAAAAAAATGGAAACCAAACAAGTACATAGTGTTTAATGATAATGAAAGTTCTAAATCTAGTTTTTCTTCGAGACAAACCATCACTGGTGAGTTTATTTATACTAATTTATTTCGCTAGACTGTGAAGCAAGTTCATACAACTTATATTAATCACTTTCGAGTCCACTTCCAGGTATATTTGAATTAGTTGTAATTTTGGCAGGCAGCTGCAAGAAATTAACGAACATAATAAATGTATTATTGCATTCCGGAGATCATGTCACTTTATACCCCGAATAAGGGTATCAGCTCGCTAGCAACGTGTGTTATTGTCTTTGCTATTGAACCAAAATACATTTCAAGTTTCTACAAATCGTAAAATTCATCAATTTATATATTGTTTTAATCAACACTTACTTGTAAGCAAACATTTGACAACTGTTATTAACTTCAAACATCTATTGCAGTTTCCAACAAAATCTCAGAATGGACAAGAAAAGATAACTCTCCCCAAAGATCAACCTATGAATACACAGAAAGATATAAGAAAATTAGACAACGTGAATCTGAAATTAGACAAGATATTATGAATGTAATTCAACAGAAAATTAGCCATCTTCAAGGTAATTTTAATATAGATTTCTATTTAAAAACTACAGTGCAACCTCTCTTAAGCAACACCAACTGGGAGGGCCTAAAATGTGTTGTTGTTCAGAGGTTGCATTCTCGTTCCCAGAGTCTAGTAGGATTCTAAATACTAGCTAGTATTGAGAATCCTACTAGATTCTGGGAACGAGAATGAGAGGTTGTTGTTCTGCAGAGGTTTAATTTAATGAAAATTATAACTTAGGGAAATGTCAAAAGTTGTTATTGTGCAGAGGATTTGTTCTGTAGAGGACAGCTCTGCAAAGGCTATACTGTACTAAGTACTTGGGATTTTCTCGTACTTTTTATGTACTAGCTTGTGAAACCAACAAGCTAACAATTCTGTTTTTTGTAAGTCATGCACAGATAGCGCACGACTTTTATGTGAACATGTAGACCTTTTGTTTATTATGGATAGCAGAATATGGCCACTGTTAATCGAACATGTCCCTAAAGGCATAAACACATACATTTCTACCCTTAAAGCTGATGTACTTACATGCAACTAAATGCAATTTTAAACAAGACCCTAATTAAGATGAAGGCTGATCCTAATAATAAAAACAACGATCCCACAAAAGGAGGGTCTTTTGCTGATGTTGCTTCAACTTGTGACCCAGCCTTATTGCTTTTGTTATCTGCAATGTGAAATTGTTTATGCTCTACTATGGCTTTAAAGATTTACTTTTTATTAATTTGTATGTACATTACCTGGGGTGTGGAATTCCTATGCCCGACTTGTCAGACTCGTACCTATATGGCTGCGGACGAGTAAATATGGCCAACCCACTCGTCCGAGGACAAGTTATATTTTTAGCTGTAAAATAATTCTAACATAGCTATACAATGTACTTAAAATATAGATATTTCAATGCTTCTATCACATTAAACAGTGAACTATTTTTATTGTCAATCATTTATCATTACTTACAGTATTTACTTAACATCATAGTTGTATAATTTTTTTCGAGTATTGAACTTCTGGGCAAGTAAGTTTTGATTCTGGACAAGCTGATTTTTTAGGTTGCAATTGTACGTGGGCAAGTTGAAAAAACTTGAAATTACACATATCTGATTACTGTTACATGTATATGAAAACAGTAAAATATCATTAAGCTAAAGATTTTCACTTAAAAAACTACTGTGTTCTATTTTTATTTTCCAGACCATACAACAAAGGCAAGAGGTTCCAAAAGACGCTTGGAAGAAAACACTGGTGATTGTAATGATGATTGCAAAGTTAAGAAAATGGTGGCAAGTGATGAAAATAAAGTCAAAGTGAATAGTAATGCACACGAAAACATCGCGATTAAAACCAACCACATACAGATGAGAATAATAAAAAGAGAAAGTCTGATGAAGACGCTGATACAGTAAGCGAAATGAAAAGACCAAAGATCAAGTTTCGACTGGGCACAGAAAACCCACCCACAAGTATCCCTGAAGTGCCGAAAAAAAACTTAAATGATGTTCAAGAGTGCTCCAACTTATGTGTATGTAAAGCAGGACCTAGTGCCAAACCAAAGCCGATTTCACGACGAGGTGAACAACCAGAAAAGCCATTGTACCAAAGGTTACTACAAAGGCGACTTCTTAACACAGTTAACATGGTGTTCCATGAATGTTGTTCACTGAAATGTTGTGAGAAATGGTGTGAAAAGAGAATATCCGCTGATATGTTAGAAAATGGTTTTGATAAGTCTAACTTGAGAGTGGATTACTTCAGCTGGGGACAATATGAACAAAAACAAGATGACGAAAGCAATGATGACGTAGGCAACAACGATGATTGGTTCTGGGGAACTATTAATCATCTTACTACATTTTATTTATTTATAGTCAATTAATTGATGAAATGCAAATGACAATTTATCAACTTAATATTTGGTTTGTCTAGTACAGACGTTTATTTTTTTAAACTATTAAAAATAATGTATACGTACGTATACCGGCATGTAAAAACCAAATGCTTTTGTTTTAATTATTGTTTAAAGTAAAATATGTGTTCTGTTTCGGTGTCTTACAAAGGCCAAGCTCAGGATTTCGAATCAAGTGTACCTAAGAGTTTGCTAGTTAGAGTCTCACGCGGACTGGTTATACTCTTCCATGGATATTCGACAATAATGTTGATTTTCCTCCATATATAACAACAACAACAACCTTTATTGCTCTAAACATACAACATGTTTATAGCAAACAGAATGAAATTTACAAACACATATATTGAACATGGCATTATCATAAACAGACATACAAAAAAAAAAGAAATTTAAATGAATCCCATGGTGATCACCCGCATATATTATATATATAACCCATAGTAAAACATGTAATTATGAAAAAATAAAATGAAGAAACACGCCCTTCATACAAGTATAGGGCTAAATATTTTGTTTGTATTGTATAAAGATATTATATTCAGCCTAGTCTGGTAAGAAATATAACATTTACATGGTCAATTTAAATCTGAAGGCACACCTTTGCAGGATCTGTACTAAACATTTTCACCAAATCAAAAATGCTTAGTCCGATCTAAAAAAGGAAAAATCGTGTACATAATATTATGCATAATATAATGGAAAAGATATCGAACGTTTGGAAGGGTTGATTAGTCTTGGTTATAGACAAGGTCAAGGAAACCTAGGTAAGGTGAGCTTGCCTCAGTAAAATGACAATAATGTTTGTCGACACGGCGTGAAACCCACTGGCACCAGAGTCCTCACACTCGTTAAATACGCACACATATAATAATAAGTACACATTAACATAGATCCCATGCTACTCAAAAATGACTTACAGTCAAGAAATACACTAATGGACAGGTATTTTTCCAATTCTAGGGGGGTCCGGACCCCCCCCCTGACCCCCTTTGGATCCGCCTTTGTGGACCCTACGTTTTAAGCAACTCTTGTAAAAATTGGACTGATATGAAAATCACTAATTTGAGAATGGTGATTTTATTATCAGTAAATATAATTTGTATTATAATTGTTATTTTAAGAAGGGTTTTACTAACAATTAAATCTCCGTTTTGCCATTATATGCTCCTTTTCGCCTAAAAGTCTCCATTTCGTATCTTATCCATGCCAGTTTTAAATGACGTAAATAGGCACATGGATTTCGTGCATAATTACTTGTGTAATCCGTGTGGTTCAGACGACCAAAATATTTAGAATTTACCTTTTAGAGAGCAACTTCTATAAAATAGGATAACTTGAAAGTTAAAGTTGCAATGATGAAGGATAAAATTCTAGAATTTATTCAATGTCGATTCTGGGTATTACGAAGTGTTTGGATATTTCAGGTAAGAGGTTTAATTAACAATTGAGAACCGTCAATGGACAGCGCGCTCTACTATTAGGAGTGGTCTTGTAAACGGAATCAATTATGAAATTCAATTGAGATGAAAAATTTAACAAGAATATTTTCATTGACTGCAGCTTTTTTATTTTTTGCAGATCTTCTTACTAAAAAATTTTCAATATAAAAGACTCACAATTTAAAATAGTAAAAATTCAAGCTAGAGTGATGCAACTTTAAAATTGACTTCCGATGGTAATACCGTAGTCATGTGTGAATATTCAAATCAATCCCATCAGTAGTTGCCAAGATAAAATGTTGCATTAGAACTTAACTTAGAATGTATGTTTTTATGTAAGGGCCATAATTTAGTATAAATTATTGTTAGTTTTATGAATTATAGTATTTGATATCTAATGGTAAATTTTATCCTACATGATAGAAGTTTCAAATGAAACCCTTTAGAAGTTGCTATGATAAAATGTTGCGCAAAAAATCTTAATCAAGAAACAGTATTCGATTATAGTGATTGTTTCAAGAAAAAATCAATGTGTGTACAATAGCATCATTGTTATTAGTATACACTGCTCATGTAGACCCAAAAGGTATTAGTTATCCAAAGTAATTGGTTATATAGATTTTTATACATAAAAATCAATATAAGGTTTCTCTTTTGCAAGAGCCATTTTGACAAAAAATGACATAAAAACAAAACATTAATAAAAAGGTCTTACAACACAGAAAATTAAGTTTAATAGTAAAAAACACAGATGTACAAAACAAATATTTGAGCTCTGTGTCGAAAAATTCCAAGTACGAGAAATGATACGTAGCAAAAATACCGACACACATAGAATTCAACAGAAACTAATTTACGAAAGTTTTTAGGTCGAAGAGTCCAGGGGGCGAAAACAAAAATAGTTCCGTTTTAAAAAGTACCGAAATGCGTGGCTTTTATCATCGATTTATTCATTCGAACGCTCTTGGTTTTATCAAAACGAACTTTTTTGCCGGCGATATTGTCCGAACTTTTCGATTGAGCATAAAAAACCTATACCATACCCCAGAAAAATGTTTCGTCCCTCGTTTCGTAACTCAATTCCTGTTATAGGCCCTACCGGCCTGTATATGTACGTATCTCGGAACTGTGTTTGTTTTACTTGTGTGAATTTCTATATTTGTTTGAGGCGAAAGTTTATTACTGCACTTTAATAGTTGCACAAGCATTTAATTGTGTCAGTACTTCACATTACTTTATTGATTGATTTAAAATATGTTTAACTGTTTCACTACTACTGCATTTCATGCTATTCTATATTGCGTATGGGATAAAATATTGCACATTGAACCGCATATTACATACATTAGATTTACTGTATATAAAGTTGTATATTGAATATAAAATTGTAAATTATATAAAAATGTATAGATCGATATGTATAAATAAAACAATAATGTATATATAGTTAATTATTGTTATAATTTTTTATGTTATTGTATTTTTACCACTTTTTTATTTGGTTTACATTCACAAAGGTATAATTTCTATAATCTAAAGTATGTGCTTTGTAGTTGGTTAACAGCTAAATCCAGAGATTTAGTCTTTCCAGGACAGTGACTAAGTTGACTGACCGCCGTTATATGACATATACAATGTGTTGCTATGACGGTAAACCCAACAAAACAAAAATAAAATAAGCATCATTAAATATAAGTATATAATATTCAGTCACATATAAGTAATTCGTTTTCTCCAGACTAGTTATTTTGGTGATTTATAAGCAAGGAAAATATATAAGGGAGACAATGTCAAATTAAAAACGTTTGAAACTGAACTGAATTTATTTGACTCTCTCGTCTACAAATACATGTTGTACTCGTAACATGTTAATTAGCGATATTTTTCATTGGTTAAACTGTTACATAGACACAGAGTCATACAAAAGCCAAGTAATCACTTCTTTTGGTATAACATTTTATGTGTTCCGTCGTTCTCATATACCACGACACTTTTTTCATTAACACGACCATCAGAACTGCTTAGTAAATTGTATGACAAATTAAGCAATAGGAACAATCTTAAAGATCGCCGAGGTTGTTCCGAATGCAAAATTAGACACAATAAATAATTCACCTCATTATTAAATTATTTTTTAATTTAAAATTGGTCATTGCCAGTGGCGTAGCAAGGTCTTTTTGATGTGTACGCAAAATCCTAGGGGTCAAGGGCATGCCCCGCCCCGAATTTGTTTTTCTGTAGATCATTTCAGGAGCATTTTTGGCAACTATTCAAAATGGGTCTGTATAATTCAATCTGGACACAAATATAGGAAGACAACATTCATACAAATTATCATTCAATTTTAACCAGCGTTTAAAGAACTATATAGACTGGATTCAAAGACAAACATCGAATTTTAAAACCGTAAATTCAACTCCCAAAAGGCATCGCAAGTCCCATTGAAATATAACTTGACATAAGGTTAGTAAAATAACGATCAAGCAGTTTTGTTTTACACACCCCTACCCCCCTCAGGCGAAAGATTTTATTACATTTTTGGCGTTTGTATTTTTACAATTTTCTGGACCAGTGTGTACGCAGCTGCGTACTCTGCGTACTGGTAGCTACGCGCCTGCTTTTCATTCTTTCAAAATATCCATTTTGACAATTATATTGTTTTGCAGACGGCGTCGATTAATCACAGACAACGTTCGTCTGTTATATTTTACTTAATTTTGAAGTTGTTTCGATTTAAGGAAAGGTCATATCAGCTAGCGGGGGGGGGGGGGATCAGGGGGCTACCAACGTATTTTCCTATTCAAAAAAGAACGACGACTTGTCACTGCAGCTCGCTGAAAAGGTACCTAGTTTTCCAGGGTTTAGCAAAAAGTATTAACTGGAGATGTGATGCGCAGCAAAGAGTAATTTAGTATCCACTTTTCTGCTTAGCCTCGAGTTTGAATGATGGGAATCTGACAAGAATTAAAATACAGCTCTTAAAAGTTCTGACTCGAGGCGGATTTAACTGATTTTTCTAGCACTCGTAGCGTTTGTGATGTCATAGTCACGTGGTATTGCCACCGTGTTACTGTGATTGATTATAACACAGTTCAGTGTGACTATAACCACGGGATCCAAATACTGACTAGGTTCACGATAACGGATCCTGATAAAACTAGTTACGGTGAGATCGACATTTTATGTTGAAAATAGGTCACGTTATATTCAAGAATTTCATAAACAAATATTAATTTTACTGCTAAGATATTCACGGCTAGTGCAGCATGCTATCATGTGAAAATGTTTCATTTATAGTAACATCGACACATGAATGATATTGAAAACAACATGCAACTTTGGAAACGTGCACAAAGAGGCATGACGTCAGCGATTTAGTGTAGAATTAACCTATTAATACAAAACAATGTGTATGACGACAGAAATGTTCACAGAAAACAAGTTCCTAGCTGTGCATTGTATTTTTAACATTTTAATCATGTCAGATTTTCAAATTGTATTATCTAAAAATTGTATATAAAAGGGAGATATGAAACTGACTTTCATAAAAAGTTGTATTAAAAGTTTTGCACCATTCATTATTTATAAATTCAACCCATGCAAAATGATTAACATGATTGAATTATTAGAATCATGGGATTGCATACTTAACGTTCTTTTTCCAGTACCCGCATATTGAAAATACGGGACTGTATACTAAAATCTATTTATAGGCCTGTATATTGAACATTTTTGACCGTAAACTAAGTTTTATTTCTTGACAACCAATGGTATCATATATCTTATTCATTTCTTAATACCAGAAGAGAATTTCATTGGACAAACAGGTATAGTAAAGCAAATTGTATTGGTTAGAATGTAGGTCAAAAGTTGGCTTTGACAGTTGTGCCGAAAAAATATCAAATTATGTTTCCATTATCTTAGTCATAATAAGTTTTGCCTCTTGTTTATGCTTGAAGACGTCGCGCTGTATTTAAAATACATAAAATTTATCGAATATTAAATCTAAATATCGCTGTATTCCAATTTTATGTACAGTCACGCATATAAAATCAGTCACGCAATGGTAATAAGATTTGACAATGTTTCCAGTTGTAAACCAATTGGCTAGTTTTATTAATTTGTTTTGACTGGAAAATCTTTTGAACCCTCCGTCTAATTTTCTTTCTCGTTACCTCTGCGTCAGTGAGAATAGAAGAGTTGACGTAATATAAGTTAACCCTATTGATTCAATAACCATACATAAAATGACAAAGTTTATTCTAACACCCCATCTATTCTAGCTCGCCGACGATTTACAAATGTTCTGAAATTTTTGCCTCTTATTAAAATTATACCGAGTCTTAAAAGTGACATTATGCATACTTTTGCATACTATGTTCATGATTATAGTCATTTTATGAAATATTGTTTACATAAGCACAAGTTATTTATTTGCTTTATAACTCTCCCATCTCTCTTTCTCCTCCCTCTATCTCTCCCTCCCCCCTCTCTCTCCCTCCCCCTTCTCTCTCTTTCTCTCTCTTTTTCTCTCTCTCTCTCTCTCTCTCTGTCCCTCCCCCTCCATCTCTTTCCCTCTTTCTTTACTTTTAAGCTTTTAAGGACGAACTCTCTTAATGCTATTTTACAGTCTTTAATATTTAAAAAATCATGATATTATTACAAAACTATTATTTTGTCATTCATTACATAATATATAATGTTTATCATTTTGCAAAGATAATGGTAAAAACATGATTTTGCTTCATTGGAAGTAATTGTCTACCTTTGATATGAAAATGATGCATTATTTTTTTAATTTGTCTACACTAAATAACAGTTTAAATAACCAAAAAAATGTTAGGGAGAAAACTGTAGAAATACGTACAGTTAACAATCAGTTTTAATAGGATTATTCAGTGGACATAAAATGTTTTGTATTATGGGAATTCCTCTTTTCTCCTTGACTGTCAGGATCTTAAATACATCCATGACAAACATTTTAAGGTTAACTCACTTAGAGAACTTTTTCAGTCGGTACCATCATATGCAATACTAAATTATCTGAAGGAAATAAATATTTATCATAAAATATAGGACCTAAAACCATAAGAATTTGGTTACATTATTAGTATCATCAATTGCTTTCGGTGCGATATAACCTTTCCGATGCGCCGTAAAACCCAAACAAACAACTTCCACTTTCATTGAACTTAGTTGAGAAAGTAAGGTGAGATTCTCTCAATGCAAAGATTTAAAACTCTTTAGTTGCAAATGTTATCTCAAGATCGACACAAAACACGAAATTCGATTTAAAGAATCAAAGAGATAAGGAACTTTAATTTATTCTACCTCATCTTCACAAACGAGTTTACCTAAGTTTCACAAAATGAGATTAATTTCAATTGCAAATCCTCACATACAAAGAATGCACAGTACATTTATCAACTAAAATTCGAAAATTATTTAATAATACATTGAATTTAAAGCAGTTGTTGACATGCATGTTTTTTGTTTGTTTTTCTTCATTTTGGGAGAATTCACGACAAATTTACTTGAAAGGGTTAAACATTGCGTTTAATCGATTTTAGAGAAAATGTTATTCCACGATGAGTGTTCGTTTGTTTAACGGAACATAGCATACTTTACGTCATTTCGTTGCTTTAAGCAATTTCTTTTGGCATTTTATATAATATATATTCGATCGAAATGTTACTGATTTGTGCCTTGTCGTGTCTCAAACCTCGCTCCGACAGGCGATGTACGGAAACAAATGGTAGAAATATGTCTTCGTGTGCGCCCTTTCGTCTAGCAGAGCAAAAAATCGAAGGCGAGTTTTAAAGCTATACCCCGATACTTAAAATGTGCGGTGAATTTACTTTCTACTTCTCTGTTTATCATGGCACTTAACAGTCATCAAACGTTTTAAATAAAAGATTTGATAATTGCCTACATTGTTGCCTTCTATAACAAAATGTAAATAGAATAAGAGACTAATTTCAATTGTGATGTTATTGGGAAACCTTACTATCTTTTAAATAACGCAAAATACTGTCTAAAATAGTTTGATAACTTAATTGTACTCAAAGAAAAATTAAAATCTTGATAGATTAATCTTTTTATTTAAATTTTTATTTCAGAGCAAACAATGTTGACATGTTTAGTGATCTAAATCAGCGGATGCGTATTACTAATGCTGGTTATGTATTCTGGGAAACTTCCGGTGAGATTGTGGTACCATGTAACATCGATGTTTCTAGTGATAAACAAACGTGTTCCATACGTAAGTAAACCATAGCTTCAATACATCGTTGGCTAATCTATGACATTCTAGCCTTGGTTAATCTAGGACAATCTAACCTTGGTTTATATAGGGCAATCTAACCTTGGTTAATTAAGGTAAATCTAAGCATGATTAATATAGGTAAATCTAAACTAAGTTAATCTAGGACAATCTAACCTCGGTTAGTAAAGGGCAATCTAACCTTGGTAAATTAAGGTCAATCTATGCATGATAAATATAGGCCAATCTAAACTTGGTTAATCTAGGCCAATCTAAGCTTAGTTAATCTATGTCAATCTAAGCTTGGGTAATTTAGGTCAATCTAAGCTTGGTTAATCTATGTCTATCTATGCTTGGGTAATTTAGGTCAAACCAAGCTTGGTTAATCTATGTTAATCTATGCTTGGGTAATTTAGGTCAATCTAAGCTTGGTTAATATAGGTCAATCTAAGCTTGGTTAATATAGGTCAATCTAAGCTTGGTTATTCTATGTCAATCTTAGCTTTGTTAATTTAGGTCAGTCTATACTAAATCAGATTGGTCAAATTTCTGGTGATGAAAACAGTTGTGGTCGTAATAGTAGAATGGACTTAACATTTTTCGCAAAATTAAGCATTTGGTATTTATGGATCGTTTTGCAATAACCAAAGTGGTATTAAAGAAAAAAAATACTTTACGTACATTGCAACTTTAATAAGCATGAAACGACGCTCCGATTAGTAAAGAGAAAAAAAATCAGATTTTGATCTGATTACCTATTGGCTATCATCAGATCTTCAGATGAAATAAAGTTGAGATGATTGCCAATCAGATTACATTGTAAGCTTTCTCTCATATCCTTTGTACTTTACTTTGAAGTCATTTCAGTTTTCAGGAAGGTTAATGAAATAGAAATTTATGTTGGATTTATTTTATAACCTAATTTCTTCTTTTTTTCATTTCTATCTTGCAATGAAACAACTAATGAAAATCTAGTTGATGTTCGTGTAGACGATAGCGGTAGTAATACTTCATTTGATTTTATGATTATTCTTCAGAGAAAATCGAAATTAGAAATACTGCGCGAGATAATAAAGATGTATATGTAACCGATGTTATTGTCATATGTATAATTGTATATATGTAATGCGATCTGTCTTCATGACAAACTTTCACTAGCATTGGACATTCGGTCAATGAAATTTTTACTGGACCAAAAAAAAATCTTAACAATACGCTCGAATGCCCAGGCAATTTGATTGATTTAGCATAAAACATTTTATATAAAGTTAACACTACTACAACAAATAACGATTTTTATTGAATATGGGAATGGTAGCTGTAAAAATTAGGTGGACCGCCGGACTGCTCACATTCTAAAAGTCTCTGGACCTGGACCGATTTCGCTGGAGTCGTTCCACAGTCCACTTGCTAAATTCAAAAACTAGTGCGATGTAATCAAATACTACAGTATATTCTGCCATACGCCGAATTTAAACATATGTCAAGATCATATTGACACGTTTGTTATTCTACTCACAGTCCTAAGATATACCTGCTATTTCTCTGAACCTAAGTTTCAACATGGGTTTCGCCATATTTAAAAGTTGACTGTAGCAAATGGCTGTCAAAATTTGTCGCGGACGTTTACTTTAAGCTGCTTGTGTGCAACTTAAAGGGGTAACTACTACTTCAACTACTATTGTTAGCAATACGCGTTAACAAACAGACGATATGCTGTTTGTGCAATTAAATAATGACTAATCCGGTGTATGTAAGGGGAAAATCTCTTGTTACGGTATTGCTATATAGTCCTGTATTATATACACTATGGAAACCCCATGTCCGACAGCGCTATTAGCGTTTTGATCAACTTAGTACCAAGCACATACCCTCCTCAAATGATTTACGGTAGCCCTAGAGATACAGATGTATGCAGGGAATTAACCATTAAAACTATACCATGATCAAACTATACAGTTATACACATCTCCCTGGTTAAGTAGTATGACATGCTAGCGGAGAGTAAAAAACCTGATTCGGAGTTCTTTTAAATTAAAAATATTTCAACCCTATAAAATGAGTAACTATGTAACCCAAACAAAAACAGTGCTTCAGCACTTATATTTAAATTATGGTAGAAATCCAATAATTCATTCATTCATAAAGCAAACCATATTTGTTAATGAACAAATAGCGAAAACACATTGAACTTCTTCCTTTGAAGTATGATAATCTTTTTGATAGATCTGATAACTACAAATACCATAATCAGAATTGTATGATGAAACCTTTTAGTAAAACTAAGTTAATACCTCATTTAAAAAAAACTTTTAGTAAAACTAAGTCAATACCTCATTTGAATTAAACTTTTAGTAAAACTAAGTTAATACCTCATTTGAATGAAACTTTTAGTAAAACTAAATTAGTTAAAATTAATACCTCCATTCCATTAAAACTTCAGTAACAATACAATGTACATCTTTTTTATTTTATTTTTTTACTGAGCTTAACGCCGTGCCAACACAATTTAGGTCATTTTACGACGTCCAGCGCACCTAACCTAGCTTTCCTGGACCCTTGTCTATAATCAGTACTCATCTACCCTTCCACAAGGCCGGAAACTTCTCCATATTATCTTATCACGGGAGGAAATTGATATTATTGTCAAATTTTCATGGAAGGTTATAACCTCCCAGGGTAAGATTCTAACCCGTACCCCCTTCGGGACACGGAATTCCAAAGGGTTAGTGATAAGTAGATTTTTTAAGAGGATTTTACCTTGGTATTTCAAATATAAAAGTAGTCTATGAAATCTAGAAAACACAACAAATAGATTCAAAAGACAACAACAACCACAACAAAAGCCACAGTCTTGAGTTTCCTGAACAGGTCATAAGTATAGTTGACTCCATGTTTGGCGACCATGGGACGATTTCAAATAGCGATACGTCATAGTTTTCAATAAATATTTGACAAGGTTGGCCATTCGACATGTAGGGAGCAGTAGGACCAGTCACCATTTTGTGGGGGGGGGATAGCTAGTACTGGTGATGAAAGCAATTTAAGAGTAAACCATTATGTAGGTGAGCCGGCGACATACTGAGACAAGACAAAAATGATTAACTGCGTTAAAAAAAATATAACAAAATTATCAGAGAAACTAAGCAATGAGATTTCGTTACGATAACATAACTAAAGACATTAGTAAGTTCAGATAAGCGTCGTTGACATGAAGAAAACGGAAACTCTCACGTAGCAAATGCTAATCAAAATTTGTCGTGGGCGATTACATTAGGCCGCGCGTGTGCAACTAAAGGGGGCAATTACTACTTCAATTGATATAGTCCGTAATACGCATCAAAACCTCATGTTCGACAGAGCTCTTAGTATGTTATCTATTAAATAGATCTGATAACTACAAATACCATACTAGTAATCAGCAATTTATGATGACACCTTTTAGTAAAACTAAGTTAGTTAAACTTATACCTCAATTCTATTAAAACTTCAGTAACAACACAATGTACATCTTTTTGATTTTAAGGGTTAGTGATAAGTACATTTTGCTAGGGGATTTTACATTAATATTGCAAATATAAAAGTAGTCTATGAAAACTAGAAAACATCAACTGAAACAACAACAAATAGATTCAAAAGACAACAACAACCACAACAACAGCCACAGTCATGAGTTTCCTGACCAAGTCATAAGTATAATTGACTCCATGTTTGGCGACCATAGGACGATTTCAAGTAGCGATACGTCATAGTTTTCAATGACTATTTGACAAGGTTGGCCATTCGACATGTAGGGAGCAGTAGGACCAGTCACCATCTTGTGGGCGGATAGCTAGTACTGATGATGCAAGCAATTTAAGAGTAAACCGTTATGTAGGTGAGCCGGCGACATACTGAGTCAAGAAAAAAGGCTTAACTGCGTTAAAAAAATATAAAAAAAGCTATCAGAGAAACTAAGCAATGAGATTACGTTACGATAACATAACTAAAGACATTAGTAAATTCAGATAAGCGTCGTTGACATGAAGAAAACGGAAACACTCACGTAGCAAATGCTAATCAAAATTTGTCGTGGGCGATTACATTAGGCCGCGCGTGTGCAACTAAAGGGGGCAATTACTTCTTCAATTGATATAGTCCGCAATACGCATCAAAACCTCATGTTCGACAGAGCTTTTAGTATGTTATCTTTTTAAATAGATATGTTAACTACAAATACCATAATCATCAATTTATGATGACACCTTTTAGTAAAACTAAGTTAGTTAAACTAATACCTCGATTCTATTAAATATTCAGTAACAACACAATGTACATCTTTTTTATTTTAAGGGTTAGTGATAAGTACATTTTGCAAGAGGATTTTACATTAATATTTCAAATATAAAAGTAGTCTATGAAAACAAGAAAACATCATCTGAAACAACAACAAATAGATTCAAAAGACAACATCAACCACAACAACAGTCACAGTCTTGAGTTTCCTCAACAGGTCATAAGTATAATTGACTCCACGTTTGATGACCATGGGACGATTTAAAATAGCGATACGTCATAGGTTTCAATGAATATTTGACAAGGTTGGCCATTCAACGTGTAGGTCAACGTGTAGAGAAAAGTAGGATCAGAGAAACTAAGCAATGACATCACGTTACAATGACATAGCTTAAGACAATAGAAAGTTCAGATAAGCGTCGTTGACATGAAGAAAACGGAAACACCCACGTTTGCGACAATATGTTTTCCCAAGAAAAATGTCATTTTTGATAAATGTG
Organism: Mactra quadrangularis; assembly: GCA_025267735.1. NCBI lineage: Eukaryota > Metazoa > Mollusca > Bivalvia > Venerida > Mactridae > Mactra > Mactra quadrangularis. Next base: position 23,008,462 of record CM046297.1, on the reverse strand, counting down.
CTCTCTGTTAACATTTTTTTCTCATTTCCAATGTTGATGATGAATATCACTACTTCCTTGTTACATGATTGATAGACACAGTTTTAAAGATGGTTGATTTGAGGTTTATTCACAGCGGGGGTTAGACCTGATGGCGATGATCGGTTCGCTTGAATGAATACTGCCCAAGAGCTTTAGTCATTACCTAATCATTCATGAACAAAACCTACAAGCACCTCTGGGTTTGATCATTCTGTGTCATATCGGCAAGTTATAATTGATTTTTAATATAAAGTAGTTTCAATCATATAAAACAGTGCAAACAAAATCATGACATCACATTTTCACGACGCGCGTTCCTTCATTAGTGCAACCATCAAAACTAATCACTTTAAGACAAAAAAGTAAGAAATTAGATATTCACGTAACAGTTAAATACGCATGAAAATTGCTCAAATTTTGTAACTACATTGTATAAAATGATATTTACAGCGTGACCGTCAAAACCTCACGTACAATGATCTGACGGTGTTACTACATATAGTAACAAGCGTATCAATATGTTATTATTTCATGAACCAAAATACCACTCATGATCCTTGAAGATTAGAGCATTGTTCTCTGTTGTATTGTATTGTAATTTCCTCATGGCTACAATCCAATAAGGACAGAAAATCTCTCAATCATTGAAGATAACATTGTTAATCCATGACATATATCTACTTTTACGTGTTTAAATGAGACGATGGGCCGAGGAAAGTATGGTGTAATCATTTAATACAATGAAGACACGTTTTTGGACTGATTTATTTCTGAGTTATAATGGATATAGAAAGCTGTAAGCAAATATACAAATATCAGCAACAGTCACAAACATACACACCTATCACACAGCCATAAAAGCCAAAGAGATAAATTTGTTTAGATTTTAACTCTTTTTGGAAACGGGACGGCGCAAACATGAAGCAAAAATAGACGTCCGCATTGGGACAGACAGTTACAAGAATAATTGCAAATAAGGAGTTTAAACCAGTATCTAGTATCGATAGCGCAGTTGGTAGCGCCCGGATTTGGAATCTCGTGTCCCGAAGGGGGTACGGGTTCGAATCCTACCCGGGGAGGTTATACCCTTCCATGAAAATTTGACAATAATGTCAATTTTCCGCCCATTGATTAGATAATATGGCGAAGTTGCCGGCATTGTGGAAGGGTAGGTGAGTACTGGTTATAGACATGGGTCCAGGAAAGCTAGGTTAGGTGAGCTGGACGCCGTTAAATGACCTAAATTGTGTTGACACGGCGTTAAAACCCAGTAAAAAGAAAAGTTCCATAATAAAAAATGATGCATATTTGATCATTCCATCATTGGTATAAGACGTCGACTCCTTTGTACAAAGGTAACCAGTGAGTTCTGATACAGACGAGCCAAGTTAAATAAACAATGTAACACGGCCACAAAGTACAAGTAAAATAACTGAAACAAAGTTACTCATTCACAGATTTCAACTTAAATGTCAATTTTTTCTTAAACTATCAAAATTGTATGGAAACATTTTTGGAAGCAGGAAAGTAGTGTTCTGGTAATGACAATTTTAGTGCAACTTGACATACAACTACAAATGATGGTGTTTCATGTAGTAAATATCTACCCCGTATGTCACGGTATGGACAATTTTAGTGCATTGTTGTGACTTTTATTGTATATTTCTTGCAACAAATAGGTCAGCTTGTCTTAAAAAATAAGATTTTTTTGGACACAACTACAGACACTGAATGGTATTTTGATATTATAGAAATAGTAAACAAAAACAGTGAACTAGTATCTTTATCACCCTATAATCAAAATATAAAATGTAACACATGACATGGAATAATTTTCTATAACGTTTTTTTATTCTATATCAAAGGTTTATACAGTCTCTACAGTTCAGATGAAGTAACCTTACATCCATATACTGACAAAGTTTACATCAACATACCAACACATCCTGAATGGAACATTCTAGATACTTCAGTTGTATCACAGAATAAAACAGACAATCTTGGAACTACCAACAGGACCTATTTAAGGTAACTATACCTATGTTTTATAAATCGAATTATAAAAAAAACGAGAGACAAGATGGCCCTAAATCGTCAGTCTGAGTTTAGTTGAGTTTGTTTGCAAAGGAAATTATACATGTAACAGTTGATGCTCATGAAGCAAGTGGTCATACCAAGAAACAATTAAAACAAAGAAATAGTTTGTCACAAAGAAATTAAAATCCCCTGTTGTCACAAAAGAAGTTAAATATTATTAATTTAAGCAGATAGATTTAGATTATACATTTGTATATGCCTTTAATATTGTTGTTATACTGTTGCTAGAAACATGTTTTACATTAATAGATTTCTTATTGGTTTTCTTTATGATTAAGTTGTTTCATTGGTATACTTATGCAATAGATACTTTTTGAGAGTTTTTATAAATAAACCTTCATTATTTATTACATAGCTAAATATAATTAAATATAAAAATAAGATTATCACTGCCTGTGACAAGTTGATGCAACACCACAAGTAAGTTGCTAGGTTATCTAACCTAGTAACCAGGCTGGCAACCTGAGAGTATATAAGACAGCTCAACACCAGGGTCTGTACTTACGCTCTTTACTTGTTAGAATAAAAGATCTATAATCAACTTTGTTACAGGTAAGAAAATTATATTAATTAATGTTATTCGAACTTCAGTAATAATTTGTTGTTTAAATTATTCGCTTACTTTGGTAAATGTTTGTTTTAACCATTAGCGATACTTGGAACTCGTTGTCTATTGCAATAGTAATTATATATTTTATTTTAAGTTAACGTTGAATTCATACGTGAATTTGTAATTACATTCTGAAAAATTTACATAATTTTTGATAAGCTGTTTAATAGTCTATCGATTGTGTAAGGTGTTTTCAAACCGGTACCTTCACAGAAAGCGATTCATAATTCCCTTAGTATTTTTGTTAAGACTTATATAAGACTAGATATAATGCTTAATTGAAGTTTATATTGTGTTTATTTATGATGTTTGTATCTATTGTGTGTTTAATAATATTCATGATTTATTATATGTTTAATAATATTAATGATTCTCATGCTTGTATATATGTTTGACTTACGCTCTTTACTTGTTGGAATAAAAGATCTATAATCAACTTTGTTACAGTGTTGTACTTGACTCAACTGAGTTAAATCAAGAGATCTTAACATAGAAAGCACTTGTAGTGCGTACAGTCACATAGTACTTCGTACAATCACCTGAGGAAAAAGCTTGGTGAAAACAAAAAATTAATTCCGAATTGTAAAATCTATATCAATCCGTGGCAATACTACAAATTAAGATCGATTTTAGAAAATGCTTTTGCCATGTTTATTTGGATTAAACAAGGCAATACATGTATTCCGGTTACCGACACGTCCGTCGACTTGCAAAGTAAACCATCAAAGCTGTACCCGTCCCTAGATGCCAGCGCGCCATCCCTAGATACAAATTCATCACTTCTAAATAACTAAATTAAGTAAAACCACTAGTTCACAAGGAGGCCTAACCAAACCTTTGTAATTATTAAAGTGTTATAGTGAAAGTAAGACTAGATTGGATTGCATTACTATGGAAATGACACCTACATCAATCAAATGTGGAAATACGTGGAATATATACATTACATGGTGGCTGGAAGTTTTAACAAAAAGACTTAATACGGAAGATTGAAATAAAGTTGTTATATATAATAGTTCTTGGATACATTAAATTAATAGTAATTATCAGTGTATATACTTATTGTTTAAAGAAGTGTTTAAAGTAACATTTTATACACATACAAGTAGTTCATTGTGACATTCTTTTTCATCATTTTGTTTTGATCATTATTTATATCATGTTGTTTTATAATTATATATACATGTATATACGTTGCAGTTTTTTATATTATTTTATTACGTTGTACATTCGTATGTTATATATATATTAATTGAATTGACATAGTATTATTCACAATGCAGGAGCATTGCTTTGTGAGGCAGGGGGATGTTGTCACAAAGAAATTAAAATCCCCTGTTGTCACAAAAGAAGTTAAATATTATTAATTTAAGCAGATAGATTTAGATTATACATTTGTATATGCCTTTAATATTGTTGTTATACTGTTGCTAGAAACATGTTTTACATTAATAGATTTCTTATTGGTTTTCTTTATGATTAAGTTGTTTCATTGGTATACTTATGCAATAGATACTTTTTGAGAGTTTTTATAAATAAACCTTCATTATTTATTACATAGCTAAATATAATTAAATATAAAAATAAGATTATCACTGCCTGTGACAAGTTGATGCAACACCACAAGTAAGTTGCTAGGTTATCTAACCTAGTAACCAGGCTGGCAACCTGAGAGTATATAAGACAGCTCAACACCAGGGTCTGTACTTACGCTCTTTACTTGTTAGAATAAAAGATCTATAATCAACTTTGTTACAGGTAAGAAAATTATATTAATTAATGTTATTCGAACTTCAGTAATAATTTGTTGTTTAAATTATTCGCTTACTTTGGTAAATGTTTGTTTTAACCATTAGCGATACTTGGAACTCGTTGTCTATTGCAATAGTAATTATATATTTTATTTTAAGTTAACGTTGAATTCATACGTGAATTTGTAATTACATTCTGAAAAATTTACATAATTTTTGATAAGCTGTTTAATAGTCTATCGATTGTGTAAGGTGTTTTCAAACCGGTACCTTCACAGAAAGCGATTCATAATTCCCTTAGTATTTTTGTTAAGACTTATATAAGACTAGATATAATGCTTAATTGAAGTTTATATTGTGTTTATTTATGATGTTTGTATCTATTGTGTGTTTAATAATATTCATGATTTATTATATGTTTAATAATATTAATGATTCTCATGCTTGTATATATGTTTGACTTACGCTCTTTACTTGTTGGAATAAAAGATCTATAATCAACTTTGTTACAGTGTTGTACTTGACTCAACTGAGTTAAATCAAGAGATCTTAACATAGAAAGCACTTGTAGTGCGTACAGTCACATAGTACTTCGTACAATCACCTGAGGAAAAAGCTTGGTGAAAGTGCAACCTGTCGAAAAATTGTTACATATTAACTATTATTAAGACTCTGTAACTGAGTTTTTTTGCAGCAGAAGAACAACTTTTGAACCACTGGCTCTGAAAAATGGCAACTTATTATGAATACTGTCCTCAATGAACCCAGTATTAACATATTTAGTACAGACAATGTACGCACCGAGTGACTCTGTTATGACAGATTGGTCGGCATCAAGTAGCATTATATTTTTCTGATCAATATGCATAATAAGTGTCATAGAATGGTATAAGCCTTTGAGAAAGAGCTCACATCTACATAAAACTATCTACATAATAACAACTACATAATATAATTGTTGCTAAAGTACGAAATCAGCTGACGGATAACTTCTAAAAATATAACAGTGCCCTTTAGAAATGTGCGGACAAAATTCTTATTCTATGGATGAACCAATTCACATTTTACCAAGAATAGGAAAACGAAGTCTTAACTGAGAAAATTCCAAAAACAACATATGATTCAAACTATGTAACATGAATATGTTTCAATTACAATAGTAAAATTACTTGCAATATCCATGTTTTGTTTTTCTGTCTTTGTCAAAGACCTTTGGAGACTACAAATAATTTGCCATTACGTTTTGAACCATAATAAGCTTCACAATACCAATGATAAAGCTTAGAATTAACAGGTCTTTTATTCAAGTGTAACTCGTAATTCATATTTTCATTTTTCTATTCAAGTTTTCAGTTCGAGTTGGAGCAGAAACACAGCTGGTTCTCTATAATCGTATATCTTCTGATTTCTAGCCTAGGTTCCATCGTATTTCTACTTCCAGTAGAACAAGGAGAGAGAATCTCCTTTACTAGTATGATCATTCTAACAGATACTATAATATTTCTGTATATTAAAATGTACGAGACATATTTGACAATAGGTGAGTATTTTGCAGAAAATTTAAGTTATCAGCTGGCAATATCAGTAGAAAGTTGGCAGTATATATCCTATAATAGTCGAAGCATCAGCTCATAAAGTTTTACACTAAACCGAAAGCATTTGACGTTGATACTATCACATCAATTAGATATAATGTACCAATGTAGTGGTATAGTATTAATACAGGAGTCTTCTTCTTCTCAAATTAAACATCGTCAAAGATTGTATGATTTTATAAGAACTGAAGTAGACATTTTAGCAAAAAATTCACTGGATAATACTGTTCTGTCTTTACATGACTACGTTTGTTACAGTTTTAATCATTGGTAAGGGGGCGTAAAAGAAACAAAAAACGAATGGAAACAGTAAATTGATGTAAGAGGAAAAGAAACTTGAAACAACTTAATACTTATAACAGAGCAAACTGTTCTAATGAATGCAAAAAACTTTGGATCGGTACATGTGAACAATCTGTGTTAAACTCTTTCAATTATTGTCAATTTTAACTTTTATCGGCAATAATCTAGTTTCAGAAAATTAAATTTCTTTGTATTTCTTATTCATGCAGTTCAATGTCTCCTAGAACGGTAGCATGCTTTATCTTGATTTCTATTAAATCATCGTCAGTTCAAAATGTCATCAGAGTGTATCTTGCAGACATCAATAATGCCAAAAATTACATTTCGGTCTTATCTGCAACCTGAATAATTTAATCTGGAGCACTCTATTGAATATAAATTGTTTCAATTTCCGTTCACATTTTTCAAGCCACGATCTCCTCAATTCTCTCCTATATTAATTTAATTGTTTGTATGTTGGGTTTTTACCGGTGCAACAACACATAAAGTTAATAACTAGTCGAAAGAAATTGACGATGGAAATTAAAGATACAATAAATAAGATATTATGTACCAAGTTTTATTCTGATAATTAAGTATTACATAGGTATGAAATTGTTTGAAAGAAGACATAGAAACGATTTAACTTTAAAACTTACATAACTAAATAATTGTTATCATGTAAAACAATTTGAATTAAAATAGCTTCAACATGACAACTGATTTTTCCCTTTTACGAAGACACCATTTCAGTTAACGTACACGATTGTTTATATAATTATTTTGCGCCCACTTACCAGGATATTTAGACTTAATATACTCTCAAATGACGACATTATATAAGCATGATACTTTCTGTTGCATGTTAAGGAAATTAGAATGATAAAACCAGGACATGTCGATGTAAATAGAAACTATGCTGACAACAGTTTATACGAATGATATTTTCTGTTGCACGTTTTAGGAAATGAAAAAAGTAAACAACAAACACCTTGACAGATCGTGATCAATCAACTAAACGAATAATCAAACTTATCTGTTTTCTTCTATTTCAGGTACTTTTTTGTTGTTACTACTGATTTCAAACATTCTTCAGCTGTTAATGGCACTTTTTGTACTTCATATTTATCATAATGAGCAGACTGAGAAACCCGTGTCGTCTGGTATACAAACATTCACTCGTACAGTTCTAGTTCGTCTGGCTTGCAAGTGCTGCCGAAAGCAAACTGTAGAGGACGAAGAACATGATAAAGTGACGTCATCAATGGCAACTATGACGTCAAAAAGATCACGTGTTAGTCCATCCAATGAATCAGGATGGCGTACACGTAATGAATTCGACCGGATAAAAAGCGCGGCAAGCACGAGGACGACAGCAGAGATTTTCACACGTACGTCATCAGCAGACGAGTCGACGACATCAACTTCTGTGTTGATAAAATACGAATATTCTTGGATTGAGATTGCAGAAATGTTAGATAGGATATTTCTTATAATTTCTTTAGTTCTCTTTGTTTGTCTCACAATAGTATTTATTCTAATACTTTATATATGACAGGTCTCGTAAACAAATTTATAAATGCAGACCGCTTCAGGAATGAACACTCCTCCTACGTCTTGGGCGGCTACAATTCAGTCTCCATTTCATACACAACTTGACATGTTTGCCCATTGGCGTATTTTTAATTACACCATGTACATTATGTAATAACTCAAACGAATTTGGTAATAAAATGATTTGAATATATATATGCCTTTCATACTTTCACGTGTACTATGAGACAGTAACAAAACTCGCGCTTTCCATTTTGAGTAGGTCATAAGTAAGCCGCCAATATAATTTACGATATACATATGATAAAAATCGTTTCCCATATAAATATACATTGTACCATTTCGGGGTTTGATCTAACATCACAGAATAATTGCTGAATAGATAAACCTTTACACTTTACAAAATTCGTCCACCTAATGCCCATAGAAACCATATGGTTCTTAAATCTTATATATACTTTTTTGCGTTAAGGGGGAGAATATATACATTATAGAATCGTATCATAAAACAAGTCAATTAAAGATAGAAATTTAATGTAGTTGTAGCGAATAGCCACTAACACTATCGTACTGAAATAGATACATTTACATATTTTGATGAAATCATACCAACAACTGCGGATAAAGATTGAATATATATTATATCAAGTCTTGCTGTCCGTACTGAAAGAGAATATCTTGCACAATCTAAGTGTCTGGTCATTGAATAGGTTTTAAGTTAACTTTTCATTATCATTTCCATCAGTATCTAATACATATCTTATACATTAAAGTTTAGTCAACTGCGTTACCAGAAGCCATGTCTGTCTGTCTGTCTATAATTGCTTATTTATATTAAACATTAAATAATAGTTATTGCTTTGCCCTTTGACTATCCGCTAATAACACATATTTAGTTTCCATATCGTCAATATCTCAATGTCAATTTATCTAGCAATTTAATATGATGGTAAAAATGACAATATGATATTAAGAAACTTCGCAAATCTTATCTACTGTGCTGTATGATGATTTACGTCGCATTTCAACATGTTCCTATGTCATATCTCTGAGGTCAGTCATTATACTCATAATCTCTAACATTTCAAAATCTCTGGACTTAAGATTTTTAGTAAGCACAAAGGACATACCTACGACAGTGGTTGGCAACTGCCCAGCTTGATACAGCGGTAGGTTAGAGAATGGCCGTTTATTTTATTTTTGTAATCAAACTTAAAGAAGGTAACAAATGTACTGATTGTTTGTTCGTTTGTTTGGGTTTTGACGGCGCATCATCACAGAAAGGTTATATCGCGCTGAAAGCAATTGATGATACTAATAATGACAAATCTTCTGAAATAGCTTACATCTATTCTTTCAAAGTTATAGTTTAAAATGATGATAAAAAGTGAAAACAGTAGTGCGTGATTAACACGACATAAACATTGTATTTGAGTGGCTTAAACTAGTCAGTAAATAGTACCTTAAATATTCTAACGATTGAAAATATCTTGTGTCTATTGCTTCAGAAAGCCGCAGAAAATCCGAAGATTTAAAACAAATTTATAACTCTGTCAAGAAGATATTTACTTACTCTCCTGTGCATTGAAGAATTGTCACCATCGTTCACTTAATAACCTCTGCTACAAGTTTACACCTGGTAAGACAAGCTGAAAGCAGAATATAGGATAATAAAATGATTTATAGCAAATAAAAATACTTGTGGTAGGGATTTAGTTCAAGGTTCCAAGGAATAAACATGCTGGTCTATTAATGGAATGTGAAGGTCAAATTTAATACATAACCCCTGCGTAAAATCACGTAAAATTTTGTTACAAATCGTTTGAAAGTTTTTGCATATCCCATGTTCAAAACAATCTTGGTTTGAAAGTAGTATTAACTAAAGCCATCTATACTCTGGCACAAAATTATCAAAGGGCTTTAGCGCTGTTAGACATGGGGTTTTGATAGAACGTATAAAAACACAGGATTATATAACAAACAGAAGCGATACAAGGGATCTTCTCCTTACATTAACCAGATTAAGCATACTTCAATTTCACAAACAGCATGCATTTCCTTTGCTTGCTAACGCGTATATCGCGGACTGTATTAATTGAAGTAGTAATTGGCCCTTTAATTGCGCACGCGCAGCCGAATGTAATACTCCGCGACAAATTTTAATGAGGATTTGCAACAGTCCGCGAAAAGACATTTGGAACCCCCCTGTTAAAACGCTTCCAAACAGTGCATCCCCTAAAAACTGCGCTCGATGAAGAGCTTAAAACTTTGCTATATTAGCGAAAATAGGAAGTGCAAGAGAAAGATAAGCTCTCTCCGAATCGAATCATAATTTTAATTGCATGTTATATTCAAGACAAATTCGTAATTGTTTTTTAAAATGTATCGCAACAATTTGCCAGATAATAAACATCAACAATGTCTATTGATAAATGGTAGTATTACAAGTTGTTCAATGAAACCTTGACTATACCCCACCATGACAGATTACAAAGCAAAAACAATATAATCTTTGTAATATGAAGAAGAATCCATATATCACACAGTTATAAGAAATTGTTTACCAGAATGTTTTGCGTACATTTTTCTTTTGCGTGACATTTCACAAGTCTCTATACAAGGTCGAAATGTTATTGATTACGTACGGTGCTACATCTTCTTACAAAACAAAAATTATTTTTTATTTAACACTGCATTTATTACCTGGCTTTACATTTTTATGTTTTAGAAACCAACATTGGAATGCATAGATTCATATGACAAAGTTCTAAAGTCAAGGAGGAAATGTCTAACTAATTTCACGGAAACTCTGATACAATATTTTTCGACAAACCGGTACTGTATTATTACTATTATATATGCGGCAATGTTCATGCCTTTATACTTATTTGATTCCCTATTCAACCAGTCATGTTACCATAAATTCCGCCATTGGAAATATTCTAGTTTGCATGTTTTACAATAAAGGCTTTCCACCACAAGTCAAAAGCTTTAAACTAACTAGACAGCCATTACCTAAATGTAGCACTTAAAAAAGGAAAATGAAGTCGGTGAACTTTGACAAAATAAAAAAACAGGACAGTCAGAATAATCAAGATGGTATAAAAGACCCTTGTAAATGCTAGAAAATGGAAAAATCATTGTTTATATCGTTTTTATGGGTGAGATAGACAATAAAATTAATAATTACTGCACGAGAAAACTTTCTATGTATTGCACGTAACGTTTCCCGCTCTTTAGCTCATTATACTAATTACACGCTAAACACGTCTGTAATGTTTAACATGGGAATTGCTAATTACAACAATAATGGATATGTTTGAATGGCTAGACATTTCTTTCGTCGAGTGTTGACTCACGACAATAGCATCTTCTTAATCAAATTTCACGTTTCGAATAACTGAATGCGATTAACAGCATCGTCTCTAAAGCCTTAATTAAGCAAATGCGTTTATTCTCAGAAAAGCATTGCGTTTGAAAGGAAAACCAATAAGCATAATTGCAGTTTTAAATGGTAAATTTTTAGTAATTACAGGCTTAGCTTAAGTTGATTGAACAAAATATTGATATCTTTATTTAATTAGATTTATTTCAAACTAGTCCTACATTTAGGTCAGTTAATTCTTTGTCACAACCAGCTGAAGCTTATGTCAACCGAACAAAGCTTTGATACCATTAGTGTATGTCTCGAATCCCATGTTGTAAACATTTGTAATTACAAGCTTTAATAAACTTCACTCTGAAGAAATGAAGAAATAATTCCGATGTACATTTTTTATGTACATAATATATTATTCGACATTGGACTGGTAATAATTGGACTGCCAGCTCAGCATTTTGTTCAAACCAGATAAAGCCCAACCTTATTATTTCTTTGAGCGATAAACTTCATCCTACTAGCTCAGTACTGGGAGACATAAAAGCGGATTAGCGAGTGATTATTGGTACATCTTTTTTATTCACTATCAAGCTAAAATAATAAGTGTAACTATAATAACAATGAAATGTATTGTGGATTCCTATACAGCTATGTTTTCCCTAAAGACAATTCAATAGTTTAAGAATTGGCTTTAGATAAAAAATGAAAGGAATAGAACAGGAGAACCTTGGTAAAAAATTAATGTGGGGCAGAAAAGTCAGAAAGACAAACAGATGCAGTCAACCAAATGCTCAGAAATATTTATTCGTTTCATTTAGATTTTACATAGTCTAAAAAGATTTTGCCAACAGCTGAATCCATGCGTACTTTAAAAGATCCGACAAAAAGTCGAGGCAATGTTCAAGGAATGAAAGTTGTGTGGTATTATATGAATTGTTGAATTTAGGTCGATGACCATGCTACAAAGGCTATTTGACATTCGTTTGATTTTGATTAACATATTAAATGGCAACAAACAAAAAAGGTGTCCCTTAAGGAGCACATTTTGTGATATTAGATAGACTCTATAACTTTTTCGCAGCAGCTGTCTAAGGAAACAGTTGACCTGGACTTTTACCAATACAATTTGCTCTACCATTCATGCTTGTCTAATGAAATTCCCGATATTGAGAAATGAATAATTCAAAAATGTTGATTGTTTTAATGATGATGTACTTTTCAACGGGCTTATCGTTTGGTTTTGCCAGTACTGTCGGTCAACGACGTTCTTAACACAATTTTTAAAGAGTAATAAGCTTAAGTTGATGAACTGCTAAACAAACATAAACTAACCAAACAGAGTGTCTGATATACGATTATGTGATTGTATTGCAAGTTTTCTATCACAATTAATCAAAGACGAACGTACAATACATGAGACAGCTAAAGGCACACTTTAAAATATTCAGTAAGATGAGTACAAAAGTGATAGAATAGTTATCAAACTGGTATTCCTTTCTAATTGTATGAATACAGATTTGTGATGCCTGGTATATTTGAAATTCTCAAATGTTTCATCTAAAAGAAATGCAGGAGGTTTTTTAATCTCATACCTTTTTAAAGAAATTCAAGATCTTTTAGAATCTTAGATTCAAGCTGTTTTCATAACCCTATACTATATTTTAATGACATTTAATGGATTTTTAATCTACGGCTTTAATTCTTTGTTCTCTTGGAAAAAATAACTTCGTCTTCTTGTTCAAATGGTGACATAACAAAACACGTGACGATAATACACGATACATACTTTAAAATTAAAAGAGGGAATATGATATCATGTTAAAACAGGTTAAATAAAATCTTAATGTCTAATGACAATTCAAGTTTTAAGTGAAATATGATAGTTCAGTTACTTATCGTAGCTACATGGCACTACAAGGCTGCAATTTCATGAACACAGACATTCTTCGACACATTTTCTGCGAGAAGAACGGGCAATTTCGTGAGCTCCTGCTCTCGTGGCATTCACACATGGCTTATATGTAATTATGCTATGGTAACATGTTTATAAATGGTCGCATGCATTAGAGAATGAAAATTCAATTCTGTACATCATAAAATTGAATAAACTAGAACTGATCGTATTCTATTTCTTTAAAAGAATGTCCATTATTCATTTCAGCAATGGGTGGAATTTATTTTAGTAAAAATCAGCACGGACAAAATCTTCGAAACAGAAACATACATTTACTGTGTTGTTTAATGATCGTTTTATAGCAGTTGATAAGAAACAGTTCTTTTCTAAATCGACTTTATTGACGTAAGAAAACTAATTACAACAAAGCCGATTTACAACAACTAGACAGAGCCACTTATAAAAGACAAACAAAGTCAATGTCACTGTGTAACTCTGTATACATATGGAACACCTTAATATCATAAAAGTCATATAAAAGAACTTATAACTGACTAAACTTACAAAGATGAATAACTTGTAAAACATTAGGAAAAATTAAAGTAAACACCATGAGAATGTCTGATGTATGTGTATACCGTTGTATCTTTTACATTGACAATTCCTATTTGGCTTGACCATCAGCAAACGTGCCAAAAATATTGCAAAATATGCGCTAACCTTTTCAACTTTTAAGATATTTTTATTTTCAGGAATAAATCATATTGAGGTAGTGCCTAAGTGTTAGTTCCCGAATTCTCTGATATGTTGACATGTGAATTCAATTAAATCTGATAAATTGTTATGTTCCTCAGATCAGAAGGAAAAACTCTGTAATGTCAATGACCGTTTATATAAAAAAAATGAATTATGTCAATCAATTCATTTGAATGTTTGACGAGACATGCATTTGCTTTTAATATGCAAATGTTCTAATGTCAATAACCTCTGTTTAAGATGAAAACATTTTCCTGAAACATATTGATGAGAGACATGATGTCAATAATTATGCAAATTGTAGTAAATATATTCTAAGAGAGACAATGCTTTTGTGTCAACCTCCTGGACTATTTACATATACCAAAATGCTAACAAAACAATCTACGTGACGATTGTACCATTCATTGACAAAACGTGACAGACATACACAATGGAAAAAAAATAATGTTATTGAAGAAATCTGACTGGAAACACAATTTTGTACCATGTTCAGAATCAAAATTATCATAATTTCCCATGAGATGAATGAACTTCATTAAAACATTTCATAAGTAACTATATTTATTAGTTTAGCGGTGTTTACGATGTATACTAGAGTTACAGTGAATATTAAATTTGTATTATTTGTATAAATTCTAAATGCACATAATTCATTTGTTCGTAAACTTCTTGATAAAATTTTATACAATAAATGAAATAAAGTTAAAAGGATAGTATTAATTTATTAAGTACAAAATATAATACATAAGGCTATCATAAAGACAAAATTTTCTTGTAGATAAAGAAGTTTCATACCTGAACATTGTAAATGACGATAGTGGGAAATGAACCGTTACTTATTCAAAGTAACAAGTGCAATTCCTAGGAATAATATTTATATATACGAGGGGAGATATATATATATATATATTAGGCGTTTTTAGGAGTTTTATTTAGGCTTTAAGACTTTATGAATTGACGTCTTATTTCTCGGAAGATCGATGCAATTAAACTTATTGAACATAAAAATAAGGCAATTAAATAAAATTCTCGTATGTTTAATGCTACAAAAGAAAAACGTTTGCAACTAGTTACATTATTATAGTACTGTTTCTTAACAGAAACCGTCTCTTAAGACTAAAGACGGTAACACAGTTTTTGCATTGTCAAAATATTATGATTATAAGTTGTTTTCTTATGACAAACATTTAAGATATATTATTCTGTACAAGGATACAATTTTCCTGCAGCACCAAACATGTTTCGACATGAAAAGAAAATTAAATCTCAGGAAGACTTGAGAATTGTAAACAAGCTTTTCTTAGAAATTACAATGATGAGCGTATTTCCCATGCGCATTAAACTGAATGTGTTTATTCACATCGTATGTTCAAATCGCTTGGTTTTTATTCGGTGTAAATGAATTACGATCTATTTTTAAAAAAATGATTCATTTAGATTTCTATTCAAATTGATTTTCAAATTATTTTGGTCTGTTCTTTTAATGAGTAAATTATTATCACAAAATTTACATGAAAGAGTTTTTCACTAACCACAAAAAGTTTCTCTTAACAAGCAATTTCTTCGGTCAATGACATAATTGCTTAAAAGGTTGCGTGTAATGAAACCGGGATATTTAGTTTTTGACTGATGTTTGATCGACATTGCATTTTATTTGCATTTCATAGGAATTAAAAGAGCAAAACACAATTAAATGCGTTTAAGAGGTCAAATGTAAATTCTTTCTCAAGATACAAGAAGATTTATTTAAGGTCGGTTTCATACAACATAGTAAACATTAGCTTATAAGCTATTTTCCGAAAATAAACAGAATCATCTAACATTCAAATTTAAAACATAACAGAAAATAACAAAATAACATAAGAACATAAGAGTCTGAAAAAAGCAACTAGTAAAGCACTGGAAAAAAAGCAGCCTGAAAGTCATGTAGTAAATTGCATGATTATTTTAGGGTAGTTAAAAATTTGGAAAATAAATAATGACATTTATATAAAAAAATGAAAATTTCTCAGTATTTTCTAATCACCGACGGGACCGAACTTGCCCCTTTAAATGCGGTTAAATCCAATGCATGTTTTGGGGGTTTATTTCACGAATAAAATCAGCGGATTCAACATAGATTATGGCAACGACTATGGCGTGATTTAAAGTGGTTTACTGTAATATTCTGTATTATACCTTTGTCTTTTTTATATGTTGCGACGGCATAAGTGATGGAATTGCTTAACTTACATAACCTGTGACGCATAACGGCTATAATTGGATGTAAGCGTTAATCAATTACTTCTGCTTTGCCTTCCGAACACATCGAATGATAACACATATATGGTTTCCATTTGTAGACATCAATAACCCAAATGTCATACTGTCGAGCAATATCATCCAAATGGTAAATAGAGGTATCATTCTTGTTAATCTTCGCAAACAGATATCCTACAGACCGCAGTCGTATAAGATATTTTATGGTCACTCCTAGGGTCACGTCGAGGTAACCTTTGTGTCGACCAATCTAAGCATAGCTTTCATCTTGACGAGACACTATTTGTAGTATCTTGATTTCATAATTTATATTTTTAGATCATGGTTTGCAAGCTCATTTGACGACGGTGTTATTCACAGAATGCGATTGGACGGCTCTTTTCAAATTGGGTAACAAAGACAATGTAAACAATTTACTATACATAATGATTGTGTCATGAAAATTATAATCAGAAAAAAATCACCTGATCGTAACCCTCATATCGAAACAGTCAGAGACCCGAGTAGGCGAGAAAAAGAAATATTTTGGTTGGTGCAAATTTGAAAGTAAGATATAAATACAGTCTGCAATTTACATAAATACACCTTTATTATTTTGTACAAGACAAAATGCATTATGTACCCCTGTGCTTCATTGTATTCTTTAAAAACTATTAATAAAGTGTGTGTACACATTTTGGCACTATCAGATAGTTCTAGAAAGATTAAAGCTAGTATGAATAGTTTCAAATTTTGTTTTCACGTCGCTTCATTTGGAACATATTACAATTCATTTGGGAGAGCTTGTCAATAGTTTAGTACATTTGTTTAGATATTCATAAACAATTTTATGAATATTTGAAACACTAGAAATGCGTTTCACAAATCTATCAGATTGAAAGAACGTAAACGAAAGTCACAGCTAAACAGCATGATAGACAGCCTTGAATTAGAAAAGGAATTCTTACAACCAGAAAGAATGGAATAAAAATTGTTTAAAAGTACATGACTCAGGCCAAGGACGGGATGCTACTAGTTATGTTTTTACAGAAACAAATACTTGTTTACAAAACAATAGAACAAACTGTTAAAACTGTGTGAAATAATTCATATACATTTATGTTTGCACTTTAATATCAATCATCCTCTATGATTAGGTCTTGCCAAATTGGAATTTTGTTAAGCGTTAACTCAAGTTTAACACACCTAGGTACCTATTCACAAAAACACACAAAACAAAAACACATGTCCATTCTAGACAGTATTCACACAAATAAGTACTTGGTAGTACATGAATGTTTATGACATTAATGTAAGCTAAAAACAATTCTATAAAAAGCATATACAACATAAACATGTACATTTTCATTAATCAAATATACAAAAAAGGACTATCAGTATTTCCTGAGAAATATCAGTTATCGAATCCCGGAACAACAGAATTATTAAAGAAAATTTCACCAAAATTTTTTTTTTTGGATTGAGGACTTTAAAACCTACGCGGACGCGGACGCTTATAAAAATTCCGGTATGGCATAGCCTTAACGTGCGAAAAGGATGGTCTTATTTTAGTATTTATGTAAACATGTATCAAACAGCTGATCTATTTCTCTTTATTATTCTACTTCTGGACTGATTACGTCTTTACATTGTGCTTTATTCATATTTTGATCATTGGTCAGTGCATGTATTTTATATTATTTTTTTTACGTCAAATCAAGGACTAAGTTAGACAATTTGTATCAAAATATTTGTCCCATCTCTCTGTACTTTTAAAAATGCCAGCAATTTTGTGCTGTATAATCAAAGTATTACTAGACACATTTAATAACTTATATAACAAGTAATCTAATAATGATAATAAGGATACTAGTTATGACAATGTACTTGTCAAAACTTGTCATGATTTTGACCTATATTTCAGGTAATGACATTAAAAAATTCTTTATTAATTACTATGTAATAACTCAGCTACACGATTATTTTGTCCTTTTAGCTAGACTGGAGATCATAAATATAGAATTTCTAAAGAAAATTATGGCAGTTTTATAACACATAAATAGAGCTTGGGAATTAGTCTTAATATATATTCTTGTTTTGTAATTATCATAGCGAAATGTCACGCAATGAAATGTATGATGCTCATCCCGAATTTTGATTTTTACGTACACTCACATCGTGGCGGTTAGACGTTCAACTAAATGTTCCTGATCTTTGAACTAAAGCTTTTAACCTAATACCAAGCACAAACCCTCGATTGTAGTTGACAATTGACCTACTTGGTACAAAAGAAGACGGGTGGATGGTCGTAGAATTTATCCATGGCCGAATTCCACGAATGTATGCTAGACCCGGCCGGGAATAGAACCTAGATTTAGTTAGTCGCTCTAGCGATTTAGCTAATCGGATGGGTTATCATAAAGTTTTATTTATTTATTTATTGGAGTTAACGCCGTGTCAACACAATATTGGTCATTTTACGGCGTCCAGCGCACCTAACCTAGCTTTCCTGGACTATTGTCTATAACCAGTACTCACCTACCCTTCCACAAGGTCGGAAACTTCTCCATATTATCTAATCAATGGAGGAAAATCGACATTATAGTCAAATTTTCATGGAAGGGTATAATCTCCCCGGATGGGATTCGAACCCGCACCCCCTCGGGCACGAGTATCCATAGCCCGGCGCGCTACCAACTGCGCTATCTACCCGGGTTTTATCATAAAGCGGTGATTAATATATAATTCTGCGATCTACTTGCTACTTGGTATTAAAACGCAATAACTTAATCATTACAGGTTCAACTGTAAAAGAAACAAATTCAATGTTTACTTAAATAACAGATACGCAAACTAAGCCATTTACAATTTACTGGCTAACAGAATGGTGAGCTATATACAGAAGTACATGTTATATGGAAGTTTTGCATCAAATAAATCAAAGACAAACATCAAACTAAGATACCGCTGAAGGCAAAGTTTGAAGTATTTAGGAGTTTGAGAATAATCTAGTGCTAATTGATTTGAATGTTTCTATTCTACAACTGATATTTTGTTCTAATCGTTTGTCTCTTGAAGACAGATTTATGGGTACTGATTCTCTTAAATTGCTACAGGCTAAGCATAAATGAGGTTATTTTAGTTTATTTTTTTGCTTTAAAAATGAGAGTTCTGTATGGTATTGGGGACTATTACATATTTCACTTTCACCCAGTTTCGTCGTTACTTGAATGACATTCTATTGCATTTAAGTTCATGTCGTTCATTAGGCCATATTTATGTACAATAAATAGTGAACTTGTCCATTCAGTGATATAATATGGTAAAGCACGTACATCATTTTATTGAATTAAACATATAGCATTTTTTTACTAGTTCATGTGTATTTTGTATTACAATGTCAGGTGACTTTTGTTTTTGTTCATGAGTAAGAGTGAATTGGTTATCATTAGAACAGGAATTAGTCCAAGGGCGTTTGGAGGACGGTGAATAATGAATGGAAGTATGAAATCATGCAATGTTTCGTAACGCTCTTACAGTGATGTATCCATTTGAATACTGTAACAAATCATGTCTACATCTAAAAGATCTGGATTCGAATGCATTAAAATATATCTTCTTTTTTGTCTGAAACCGATATTGTCAATTTAATACTTTCAATCGTTAGATGGTTAGATATGAGACAGATATGAATTCTATCTGTTATTATATGGAAAAATGTTAGTATCTTTGCGTGCATCAGACTTAGAAAGGTGAATTATTGAAATTGAATATTTCATAAGATAGTCTTAGCTAGGATTTGTCGTTTTCGTATTCAATGATGAAAAATGATTTAAGTTCAGACTTGATATGTATCTAGGTAGAAGTAGCAAATCCGTTGTCAAAGTAGAGCTTTATATTTCAACTTTTATCATATACTTTACGAATACATTAAGCACTTGTAACAGATAAGAGTTTCTATGATAAAATTGAAAACAGTACGATGCCAAAGCCCCAAGTAATAAATTCAATTATTTGAGTTACAGGCGAGACGTGTTACAATCTTTAAACAAAATAGCATACTATCAGTAACCCCTGTTTTACATAAAAGGATAACTAATATCAAGATTCGCAGGACAAATTCACTTAACCCGCGGGTAGGTTGCACAGTTGGTAGCGGACCTGGATTTCAAATCAAGTGTCCCTAAGGGGGTACGGGTTCCAATCCCACCCGGGGAAGTTATACCCTTCTATGAAAGTCTGATAATAATGTTAATTTTTCTCCACTAGAGAAGTAGAAGTTTTCCGTCCTTGTGGAAGGGTAGGTAAGTACTGGTTATAGACAATGGTCAATGAAAGCTAGCTTAGGTGCACTGGACGTCGTATAATAACCTTAATTGTGTTGGCACGGCGTTAAACCCAGTATAAGTACACATTCATTTATAATGTCACATAACTGGTGTTGATACTTTTTGTGTGGTGTGTTAGTTTTTTTTATGCTAGAATAAACTATATACACGAATATATTCGCTATAGCGATTATAACAATATCACTGTTCTGTGTGTTTGTTTGTTTGTTTGGGTTTTACGGCGCACCAATACAAAAAGGTCATATCGCGCCGAAAATATCACATTTTCACTTGACCTTCTACTCGTGGATAATTATTAATGATAAAAACATTTGTTTTGGAAACAATGGCATGTCACATGGCATACAAATGGTGAATATCACAGTATGTAAAATGTCATGTGTCATGTACATGAATACCAGGAAGAACAAAATGAGGTCAATTTATTATTTCCATGTTGGTCTCGACATTGGTGGCATGACACTGACATGGATGCATGCAACTATTACAAGGATGATTCCTGTTTATTTCATGTAGTTTTAAGGCGCATCGACAATTATTGGTCATGTAGCACGACGATTCATATGCATCATTGAAAAATAAATAAATAATTTAACGGGTATAAAACAATTTGAAAGAATAATTAGTTTCTTTATAGGGTGTGTCAACAATAAATGAGAATGCTCACCACACAGAGCGCGATATGACCTTTCTGTGTTGGTGCGCCGTAAAACCAAACAAACAAACAAACTCACCACACTGAACTATGCAAAGTAGGGCACACACAAGAAATGATATTGTCGAGCGGAGGCGAAGCAAATTTAATCATAGAATTATCAACCGACTTTTTTACCACACACAGGTCATGTAACATTTCTAGAGACAAGTGCCTTTCCCATAAATCTTTGCTGTAATAGTTTTATGTCATTGAAATTCAATTTAAACTTTTTCCATCCCCATTTGCACTGAACAAAAACTGCGCCTTCGCTTCAAATGACTTTCATGTCCGCTTTTTATATCATAATTTAATACAACTTGGCTATGTAATACAGTATGTCAGCTGTGATCAAATTTGTCTTGTAGGGTCAAAATCCTTTCACCTATATTGAAATTCAATAACGTTCAGACAGTGGGTTTCAATATAAAACAGTAAACAAGCGGATTTTCGTGTTATAACTGATATTACTTTCTTTTAAGGTAAATTGAATTTTGTTACTAAGCAGCGAAGGTTCATATTCTTTATTTAAAGAAGTCATTGACGCCTGTTTTTTCTCTTTTCTCTGAAACTGAGAAAAGTTATTTTGTTCATAGAATTTTTGGACATTAAATTCAGTACTAAGTCAATAGTGCATTTCAGAATAGTTTTACTGGGAGTAATTATTTAAAATTGCTTGATACGCGTTTGACACTTTATATCATCATAGGATTTACAACAATGATTGTTATCGCTATCATCACCACCACCACCGTTATAATTATCATCATCAAAATCATAATTATCATCATTACTAACATTATCATTTACATCATCATCACCGTCATTGTCATCATCATGATTATCATTCTCATCTACATTATTATTATCATCATAATATTTATCAATATTATCATCATTATCATTGTTAGTTTTACCAATACTGTTATCATTATCAGAACCCTGGTCAATAGCGCAGTTAGTAGCACGCCGGAATTTGGAATCTCGTTACCCGTAAAGGGTACGGGTTCGAAGTACTGATTTGTCCTCGGAAAATTCGCTAGTGATTTATTCGTCCCTAAATAAATCGTACTTACTTTACTTAAAAATCGATACCGGGTTTTAAACAAACGTATTAAAGACGTTAATGATTAGTTGCTACACGCCATTATGCGATAATCACCCTCGAGTCCATAATGGCCTTCGGGCCAAAGGCCCTCAGGCTATCATGGACGTCATTGGGTGATTATCACACAATGGCGAGTAGCAACTAATCATTAACCATTAAATAATGTTATTCTTAGAAACGGATATAACATATTGCTGGTAGGAAATCATACCAGAATATCCAGATTCAAAGATAAGCAATTGACCAAGACCATGGTTTTGACCAAGCCAATATTGATATAAAGAAATGTTTCATCAAATCTACTAAGTTTTACCATCAACAGAATAAAACGAAGCTTATCATTCAATGGCATAGTTGTCACGTTTTACATTTTAATCGGAAACGAGTTTCTAATGAAGTAGTTTAGGAGTATTATTTACTTTATACATTTTCATATAGAGCCCTCCAAAAATGTTTGACAAATTTTGGGGAAATTTTGGCAATGATTATGTATACTGGAAGTAATTGTTCTACGATTAATTACAGGTTACAAATGTAGCATAGTTGGAGCAATAACAATATGTTGATGGGATTAATTTGAAAATATTTTAGGATGGCTGTTTGTTTCAATTTTATGCGTAAATGCGGATCCGTTTTTATCGCCCACTTTGCTTTTTTGGTTGATTGACAGATCTGCTTTATTTGCTGTAGCTGTTCCTGGTGTTTGCTTTAATCATGAAACAACCTTTTGTTTAAGAACTTTTGGAGGGCACTATATTTGTTATTAAAACTGTGTTCCATGTTGTTTTTCAAATCGTCAAAGTTACCATGACAACGTGAAAAATTGCGTATTACTTTAAACGTGTCAAGCCGATTAAAGACAGAAGTTGCATAAGAAATATATTATCAAGCTCTTTTTCAGGTCAGACTCGTTTCTGGTGCTTGGAACAGAATAGTTTGTAGGCAATGTACAAATAGGGTAATGCTTGGTAAAATCAAGGCATGTTTTTGCAAAGGTTTACTTAGTATTCACGAGATTAACTATCGCCATGTAATATAACCAATAGCATTAGAAGAAATGAGGGTATGAATACCGAACGGGGCCTCAAATTAATAACTTAATGGAGTTTGATCTAATTTATTTTCTAAGGCCAATCCTCCACTAACCTCTGTAAAAAATTTAGACGGTGATTAGCCACAGACGATTTGCTTATAACTAGGTTAAACCAGATACAATGTAGCAAGCTATTCGTGGTCCGTGAGAAATAGGAACAACTGTCTTAAATAGTGTTAAAATGATTCATATAGATCATTATACAGTTGAAAATTACTTCTCCATACAGCCAAAAAGTAATTTAGCAAAGTCAGAGTTTTGAGACCAATATATTTTGTCTCTAGTGTTGACTCAGTTTAAAACTCAGGGGTTAAACGTAATGAACAAACTAGGAGACACATAAATGTGTATTAAACTACAGTCACATAGCAATTAACAGTCTGAGTCTCAGAGGATGCCTAATAATCTTCAAGACAAAGCACTGACTGGAAACAGATTATCAAAAAGTATCTTAGTAGCGCACGTAAGGGATAATTTAGCAAAGCTGCGACTCGAGACATACTGATTCATTTTAGCTCGATAGTGAAACGAGTTTTTACAACTTAGATTAATTACTTTCGAGGCCGCTTCCTAGTCCCCTAGTACAGCAAGTTTCTTGCTCAAGGAAACAACGGGGTAGGTCTTTTGGATAGCGTTCGAACCAAAGCAGAGCTGGCTATTCAATGATTACCAGTCCAACGCTGTGACTTAATTAAAATCAAAGTAAATTCTTGCAACTTTTATAAGCCAAATAAGGCTTATAATTTTGCTGACCTCAGAACACACCCTTAAGGTGATACAAAGTGGCCCTGACCTGGACTTATTAACCCTGAATAAGACATTACTAAGTCGTGACTATGTCAATGAAGAATTGCAACAACAACGTCTAGAAAATATTAATTGAAAAAAGAGCTTATATAAACAGACGGTTCAATGCTCTTTTTATGTCAATGGTATCTAATCTTTAAGAACATATAAACCGCTCTTTAAACAATTCTAATATTTGCAGATTTTAATTAAATGCCACTTTTTCTATAACTCTAATAATTGTATAGAAACATTTTCAGAGCAGTAAAGTAGCATTTCGATAACGCTAAACGTCACGAAAAGTCGAATGACGATAAATGTCGCAAAAGTGTTGCAAAAACTTGCACTTGGTTAAAATGTTTGTTTGTTTTGTTTTGGGCTTAACGCCGTAGCGACATATTGTGTAGGTCATATAACGGCGGTCAGTCCACCTACTCACTGTTCCTGGAAAGGCTAAATCTCTGGATTGAGCTGTTACCCAACTACAATGCACATACTTTCGACAGTGACTGACACCTGCCATACATTATTAAGAATCATTGGTAGGAAGGAGAATGGATGTAGAAATAATTTCATGAACAAGCTCCACGAAAGTATGTCCCGCACAGGAATCGAACCTACGACCCCTCGATCAGTAGACTTGCGTGCTACCGACTGAGCTTGCCGGGTGGCCTAAAAATGTTTGGCATCGCACCTAAACTACACACAAGTGTCACTTAGGATGGAAATGACTTCGTAGCAACAATACCTATACACATATCAATCATATTTGCACCAACAGATATATAAAGAGGTATACATTTCATGTCCTTGAAATCTAGATATAACTTTACTTCCATGTTAGATCGATCTGTCCAGATTTCTAAGAAACAATTACGTAGAAACCCTTTGGCAAAATGAAATCCGTCTAGAAATTTTACATCGTGAATCTTCATTAGTCTGTAAGTTGGATTTAATATATGTCTTTGGTAAAACAAGACAACGGACAATACAATCTGAACCTGTTACAAATGCCAGTATGTGTTCATTTTCCTGATATACAGAACCTGCCAAAAGTGGAGAGACATTTTCACTTTAAGGTGATACAAAGTGGCCCTGACCTGGACTTATTAACCCTGATTAAGACATTACTTAGTCGTGACTATGTCAATGAAGAATTGCAACAACAACTTCGAGAAAATATTAATTAAAAAAATAAGAGCTTAAAATATACAGACGGTTCGATGCTCGTTTAATGTCAAGGATATTGAATGAGTAGTTAAATCTAATCTTTTAGAGCATATAAAGCGCACTTCAAACAGTACATGTACTATTATTTGCAGATTTTTATTAAATTCCACTATTTTTAAAAACTCCAAGAATTGTAAAGAAACAGTTTCAGAGCAGTAAAGCAGCGTTCCGATAACGCTAAACGTCGCGAAAAGTCGAATGACGTTAAATGTCGCAGTGTTGCAGAATCTTGCACTTGGTAAAAATGTTTGGTATCGCACCTAAATTACACACAAGTGTTACATAGGATAAAAAGGACTTCGTAGCAACCACTCCTATACACGTATCAATCATATTTGCGTCAGCAGATATTTAAAGAAGTATACCTTGCATGTCCTTGAAATATATATATAACTTTTCTTCCATATTAGATCGATCTGTCCAGATTTCTAAGAAACAATTACGTAGAAACCCTTTGGCAAAATGAAATCCGTCTAGAAATTTTACATCGTGAATCTTCATTAGTCTGTAAGTTGGATTTAATATATGTCTTTGGTATAACCAGACAACGGACAATACTCTCTTGTTAACTTGTTACAAATGCTAGCATGTGTTTATTTTCCTGATATACAGAAACTACCAAAAGTGGAGAGACATTTTCACTTTAAGGTGATACAAAGTGGCACTGACCTGGACTTATTAACCCTGATTAAGACATTACTTAGTCGTGACTATGTCAATGGAGAATTGCAACAACAACGTCTAGAAAATATTAATTAAAAAATAAGAGCTTAAAATATACAGACGGTTCGATGCTCGTTTAATGTCAAGGATATTGAATGAGTAGTTAAATCTAATCTTTTAGAGCATATAAGCCACACTTTAAACAGTACATGTACTATTATTTACAGATTTTAATTAAATGCCACTATTTTCTAAACGTACATTCCTATTTTTATTGTGCATTTAGTGTTTTAGGATGTCTTTTAACGATTAGTGCGGGCTGATGTTTATATCTATGTAATATTTGCTTAAAATGTTATTATTACAGTGTCAACTAGAAAACAACACATTATTATCATATTTTGGTTGGTGCGAATTTGTTCCATAGGCAATTTAATCCTCTAAAAAATAGCTATTTTGCATGTCGCATGCTAAGGTGTGCATCAAACATTACATTCACAGAAAATATGACCATCATTGATTTTTTTTCTTCTTTTCCTTTCAATTAATGAGATATATTTACGCACATTTTCGTAAAAAAATCTCTATTTTATAACAATGGAAAATATTTATTAATACTTTTACTGATGTCGCCATATTGGTGTTAACGTCCGTTACCGTTCTTGGACAACGTAGGTGGAATATTACTTATCACTCAATATTATTCCAGCTGGCTCTATTTCTTCGTATTTCAACCCCCCTTTCTATCAAAGACTTAAAAAAGAGGTATCTGTATTAATTTATTTCATGTTTTGCTTTGCAAGTAAGTCAGTCGTAATAAGTAAAAAATATCATTAACCTCCGTTGGTACCTACAATTAAATATCTTATCTCCTTTTCGATTTTCTTATTTATGTCAGTTTAGATAATAACTTTATGTAAGTAAATCGCAATGAAATGATAATATTACTCTAAATCTAAACTAACAAACTGACTTATATTACTGAAATACTTAACTTCCGTTACCATTAACGTCCGTTACGTTATTTTACCATTTCGTATTGATTTAGCAGTTATCATGACGTGTGAATATTACAAACACACCGGGTTAAATAAAGTTTGTTCCCCGCCAAATTTGACGGACGTCATGTTTTGAAAATTTAGAGAAAAAAAATTCTCGTAATAAAGAGATTCAGCAGGTAAGTAATTTATTGATATATTTTTTAGAGACTTTGTCACATAATTTTCATAATTATTTCAGCATTGAAGACATTTTATGTCTGCAATTCTGTTGGAGCAGGTTAATGATGTGACCGAAGTTACAGTGGTATAATACTCGGATAAATCTTTTTTGTCATTTATATACAGCATGGTAACGGATGTTAATTTTATGGCCTCTGTTTTGAGGGGTGACCTAGAGCCATGCCTTAACATTAAAGTTGTTTTAAGTGCTATTTCCTTTTGAATGTCAATCTGATTGGTTACAATAATACATAGTATACGCACTTTATCCAGAATATTTTTCTTCTTTTTCGTCTTGAAATCCAAGGTAACGGATGTTAAGATTAGTTTTGAAGCACTCAAATTTTCTCACCAAAAAGACAATGTTGAATTTCATTTGTTTCTACAGTCTTTACTAGCCAAAGGCTTGTCAATTAACAAAAGAACCCTGTAGTTAATTGCAGTTGTAAAAGAATGAAATACTATGATACATCGCATCTTTGGTAACGGATGTTAAATTCATTTGTTTCATCCTTTTAGCTGGCCAATATTCATATTTCTTAAGAACTTGAAAGACGTCATTACAAATGTATTACATTTAATTCATTTTTTTGGAATATTTCTTTTACCTTGCAGGATGACGTTGTCTAGGGCAGAAATTCAGAAGCGTTACAGAGAAAGAAAAAAAGCTGAATCAGGCGCTTTCCTTAGAAAAGACAGAGAAAGAAAAAGAAAAACGTATGTTCGAACTGAAGAGTTAGACCCAGTTGCAGCTAAGAAAAGAAGAAAAGATACTTTAGAACGTGTAAAAAGGTATAATATGAAGAAAAAGCTATCATTGACAAAAAGCAATTTTACTGAGACTAGACAGTCATCATCTAATTCCAATAGTTTATTGGTGAAACTTAACTTTAGCAAGAAACAACGTAACAAAAAGACATTAAAGAAGTTACAGAATCAACTGAATCAAGCTCATAAGAGAATAAGTACTCTGGAAAGTGAGAAGAAACGTTTTCAGAAAAGAATAGAAAGGGCTAGAAAAAAGATATCTGATGTAAGCCAACAAAACGATCCAATTGATGACCAACAATTGACACCGAAACGATCAGCTGACAGAGAAATGAAAAAAGTAGGCTTGTCTCCAAAGAAATATATGACAATTCGAAAACAGCTGGTATTTTCAAATGTACTACAGGAAGAGGTTAGAAAAATGAAAGCGTCTAGAAAGATCAGCATGGCAATCGCTAAGAAATACAGAATGATCAGAGCATTTGGAAAGACTATTGGAGTTCACAGAAACACTCTTTCGAAGAATACAAAAATTCAAGTCATTTGCAAAAGATTAAATACAGTCAGAAAAAAGGTGCAAGATTTTTTGGAGAGAGAAGATAATTGTATAACTTTACCTGGTAAGAGAGATAATTTGAAACATAATAAACATAAGAAGCAGAAGAAAATTTTGTCTGATTATCTTCATAATCTCCATTCAAAATTCTGTCTTGAAAATCCGGATGTTAAAATATCAAGATCACGATTCAGCGCAATGAGACCTAATTATGTTCTGCTAGTGAATTTCTGCAGTAGAAATACATGCTTGTGTTCAAGGCATCAGGGTATTGCACTTAAACTCAAAGCCATTCAAGACGTTGCTGGTACCAAGAACCCAGATGATTTTATAATTAAGAATACTGATGATGAAATCAGAGAAAAGCTTAAACTTATAACTAAAACTGAAGTATCATACACGGAATGGAAGAGACAAAACGATAATGGTAGGCTAAGATGGAAACAGGTGCAAACTGTTGTCCCTAAGAATAAATTTGTTGACATATTGTTTAGAAATGTCAAAGAATTCAGGGAGCATGTTGGTAGAGTAAAAAACCAGTATACCCAGATGAGAAATCTAAGAGAAAGTTTAGATGATGGACACGTGATGGTATGGATGGATTTTGCTGAGAATTTTACTTGTACTGCATTAGATGAAGTACAATCAGCATATTGGACTTCCCAACAAGTTACTTTGCATACAACTGTGGTATATTTTCCCAAGTCTCACTGCAAAACTCACAAAAGCATTGTCGGTATTTCTGATGTTAACATGCATAATGCAAGTATGGTAATTGCTATGATTTCTAAACTTATACCAATAATTAGAACAGAATATTCTGATGTAACATTTATTCATTACCTTACTGATTCACCTATTTCTCAATACCGCAACAAATCCATTTTCAATTTTCTGTGCAAACATAAACTTTTATTTAATGTTGATGCCCGGTGGGATTATTTGGAAAGTGGTCACGGCAAGGGCCCCTGTGATGGTCTTGGGGGGAGTGTAAAAAGGAGTGCTGATATGGCCGTAAAACAGGGCAAGGCTGTCATTCAAAATGGCTCTGATTTTTTTGATTGGGCTAAAACTGCACAACGGGAAAGCTCTGTGTCGTATTATTTTGTATCCAAAGCAGCATATGAGTCTGTGTTTACTGAATTGAAAGGAGAAGCTAATGATTTAATCCCAGTAAGTGGCACTTTTAGGTTGCATTCAGTTGTCCCCATTGATAAAAATAGAGTAGCCACCAGAGAATTATCATGTTATTGTATTGATTGCAGGGGTGATGTTTTAAAATCTAAATGTAATGGATGGTCTGTTCATACAATAAAAAACATCTCCGATTCTGATTTAGTTGAAACAATTGAATCAGCATCTGATATTGCCGAGACTCATGATGTTAATCACGTAGATGAGCAAGAAATATTGAATGTTGATATTGGTGAGTACTGTGCAGCAGTCTATGATGGCGAATGGTATATTGGGATCATTACTGATATTAGTTCTGATAAAATTAACATCAAAATAAATTTCATGGAAGAGTCTGGCAAAATAAATAATTCTTTTAAGTGGCCAAACAAGAAAGATGAGTTATGGGTGAAATATGATACTATACTAACTAAGATTCCAGAACCATACCCTTCCGGTAAAACAAAAAGGCAGTTTAAGCTAAGCAACGAAATAGTAGATCTGATTGAAATGTTATATGAAGCTGCAGTGAATAAATAAATACTCTCAACAACTTTTCTAACAATCTCCATATCTATTATGTAGACCAGTTAGAAAAGTTATTAAGTATTTAAATACATGTATACATATATATTGTTATTGACCAAACCATTTAAAGATAGGCAGCCATGTATTATACATGTAATGAGTGTAACAACCCCTTTTTATGACATATGTTTTGTTCGTTAGTGTTAGTTTCATTATTTGCATTGTTTTGTTAAATTCTTGTTCTTTAACACATTGCCCACGCAATCAATACAATAGACACTGAGTATCACTAATTTCAAAACGATTGAGATAATCTCTACTCAACCTTCTGTTGTAATGATAACTGTAAAATAAAACTATATTTTGTATCAATAAAAACTTGCATTAGTCCGATCATTCGTCACATTATACATTTGGACGACTGATATTTTTGATTAAGCTTGATGTAATTGTGAATTGATTAAGAATTTGTATTATAACACCTTTGATGTATTTATAAAGGGTTATTAACTTTTTTCTTTTAAAGAATATCATAAGAGAATTCATTTTAATGACAACAAAATTGTATAAAACAAATACAATGTGGTTCAATTTAATTAATCCAAATGATTTTTATTCATCAAAAACCTTCTGGATTGATAAAGATTTTTCGGTTAACTTCCGTTACAATTTTACAACATTCGTGACAAGCTGCATATCATGAAAGTGACTGGCATTTTGAACTTGAAGTGGCTGTTATGTTAGCCTAAGAAGACTTGATAAGTGGTTGTCCATTAATCTTAATGATTTCTGAAATGTTTTCTTGTTCCTCATATTGTTTGAATAAAATGTTATTTAGAAACAAGTGTGACTTATTTATTTTGCTTTGATATGCCCTTATTTTGTGACAATTCATCCAATATATATACCTGAAAGAATTTTATAACTATGATGTCAGTCAATTGACATATTGACTGGTAGATTTAAACGGATCTTAATTGAACGGTAAGTCAGTAGCTCCTAAATATACAAGTTGAACAAGCATTTAACCTCCGTTACCAAAGCAATTTGACCTAATTTCATATCTTGAAATAGCAAAATGACGGTTGAGAGTTATAGAAAAATTCTTTCAAATCTTAAAAAATATAGGTTAATCTCCAAGAAATTTTGACTTTTAATCAAATTGAACATCTATGAATTTACACTTTTTTTAGATTGGAATTGCACAAATATTATAGGAATGGCTGTAAAACTCTAAGAGCAGCCAAGCAGCGTTCCGATAACGCTAAACGTCGCGAAAAGTCGAATGACGTTAAATGTCGCAAAGTGTTGCAAAATCTTGCACTTGGTAAAAATGTTTGGTATCGCACCTAAATTACACACAAGTGTTACATAGGATAAAAAGGACTTCGTAGCAACCACTCCTATACACGTATAAATCATATTTGCATCAGCAGATTTATAAAGAAGTATACCTTGCATGTCCTTGAAATCTATATATAACTTTTCTTCCATATTAGATTGGTCTGTCCAGATTCAAAGAAACAATTACGTAGAAACCCTTTGGCAAAATGAAATCCGTCTAGAAATTTTACATCGTGAATCTTCATTAGTCTGTAAGTTGGATTTAATATATGTCTTATGTATAACTAGACAGCGGACAATACTCTCTTGTTAACTTGTTACAAATGACAGCATGTGTTTATTTTCCTGATATACAGAACCTACCAAAAGTGTAGAGACATTTTCACTTTGTAAGCCTACTACATATGTTTTATCAAGAGTTGGATTACCTTTTGTGGAATGCGTTATAGTTTTGCTTTTTTACGGTACTATATGTTGAGACAACCCAAGTAGCTTAAAACATATGTATCGTGATATATAAGTCTACAGGTAATAATTACATTGAATATGGTTTTGAGGCTTTGGAATACCAGATGTTGAATCATATAATTGAGACGCATTCAAAAACATATTTTCATTTAATCATCAATCACAATAGATATATTAAAAATAGTGCTTCTACCGAAAACTATGTGATTACATGTATTTTGTATCAATTATTTTCCCTTTGTTTCAAAACTTGTGGTGGGTACTGTTTCTTACAGTAATCAACGCTCAATTGTTTAGTACATGTAACTGACAGCTTATAAAAAGAGATGATTCACAACTAATTGATAAAATTGAATTCTTAGAACGACAATGGTGGGAAATTAGCTATTAAAGAGAAACAAGGAAATGTATAATAATTATACATGTAATGGAATTCTCAGAATTAATTATACAGATTACGGAACAAAATTGACAACGCCATTTTGTTGCCTTCCTGGTGTACACGAAAGCTCGGATGGCTCCAGAAACAAATCCTCGGAGAAGGTGATACAATAAGCATAAAAGGGAAACTAAAGTCTCTGTTTTTCGGCGCAGCTGTCTTAGCCAACTTTTGACCTATATGGTTAACCATAACATTTTGCTCTACTTTTCCTGTTTGTGCAATTCAAATCTTTTCCAGTATAGATAAATGGATACAAGGTATGTCACTATTGGTGCTTGTGATAAACAGTTGGGTAGCACGGATAATAACTGCTGACTGATTTACTCTGTGTATTATGGGTGACTCTCTTTTATAATTGATTGTACATTCGTTATGGTACGCTCTGGTGGTAAGACTACCCAGCGAACATGACTAGTTTTACTTACAAAATGAACCCTGAATAGCGTCGAATATCTTTTTAAAGATATTTTTGTTGACTCTTTTAAAACTGATACTGATTGGCAGAAATGCGTGTTTTAACAATAATTCATAATTTGATCTTTCGTGTTATCACGTAGCAGACAAAGCACGACTCACTATTCCAAACTTCATGTTATTAATTAGCTATTGTGCTACGATGTATTATTCGAGGCTATTTTGAACAGAAAATAAAACACAAATGGTAACATTGCGTTTATTTATCACATTCCAAAGGTTCGCAAACCAGTAATGTTGACTACGATTGGCTCTACGTGCATCAACGCTCACATATATTAAAAATTGTCACGGAAGTCTGAATTATTCTTGTCGTAACCTGAAACCATCGGGTATGCTTGGTTCATTAGGTAATTGCTTTAATAAAATTTACGGTGGTATACATTATTTCATCAAATTATTTAGTCAAAGGATGGCGGTAAAGCAGGCGACTGACTCTTTTTTATAGAAAAGTCTTTTGACGTGTAGAAAGCATGTACCAATGTCATTTAGTCAAATAAGTCCCACATGTGTAGTGTTCTACTAAAGTCTTTGTTCGAAATCGTCAATGATAAACTAAATAATGCTGATTTTGAAATTGGCTTAGATGGCATGTTGATGTTTAAGTGTTTTTTCATAGCTTTTTTCATAGGTTTATCAGTTTAGAGTTTTGTCAGAAGCTTTTTAGGACACTGTACTCGTATACCGTATGTCAGATCTGAATAAAATTAAGAATCGTTTAAATGATATTAAACGATCAATTATACTTGATATACATGTTATAACAGTAAACGATAATACACAATAGCAAGCTTTAAGGTAAGGGAGTACAAGTGTCGTTTCATACATCTGGTACGATGTGAATAGACTCTGAAATCTTCTTAATGATAAAACACAATTTCATGGAAAGGAATTGCAATCTGATTAAGGAAAACTGATCCCAACAATGCAACAATCACTGTTACCGCTGATTGATGATCATGTTTATACATTTTCTAGTCTAAATATATAGATGTACGCACCATGCCCTGTTGCCTTAGTCAAGTTATTTCCGTACTTCTTGCTGACAAGATGCTGTGAATTCTGATACGTATTAATGAGGTCTTTGTTCTCCACAATTTTTAATTATAGTATCAGAGTAATTCGTGTCTATATTTAACGTCAAAACGTGTTTCAATTTGAGAATACGAAAATGAATGAGGGAGTTTAGTCGGTTATATTTCCTTGATAAAATCTGAAGCGATCCAATTGGAAAGTAGGTATTATCAGATGGAACTATCTGATTTTATCATTGAAGTCCTTTGTAATGAAAATAAGATATTTCATCTAATATCCTTCTTGATGATTAAGATAATAACAGGAGTCATTAAATTTAGATAAATGTATAACTTTATTTTAAAACAAATTATTTGATTTACAAAAAGTTAAGTAAGCTAGATTGTGTCAAAGGCATTGAAAAATAAGGGTAAAATCCGAGTAATCCAACTGATTGGATCAAGCTTTTGAAGAGTATGCCAAGGAAAATAACTGACTAAAGTTCCCTATACAACAAGCAACGTAGTTTGAATTGAAAAGGTCAGTTTTAATGAAATACTTCGGTGGTCAAGTGTTCTGCTCACGATACTTTTGGGGTTAATAACTCTACTTGAAAGCTATCATCTAAACCTAACTCTTAACACATATCATTAACAAGCTGTCGAATGCTACAATCGATAGAGAGATAGATGGATTATTTCCGTGCATAATATTTTAAGACCAAAATTTACGAAGTTATGTAAGTCCCGCCCGGAATTCGAACCCAATAACTTAATCATGTGTTGTCAGAAGCGCTTCTGACTGAATAAGTCGTGCTGGTTTTAGAATATGATACTTGCTATTAAAAATGGCAGTTCTTGAGATGCTGCAATAACAGTGAATTGCTTGCATACAATTTTCAAATACAAAACAAGTCTAAGAAAATGTTAAACAGATCAGTCAACTTTAGCTAAGCTTGTAACTACAGGGGCGTAGCAAGGGCTTTTTAATGTGTACGCAGAATCCTTGCTTGGGGTCAAGGGCATGCCCCTCCTCCGAATTTGTTTTTCTGTAGATCATCTCAGGGGCATTTTGGCAACTATTCTAAAAGGGTACGTTGTAATTCATTCCGGACACAAATATAGGAAGACAACATTCGTACCAATTATCATTCATTTCCAACCAGCGTTTAAAGAATAATATAGACTGGAGTCGAAGACAAACAACGAATTTAAACCGTAAATTCGACTCCCAAAAGGCATTGCAAGTCCCACTGAAACGTTACTTGACATAAGGTTAGTAAAATAACGATCGAGCAGTTTTGTTTCACACACCCCTACCCTCCTCAGACCTAAGTTTTTATTGCATTTTTTTGGCATTTTTATTTTTACGATTTTCTGGACCAATGTGTACGCAGCTGCGTACTCTGCGTACTGGTAGCTACGCGCCTGAATTACGAAAAACTCACCATTAAAAACTACAAATATTGGAAGTGGTTTATATTTCAAACGCAAGGCTTTTCTGGGAAAAACTCATCCGATTAATTAAGACTTCAGCGACAATGCTGGTAGTCACAGACAGATATACTAAACGTGAAACTTGATATAGAAGATACGACTGTCGCAGAGTCAACCTTCGAGGAAAGAAAAGTCTAGACTTTCAAACTTGTGATAACATTACCATTATTGTTGTAATTACCAATTCCCATGCTAAACATTACAGACACTTGTGTTTAACATGTAATTAGTATAATTAGCTATAGAGCGGGAAATGTCACGTGCAGTGTTTAGACAATTGTCATAGATTGTCTCGTGCAGTAATTATTTATAGTCTAAGAGTTCTTCACATCAGAAATCTCTTAGATATATTTGATAGTGGAAACGTTCTAGGAGATAATTGCAGGAATCAAATAGATAATTGCGGAGCCTTTGATGCTAATGTATTGAAGTAGACTACTTAGACTGTCAACAACCACATTCATGATTTAAGTGATAGTGGTTTGAACATGTTTAAGTAGACTGTGTGTACGACCCAGTGCTGATAGGTTTGTCGAGCGTTTAACTATTTGCAAATTATGAAAGCACGCAAACAAACAGAAACAGCAACAGAAAATAACACAGATCTTCCCCACAGACATAAAATTAAAAAGGGTGTATGTCTTAAGATTTGTTTAACTTTTGAGAGTAAAAGCGACACCAGGAACAAATAACAAAGAACCTAATTAATTTCCGTCTTAGAACGAACCGTGGCAATATAATCGACAAAATTAGAACCATTCGGTCTTTAAACCCTATTGCTGGTTATATTAATCGTTGGACATTATAGTCCGCCGTGTCGACTAGACGTGATGTCACTTCGCAATGCCGTTCACGCCGAGATTGTACCTTCCAAAATGGGCGCTAATTTAGCGCTGGCTACAAGTAACGCGTCCGGTCTGTCTATATACGTGTCTATGTGTGCGTCGCCAGGCAAACGCGTCGGTGGCATTTTATATGGCGCGATCGGGATTCGTGAAATATTGAATGTGAAGGGATTTCTTTTCCAGACAACACGTTGCTGAACAAACAGGTTAATTTCGTGGTAAAAATTATAATAAAAGCTTTATAAGTATAATAAAAACGTGAGGAATATGACCAGGAAGGTGGAAAAATATTCATAAAAATGAAGTTTTTTGTAATAAACAGGCTAGAGTATCGATTTAATTTCATTCACAAGTGTCACACCTTAATATCTATACAATGCTATCCAAAAGTCCTTTAACAAAAATCTCTATTTCATGATACATTTGTAAATTGAAAATACGAACTTAATACTTTCATTTACATAATAAGTATTACTTACGAAGCCGCTTAAATTAATTCTATATATCTATCTGGCTATCTCAATGCTGATTTGAGCTTCATTGTATAGACAGCAATATTTTGCGATGATTTCCACTCGCAAAAATTGCGAGTTGAAATAATAGCTACTCGCAATTTCCAAAATTAACTCGCATTTTGCGAGGTTGCTAGCCTAGATTCGAACCCTGCATAAGGGTAGGGCCTATTACTATTATTTTTGTTTGGTTTTACATAGGAATAAATCTACCTTAAGTGTTCTACTAAACGCGGTTGTATCCTTTATATATATGTATATATACGATATGTTTGAAGATCAACGGAAGGTCACGTGACATATCCCTGTAATTAGTACCCTTATACTTTTACTTCAATAAACAACTCCCATAAACAACCCTCGTCAATTATCTGTATTTAGATCTTTAATTGTCTGCTACCAATAGAATGAATCAATTTGTTTCCATATTTGGTTACTTTATATCAAATAATTATGTACTGTACCAATGTAAGACTTACAAGGCGAAATTCTTTCATGAGTACCGGGCGATTTTAAGGAAAGATCACCGTCAATAATGGCACACCATCAATATAAGAACATCTTAAGGTATACAGTCCCTTATGTCATTCACAGTGAAAATGATAATTTTTTACAAGTATGAAAAAAGCTTACCAAACATGATGTTTTTCATATTTTTACATTATGTTATTCAATTTATATGGATTATTTTTTACATAACTTGAGATTTCAAAACTATTTGATTAAAATGTTAACATGACCTAGTAATTACCTCCCTTGCATATGAATATAGAGTCACAAAGTAAAAGGTTTAGAAATTCTATGTGAAATTAATAAAACTATTTAAGAAAATTTTCAGCAGCTATCGGAAAACATAGTTTCATTCTCAGGTGTACGACATGGTCCCGAATCAAAACACTTCAAATACATATAAGGTACATTACTTAAAAAGGGTAGTATTTTAACCAAGTTCAATAAGATGCCAATTTCTCCAATATAGGTATTTTTATTTCACATATTAAGCTAAGACGTTTTTCTTTCAATGATATCAACATCTTTTGCATACGCTGAGTAATAAAGTCGAAGACCGATTTGTTACACCACGATTAGAACAGATTTTGTTTAGTCATAACAAAGATACAGCGTGTGCTTGCATTAATCAATGAAATAATATTTGTTATTGAGAAATTGTTCTTTAATTGAACTTTATTTAAAACTGCCCTTTTTAAATAATATACCATATTTGTATATGAAGAGTTTTTTATTCCGGACCTTACCGACCGCCTGTGGTTTTAGTTAGGTATTGATACCTTATGTTACTTAAAAACGTCAATATTTGCACCCGCAGATAAAAAGACTTATGCTGTGTATATTTTACTTGTATCTTATTATCATATCCTCTACAGCATCCCTTGTGAACTCTTCGTCGTTTATATCAGGAAATATTATTCTTTATGTGGTAATATAATTTCTTTTAGATCTTCAAAACAACATAATGTGGCAAAATTATTAATGATTTTTTTAATAAAATTGTGGTACCATCTCTGTTTGATATGAAAAT
The DNA here is from genome assembly GCA_025267735.1 of Mactra quadrangularis. Taxonomy (NCBI): domain Eukaryota; kingdom Metazoa; phylum Mollusca; class Bivalvia; order Venerida; family Mactridae; genus Mactra; species Mactra quadrangularis. Next base: position 22,969,979 of record CM046297.1, on the reverse strand, counting down.
AATACATTAATTATTAATTTTAAGTAATAACTGGTATTATTAGAAAACCTAACACTTAAAAAACGCACAATGTACTATTAGATACCACTTTTCTGAGAAATGATAAATGGTCATGAACGAAGTTTTGTATATGGGGAAAATAATACTGTTAATCACGGTGCCGTAACACGTGACTAAAACGCAAATAAACATGGCTGATTTCCGGTTCGTCTACACCCACATTTTCAGATATTTATCACGTTTGTCTTAATTTTTCAAAAGATTAAAATATCCTATCTAATGCACAATTATTCCCGTCATATTTTGATAAATTTACTCTGTTAATCCATGTAGATGGTTCTACGCTTTTTAAAGTTCATAATTTGTGAACATCAACAAAACAGCGTTTGAAAAATAAGCAAACGTGACAAGTGTTTTCATGAATAACAAAACCAAGAAACAATATATTAAGGCGTCAAATTCAATCCAAAACCAACTGCCAAATGATATTTCGTATGGAACAAAAATCAAGAAATTAAATAAATTCTGAAAAACCTCGTTAAGACGAGGAAATAATCCGCCATTTTTAACTATTTTGGTCACGTGTTACTCCACACGGTTTATGCACTACAAAGAAAAATAACATTTTTACCCGATACAAACATTATTTCAATTGCCTATAATTAAAAAAATATTTTAAGCGGTATATTTTCGCTTACATATGGTTTTTTTTCAAAGTCAATGTAGAATTTGGTAACAATGTCCTTAAAGCAAGAGTTGGTTTGGCACCTTAACATTTTTTCAGTTTCAATTTCATTACCTATGTCCTATAATACAATTATGTCACATGTAAACTATGTGGCTTTTAAACAGCATAAATCTCGTCATTTGGAACACCTCGACCTTTCATAAATGAATAATCCCGGAAGCATTCTTTGAGGGTCTACCCTGTCGGCTTGGGTTTTTACTACCTTTGCGAGGCGAAGCACAGGCGAAGCACGAAATGGTTATGGAAATTAGTTCTTGTAGTATACATACAGATCTTTGTAAAAACACTTTTCTATGTTGTATATTGAACCAAATATTGTTAAGCGATATCATTAAACTGTGTTATTTCAAATTTACGGACTAAAAACTAAACATTACTCCTCGCCTAAACGATTGTGTATTTGTTTACTTTAACACCGGTAGTTCAAAAATGGCGTCTAAATATGTCCGAGGTTATTCGTAGCGAATGGCCGAGGAGGTCCGTATGAAATCTCGTTAGACCCACAAAGACTATAATACTAGCCAGGAGAGAAAACATAATAGTATAAAAACAAGCTTAACATTATACGGCTTCAGAATTAGGGTCAAAACGTTGTTATTAAATTAAGAAACCTTTTGTCTGAGATACTATTAGGTTAAGGTCATGCTGACACAGGACGTAATGTCAAGTCAGCTGCATCACAAAAACACGTGTTTAGCTAAATAAATTCACAGTGGCTCAGTACAGTCTTATGGACTATGACCTGGTCGTGGGTTCGATTCCCGGACGGGGCATACTTTCGTATCTTGGAGCTTGGTCATGAAATTATTTTTACGACCATTCTCCCTCCTACCAATGTTTTTTTAATTATGTAGGGCAATGTCAGTCCCTGACGAAAGTATGCGCTTGGTAGTTGGTTAACAGCTAAATCCAGAGATTTAGCTATTCCAAGAGGAGTGAGTAGGTTGACTGACCGCCGTTACATGACCTATACAATGTGTTGCTATGGCGTTCAACCCAACAAAAAACAAAAACAAACTTCATAAAAACACGTGTTGCAACCTTAATTGTTAAATCCCATTAAATGATTTTTTCCAAGATCAAGTTCCATAATTCTATAGTTTTCAGAAGGTAAAATATTTTTACTGAATTTATGCCATATTGATCTCTTAATGAAAATGAAATCAAGATAAATGATTATATACAAAACATCATCAAAGTCGAGCTAAAAATGTTCACAATGAGCTTCTAAAAATGTCTGCGTTTCATTTACAGCCGAGCCAAATTTAATATGATATTTAAAAATATCCGTGAATAATGTATATGACAGCCCCATGAAAATAACTTCATTAACAGCGTTCTTGTAGGTATAAATATAGAAATAAGTTCCAGTTGACTTAGAAATAATGACCTTAAGCTAGTTCAATGACACTTCACAACAAATCTCACGATAAAAATCATCGTAAATCAAAAGCAAAAAACATTAGTACATGTAATACCGTCATTTTTGTCAATCTATTCCAAATATCATTAAATAAAGAAGAGTTTAGAATATCTTTTGAATATCATATCATGTACATGCTTTTATCTTATCCATGAAAGGATAGTTATAATATTTTTTGTTCTATTTTAACTCTTTTATTTCAAAACGTTTCGGCCATAGGCCTTCTTCCTTGAGCAAGAAATTCACCCACATTTATTCCATTCCACCCATTTATAAATGGGTATTGTGAGGAATCAACTGCTTAAAAGTGATATTCAGAATATTTACCATGGCTTTGTGGGCTTATACCATGATGTGCCTCAATTATCGTCTGAGAACGTTCAAACATACAATTAATCCGACATGGCCTAAAGTTTGTCTCAACCAAGAATCTTACATGTGTTTAGATTAAATTTCTCGCTAGAGCAGATCAAGTCTATTATATTACATATTATATGTCGTAAAAGATGGCGTGGCACATTATATACTCGTAATAAAGCGATACGTCCACAGATTTGGTTAAATATTTTCTATACTTTAAAAATACCGGTCAGTGACTGTAATCAGTTGCGAAGAACAATTGTTAATAATTACAAGTTTACAATAGAAATGTCTAGATTTGATACAGCAGTAGGAATGAGAATGGTTGCAGAAATTTGTTGATTATCGAGTTCCACAAAGGCATGAAGAATTGGTCAAGAACCGAACTCGAGAACCAAACAAGCGGACCCTAAATTCTAAGTCGAACCCGTTACAAATAGAGCCTACCAGTCTGGCCATACGTTTCAAACTTTGCTCATATGTCACCTTTAAGATTTGACCTATAGTTGAAGAAAAGGTGTTCATCATTTATTAACAGGAAATTGATTTTAAAAAGGTTCTGGTATTTTTAGTATTTCTAGTTTCTTTTCCAGGAAAAACTTTCTGAAATTTCAGAGATTTAAACGAATACTATGATTGTACAATAGTTGCTACAGCAGCAAAAGTGTTTTTGTTTGTTTTTTAATTAAAAGTTCACGCAGAGATTCACAGATTTGTTTTATTTTATAGACTGATTCGGGAATTTAATTTGAACATTAATCAACTTTAATTGAATATCTCCCGACTTTGAAATTTTTTTTTAAATCAGTTTGAATAATAAAGTGAAATCCAATAGTTTCTCTCATGACTTCGTGTCACGAGCGACTCTGGAAAGTCGGGGAGATTCAGTTTTTATCCATCATTTCCACACATTCAAGTATACCAGTTCTTATCTGTTACGGAAGATACCGAGGTGTTTCGACTGAGTCAGGAAACAATTTTTAAGTATTCTTTAGTCCGGATTACCTGCCCCTTACTACTATCGTTATCGGGTCAGGCAAAGAACAATAATGGCGGTGCCCTTATTTAATCTTCAGGTTAAAAACTTTTCTTTTACTTTTGCTTTATTATGCATGATCATTTACTGACGACGGTATTTTTGGTAGGAGTTTAATACTGCATATGTCATTCGAAGTCGACTTTTCATTTTGGGCTTAAATATTGCAAACAATTAACTGAAAACCATGTCTTAATAGTAGACATAATTCGGACGTTGAATAGTCTCGTTAAAATTTCGGATAAATATATATATATTATTTAGAATAAAAGAGCATTGTACATGGAATACAACTAAGCAATGATGAATAGCACTTTAACAAGGATAGCACAAAAAAGAGCGAAGTCTTATTTCCATTGTGGTCCCAATAGATGAGTGTGGTTAACATAGAGCGGTTCCCTTAAATTGAAAAAAAAACATAAAAAACTTCCTAAAAATATCACAAGTTTTGGAGTTAAATGGTTTTAATTGTAATTGCTGTCATAAATTAGGAGTACAAATTAAATAAAAATATCACAGGTTAAATATAATCACATTTTTAAAAAACAATGAGAACTGGTACTTGAAATCATTATTCAGTATGTAGTACATGTATAAAATAATCACAGATCAGTGGAATATTTATATCACAGTAAAGTAATGCTGTTTAATACTGTTTTTAAAATGATTAAGGTTGGTAATAGCCCAGATGTTTGAAGGCAGCTGATTCCAGAGTTTACAGCCAGTGAAAGAAAAAGACTTCAAGCCATGGGATTTGACCTTTGGAACAGAAAAACAACCACCTTTACTGAACCGAGTGTTGTGAGAGTGAACACTGTCTTGTGAAACAAAATGTTCTGTCATGTAATCACGGGCCAGCCCATGTTTAATTTTAAATACATGACACAGTGTTATTTGATCAACTCTCTTCAGCAAGGGTAGCCAATTGAAATCTTTGAAATGATTCTTAGAAATGTGTGATGTTTGTTCTAAGCTCAAAACAAACCTTATCATTTTGTTTTGAGTGACTCGGAGCTTGTTTTTCAGCTTATTTGTAAGTCAATTGAAACAAAAAGAACAGGCATAGTCAAAGTGGCACTGTATGAGTAAGGATACTAAAAGTTTCTTGGTGTGTTCATTAAGAAAATTGCGCTTGCAGTATAGAAACTTGAGTCTGGAGTTGACCTTTTGAATAACAGAATTGACCATATCATCACAAGACAGGGAATTATCTAACATGGCTCCAAGGTATTTGACTGAAGAGGTAGACTTAATGTCTGTTCCATTACAAGATATTTTAAGAGAACTGCCTTACTTTAAGCGAATTTTGGAACCTTAGATACTTTATGAAGTATGAATGGAACCGAAAGGCTTATATAAAGTGTAATTCTTGTTCTAAAATCATTTGATTTTAAGCCTTCATAGTGAGAAATTTTCATTTGAAAACATGACTATCCGATATTTGGTACAATAGATTTGGCGCCGCCATTATTCAGCATTGCCTGACGTACTTTTACTTGTCAAAGTACGACTGGGAACAAGACGTAGTATTTTTCAGAACGCCGTTAACTTCAGTTATCATAACATTATAGTAGTTTTATTAAACTATCTTAATTTACTTACTGTCTTGTAAAAGGGGGACTACTTTGTCTAAATAAATAACGCTGTCTTGACAGAGTAAATTCCCTTGTTTGAACTGTGTTACAACTTACATGGTCTTGATAAAAAAGTTAACTTATGATACTAAGATATTTATGAGCGAAGACATAATGTTTAACAGCTGATGTCAACCACAAAATTATTTATATGTTTATAAACAAAACAGAATAGCATATGTTTCTTATATTTAAAATGTATTTAAAAGAAATTGTCAAAATTACATATACTCTTGAAAAAATGAGATAAAGGACAATAAACAGGAATGCACACTTAAAGCATGTTGCTTTTTTATCCCTTTTTTAAAGTGTACCAATGTATAATTTATGTGAGAGTCATCCAGAATTGAATAAGAATTGCTTAAAGTATAAAACCCTCTTACTAAAACTAACTCTTATGACAGCTGAATAATTCTAGAAATACTCAGGAGTAGTTTTATTTGCTTCTACATTCAAAAGAATAAGAATTTTTTTTATTTCTTATTCGTTTGGCACATTGCATATCTGTGCTTTACCATGTTAGATATTTTAAAAATGTCAACATAGACTTTTTTAAGGACACATCTACAATTATTCAATTTTCATGAACAAGGGAGATAATTACTAAGTCCTGTAAAAAGCTGTTAAATATTTTTGAAAGATGTAAAGTATGTAATAAATCTAATCCATGCAAAATGGTGAACACCGTGAGTGATGTAAGGGACTGTATACCTTAAAATAGGAATTTAATCAGTTGAATCCCCTTGTATCCCCTTCGAAAGAGGTAGGTCCTATTAATTGAATTACTCGGATATTACCCTTTCTTTTCAATGTCAATTTGCCAAAATTAATCTTAAATAACTTTTTTTTGTAAATCAATTAATTTGTTTGAAATTCAAGCTAAGTATTTTTATGGTAAAGAACTATCTAAATTGCATCACTTCTGTTAAGAAAAGACGTAGTCAGTCAATCCGGAGTCAGGGTTTTATACTTGCAGGAAGTACGCGCGATGAATGCCGGGAAAATTATATTTCACATTAATTTATTAAAGACAAAATATATTTTTATAATAGAAATAGGTTTGAAATAAATTATTTAATGAAAAATAACCATAAGTTAAAAAATTTCACACGTAAAATGACCGTTACACACGATTAGTGGCCATTGTATTTTATGAAAGAAAGGTGCGAAAATTGGCTATAGTAAATTTATATATGAAATTAATAAGTTATTTTCTCAGCGGGATGAATAGCCAAGTGGATGTGATACTTGACTTGTAATCCGAACATTGTAGGTTCGAATCCCACTACGTCTCTACGCAAATTAAAAAAAATGTCCGTAAATGCAAAAATACCGAAAGTCCGGAATTGCAAAAAGACTGAAATGCAAAAAAGACCGAAATGCAAAAATACCGAAATAAACCGAAATTGCAAAAAGACCGATAGGCAAAAATGACCGAAATGACCGAAATTGCAAAAGGACCGAAATGCAAAAATGACCGAAATTGCAAAAGACCGAAATGCAAAATTGACCAGAATGCAAAAAAGACCGGAAAGATCGAAATGCAAAAACAAACGAAATATAAAATAAGTCCGAAATTGCAAAAAGACCGAAATTGCAAAAAAGACCGAGAGCGTGTGGGAAAGGAATTAAGGAAGGGAGATAGAGGGGGGATAAGAGAGAGGGGGGAAGGGAGAGAGGGGGGGGATAAGAGAGATGGGGGATAAGGGAAAGAGAGGAATAGGGAGAGAGAGTAAAGGAGAGAGAGGGAGGTTAAGGGAGAGAGAGGGAGGATAAGGGAGAGAGAGGGGGATAAGGGAGATAGAGGAAGAGAGAGAGTAAAGGAGAGAGAGGGAGGATAAGGGAGAGAGAGAAAGAGGAAGAGGGAGAGAAAAGAAAGGAGAGGGAGGAGAGAGAGGGGGATAAGGAAGAGAGAGTAAAGTAGAGAAAGAGAAAGGGAAATGAAGAGAGAGGGAGAAGGAGAAAGTTAGAAAGAGAGGGGGAGAATGAGAGAAGTAAGGATGGCATTCGGTCATCATTTGTATCCATTTTTCCTGTATTCCATTATTCCTATTTTTTGCATTGATGTAATTTCTTTATCACATTCAAATTCAGAAATATTGAAAAATAAGATATACTAGATATACTAAGATATACTTTAGGTATAATTAGAAATGACAGTTCTTGAAACTGTTCCTCGAAACAGGCATGGTTATTGATTTAATAAAGGGAAATAACCGATGCGGGGAGTTTGGTCTATTTTTAGTTTTTAGACACAAAAACCCCACTATTTTTGTTGATTTTTGGCAGTTTTTGCAAATATCAAGATGCTTTGCCAAAAAAGAATTGTCAACTTGATATGCCGGTATATAGGTGCTCCAGCGACAAACAAAAGATTTATTCAAAGCTGCGCAGTTTCTTCCACAAAACAGGAAACTCGCAAATTTAAGGTGGGTCGGTACCTTACTCGGAGGGAAAAACGGAAAAAATATTATGTTCACCGATTATGATAAAAGTTAGCTAGCAGATACCTTCATGCTTCTTGTTTGTTTTTCTGGTAACCTTAGCGACGTTGTCGTTTTTTTCACGACGTCACGGACGTCACATTGGTTCGCGCTAAAAACAGGCATGCAAGGACATTAAACCCATATATTTAAAGTATTGAATGTTCGAGGACAAAGATAATTATACCAAAATGTTTCTGAAATGTTGTTGCATACGAATATTATGTTCCGATTATCTAAATATCTCGTCAGTCGTAAAGATTGTACATTTCATCACTGAATTTAGGGTTTTCACGTCTAAAAGATTTCACCAATTGCCGAGTTATAACGTTTATTTTCAAATTAATGCAGAACGGTGGTCAAATTCTTATTGCAAATTTTGAAAACCACACACTTTTTGTGTCATTTTAATGAAATAAAAAAAGAAAGTGAACGTTCTCAGTTTTTCACAATATCGCTTTCAAAGTAAAATTACCTTCAAAACAGCGACGTTAATATTCCGTTGCGCTGACGTTATGATTTTGGGTTATGTATGTAATTTTCTTGTAAATTAAATTTTGTAGTTTCTTTCCTGTTATTAATTAATTTCTTTTGACTCTCAGCATCTGATCGGTTCAAAATTAATTTAACATAAGTCAATAGAAGTCCGCTTTTACTTATTTTTGCAACAAATGTTTTAATCATAACGTCAGCGCAACGTCGTTGCAATGATGGTTATTTTTCTTTGAACGCGAAATTGTGAAAAACTGAGAACGTTCACTTCCCTTTTTTATTGTATTAAAATGACACATAAAGTGTGTACTTTTCAAAAATTGTGATAATAATTTGACCACCGTTCTGCATTAATATGAAAATAAACGTTAAAACTCGGCAATTGGAGAAACCTATAGACGTGAAAACACTGAATTCAGTGATGAAATGTAGAATCTTTACTCCTGACGACATATTTAGATAATCGGAACAGATTAATTCTTTGCAACAACATTTCAGAAACATTTTGGTATAATTATCATTGGGCTCGGACATTCATTATTTTAAATATGTGGGTTTAATGTACTTGCATGCCTGTTTATAGCGCGAACCATTGTGACGTCCATGACGTCGTGAAAAGAACGACAACGTCGCTAAGGTTACCAGAAAAACAAACGAGAAGCATGGAGGTGTATGCCTGCCAACTTATAACATAATCGGAGTACATAATATTTTTTTCAATTTTTTCTCCGAGTAAGGTACCGACCCACCTTAATAGTATAGAAATGCAAAATTAATTATCGAAAATAGATGTATTGATGCTAATATTAGAATTATTGGACTCTTATTTGCGCTTATTTGTTTTTTTTTTGTATTTAAATTGAGTAGGATCAGGGCTAGTAACATGCTGTTTGCTGTATGTATGTCAATTTGCCAAAATTAATCTTAAATAACTTTTTTTTGTAAATCATTTAATTTATTTGAAATTCAAGCTAAGTATTTTTATGGAAAAGAACTATCTAAATTGCATCACTTCTGTTAAGAAAAGACGTAGTCAGTCATTCCGGAGTCAGGGTTTTATACTTGCAGGAAGTCTTTTTCAGAATAATTCTGGCTGCCCTTTTTTAAGATTTCATTAGGATTTCGCTTTGACTGCTATTACAATTTCCCCATACTGAGCAACAATATTCTAAATGAGGAAGTATGTACGCATTGTAGAACAATTTTCTAAATGCTTTATTCTTTGTAAAATATAGAATTTACTGTTGCATTTTTTTATTATCATGTTTATTTGACCTTTTTTCCAAGTGAGAGTATTATCCACTTTTACTCCTAGAAGTCGTTCACAATTTGAAAACTCAATTTCATCTTGTCCAAGATTTAATGATAGTTTTTTATTTGAACTTTTTGTTTTGATGTAGAGTTAATTATTGATTTGGTCTTTTTAGAATTTATTACCATAGAGTTATCCTGACACCATTAAAATATTTTATCAATGTTATTTCCACAAATGCCTTACTTCTAACAATCATACCACGAGGGGTTTAATAGAAAGGAAACGGCGCCAATGCAGTTTCACGTTTATATATATATCACATAATCTGCAAAATTTTGTAGTTATACGTATGCAAATTTCAAACCAGTACGGTACGTGTACAAAAAAACATTACGTGTGTTAAAGTTAAAATAAAACAATCCAGTCCACTTCATCAATTTTCAAAACATGGCACATGAGTCCATACTATTGTGGTACAGTGACAAAGTATTAATTCTTGTGAGGACTTAAATTAAAATATATTAACAGTTAATTTCTCAAAACTTTGGTTTGCTTTTACATTAATACAGATAAGCTTATTGGCACATGTACATGTATATACTCAGCAGTTGATTGTATTAAACTGATAATGGGGAGGATCGACAATGGATTGTACTATTTCATGACTAATGCTAGTCGACAAATGAGACTATGAATAAAATCTTTCCAATTTTCATTGGAAGTATATATAAAGTCTGAATCCACCCCATACTTTCTCGCTGTTTATTCGAGTTTTAAGCACGGAAAAAACGGTCAGATAATATCAAACACTCAACCGTGTGGTATGAGATGTATCAAACACTTTTTAAGCAATTTGATCGGCTGAGAGGGGGCACCTAATTATTCCAAATTACGTCTTTTAATAACATAGTTCATGTTCATTTATATTGTTTTGAAAATATCAGGGGGGCGGCTTAAACTACGGAAGGTCCACAATTCTAGACCACACCACAATAGAGGATGCAGTTACGGCAATTCCGCAATTCTTAACATGCAACACCGTCTAATAGGATAGAGTTACTGATAGTGGTCGTGATTGCCAGGCCAGACCAAAAAACATCACGATGCAATGATGGTTAAGAGCCAAAGAATTAAGACACGTGTTTAATAATGATATATCCATTACGGAATACAAGAATCATATTCTAAAGTTCAAGCCAGTTGATGCTGCTTTTGGATTGGGACTTATTAGGAGTTATTCGACCGACCGCTCGGTAGAAAATATGCTAAACTTATCATATTTGTCCATAAAATTACCAGAAATAACATGGTTTGGTTCCATTTAAGTTAAATCATCGTAATACTAGACATGATAAACAACTATAATAAAATGAATGAAATCAAAATGTCTAAATCGAGGAAAACGTATTCACCGATTTTACAAAATAACCATTTGAATCTCTTCAAAATTAATTACATTCAGTACAGTGCAAAGTTCCTATTAACTCCGTAAACTAAATAAAAAACATCTCGTAAAGACTAACTATTTACAGCGGTCATTATATGTAGCCATGAAAATGCTCACATGTGTGAAATACATGTGACATAATCCATTAGTTACATATTCTTACTTCAAATATACAGTTAATAGTTTTATATTAAATGCCACACATATAAATATCGTCAATTTTTGAAGCACACAGAGTGAAACGTGTTTCAGTAAGAAATTTCTATTCACAGTTAAATAATACAGTACAACCCCTCTTGAACAACACCCACTGGGAGGGACTATAGTGTGTTGCCGTTCAGAGGTTGTTCAGAAATGTTGCTCTGCAGAGGTTGAAATAAATCAAATATACGTCTATAATGGAAATATAGTTTATAGTTTATTTCAAGATATTAGGCCGTTGGCCTTTGAATCTACTTTGAAGTATCAATGTCTTACCTAACAGTATATATACGAGTGATAGTAAGTATCTACGTTAAAGTTGTTAAAAAGCATATTTATAAATGAGGTGGAGAAATCTAATTTGAATAATATAAATTATCACTTCTTTCAAAACTTTTGTTTATGTATGTTCCTAACTTATTTAAAATGGATTGATTTGTCGATGATATAAGGTCTAAAAATTTGGGAATGTTTGGTCTTTTCCAATAAAATTGTTTTAATATGATCTCTTCTTAAATCATGATATAATGGACATTCTAGTAAAAAATGGAATTCGTCCTCAAGTCTGTTACACAGTTGACATTGGAAATATCATAAACTTTTTTGTGCAGAGGAGTTGTTCTGCAAAGAACCGTTCTGCAGAGGTAACACTGTAAACAATCTTCAATATGCACTATTACGTCCTACTGCAGACAAAATTACTTTAAAAAGTTAATTTTAAACATTGTGAAGTACATTGTAAAAATATCCAATCTCACTACAATGAAGCACTCCGACCTCTGATATTTCAAAATTAATTGACCAGGGATTCCATGTAATAATTGAAAACATAGAATTTAAGACTCTGTCACTAGAAATATTACGAATTATTTTTTGTCTTCAATATGCTTTCACAAAAGATTATTGTTTCATGAAGCTTGGAATAAAAACCTGGAAGTTTATTATACATTTTGAAGCAATATTATCAATCTGGAATCAGAGGCGTGCTATTTTCATTGTTGATTAAAAGTACCTAAGCTAGGTTCGAGACTCAGTGTTTGAAACTATATAACTACAGACGATTTATTAAGTAAAGTTGTGTCTGTTAAGAACCACTTAAATTACATTGTATGTTTTTACAAAATTACTCCGTTTTACAAATTTCAATTTGTTTTAATGAAATACGTTTTTAATTTCTTCGAAACAAAATTACGTCTTGTAAGCCGCAATGGACTACACTTACCATTTCAGGGTAAAATACGGTATACTAACATGTTGGGTACTTTTACTATGGCTTCAGACTCTATACATGTCTGGGGTTGGGGTCAGAATCCTAGAGTTAAAATAAAGTGGATGGAAACCAGATACATGTACTCTGGCTCTTTGTTCCAGTCTCAACAAAAAAACCTGCTTGGAGAACCTTTAAGCCCGCATCAAAGTTCAACTATAAACCCGATATGGATATAAAGACTAGAGGGCAAAGGTAGATAACTAACCCAATGCTGTGTTAAAAGTTAAAGTTAAAGTGCGGTTTAAAGTCTGCTTTCACATACATGTTCAGTCGACTTTACAATCTTGTACGATAACTCCTGATCACTGAAATCACACTCAGGCAGGCGATCCCTCACAGAACCCATTTACACCTGGGTGGAGGGGAACAATTGTAGATTAATTCTTGCTCAAGGAAATTAGCAGTGCCCCTAGTAGGGGTCGAACCCGGGACCTCTCCATCCCTAAGCGCGCGTCCTACCACTAGACCAATACTCCTTCTAATGCTGTGAACTACACTCACCACGGAACCCAACATAGCTACAGAAACATACCAAACGCCCGACCACTTGTCCACCTCTATTGCCCTCACTATAAAATCGCTACAACCAAAGTGCCTTTATAAATTGAGTGGAGTCGGTGGTAAACGCAGTTAATGAACTTTATGATTTGAGACGAAATAATCGGCCTATTCTTCCATAAATGCGGCCAGTAAGCATTCGGACACATTTGGGCCAGTGCCGGTCACAGCAGGTCTGGACTTCAAACAGTTCTTATCAGTGCCTAGTTTTGAACTAGGAAGAGAGTCGGCTTTTAACATTGGAACAGCAGTAAAGTGTGATCATTTTCATAATTATACTAATAAGGGGAGGTAATAATGATGTAAAATGATAATACCAATATCGTAGTTGTCTCCCTTGAATCGATAATTTGAAACGAAAGACGCGTGCAAACTTACTATAGCCCGCTTTATTCAAATATTTGATGTGAAACTTCATACAAATGCAATAGTTGAGCCAGCAAAGACATGTTTTATAGACATGCAATCATATACAATTTACAGTGGATCAAAAGTTTGGAGAGACATTTTTGGGGCTGAATACAACGTAGGACAAGACTTAGTAAGAAGTTTTACGCATTACAGGTTCGCCAATGACAACTAAAATTTGAAATCCAAAGACAGAATCTTTCCCCACAAATTCATTATGCTATGCAACCAGGACCATAATAAATGGAGTCTAGAAATGTACACATAGTACGTAATATTAATGAACGATCGCATAATAATAATAATGATAATGATAATAATAATAATAATAATAATAATAATAATAATAATAATAATAATAATAATAATAATAATAATGATAATAATAATAATAATAATAATAATAATAATAATAATAATAATAATAATAATAATAATAATAATAAGTATAATAAGTATAATAATAATAATGTCTGATGTCCATTTCATAAACAATTCTTGTTGCAACAAAATGTATTTGAGGTAAAATATAGACGGTTATGATCCATATCAATCGTAGAAAGTCGGGGTTTTCTTAAAACAGGATTAATAATAGCCGAGATGATCAGACTAGGTCATTCGGAAAACCACTCGGATGATTCCGTAAACTAACCGAAGAGTTCCGAATGCAGACTAGGTCAATTAAGATAAACAGTCCACTAGTGAGGCGAGTTTCGTCCAGACAGCTGACCACAAAAGTTGTAATTAACATTTTCCGACAGTGATGCAGGTAGCACGCATAGTTTCAAAATTAAATCTAGCTTTGTTTACTAAGAAAACAACGTGTCACCGTAAATCACGTTGTCACGTGACAGATTACGAGATTTCATTGGAATTACGAGATTTGATTGACATTTACACGATAAAATGACCGTTTCCCTGTTTTCTTAAGCGGATCGTTCATTCATTTTAGGGGCCATGGGGGCAATTTTCGAAGGCCTTATTGATCCCAGTCGCTTAAGCGATAACAGCTTCGCTATTGGGGTCATACATGAACGATGGTGGAAGAGATACTAACAATGTTTGGATGAGCTGCCGAACCACATTGCAACAGCTTCCAGCCTTGATGTATTCGGCCAGGGGCTGGTTGGGATGTAAACTACAATGACCAGTGTACATAGTTTTAAAGGATTATTACATTTTTAACTTTTTGCACCACCCCACGTCTTTACCCTCTCACCTGTGCGACAATACCCCAGAGAGGGATTCTGCCAAAATATTATATATATACCGTCATATAACGGCGGTCACTCAACCTACTCACTCCTCCTGGAAAGACTAAATCTCTGGATTTAGCTGTTAACCAACTACTAAGCTCATACTTTCGTCAGTGAATGACAACTACCTTACATAATTAAAAATCATTGGTAGGAGGGAGAATGGCCGTAGAAATAATTTCATGACCAAGCTCCACGAAAGTATGCCCCGCCCGGGAATCGAACCAACGACCCCTCGGTCAGTAGACTTGCGTGCCACCAACTGAGCTAGCCGGGCGGCTTTATTTCATTTATAATTCCACCCCAAGACAAAAAGTCTAATCTAGGGTATAATAAAACACATGACAATTTCATTACAAGATATAATATTATGGTCGTGTGGCCTCCAGAATGTAAACACACTCTTGTTTTGTTTCATCATTTTTGCAGCAGCCAAAAAAGTAGAATAGGTTCAAATAGAGCAAACAATAACATTTCTATGTTAGAAACTGCCCCTGTTACCCCGTGAAAGGTAATTACACAACTCTTTATCCTCTGCACAAATTATTTTAGCAAATGACTTAGTTAACTGCTTGATTCAAATTTTGTGAGCGGATTCGGAGTTAGCTATCAATATTCAAAGAACAAATTAAAAATTTCGGGGAAATAATTGTAGAAGTTATTCAATGCGCTATATGAATATAATAATTATATTTCTAGAAAAATTAATGAATGAAAAACATGTGCTTGTTAACCAAATCATATCTTGTTGTTGTAGATCACGTGATCATAGGCTCTGAATAAGTTTAACCATCTGAGTATAATAAGTAAAGATTTTTTTTTCTTCTCAGTTGGAAAAGCGGACAATTTCCATTTATAAAAAAGTCATATTTCCTTGTTACTCGTGAACGACGGCCATAATAATTTTAAATGGATGCAATTTTTTAAAGGTTTCAGATGATAAAATCTTGCGGTTTGACTTTAATAATGACTTTGTCAAAAATAAAAGCTTTTCAATTTTTTCTAGGTCAAAAACTTGTCAAAAGCATTATGCCTGACCTTGAAGGGTATTGAGAAAAATTCAAAGCTACAATTATGACCAGTGGTCAGCGAGAAAAATGTCATTTATTAACGTCCAGTCATCAACACTACATGTGCATTATGAATTTACAAATAAAATAATCTCGACATTTTAACGTTCGGGGTCGAATACGGGGTCAGCGGGCAAGGGTCAGTAAACCCAGACATCGTTCATGTAATGAAAAAGGGGTCCGTCTCAAGTTGCTGACAGATGGGGATTAAAAGAAATGGATTTTTCAGCTGCGCTGATGGAAAAAAGATACCAAAGGATTTTTAACTTTTATTGAATACTTTATTTCGACCGATGTCCAGTGGTGAAAATTGACCACTGTTTGTATTGGTCAAGAAATGGTTAATTTAAACGTCGTCGCTCTGGTCGAGCAGCAATATAACTTTATTACTGAAAGTCTGGCCTGAATTAAAATAATAAATTTTGCAAAATTCTTACTAAGTGTTATTTGTTTCATCTTTAATATCTATGCATGTGAAGAGTAATCAGGGGAGATAACTTTGTCGGACTAAATTTCTGGGATTGTCTATAAGGGTGTATTGCCAATGTACTGTGATGGAGACGACCACCAATGTGTTTAACCTGAAAATCACAATTCTATTCTGTTTAAAAAAAAATAGATATTCACAATCTTTCAGTAAAATATTCATTGTTAAGTTAAAGTATAAGTATGACTTCATGTTATTGTTGTGCAGGCCGTCGCAATCGATTCCAATTATTTCACCCCATGAGAGCAGAACCACGTCCGCTCCAAAATTTATCAACAAATTGATAGTTGAGTTGTACTGAACAAAGTTATTACTAGATTCAAATATCCTTTATAATACAGGGTGCACGTCAGAATCCGTAATTTAAAACATAAGTTAAGGATCTAGTTTGGGTCTGCTCATTATCAACCGTATGGAGAAACGGTCACCGGTAAAATCCCGCCAACAATCAGAATAAAGAAAGCAAAAATATTCTACTTATGAAAAAAAAGAAATTATTTCATTCTGATAAACTCACATGCAAAAATGAATACTCATATCAGAAATATCGACAAAATCGTCAAAACTCGGGTCATTCCGCTTTCGATATAGGTTCGGTCTAATTAAGCTAAGCTAGAATATGTTGTTTTCAAATTGTCAGTGCGTGATTGGGAAACCCTGATAAACCTTTAATGTATGAAAATAAGATTGACCGGCGGCTTTCTTTTGAAGCATTACTAATAGGCTAAAATGTTCTTAATCGAGTTTTGATCGTTGTAAGATTGGTAACAAGCGTAGACAATTGATGACGTAATATTGATACATATACTAAATACTGTAATGTTATGTTGAAGTATGAAGTAATTTAGATGGAGTACGCTTGCTATTTATCCTATTACGGCGGACAAAGGTTTTATAAAAATAATCAATTCTAGTCCAGACAGTGTTGCGTAATGTTAAATCCTCAACCGCTCGTGTAAATAATTGACCATAATCGGGTCGTCGGTTGCTATGGAAACTATGACCGCTGGAGTTAATATTTTATTATCAATATAATATGATAAAATCACAGCACGATATATAGAAAAATGTTTAAGGCTTTTATAGGGTCGATTTTGTAGTATATGTCATATATATATGATTTGTATAAGCGATATTTAAATGAACCCAGGCCAAACAATAAAAGGGACAATTTCCAATTAATATGCATTTTAAAGTTAATGACGGTGGCTTTGGGCAAAGCTATTAAAGCTATTGACACCTGTATATTAATATATTAAAATAATTTTATGTGTATATTTTGATGTTTATCATTTGGTAAGACTCACATGACCTTCACTAACCTAGACAGATGTCCTGACTTTTCGCGGTCAAATTGGCTGTTAATTGAGTTTTAATTGAATATAAATTCGGATATGTCCTTAAGTTTCAACTATCTTTTACTTAGAATTTGACGTTATGAGAAAATTAGAGAAAATTGTCGAGTCGAGTTTTGCTGATTTGAAAGTTTTGAGGATCATTAAATGGAGAAAATTCAATATTTTTATGAGTTGAGAATAACCATCATCAATAGACTTTAAAATCAACCCTAATAAACGCTACCGTTATATGATATACATGTACTGGTCTTGATACCATCTGACCCTTTGCCCTGTTGTGACTCTCATGACAGCGTGAACTTGCTAGCAAAGATGAGAAAGATCTATTGTTTATCAATGTCTTTCGCTGGAATTTGTGTCCCCTGTTTTTACCTTATGATGGGTGAAAAATCCAAAAGTCTGCACTTCATAATTAAAGCTGGATTCGCACCATTTTCGTACTAGAGATGATTATCAAGATTCTCAAAATTAGATCGAGGCTTAATAACCTCTGTGTACGATAATGTTTTTAGTTGCCTTAATTATTGACCTAAGATGCTTATTAATCGAGAGTTTGTAGGTTCGATTGTAAGACGGGGCATATCACTTTGAGGTAAGTAATGAACGAACTTCTCCCCTCTTCCACTGATTCTTAATCATGTAGGGCAGTTGTCAATCATTAGCGGAAGTAAGTACCTAAAGTGACTAGTTAACAGCTAAATCCAGAGACTTAGCCTTTTCAGGAATGGTGAGTACGTTGGTTGACCACAGTAATATGACCAATATAATTTGTTGCTAAGGTCCCTCCCCCCATCCCAAAAAAAAGGAAAACAGAGACTATTTTGTTTGATTTGGGAACACTATTGAGTTATAACGTACATAAGACCTGCTCAGAAACTCATACGTTCATCTTACGCTTTACTTTACCGAATTTAGCCTGATTACTGAAGCAGTTTAATTTGGTTGGTTTGATAAATAATGTATAAAGTTTCAAAATTAACATCGCAGTAAGAAATTTGCACCAAATGACCCTATCTATATATTACAAATAGTCCTTTAGAGAGCCTCGTCCTGACACGCAATTACAGCGCCCCCTGGCGAGATATAGCACAATCGGTGCACAAGTATGAATGACGTAATCATTGGAAATCGTTTGTTTATCAATAGTGGACAAATAAGATTATATAACTGAGTGCAAACATTACGTCACGTCGTCTGGACTGGTATTGCAGTTTGTTGACCAATAAAATTGAACAAATAGACTGGTTCTTTTATATTTACTACTTTGGGATCGAGACTACATAATCTCTAAGCTGTTAAGTTCAATAAGAACAAATAGTGTTGTTATGAAATGTTTAGTTCAGCTTGTAAATACATTAAGTATATTTCACAAGTGCAAACAAATGTTAATTTAGTCCTCTCATACCAAATATGGACACGTAAAGAGTGGCCTCAAAGAAGTTTTAAGACCTACTCAGGTGCACCAGACAGGACATGTTGGTTATATTTAAACTGAAGGGGTCTCAGCTGGTCGCAACATGAGGGAAAGTCTCTTATTTTGATATGGTGTATTGGCAAACCGGAGTCAACCCAATTTTGGCAACAAAAAATTTGCAGCTGTATATTAAGGCACAACATACTAACATTAAGTATCCTTTATTTTGCATTACATTTATAAGTGGACCTCTAAGTATGAATTATTTTGAGAATCTTTCGAAAATTGACGCAGACACGAGCAAAAATCTAAGGGTCGTGGAGTTAAATCCAGGGGTCTGCACATAATGTATCCTTCATGAGCGGTTAGTCCTCAAAACCGCAAGCATTCAGTCGCAACATAGAACAAATAAGTGAAATTGGTATCGTATATGTTAAACCATTCTATTAGTCCCTAATTCTCGGACCCAGGGGTTAGCAGGATTTTTAAGAACGAAATTATACAAGGTCTTTTCAAAATTTGATGTAGGTTCATACTTCAAAGAAAAATCAAAAAAGCATTAAATTTTTTTTTTCTGTTTTTGACTTACGACTTTCATTATTACAGGAGCCTCGGATCTACCAGTTTATTCTAACTGTGATAGACAACTAAAATCTACCGTAGTCTGTCGACCAACATTTAATACTTATGGTCCAATAACTATCGCTTTCAATTGTTTAACTATCATTACTGACCACTAACGAAGCTAAGGGTCAGTCTGACCAGCCACGGACATTATGGCCCAAGCAATGATTGACGAGTTTGCCTTACTGGGTTTGTAATTAACCCCATTCCAAGTGAGATAGTAATTTCAGAAGATTAGATGTCTAAGGCTTAGATTTATTTCATAGCGTGATTTCTAAGGAAGAATATAGATTGAACAAACTGACCAGAGACATTGATATCTTGGTAAAAATAACTTGTGCAAACTGACCATGATAGCATGTAAAAATAAATACGTTATAAACTCTTTTAATAACTAAGTAAGCTTCACTTCCTTTTTTATCTTAATTGAAATTGCATTTGTTGTCTCAAGTCAATCTATGCAAGATAGGCCTATACCAACTTACCTAGAAATCATTGACCTGGGTGAGTATAACTTGTACGAATTGCCCTGGGACAATGATATCTAGGTGAGTTTACCTTGCTACAATTTTTGTTTAACAAGAGGTAATTTGACAGTATTAATGTGCGTTTATCAGCGTAATTTAGCAGCGCATATATATCTTACGATATGATTGCTTGTTGGTGAATGGTAATAGAGTGTAAAATGACAGAAAACCAGTCTAACATGCGACAGAACAAACTTCTAACACCAATCACGCGGTGCTACCTTTTTAATCAACGAAAGATGCAGTTATGTCGAGTTTGACAGTAGACAATATGCATTTATTTTTTTCAAGCACATATTTGACCCAGTAATATCAAACCGAATTGATCGGCTATTATATTACTTAACGAAACTTCTAAGTACTCCGATTTCAGCATTGTAGGAAGTCTTATTTTTCAACATAAAGGCCTGATCGATGATGAAAATGTGTTTTGGACCATACTGACCTTTGCTTTTATGGTTTTCATGCTACTTTATCAATGTAAAGTCATTTTTTGTCGCGCATGTGTGGATATTGGAAGAATTTCTGATTGTTTTGATTAAACAGAACATAAGCAATTAGAGGTCTTATTCTGCAGGTGACGCACCGTCTGGCAAAAGACCTACGTCAATTTCTCATTCTTGAAGCGACATTCGAACAATTTCTTGATTTTTCGTTGTGCCTCAACACACTAATGATTTTCACTAAAACTGGCGACGTGCAATTTTTGCACGATAAGCACGCGCGCATTTCTGCTTTTCTGTACATGCACGACAAAACCGATTTTGCATCAATTAAGAAGCAAGAAAACCATGCAAGCAGACGACAGTATAGTCCTGAACACATATCCATTAACAATCGGACATAATCGGACATAAAAGTTGAAAAATGAAAATTTCTGACAACATTGAAATCGGTGTACTTAGAAGTTTCGTTAAGTAGATATATATGCTGCGCAATAGATTTTACGAAGGCAACGGAAAATCTGAGGTTTCACGAGTGACTAAATGTAGTGTAGTTCTAAAATAACTTTTGTTCAAATCAATGACCTCCACTTCTCAATAATGGTTAAACCTCTAAGCCTTTAGTAAAGGTCAAATATAGAAATATTGATTTTAGCATTAAATTGTTAAATAACTAGGATATAACATCACGTGACGTCACAATTATGACGTAATGTACCCAAACTTTAGTCTAGACTGGTTAGTAAAAATTATTTTAACGCAAGACTAGTTTTGCTAAATAACTTTGTTGATGACAACAGTTTTTAAACAATAAAATTTCCTAACTTCAAATTCAATACATTAATCATCGCATTCGTAATGTTTCGCCATGATTTTAACAGATCTAGTATATTTAACAATAATACGGAAAAAGCCGAACTATTACGATTGTACTTTTGATCGCGATATGTTTTTGTATTGTCCAGGGGACAAAAACTATTAATCTCTCAAAAATCAACCACTTTCTTTATTTCAAAGCACTTAATCACTACATATTCATTTGCCGTAGATATTAACTCGGTCTTAAAACCCACGAAGTGATTAAACTATAATATGCATTAGAAACACAATGAACAAATCAAACAAGTTTGCTTTTCAAATTTTATGCGCAACTCATTTCAAATATATCTTATTAACGGGATCCTTTTACAAGAGCAAAGCATATTGATTTCAAAGTAATAATTTTAGTAAACATAGTACAAAAATACATGAGTACTTATATATTTTATCATTTGAACGAAACTTCGTCTATTACGAGGATCAACCTTAAACAAAGGGAACAACTCTAATGAAACAAAGGATGATACAGTTCCACGACAAGTTTTGACCTTCACCTTCATAAAATATGAAACCGATTTGACCTTCACCATCAGAAAATATAAAACCAAATGTTTAAATACAATACGACTGACACAAAGGAGCCAGCAGTACAAGACAAACAAAAGATGTCTGTTCATTTTGATGATGGGGAAGTCATTGAGAGAAACTAGTGTTCAATTTCATTCTTTGCGTTTATTTTAAAACTTTTCGTTCATTTACAGTATAAAATTACTTGTTATTTGATCTTCCAAAACTCAAATAAATCACGTTTAAAACGAGTCTTAAGTGTAATTTAAACATTATGGTCACCAGTGGTCAGTATTTAAGATCACAAGGCCAAAATACTCATTCAAACTTATGGTCAAGTATATCCTTCTTTGTACATTAAGTCTGGACATTTAACCCCACTGTATTTATTGTAACATATGCGAGTCCGTAAACAAAGAATCTTAAGACAAAATTGATCGTAAAACAAAGTCAGGGGACATTTACATGTATATAGTTTATGACCTCACCTAAGCTAGCTCGTGATGAGCTTTTAGGATCGTTGAACGTCCGGCGTCCGTCGTCCGTCCACGTGTTTTTGTGAACACTCTAGTGGTCACGCTTTGCCTTATTTATCATTAATATTGCTAAGAATGCTTATCGATATTAGCGGTAGGCATTAGGCAATATCTTTTTTTCAAATTCCTTTTGTCCAAGAACATTTTAAGTATCTAAGCATTTTTAAAATTCGAAATTTTGATAAAAATGTTTTGTTATGTCTATAATTACGCTATCATAAATACGTGTTCTGTAATTTCATATAATAACACTGTTAAATTTTATTCAACAATCAGTGGTGCATACATTAACCCCACTGATTTAAATAATCAATATCTGTTCGATAATCCTCCTTAAAAATACAGGTATTTATATTTATCGATCTTAAGTACATATTAAGTACTGTAGTGAGTATTTAAATGTACGGTGTTAATGTAATCGCCACTGACACAATCCTAGAAGTTTTGATAAATAAAAACAAAGAAAAGTAAAGAACAACCAGAGCAGCAATATACCCTAGTAACCAAAGGTGAAGGTCAGCGATCAATCATTGATTAAAAATACATTAACAAGGTGCAGTAGAATTCATAAAAATGATGATTTTCATCTATTTTGTACTTTTCCAACCGTAAATACAAAGAAAATATAGCTTAATGTATAATATTTAAACTTTTCACCCCGCAGTTTTAGACTTAGCAACCGCGAGCTAACCCAACCCCCGTTTATTAATCGGTCAAACAAAGAGTTATGCGGGACCCATGTAGTGAAATATGGTTTATGATACCTTTGTCGGTACAAAGTCATAACTTACTGGAAAATGTGAGGAATTATATTTCAAACGCGCGTGACCGGGTCAATCCTATCTGTCTACGACCATAAATAACAATTCCATGAGCTAGCAACGTAGTTTTCAATTAAAATGAATGGAATATCGTTTAATGTTGTATGGAAACTTAAGTATAGTGGGTCGTTTTGCCTCGTGATTACTTGATGAGCGTTATGACTGGCCTAGCATTACTAGTAATGTATATTCATGTATTTTACCGACCTATATCTCGCCCACTTTCATGCATTCGGTCAGTAAAGTCACTTAACTCTCAGATGACTCCGTTTCAGACACGCAATTAGGGTCTTTTGATAGTTATCTTTCCCTGATAAAATCAGAAGCAATCCAATTGGTAAGTAGGTCCTGACAGTTGGAATCCTCAGATTTTATCATTGAAGTCCTATGCAAGGATAACAAAAATATTCCTGTTAATATCTTTCTTGTTGAAGATATTAACAGAAGTGGTGAAATTTAGATAGTTCTTTACTATAAAAATAATTGATTTTCAAACAAATTAAATAATATTCAATTTTTTTTTATTTAAGATTACTTTTGGCAAATTTACATTGAAAAAAGAGCGTAAATTCTGAGTACTCCTACTAATTCGACCTGCCTATTTGAAGAGTATATAAGGGGAAATAACTGACTAAGTTCCCTTAATGAAAATTGTCTTCTCTTTAGAATGTGAATGGTTAGCTTTATTGCGCGTTTTAGTCATACCGTCCCACAATGCAACGTTTGGTAAGCACAGGAACCAAAAGCGTCCCGAACGTGCGAATTTAGTTTTAAAAAATGAGGGTATTTTATCTATCTTTATATGACTTTTAGAAGAACCAAAGGGAGGTAACTAGAAACCGGAAGTGATCGAGACAAAATACAGTTACAACAGTATACAGAAATTTATACGCAAAAACTATGATAATAGTTAGTCTGAATTTAGACTCAAATTTCACTATTTGAGGAATGAATCGTCTACGGGTCTGAACATAATGCATCTTTACGCAGTTGACGCTCCGTTGTAACGTGAATACAACTTGCTGCATCGAATTAATCCAGTAGACCCTGGACCGAGTCCACCAAATCGTCACAAGTTCAAGTCCTACGGTCCGCCATTTTTTAACGACCACTATTTTCATACTCAATATGTTGCAGGACCGAGTGCTCAATGTTAATGAAAGTGTGTGGTGAAGACTGAACGCAACAATAGATCATACATGGTGTGGTAAAAAATGTCCTCATTTGTCGGACAATTTTAAAATTGTTGGTATCCAAAAGTCTAGGTAAAACCATTTAAGCATAACCACCTAAGATTACGTACTTATAGGTTATCAAGGTCGCCTAATTACAGACATAGAAGATCATTTCAATCACAATGAAAGAGTCGTAAAACCGAAGTTCGCATCTCAATGTCGTAAAAACACCATAACAGACATTCGTATATATTTAGACCGGGCCACCTGACATAATATGATGACGTAATGAAGGCGGAGTCGCCGATGTTTTTGACCAGACCACAATAAAACCACGTGACCTTGTGAAATTTAAAACGAGGTCAGTCCATCACAGGGACGCTGAGAGAGTTAAATCGTCTAATTTGATGGCTTTTGTGCGAAATCGACAAAGAAAAACAGTTTCTTTGACCATTCATTAAAAGAATATGCATTCATTCAGACTCAATCCTATTTCAAATTGTGACAGGAGTCGTATTTAAGTCATTAATTCTATTTAAAAGAAACCGTCTCTGTGTCATGCGCGTCAAATGACACAATTAGGTCAAGTTGGAAAAAGAGATTTTTTTTCTGTAGGGGAATTTCATCGTCATTTGACTTAAATTTGATTGTGTCCATGAACAAGAAGGCATGTGTGTTCGCTAGTCTAGCCGCTTTTGCAGTGTTTGTAAGTATTGCCCTACAAATCATTAAAAGTTCTGCTTGGGTTTGACCAAACATATAACTCTATTGATTTAAGAGATATTTATCTAAAACGCAATATTTCTACATTACAAATGTTTACAAGAACCATTTTTACTGATAATAAATTGTGCATGAAAATAAACAGCGAAGACAGTTACGCTGAACGCAAACAAGACAAACAGGTGAGGAAGCCCCCCCCCCCCGAGCAAAACATACGCTCTTCGATAATAGATACATAATTGATGCTAATGAATTGACCACGAATGAAGTTAGTATGAAACTCACCATGGTATCTA
The DNA here is from genome assembly GCA_025267735.1 of Mactra quadrangularis. Classification (NCBI taxonomy): domain Eukaryota; kingdom Metazoa; phylum Mollusca; class Bivalvia; order Venerida; family Mactridae; genus Mactra; species Mactra quadrangularis. The sequence continues at coordinate 22,944,548 of CM046297.1, read as the reverse complement.
TTTCATATTTGTTTCGAGAATTCATATGAATTTATTCGCTGCATAATGATGCATTAAATACCCAGAGATATGACACTCGTTCAAACCATTTTGAGTATTCCCTTTTCTTATGGGAATGGAGAAGGGCCCAATTTGTAAAAGAGGGGTCACGGGTTCGACTACCAGGCGAGGCATACTTCCGTGGCGTGTAGTCATATAAAAATAATTACGACCACTCTCTTGCCTACCACTGATTCTAAATCATGAAAGGCGGTTGTCAGTCACTGATAAACAGCTAAATCCAGAGATATAACCTATCCAGGAATGGTGAGTAACTTGACTAACAGAATAGCCAACACAATAAGTTGCTATGGCGTCAAACCCACCAAAAATCAACATATATTGTATCTTCAAACTCCCTATCATATTTTATCACCTCATCTTATCCTTATACCCATTTATTTCTGACCCTGGGGACAATTTTTCTGCCCAATGAGACGATATTTTCCGCGCCATTAAATTCCAAGTTTTTGTAAAAACCCATTTGTACAAATACAAGAAGTTTAACGGCGGAGATAGTTTATGATCAAAATGGTCGATGGGTTGAGACTGTATAGAAATATCTGAATAAATTTAAACTATTTAAGTTTCGTCAGCAATCGTTAAAGATCGGGTATATCCGTTTTCTCCGCTAAATTAAATGGTATTGTACATGTACAAAGGTAGAGGTGGTAAAGTATACGAACGCAGGACCCCCGGTTCTATTGAGGACCTTTATACCAAGTCAGCATAAAAGTTAGGTCAGACGCAAGATAAAACTTTTTCTATATTATGCCACTGCTACTTCGGTGTCTGTTTAATGTATTTTATCCACGTGTATTATTTGCCATGAGTGTTGTAAAGGACGAAATAAAGCCGCTTATGCCATATAAAGATGAAGTATGCATGCAACTTAAAGTTCATTCATTTGACTTCGCTTATTTAAATATTCACAACAGTAATTATGTTCTCAGGATCGATAAAAAAGAATATATTTAAATCAGCTGAATTAGTGCGTGCACCACAGTTAGTTGAATGAAATCGAACAATAATCTTACACCATTTTGTCGAACGTTTTTTTTTAGATATTAATGCCTGCCAATTGTCGAAGTTTCATGACATACTAAGTCATTTTGTACCCAAGATCAAATCCTACGCACTGACCATTGGACACTGCCCAGGCTCTCTAAACAACAATAACTATTGGAATCATGCAGCTTTGTCTTTTATACATAGATAGATATAATATGTTTATAATACATAAAGTGACATTAGTGCAATAAAACACGGCAAGCCTCGCCGAATTAATTTTTCTCCAAATTGCCGGATAACTAAGTACAGCTGCGTGTTCAATTACCCCGAACATTCCGAAACGTTCCGTAACGTTAGGGTCGGGACAACTCAACCCAAAGACAACTCAATCCGAGAAAACTCGCTATGTGAGTTGTTACAAACCTGGGCTTGAGTTTTCAAAGGGTTGAGTTGTCTACGGGTTGAGTTGTCCAGTACTCGTAACGTTCGCTAATAGTCGTTACTGAACGCGCTACAGATTGACACTAACCTGATCTCTATATATTTTATTACATTTAAATATCATAAAATACATGTACAACCACCTCAATGGGTCTATAAAACACTTCACATATACAGTACAACCTCTCTTGAACAACACCCAGTGGTATAGACTAAAGCGTGTTGCTGTACAGAGATTGTTGCTCTGCAGAGGTTAAACTCAATGAAAATTTCGCCCATGGGAAAAATCAAAAGCTGATTTCGTGCAGAGGATATTTCTGTAGGGGGCTGCTATGGGGTTTTACTGTACATTATTATGTACATATACACTGCCCTCCAAAAGTTCCTTCACTGTAACATTCGGACTTTACATTGTACTCGGTGGTGTTTTAAAAAGTTGCAAAAGCAAATTATTGAAAAAATGAATTTTAATTTTGCTACTTAAATCTTTACACTGACCATAGTTTTGGAGGCTGATAGATAACTTTTGCTGCAACTCGAGAATGAAATGGTCCCACAGAAATTTGGTTTCCATGGTATGAATAATGAACCAAATGAACAATGATATAATAATTCTGCCATCTGGAACATGACATTTGTAGCAATTCATTTATTTGTACTGTGAAGGAAATTCTGGAGTGCAACGTACGATGATCTACACTCGTAAGACAAAACAAAAAGTTAATTAATTGTCTAACATATCTTTTATCATATAAAAATAGTCATATTAACACCTGTTTCAAACAAAAGTCATAGATTTCTATTTAAATGAACCATTAAGTTTGAATTTAGCAGTCTTCAGCGTACATGTAGATTTTTTATTGTTCTCAAGGCAAACAGTCGATAGCACAGATGGTAGCGCGCCGGGAGTTGGAATCTCGTGTCCCGAAGGAGGTACGTGTTCGAATCCCACCCGGGGAGGTTATACCCTTCCATGAAAATTTGGCAATAATGTCGATTTTCTACCATTGATTAGACAACATGGAGAAATTTCCAGCCTTTTGGAAGGGTAGGTAAGTACTGATTATAGACAAGGGCCCAGGAAAGCTAGATTAGGTGCGCTGGACGCCGTAAAATGACCTAAATTGTGTTGATACGGCGTTAAAACCCAGTAAAAAACAAAAACAAAACAATGCAAACAGACGATATAAACATATTCACGAATGTAATACATTAAAACCACTAATTTAGTCAATTATGGGTCTGACCATCACTGAGAGAAAATTAAGTTTTGTATCACATGTCACTAAAGGTCAAACTGACCAGAACGGACTCATTACAAGAACGACGGTCAGTTATATTAATGGACATTTCAAAGGCAATCATTATACTTAATCAAAGGGCTCTGTCGGCAAATGTCATTCTGTAATTCCCATTGTTCGACCCATTGTCTGTTTATAAGTTCATCATAGAAAATATGTCCAGTTTTGAGTACGAAAATAATAATGTCCGAATATTTGGACAGTTTAAGAACCGCACCATCATTTATACAAGGTTTATGTCTTGACAACACACTTTTTGTTTTATACGGCGGCCAGCTCACATAACCAGTGGTCATTGTTAGACAGCAATACATCTAACCTAGTTTCCCTGGACTATTGTTTAAAACTATTACTCATCTATCATTCAACAAGACTGGCGACTTTTTTTTCAAATACATTATTATATCAGAGGAAAATTGACATTTCATTGTATTGTCAAATATTAATTAACATAACTTTAAAACATTTGGTGTTCTAGTCCGCATACTAAACAAATGCTTCAAGTCACCCGACTAGCTCAGTTGGTAGCACGCAAGCCTACTGATCAAGGGGTCATTGATTCGATTCACGAGCGGGGCATACTTTCAAGGAGCTTGGTTATAAATGAAACTTTTTCTACGACCATTCTCCCTCCTACCAATGATTCTTAATCATGTAGGACAAATGTAAGTCAATGACGAAAGTATGCGCCTAATAGTTGCTTAACAGCTAGATCCAGAGATTTAACCTATATGACATATGCAATGTGCTGCTACGGCGTTGAACCAAAATCATGAAAACAAATGCTGTACTGTACAATGTGTACTAGTGTGGAAAATGTGCTAATAATTGCAACATGAAAGTTACGTCAAATAACTAAACAGTGATAACGGTTACCCTGAGTAATAATTAGCATCAATATGCACCTACAATCCCTTCTGCAAAGTACGGACAGGAATAACAACAGCAATAATAATAATAATAATGATGATAAAGATGATGATAATGATAATAATAATGGTGATGATAATAATAATAATGATGATGATGATGATGATGATGATGATGATGATGATGATGATGATGATGATGATAATAATAATAATAATAATAATAATAATAATAATAATAATAATAATAATAATAATAATAATAATAATAATAATAATAATAATAATAATAATAATAATAGTAATAATAATAATAATAATAATAATATAATAATAATAAAATAATAATGATGATGATAATACAGTGCAACCTAAGAGGGACTGAAAAAATATGGTTTTCAGAGGTTATTGCTCTGAGAGGTTTAATACTATTTAAAGTTACGCCTAAGCGAAGTGTCAAAAGCTGTAATTGTGCAGATGCTTTGTTCTGTAGAAGGCCGTACTGTAGAGGTTATACTGTAAAATCCTAAAGAACAATACATTTCTACATAGACACTATCGACATATGACTAACATTGATTATATTACTCATAAACATGAACAAAATAAACAACAATTTCATTGTGAATTATGTAAAAAAGGGCATTTAAAAGAAATAATAAAATGTACCACGTCAAAGGAAAGTTGACAGCTAAAAGGTAAAATTCAGCAAACTGTTTAAATATTATTGCTCGGATAGCCAGGCTTGCGTCAATTCAAATCATCAAACCTAACTCGTTGTTTTCTTGAGCAAGAAATTTTATCCTACAAGCTCAATACTGGGGGGGGGGGGGGCAGGAAACGGATTCCGAGAGTGGCTAGTTAAAGAACTTGTTTAACAATCAAACTATGATAAACAGACATCAACTAGCAAAAATAATACATGTTTTAATATGAAAAGAACTGCGATACTGTTAAGAAGCTGTGTTGGGCATGTTTGAAAAATGATGTAAAGAAATGTTTAAGGTAATAAGCGTAAGTGCCAAAATCAATGCTGCGCTTCGTGCACATGTGTGAAAACAGTTTTTGTAATAAGTCATTATTAAAAACGTTCAATTTGAACAACTGCTTCTTATAATTTCAACAAAATAACTTTCATTTCACAGTCTATTCGTTGCAATTTTTTCAGTATTCAACCTCCATCGTATAAAAGTCAGTTTCAGACTAAGGTAGTGACGAATACAATATCAGCTTAAAATTATCGTTGTCGTCTGTGTTGACTGGACAAAAGATTTTCGCACCAATGCTCATCGTATGATAATTTTCATGAAATAAAGAGAACTCAATGAAACTGACCGAATTTTGTCAAAGGACGGTATCAAATTTCTTTTAAGTTGCAAGAATAATCAACGCAATTTGGGGGTTGACAAACACACGAGGTCATTTTGACCTGGGCAAGGTTGTGAGTAACGGAACACTGTGGGAGAAATCATGGTTCCCATTTATTGTAATAAAATCAAATTATAGTTAGTGTGAGACAAATGGACGGCAATAATGACATTGAAACACCATCATTGTCTTAATTCGTGCGTTTTTCCAAGGCTTACGAGAAATGGCCGCCATCTTATATCCAAGAAAATGGCGCATGCGTGATTGTATAATTCGTATGAATTTAAAATTATATGGCTCTATATTTTTGCGTTTTATCTATGAAATCCTTCTGCAGTAAAGAAAGAAAATGAAAACACGTCAAGAACAACAACAGTAGAAAACACAGACCTTCCGCACAGACAAATAGCGAAGAGAGAGAGAGAGAGAGATGGTTTTGATGAAGGACAACACAAACAAATAACTAAAACAGGAATCTTCGGGTTTTCCGCCTTAGAACGGACGGTGGCAAATGATTGCCTCAAGGGGTTTGAACCAGGTACTTAGGTACATCAACCCCTTACACATGTCCCCTAACAGTCAGTACAAATAATGACAAATAGTCCTGGTGAGAAATTTTCAACCCACCATTCACTCGAAGATGTTAAGTGTAAAACACCCAAACTCATAATGAAACAAAAAGCTAAAAGCAGTGCCATTGAAGAAAGAGGAACTATAGTTTCAGATTGGCAGCTGCCAACCATTGGTAAAAGTATTAGATCGAGACTATGTTCAATGCCTGGGTCAATAAATCTAGTAATGCCAAGGGACAGTTATTAAGAATGACTACTTTTCGCAGAAATTTCTCGTAGACATATTTAAATGCCATTTAAAGAACCACAATAAATTGTATACAAATAATATTGTACATGACGAAGTTTAGTGCGATGAAGTTATTAACTTTCTGTACTTTTGTTTAAAACAAAGCACAGTTTCAATCAGTTATGACAAAGTCTGTGACCAACAAACGTTTGCTTTCTTTTATCGCTTATTAACTAAAATGATAGGATTGTGGAAGCATGGCTATGATTGGACAAAAAGAGTAACCGGCATGTAGAAAAACACGTATAATGCGTGCTAATGCTTTAAGGGGGTATAGTTCGTGCACAAAATGGAAACTGCTAAAATCTATGAGGTGGAAATTTACTGGCCATCAATATCTTCCAATGCCTACTTGACATTTTTCTCACACAACAAACATAAAAATATGATTGCCTTCCAAAAGAAATATGGTATGGTCCGTTTTGTATAGAACTTTTTTACATGGCACAAGCGCAGGTGCTCAGGTTTCATCCGACAATATAATTATGTATTCATGCGCGGTGTTACTTTTTCCTTGTCCAACAATGGATTCGCAGTGAGGAACTTTAGTTTGAATACCAAGACGTTTTACTTTTCTGAACATCAAAATTTTAATTGACCATCTGTTCAAACTATAGCTTAAGCCAAATCTCGTCATTGGGCGAGAAACGGTGAGATTTAATAGAACCAATTTCAAACATTAATAGAGATGTCAGTTCAGACCGACTATCTTAGTTTATGCAAAGTGGTCATTAAATTTAGCAAGTTTTGACTAATTTATTAGTTAGTCATTTAGGGAAAGGTCGGGGACTTTACTTTATTATTACTGAAAATCATCTAAAGCCATCTGTTGATTAACATGTGTAGGTGAATTGCTTAACTTGACGTGTCAATTTAATCAAAGATGAATCTTACAGTAAAAAACAGGGAAGTATGAATATATTTGGAAGTTATGTATTATCATCGATTTAAAATCCAGTATTCATAATATAGAATGATATAGAGCGATGAATGGTTTTCAGGGCACTCGTTTGGCATATTTTAGAGCCGAATATTGGCCCCATTCCCTTCTCAAAATCTTATGTATTTTCCCCCATGTCTAAGATAAAAATTCCCCTTAAAATTAGAAAAAATGTGTCTGTTAAAGTAACGACTGTACTTATCATAAGTTGACCGAAATTCCCTATACTGTCTTCAAACGACGCAATTTCTCCTTCCTGAGGGTATGGGTACTACCAAATGTGTCTAGTGTCCTGGTTTAAACAATAATTGAATACTGTAAAACTGTATCATGATATTTCGCTCTTGTGTGTTTTCCCCATTTCCAAAAAAGAACGAGTCCAAAAATGGAAGGTCCAAAACATGTCATATTTACGTATATAAATATATTAAACAAGCTAGTTCATAAAAGCAGAAAGACTCAAGGATTTTCATTTTTCTAAATAAATACCTCATTAAAACATAAAGCCACAAACATTATTTGGAATTCTACATTAGTATATTTACAGCTAAAAATAATACTTGTCCGCGGACATTTGGGATTTATATAATTATTTACTTGTCCGCATACATAAATGTACCAGTCGGACACGTCGGGCATAGACATTCCATACCCCTGAATTAAAGCAAATTAGTTTTCAAATGTTCCCATGATTATGTCAAAGAATCAGCTGGCAAGACTGACATTGTCTGACAATAGAGGTGAAGGGCATTTTAGGGTCTTTGAAGTACTCGGGGCCTAGTGTAACTGAGCTAATTAATTGCAACAAAAATATTTCAAAAGTGATTTGAAACTGCCCTTATTTTCAGTAACCCGTAAAACTATGCTAATTATTCGGATCAAAGAGTATTCGCCGCCCTTGTAATGATAATAACAAATAGTTCAATGAATTGAACAAATAATCATGTGTAAATTATTTTCCCGGTTTGAAGCAATCAGTGGCGATTTTCACAAAAAATCTTTCGATGAAACTAATCATCCTTGGCCAAAAGCAAGAAACATATACATAATACGGTCATTTTTTGGCCGATCAATTCCAAATATTAAAATACTATAATCCTTTTGACTTTAAAATGCAAATTAATGAAATTGGCTTACGATAATTTTTTTTTCGTAAGAATATAAAAGTGCACAGGGTTGAATCATAGACGACTGTTTTCGTTCCGATCCTCCAAAAGACTCTTCATATACATCTATGCAGGTCGATTATGATAACTTGTGACAGGGATATGTTTCTTGTTTAGTTTTTCACCAGGGTCCGTACCCACCATGTGAATTATGGGCGCGTTCCATTCTACCATTCCGGACACGTTCCTCATGTTCTGTCCAGGATGTGTGATTGGAATGAAATGGAACACGAAACTGTCCGGGACGTTTGAATGGAATGAAACAGTACGCGTAACACAAACAAAATGGCTTATTTCCTTGCTGACGTATGCAGAATCGCCTCTTCTAACAGAAATAAAGCCTATTTATATCTATTTATACTCATGTCCACTTATTACAACTTATAACCCGAAAACTAGTAAGAAATTTACTTCACCTATCGTCCAATGCGTTGTCAGCCATCTTGGATTCCACGATGCACCTACTCGACTGCGGGGACGGTCGGAACATGTTCTGAACGTTGTGCCCATTCGTTCCATTGTAATTCTGTATGTTCTGGACGTTACAGACAGTGAATGGAACGCGCCCATATGTGCAGCTCATGACTAGAACAGACCTCAAACAAGTGAATGTCTTAGAGACAGCCTGTTGAGAAGAACATTTTCTTTCGCCAGGCTGTACATGTGATTCTTACTACAGCATTTTCTGTGATGTTGATTTGTGTACATTGTCTAAAATCATTACTTCAGCGACGGATATTAATATTTAAACTAGGTTGTCTAGTTTGACAATCAACTATGTGTTTTACTTGCTTTAACCAAATATTTACTAGCGGTAACAAGTAGTCCGAACCCAAATATAGGTCGTCAAAGACACTAGGACGGCATTTAATGTTGAGCCCTGTAATAATCAAACATTGTCAGAGTGCATGGTGAATTCAGCACTTTCTACATTTTCACTGTGGTTAACAGTTGATACTCAACGATTTATCGCCTTAATTAATTACAGAGATTAGATTTTAGAAACATTCAACAAACCAACTAACCCATTCCTGATGATAAGCCACGCAAATTCATGACGTGTCACACAATCTCAAAAATGTTCAAATGATCAGAATCAATCGACGCTTGGTAAATCTCTTTCGGCACCATGATTTCTCATTCGTCCCATTATCAGTACGCACCAATTAGTTTCGCGTAACTTCGACCCGGAGGCGTGATTTCGCATCAGTTAAATGGTCGTTTTAATTAACCAAATGATAGAAAATGTGCTGTTTCGATATTTCAAGTGCTTTATATTGCATAATTTATTTGGTTACTTCGACCTAAAACAATGACCACGAAATTGCAAAATCAGTTGAAAATGAAACGAGGCCATGGTCAAGGTCAAATTCAGAGCTTTTCCAAGGAAGGTGGAATATACGGACGACTCGAAATACCAAAGAACTACAAAAAATTAATGCTAGGTAAGGCAGTTGTCAGTCACTGACGAAAGTATGCGCTTAGTAGTTGGTTAACAGCTAAATCTAGAGATTTAGCATTTCCAGGAGTAAGTTGGTTGACTGACCGCCGTTATATGACCGTATATAATGTGTTGCTACGGCGTTCAAACCAACCAACAAACAAACAAATGCGAGGTAGAAGGAGTTTTATTCTATTCCTCCTCAAAATATGTGTAGATTTTGGCGGGAATGTACATTAAGTATACAAGTAATGTTTTAATGCAAATTTTCACCTAGGTGTATATCTCGGTTCTCAGATGTATGCAGAGGCAATAAATCGTCGACAAGTTAGAATGGAAAGCAGTGATTTAAAAGCCCATATGTTTCTTTAGATAAAAATACGACTGAAATCATCGTAAGTTTCAATAAAAAATGCAATACAATAATTAATAGCTATTAACATCGTAATATGATATGATGAAAATTAGACAGAATGTTCTATACTTTCTGTATTTCTTTTTATACAATTTGTGTTATAGCATTGGTCTTTCTGTAAAGAATTTACTCGGAACCATTGAAATCATTTTCAGATGGAGGGTTCTAAATATATTCAGAAACCAAGTTTACTTAGTTGGAAAAAAACTAAAACCTTCTAAATCTTGTTTAGTAAAATGCATTTCTAAATAAAAGATTTAATTCATTTTCATTCAAGATTTCGGCAAAAACTTAAAGTAGAGTTTTCCATTTATTAACATGAAACATTCAACATAGAAACATTGTAAAATATCCATGTGCGTTTGTTCAATGCTTGAATAGTCCGACCTTGAGTGGTTTGCGCGCCAAAAAGTTAATTTGGACCATAGTGTCAACTTGACCAATTTAGAAGATGTCACCATTTTAAACAAGCCCATGTTTTTAGTCAGCGATCACTGATGAAACCTTTAAATAGCTATTCTTCCATTATTCACCCATTCAATTCATTGTCATTTGGATTGCCTTGGGCTTTATTATTAACCATTGAACGAAAACGGCCTTTGACCCGATTTTCATTCAGCTTCGACCAAGATTGTGGGATTCGGCGATAAATTAACGATATGCTGACCACAAAAAGTACTCGGTATCTTTTGATGTTTGTCTTAAAATCTGATGATGTACGTCAAAATAGCTTGAATCAGTGAAACATGAAGGGAATGCAAAGATTCTATTACAAGACTAAAACAATTATTGTGTAAATATGTTCTACAGACAAAAAAAACGATAAAAAACGATATGATACGAGCTATAAATAAAAAAAATAAACCAAATCTGTGAACTAGTACCTTAAAGTAAAATTGTCTAACTTTGCGCGTCAATCTAACAATATCATCAGTGAGGACTCTTGCTGTAACAACAGGGAGGAATGAATATGTTCAGCAACATTCTATTATGATCTATTATACAATGTAAAAACAAATGAGTAATATCTAGAATCATATTAAATGAGCAACATGTAACTGAGCAATTGGTTTAGGTTTCATTAACGTTTCATAACGTCACATTCAACACATATACACGACGGCCAGCTCTTCCTAATATAGGTTTCCTGGACACTTTTTTTATCACCAGTACTAACCTACCCTACCACGCGGCCGACAACTCATGTATAGGGTGTGACCTGTCGCGACCGGGTTTCGAACCCGCGATCTCCGGATTCGAAATCAGACATGCTAAGCACTACGCCACGGCCGCGGCTTAGGTTTCATTAAACAAGTACTTTAAAACTGCACACCAACATCGCGGACTACATGTGTTTTCCCCGTAATCAAATGATTTTAAAATTATATGTACAAAAACATGCCATGTTTCAAAAATTTATTCACTCTCGTATACATATACTTATACATGTATAAACAAGGTTATGTACCGCCACAACACTTCTAAAACTTAAAAGCTGATTATTAATTAGCACATTTCGAAGTTGACAGTCGAACTTTTTTATCATTAATCTGAGAAGAAAACTAAAATGCAAATAGACACGAGTGACCACGAGAAATCTGCATGGGTTCATTCGCCGGACAATATATACATGAAGCGTTAGTAAAAAATGTTTGGCTAAATTAAGTGTGTGTTGTTTTTGAAATATGAATATATTGAAAGCGGCGAGTAGCGTCTTTGTCTGAAACTTATTCATTTTATGAACCCAACCGCTTGTAAAGACATATAGATTAAAGTGAGTATTTTGTACAAAATAATCGTAAATTAGTAACAGAAAATCAGAGACCATTCATAAAACGTTGGAATAATTAAAAGCAGAAATCGTCGAGTTAAAAAGCAGCAACGTTACGAAGGTTTTTCACTTCTTATTAAGAATTTATATAAAATTATGGTGACATATTTCTGCCATCAGATAACCACATAACTAACTTGTTAATTAAGAGGTTGGCTAGTTATGGTAACTAGTTAACTTCTTAAGTTAATTAAGTTAATGGTTAACTAGTAACCGTAACTAGTTAGCCTCTTAATGAACTAGTTAGTTAAGTGGTTAACTAGTTACAGTAATTAGTTAACCTCTTACGTTAATTAAGTTAAGTGATTAACCAGTTATCGTATCTAGTTAACCACTTAACTAACTGGTTACTTAAGTGGTTAACCAGTTACCATAACTAGTTAACCACTTAAGTAACTAGTTAGTTACGTGGTTATCTGATTGCAGAAATGTGCCACCATATGAAATACAATATTTTTTATCAGATGATGATAGCATACTATATCTTATAAACAGTGTGGGGAATCACGTGACATATATGGTTCCTAACACGGCAAAAATTACGACCAGGTAGACAAGTTTAGATGAAAAAAGGTAAATGACATTTATACATAACTGATTTTTTTCAGACCTAGTGCAGTCTAAGCAGCACAAAATTCTCTTTTAAGCGGTAGTTCTGCCAACGGTTCTAAATTTCTAGATCTATCGGCTCGTTCAGAACCTCAAGGTAATTTTGAAGAAAAAACATCTTTCTTCTATGGTTACAAGAAAAACAGCATAATAAAAAGTGGAATGCTGACTCGAGTGTTTTGGTTACATAATTCACGAACTGTGATCTCCATTGTTATTGTGGTTGTATTTTTAGATTTCCAATTTATGAGAGTCTAAAAAGACAGCGAATACAACTAGGCTCTGAGAATTGGTGGTGTTCTTTCTAAATAGCATTTTAATAATGATACAAGACGGTATATTTCATTGAAATAAACTTTAAAAATCAATTTTGTAAACATGGCATGTCATTGTACTTGGCACAGATGCGCGATATTGTGGAACAGTTTCACGATCGCGACTTAAGACCGATCATATACAAAAAATAATAGTACTACTCCTTCATACAAACAATTTGTAAATAAACATGGTAACAATGGCGTGATGCAGCATTTTCTAAATTTGTTAATGAATTTAGCAGTACATTTGTATACGTAAATACCCAAAGGAGAGCCAATTCCAAGAATTTACCATTTGTTCTTATATTTTACAGTCTTGAGAGTCGTAAATTGAGGAAAAGTACTGTTACCATAGCAACGTGGTCGATCACATCTTCTAGTCGTTTTCCTTAAATGGTTGTGCATGCGGTAGCACCTTTTGTGTTTGTTCTAAAAGTTCCACATAATAGTACGTATTTCAAGTACAGTAAAACCCAGCTACTCGGATGATCAAAATCTTACGAAAAAAATCTTCGTAAGTCAGTTTCCTATAATTAGCATTTCAAAGTCAGGCGGATAATAAGCATAACTATGATATTATATTCAAAAGGTATACACAATTCTACACAATTCTATAATATTTAGAATAGATAAGCCCAAAGACGAGCGTACTATTAATGTGTCTTGCTTTTGACTTACGAAGATTTTTTTCGTAAGAATTTTTGTGAAAAGCACCACAGTCGTCTAAGAAACCGAATGATCTTAATACATACATACAAACATCTTAATGGGCAAATAACGGCATTGACATATGCCTTTGGTCATTTACAATACTCATGGCAAAGACCACACAATTATGACAAATATACTTATAACAAATACAATATTCAATATGATAAAACAGTTCAATTAATATTGTAATAAAACAGTACAAAACATATATTATAAACAGTAATTAAATGTTTAGAAAACAATTCCTGATGGATAGAGATTCTTTTATAAATTTGGCGATATTCATGACGTTCTTTTTTGTCTTAGATTTCATAAAATACATAAATTTGTCAACAGTAGGCCTGGAACATTTTCGAAAGTATTTGGATCTAATAGGGGAATATCAGCTTCAACAGAATAGAAAATGGTATTCAGATTTGACTGTATTTTGGGTATACAATTTACACAAGCGTTGGCTACTTTAATAATAATAATAATGGTTAATATAGGGACGTTTGTACATCTTAAATAAAACATTTTGAGCTCGAATATACTCGATTTTGTAATAACTGAGATGATCTCTTCAGCAGAACTTTATTTTTGTTTGATTGCATTTTATAAGCCGTTCCAATACACTGCCATTAGGGAAAATATAGTTAAGTTCTTACATTTCAACCGGATGAATAATCAAGTAAGTTTACTTTAAAACAAGACAAGGTTATGCTAAAATACATATAAATAACACAGTTCAGAGGCAAGTAATTCCACGAAACACTTACGATAAAAACCATCGTAAACCTACTAGGAAGAAAATATATATATGAAATACTCAAAACTTTTTCAAATAAAATTACAGAAAGGTATATATGAACAACGCAAAACGTGTAGATCTTAACATTTTGATCGTAGCGTCACAAGTAAATTCCACTCTGATACAAGGACCTGTAGGGACAAATTGAAAAAAAAATGGTGTGAGGTCGACATTCCCACAGTTCCGTGCTCCGTGGTACGCATCCGTGTCCGTGCCCACGTTTTTTCGCTAAACAAGAATAGCGTTGGGTCTATTCCATGCGTCCAATCCCTGTCCGCGTCGTTTCGCTCAATGAGCGAAAATTCACGTACACGGAGAGCTTGCGGGTGCATATTGTACAGAAAACACAATCCAAAGGCAGAATACAGGTTGATTGCCAAAGACATTTGAGAAAAAGTAATAAAAACAGTTTGGGAAAACTATGCAATATAGCGACCACAAAATCGTTTCGATAAAAGGAAATGGAATTCAGCGGCAACATTACTGAAGATACAGGGTTGTCTACTTCGTAGGGCAATCGCAATTCCTAACATTAGCCAGGGATAAAATATCATACTTTCGTTGGAAAAAGACTTCAGTTGAATCTGTAACAACTGCAAAAGAACATTTATTAACATTTACGCTTTTTATACGCACGACTTTAACGAAATGTAGAATACCCCTCATGCAGGTAATCAATACGAATTCAGGCGCGTACACGTACGCGGACGACGGAGCAAGGAGCTATGGAATGCTAGCCCAAGATGAAGTTTGGCGTATGGTGGTTTTAGTAATAAGACAACATTGAAAACGAAATAAAATAAAACACTGCTTCTTTGCACAATAACTTATGAATATTCTAATATGGCGTGACATTATGCCGAAACAAACAAACAAGAAATATATTGCGTCTTAATATTTATTGAAGTAAACAACAGTAGATCTAAATAAAATAGTTTTAATTAAGTGTTATACACCAGAAATACTGTCTATAGCATATTTTAAGTATACCAATCCGCCTAACGGGGTTGTATTGAATGAAATACGTAACCTTTAAAGTCACAGACAGGTTGACCTCTGTAGTATACCACATACCCGTGCAATATTACGTTACTCAAATAAAAGGTATA
Source organism: Mactra quadrangularis (assembly GCA_025267735.1). Taxonomy (NCBI): domain Eukaryota; kingdom Metazoa; phylum Mollusca; class Bivalvia; order Venerida; family Mactridae; genus Mactra; species Mactra quadrangularis. Next base: position 22,929,329 of record CM046297.1, on the reverse strand, counting down.
TAGAGGCACTAACTCCCCGTCATTGTTTGAATTAACTCTTAACCCCCCCCCCCCCCAGTCTATATTTATATGCACATCGTATAGACCAAGGTATACCAATTAGAAAAACTCGATGCACTAGTTGACCTGGATATCGCTAATTCTTTTATCGAACCAATAAAACCCCTTGGCGATTATTTAACCTAACTGTAACACATTGATAACGATCAACCTATAGTATAACATTGCTAACTTGTCTATTACGTTCGCTCGGATATATTACGTAATATGACGTCATGAATATACGGCAGATGTCGGTCATTAACGTTACGCTCCGCCCATTTGGTGTAATCGGACCAATCGTCTGTCTTATCTTGCTATTCGGCGCTACTTGTTAAGCAATGTCCTTAGCTAACATTATGGACGAGCTGAAATCTTCATGTGTAGGGGTGTCCAGGTACTATACGCCCAACGTAAACTGAAAATAAACAAAATATGATATTTTTAAAGGTATAAACATCATTGCAAATAATCAACGCAATAGTTCCTTTAAAGAATAACTGCAAATCTTAAACATACATGTAATACTGACTTCTTAGGTTAAATCTTTTTCATGCAGGGTCTCGATTGTACATAGTAACTCTGAATGCAAAACAGCCTTGCAGGTATAGATTTAAACCAAATATTAAAATTGATTCAAAACCCATTAAAATATGAAAATGAAGTAGTTTAAAGCATTTAAAAATGACATTTTCACAGACAAAAACAGGAAAATCATATTTAGCGGCGATATTAACAACATGGCAGGTTAATGTAAATATTCTATGCATAACTTGAGATGACCGCGGTGGAAAGGTCATCACGCCCTCACTGACCAATAGAAATGGACTCGTCTGGTCAGTACGCAATGGACGACCATTAGGTTAGGAAAACCATGTGTAATAAGCTTAACTTGACCAGTTGAAGTTCGGACATAGGGTGAAATTATACTTGTATGAATGACCATTGTTTATTTTTTATTAATTTTGAAAATATGTCTTCAGATTTTAAGTATTGTTTGATTGAATAGAAGTAGTGATTAAGTTCGGATATAAACACGTATCGGTGGAAAATAACCGGAACAACTATGGATACGGACAAATATATGGCGTAGACTTGTTTATCAATGTGAATCTAACATGGCGGACATTTATGCATAAGTTTGAACCAACCGGTCTTTCCAATGAGAAGTGATATTTTCTAGTGTTGCGCGGTGAAAATTATTTGCACTGCATCGTGACTACTTGTCTCGTATGGGATTGAGTGGAACGATTGCGCTAATTAAATCTTTGAAGTGCCGATAATTTGTTTCCAGTATAAATTGTGAAATCTATGAAAACATTTCAGTCTTTGCAATGTACGGAGAGGAAACAATACCTAGCGTGAGCCCAATGGTTCCAATGTCATCAATGGGTATGAGTCTCTACCCGAACTCTCTCACTTCGTTTGCATCGGTGAGTTCGCTTGCTCAGCCCATGGTACGTGTTCCATACAACGGCGCAGCCGCGGTGCCAGGTTCGAGCGGCGCGCCGCCGGCTAATAGCTATGGGAGTCCCGAGAGTGAACAAAGTAATACAAGCTCAAGCCCACCACGTGACCTCATTGAGACCTCATCGACTTCATCTAGCTCGTCCTCGGAGTCCAACGCAAATAAATCCGGAAGTGGCTCTAAAAATAAAGAAAGAAAGAGAAAAGGTATGTTTAATGTTTATATATACATTATGTTCATTAATATTTAAGTTTAAATATTTCAACTTTTGAAAATGAAAGCATATTCTCAACGTTTAACATTTCGAGCTATCCAACTTATTTCGTATCTATTAATTTAAACGCACGTTTAGTTCACTCGGTACCGAGCGCCTCTGATTACGAATCCAAGGGTTTTGAGTTTGAATCCCAAGCTGGACCTGCATACCTTCATGGGGTTCGGTCATTAAATTTATTCTACGGATAGTCTCCAACCTGCCTTTGTAAAAGGTAGGATATTTGACGGCCACTGTCGAGGGTATGTCCTAAGTACTAGGTTAGAAGTTCGAGCCTATCCAGAGACCTTGAATAATACTACTTACCGCCGCAATATCTATTAATAATGTTGAATTTCGGCGTGACAAACCATACATTAAAATTACATTTCAGTACATATGGTCGGTAAAATGTTGTACATTTTTTTATCTTTTTATTTTATTTTTAAATTGCCTTACAGTGACTGTAGACGTGTTAAGAAAATGAATTCTTTATATTTTAAGGCAAATTTTAATTGGCAAATATGTATTGTAAATTATAAAATAAAAGCCACAAATCACGCTCTAAAATAATTTTGAAAATGTACCTTAATAATGAGGGCTTTTATAAATTTTCTTTAAAAGTTTAATTATCAGAACACTGCTTAAATGTTTTCAAAAATGGCCGATTTGTCGTAATACATTACATATATGCGTTCTTTACATAAATGAAGACACTCGCTGGTAATTTTAAATGTCATAATTTAATTATTACTCCCTTTTAACTGGAACTGCACAAACATTTTAATATATAGTGTATTTTGTGACATTATGTACCTAGCTAAATATCTGAAACCCACTGTTTTATTATTTTGTCATGATCATTAGAGTCTATTAAATCACAGAGTCCTAATTATACACTTATTTTTACGCTGTTGTCGTTTGATAATGAGACCTTCAAAGAATAATCAGGGCTTTTTCAGGGGGTTTTGGGAAAAAGGCCCCTGCTCAAATTGGAAATTTTAACGCTGCAAATAGTCTGATTTGGGGAAAAAATATCAACTAATCAACCCAATAGGGCAATTTCATTATTAATTTTTCAGCATTAAATCTTTATATATGCTTTGCTTTGGTGTCTCTTAAAGTGTTGCAGTGCTCTTAAAGAGTTTGTTCTGACAGTTCAGTTGGCATTCTATGCAAAATCTCATGTATTTATTATTTTTACATGAAATATTGTGGTTTCTTTTGTGAAGGCAAAGTACATACTATTCAATGGGAATTATTTAAGAAGATTGGGAATTTTTTCTTGAAATTGGGAAAAATGGTCATTATTTAGCATTGGGAATGGGCCCCGTGAGATAGGCTGAAAGGCTTGATAATTAATGCTGATATTCATGTAGCATAATCTACATTTATCAGTTGTATATCTGTACCATAAGGAAAATCACATTATAATATTAACGTTCAAAATGTCGAAGGACGTCAACACGGATAATGTACGACTCAATCTAATGCCTACTTGAATAAATAAATTGTCAAAAAAAGTAAATATTTAGGTTCAGAAAACATTAAGTTGTTTAGAGTCCCTCTGTCGATGTTCATTTTTTTCGAAATAAGTTGAGTAAAGTTATTATGTTGAAAATATTGTGAATTACAAATAGACCATGTAGACTTTTTTTCTTAATACTATTCGACCATTTTGTGACAAATTTAGAATTGGTCGTGTGACATGTCATTGTTCATTTTTAACTATAGAATAAAACTTATATATCACTTGACATTTTACATTAAAGCGAATTTTACGATCAAACGAAACTTACGCTAAAACGAATCTTATGAACAAATAAAACTTACGACAAAACTAATCTTACGATCAAACGAAACTTACGATCGAATGAAAGTTACGATCAAATAAAACTTACGATCGAATGACACTTGCGATCAAAAGAGTCATAGGCATGGTAGTGTTTTAGTGGGAACTTTTCTTTTCTTTTGGTGTCTCTTTAATGAACGCTGATATGTATTAACTTCATTCTATTTAGAAAATAGATATGAACAAACAACGACAACGGCAGTCACATAGTTATGTCTCTTTATGATAACATTTTTTACTTTACCTCAGTGTTAGTGGACATATTGGGTTTTAACTCTGCTTTGGTCAGTAATATTATCATCATTATCATCATCATCGTCAGTAGCAGCAGCAACTGAAATAATGGTGATATCATCATTATGAAATCATTATTACATGGCTTATACACCAGCTGTTCATTTCGACTACTTATATATCATGTCTGGGTTGGTCTTCAACACTCAACGAATCTGTTAATTGTTTCCCCTGAAAACATCTGAAAAACAGAATGTTCATTTAAGATTCCAAATTAAAATTAATAAAGTACTAACGTTTATTAACACTTATACGGCAATCTCTCACGCAGACTCGCTTCACCCAGTCATTGTTTATTATATTACCGCTATTTTTATCATAATCATTTGTTTTGAGGTAGAATGCTTTTAATACAAATGGTCAAAGAGTAATTTTACAAAAACTGGTGTCTAATTGTAAACTGAATTTCTTATGTTTTCTCCATGACAGATTCTATAATTATATAAACGATTATATACGATTATCTTATAATTAAATTATTTTCCATATATAAGGGAGATAATAGCTCACTTTCATCGAAATTTTCAAGACGTATTTTCAGACAGAATGTTGTTTTATAACTGCATCCCCATGCAAATTGGTCAACAGGGTGAAATGAATGAATAATAAAAATTCAGATGTATGTAAATTTGCATAATGTGAATTCTACCGTAATAAAACAGTAAAAATACAAAGAAATGCAGCTTCCAAAACATGTTTATATTTTCATTAAACTAAAGCTTCATACTTCTAGACTATGGGCGTGCTTGATTGGAAATTCCGACTGTTAGAACTGAAAGAACTTCAATCGAGTGCGTTGGAACTGTGTTTTGTCAGCGTTCTACCCATTCCATCGAAATATGTGGTGTGAACGGAATCGGTCGCGGTTTATTCATACCTAAGATGGCGGCGGTATCACTACAAACATGTGAGTTTGGTGTTTTGAAAGCGAATGTTGTTAAAAATTATACTTCTGCAGGATTATTTACGATAACAATTTAACTATTTGCTATAAATGAAGTAAGACGCGAGTATATTTGCCACAGACATTGCCTTTTGATTCAGTTCCGACATCCAATTTCACTCGGTTGGCAGATTCTGTGGAAGAGTAGGAATTTGAATCTGGCCCAGTTCCGACAGCCAAATTGAGCACGCCCTATGTTTACTAGGAAAAGTTAAGCACCAGTCATTTCTAACCTACATCCCCTTGCTTCAGAACTTGACGGAGATGTGGACTTAGGGCCCAGCAAATCTCTGGTGTTTGTTTTAAGGATAAACATGTTCTTTTTGTGCGAGAGTCGCTTTCTTGTTCATATGTTGTCAATACCACTCTTTTGCCAGCAATTTTTGGACCCAAACGTGACCTTCAATACTTCTCCTAACACACGTCTATTATGTCCAAGCACAACCAAGTTAATGTTTGGGGGTAAAGGGAGAATCTAGCGATAATAAAAGTCATTATTTCCCGCCTTTTTTCACAAAACATCAGCGCATACATGAATCGTTTTTATGAAGTTTTTTATGGTACATTAGTAGCCTAGTATAATATTTTTCCTGACCTTTCAGAATTGGCCTCGAGATTATGATAGTTAGATATATAGATCATACAGTCGGAATGCCTCGGGCACATTATTCACGAGGTCATGTACGAATAAAACAGTTTCAGTTATCTACTAAGTATACTTATTGCCTGCCTACATGTATAGATAGCGAGCTAGCCAATTAGCGATTTTTTTCTCAACCTAGAAATCGATGTAAATGTCATGGATACATTTTTACAGTATCAGATGAAACCTTTCTGTAGCCAGGTCGAAGGTTACAGGGTACGAAAGTTTGTCTTTCAGTTCATACATACTCTTACGGTTCTTTATTAACTAACATTACAAAATTTCAGTATTTTTTATCAGAAAAACGCAGTTTGAGTTAACTTCGAAAAGGCCTTAATGTTTTATAATGAATTTAAGGAAGGTTGGCGCGAAATGTATCCAAAACGAATTTAAGACATTGCATTATAACTCAACTATTTATAAACTTGGCAGTTTATTTTTTAAACGAGGGGAGGAATTATAACAGCCATATATGTGTTCGATAATAAAACATAGATGATATCGTATTAAATATAGAGAAAACACACACACGTTTATGATAGAACTTAAATTGCAAAATTTATTAGATAAATGTTCTATTTATTTCTGTTCTGTTTTTTTTCCATTCTGTTCAGTTCTATTTAATCAACAATATTTGCCTTGAACTATATAAGTTCAACAACTATTGTATATACAAAGTTCACCTTGTACATGTTTAATTGTCGGTCAGTGTCCAGTGAACTACCCTGACTGACTCAATGACTGTAAATCCTGAATGTAACATGTTGCTTATAAACGTACATGTATACTGATGCGTCAGTGGAAAACTATTCTAAATCTATCTGTTATTACATGTAGTCAAGGCGAGTTTTTATACTGACCACTCGATATGTTTTAAACGAACTAAGCAATTTGATCTCGTCTATAACACTTGCGAAAATATATGTTATCCTGTTAACAATTTGATCACATCGGGAAGTCATTTTTTATGCTTATTCATGTTTTACGGAAACACCCGATGATTCACGAAATCGATCCGTAATGTATATTATGAAGCGTATGGTAACAGCTGATGATATACGACATCGATTCGTAATGATTTTTACGAAGCATACGAAAAGACCCGATCGACCTGTTGGATTAATGAAATAGCCGGAATGTATTTTAGAGCATTTCTTATCAGTTATTTACAACACACTGGTCATTTATCGTAAACAATCTTGGCCTATTTATAAGTACTTAGTTTTCAACGTTTCACATACCATACTTTGTTTACACAGATCTCAGTAGTAGTTGTATGAAGTTTGAACTTTGAGTCAAACACTTGAGGTCAGGGTTAACCCCCCCCCCCTTCTCTCTTTCTCTCTCCAGCCATTCTTATATTCAACACTGGCGAATATATCAATATATCACTGAATGAACTGAGTATAGGCTCTAAATATATGACTGATGGTTTATTCCACATACATATACATATAAAGTGTTTTAATTTTGTATGGGTCTCACATTCTAATGACCACAGCATAAAGGATCTGTGTAAAACACGTCCCTGTACTTAAATAGACTAAGTCGCTGTGAGTCAAGGAGAAGAGTGCATGATTAAAAATTAAAGGGTTAACATTTTTTGTTACGCACGGAAAAGAGCATTAATTTTAGAACCCGTCTTAGGGGTATGGCCACTCAATACGCTTGGGACGGGCCCCTAATTTGTTATCATATCAAATTGTTTTATCATTCCCATCAAGGACCCTATATGGGACCCATGTTCCCATTAATTTACCCAGTGGTTACTATATTACTAATTATAATAGGTTATTTAAACAAATTTCATTCGCCATAAGTGGTGTGGCTTTTCGGTTGGCTTTAACGGGGTGTCACTACAAAGTTTGGTCCTTATACGTCAGCGAGCTTACCTGGCCTAATTTTCCTGGACCCTTGTCTGTAGCTAGTACTCACCAACTCTCTAAAGGACAGACAACTTCTCCGCATGCCTTATAAATGAAAAAAATGAGATTATTGTCAAATTCTCAAAAATGATAATAATGTAATCGTAGCAAAACATGTTCTGAAAAACGGTCAGCGTCCAATCTTTACAATAACGCATACATGCATGTTGTGGGGAAACTCGATTTTCTACAAGCGGAAGACAGGTTAAGATTATTTTTAAAGCAGAAAGATTTAATACAGACAGTAAAAACACAGCTGATGTTTTCACAGAAAACATACGAAGCGGATCAATTCAGAAGAAAATAAAATGCACTCAGTTAACGATGATGTTCGCGCCAGGTCATTCTGAACTATTTGCCCGCGGAGGAATTTTAATGACGCATGACGCTTGAGATGAACATTTGGACTATTTTCGGTTAAATGTCAGCCTGACCTGCAACTCTTTAATGTGGAAAACAAAAAAACGGTCTCCATAGCGGGATATTTTATCTGCTAACTGATATAGGAGATGGGTTAAAACAAAAACCCTTTCAAGTTTATTGATCTTCAAAACCAGGAAAAATCTGTTGATAGTTTTAGCACTGTAGTCCAAAACAAACATGTCGAAGGATTTATAAACAGTTAAGATTAATGGGCAACTGTCATAACTTGATATTTCTCGAGTTTTAACCAATTTCTTTGCATTTATGCCGACCTTAGTCTATTTAACAATGGGTCAGCAAATAAAACAACAAGTAAGCATCTTACTTTATTGACACATAGTCGGACTAGTTTTGTGCAGACCAATGCAAAAAACCAGTTTATATTTTTATTTTTACATGTAGAAAGATGAGTGTTGCGTTGAACCATCGGTACAGGCTCATGATATTGTCAAAACTGTCATGTTGAGTAAAATGTTACGGAAAGGCTTGTTGGGGCGAGGGATAAGAAAGAGTTAATAAACGTAATAAAATATATTGGAACTTGCTTACTTCTACATTTTTTTTAACTTTTCCATGAACTGTTCTCTCTGACCATTCAGCGTTCAAATCTGCAAGTAAAATAAACGATGATTTAATTATAAATATCCAGGCTACTTATTGCTTTTATCACATCGAAATTGTCCCCCCCTTGATGAGGTAGATACTCGATATTCGATGATTTGATGAGTAACAATCTCATATTGAAAATATCTAGTAAATATATTTTAAAGTTACAGATGCATTTTGTACGCCATATGTCAAGAAAACTTGATTTGTTCATTTTATTTATATATTTTCAACATTTTATGAATAACTATGTTATAATGCTATAGAACGCGGGGACAGTTTCGAATCAAAAACACTCTATATAAAATGTACATAGTTTTATACATATTGTGTTTGAACTCAGAACCGTTTCGGCCGGCGATGGGATTTACAAGCCAAAATGTTTTAATAATTAAACTACAAAAACAGTTGTGAGACAGTTACATTAGTAGTATAGTATATTAGTTGGGATAGTTGGTAAAATTAATGTTCGCTTGAATCAGGAATTTGGGATAGTATTGAAATACGGAAATAATTAATCTTTGTGTTAAGAATATACGAAAATATCCGATCTTTGTTAACATACAGTACGGAAATACCCGATCTTTGTTTACAGAACGTACGAAAATATCCGATCTTTGTTAACATAGAGTACGGAAATACCCGATCTTTATTAACATAAAGTACGGAAATATCCGATCTTTATTTACAGAACGTACGAATATACCCGATCTTTGTTAACATAGAGTATGGAAATATCTGATCTTTGTTTACAGAACGTACGAAAATATCCGATCTTTTTATCTTTTTTCTGAGTCATCATCAATTTTAATGCATGCACAGTCTCTTACAAGTAAAAGAATATGTCCCTGACTGCCATTTAACGATTGCTATTCTCGTCTAGAACGAGACAACGCGTTATTTTGATTTATTTTCTTGTATGAGACAACGGCATTGTTTTGATCCAATATTGAAAACACGTCAGAATAGGAAAATGACCACGCGCTCCAAAATCAATACTAGGGAAGGACAATATTTGACTTCATTAATATGATATTTTTAATGACTTCCATCCACAGTCTATAGCATTGTTCAGTTGTCATAGGAATCAGAATCAGAAATGCAGGGGATAAAGATGATAATTGAACTATTTAAGCTATAAATGGCGCGATCTTGACAATACTGAGCGATATACCGAGGCTATGGAAAAGGTTAAAATTGACGTAACTTGTTTTGTCCAATATCTTATGGTTTGCTCAGTTCATGCTTGATGTAGAATAAAGCACCAGGGTCTTGATCTCAGGGAAGTCTGTTTTATTCAAACTAGGTCCTTTTCCTAGTAGCTTAATCTTTTAATTAAGTTATTTCTAATATCACGTCTTATATTCCAAAAGATTTAATGATGTTTCGTTTGTTCTCACGTCACTTCCTTCTCTCAAGTTCATTTGCCCTATCTTGGTCAGTGTTTATTTTAGTTTGGATGCCATTATTGACATAGTAAGCCGCCCGGCTAGCTCAGTTGGTAGCACGCAAGTCTACTGATCGAGGGGTCGTGGGTTCGATTCCCGGGCGGGGCAAACTTTCGTGGAGTTTGGTCATGAAATCATTTCTACGGCCATTCTCCTTCCTACCAATGATTTTTAATTATGTAGGGCAGTTGTCAGTCACTGACGAAAGTATGTGCTTAGTAGTTAGTTCACAGCTAAATCCAGAGAATTAGACTTTCCAGAAGGAGTGAGTAGGTTGACTGACTGCCGTTATATGACCTATAAAATGTGTTGCTACGGCGTTAAACCCAACAAAACAAACAATTGACATAGTATTATATTTTTGTTGCAACAAGTTCATTTAACCATTTCTATACATTATTTTACTTTTTAGTTCTCGCTTTTCGAAACTGTTTTACGTCCTTTTGTAACCGCTATGTCTGATTCAACTCAACACTGGAACCTCGCTTAACGACCACTCTGATTCAAAGACCAACCCGCTAAAAAGACCGATTTTGAAAAGGTCGGATTTTCTGGTCTGTATTTAGTGGTCTTTAAATACCGAAGTTAAAACTATCCCTCTACTCCGTATTACGACCAGTTTTGTCGAAATGCCTTTTGTTCACGTCATATCTCAGAAATAAAAATATAACCAGAATATCTTATTCTTGGAATTTTGCCGTAGGATTTGATCCAATATCCGTAAACAGATATCCTGCAGAGCGTTGTCATCGTTGCCAATAAGCAAGTAGGTGAGCGGAAAACTTAAGATCGGGTTTTTATCAGATTTGACCGACCACGACGGAAAATCGCTCACTGCTCGTAGATTTCGACGTCTAGTTAACAAAAACACGTGACCAAGCCCGCGGCTCAAATAATATTCACTATATACGAAGTGAACACAAAGCATGGCATAAAAAGCAAATTGTTTAATACAATGTAAACAGTGATCATTATATGGTACTATGTATGCGTATGTCATACAATCAAAAACTGGTACATCTTTCTTTGGTCATAATTTCATAATACACTTCATACATTTGTTTTATGAAATATATTTTATCTGCTCTTCGTGTTTAACATGGTCTGTAAATACAATACACTATATGATCAAATACATCAACGTTAATTAGAAATGTTATTTCGGCCAATTTGGCCACTGTCCAGAGTACATAAACGCGTTTCGACCAGCGTATAGTGTACATAGTATACATAACTTAATACTGGACAATTCTATATCCGCTAAGTATATTTACCTTGCTGATAAAAGATTGCTGTCACATACTCGGTCCTTAGGTGACCTCTTAGATGACCTGTCTTGACCAAAGTCCGGTTTTTTTGTGGTATTATATGAACACACTCATGGTCAGTGTTAAACATTTATACACATATTTTATCAACCTGAAAAAAAAGATTTTAAAGGTTATCAGCGATTTACATTGTATAAACTCGTTTTACGTTTCACGCTTACACACATACATATATATTTACATATAAAGTTCATATTTTTAGATATGTTTACATAGTTCGGGGTCGTTCCAAAACGCTTACGAAGTTAAGATATTGTATTTTTGAGGGGAGGGTATGGTATGATGTTTAGGTCACAGGGGGGAGGGTATGGTATGATGTTTAGGTCACAGGGGGGAGGGTATGGTATGATGTTTAGGTCACAGGGGGGGAGGGCATGGTATGATGTTTAGGTCACTGGGGGGGAGGGCATGGTATGATGTTTAGGTCACAGGGGGGAGGGTATGGTATGATGTTTAGGTCACAGGGGGGGAGGGCATGGTATGATGTTTAGGTCACAGGGGGGAGGGCATGGTATGATGTTTAGGTCACAGGGGGGGAGGGCATGGTATGATGTTTAGGTCACAGGGGGGAGGGCATGGTATGATGTTTAGGTCACACATTTAAACTGTGTTAATGAGTTTACTAAAACAGTTCAAGTTTATTTTAAAAGTTCAAGCAAGTTTATAGGCATTGTTTGTGTTACGGGTTATGCATATATGGCTGCAGCCCGTTCGATAACGACTGTTGGCGAACGTTACGGATACAGGACAACTCAACCCGAAGACAACTCAACCCGTGGATAACGCAACCAAAAGTTGGAACAACTCAACCCGTAAGTAGGAGGTTGAGTTGTCTCGGGGTTGAGTTGTCCCGACCCTTACGGAGCGTTACGGAACGTTCGGGGTAATTGAACGAGCTACAGACGCGGCCGTAGTACAGAGAGTTACTTTTACGGGAAGTATATTCTCCGTATGAGACTCATTTATCAGAGGAAGCCTTTGTTGAGGGGGGATAATATTTGGAGAAAATACCATTCTTAACACCTCGGTGATTGCTGCGCATCGTCAATTTACGGAATCATCCGAGTGGTTTTCCGAATGGAGAAGATATTCGTTGTGGAGTTGTCGTTCTTACTTAACAATAACTATTCATACCATTCAAAACACAACGGCGATCTGCTAAGAAGATAGGTGAATGATTGCGCAGAAATTCGCCGGGGAGGTCCGAATGGAGCATACAAATTAAAGAACTTATGAATGTCTAATGGAAAGTGATTTTTACTCAAGGCTAAGATTTTGATCAGTTTTGACAATGAAATTTGACCATAGAACCAACTTTTTGTTGTTTCAGTGCAAACGTATTTTACTGTTCATGACGCATTCATTAACCCCGCTGATTTAAATACTCACCAAAGTACTGCTGTACTCACAATTGATAAATAAAGATACCTGTGTTTATGTACAGCGATTATCGAACTAATTTCGGGTATTTAAATCAAAGGGGTTAAGCATTGTGTGAGCATTCATTTGTGCATATTTAAAGTATATTTTGAAATGGATAAAACCTTGCTATCTTAGGTTCAAGTAAAGTCTTTGTTTGCATTAAAAGTATCAAAATAAAAAAAATGCTTTAACTCGTGCATACTTCCATCAAGAGCAGTGTTTTATACATCAAAATGATCCTTAAGAAACATATACGAAGTGATGCTGGTACTGTAATTAATTCGGACAAAAACGTATAACGAAAGCTGTACATGCATTTGCAAAATTAATGCTGTAAAAATGAAAATACTCAAAGACATTAAAAAAATTTATAAACTAATTTTAACATAAAATCTTTCATGGAACATTATACATGATAGTTCATATTCCAATTACGGTACTGCAATATTTATAACCTAAATAAATTTTAAAACAAAACTAAGGCAAATGAAAACCTTTTGACAGAGATAATAGTAATGGGTTTTCACGACCTTGTTTCTACTTTCACTTACTGATGTAGTATTAACTTTCATTCAAGTGTAAGTGGTGCATACAATAACCTCTCCAATTTAAATACAGTAATTCGGTACTAAATATTTAGTATTTGAATCAGCGGGGTTAATGTATGCTCCTCTGACAGTTGAAAAATACAAAATACTTAAAAGACTTAACCATTTGACACTATGATTCAATAACTAAGTTTTTGTGCATAGTTCTATTAAAAAATCACTCCACGAAAACAATAACTTACATTTATGAGTATTTACTGATCTTCCTGTTTGCTCTATCAATACACACATACAGGTCGTATTATATGTCATGCATGTTTTTTGTACTTTAAACAATGGACTTGCCCACTAAATAGGTGAATAAGCTGATGCATGAACAACATTTTACAGATTTTAACATACCACTTTGATATTTAACATTTTTTAGATAATGAATTTGCACATTGTAAATTTTTGTGTAATGATATGTTCATAAAATACATGACTGTGATAATAAACGATGACGGTGTTTTTTCTTAATTTCCATCTACAATTAAATTTTAAGTTTTATTTTAAATTGACAATAATGGTATACTAAAACTAAAGCCTTCAGGTTCGTGGTCTAACCATGAAATGAAATTGATACAAATTATTACTCATTACTTAAAACAAAGCATGAGTCGATTCAGAATTAAATACAAATCTTAAACTTTATGTTTTACAAAATGTATACTCACGTGATGCTGTTAAGTCCCCATCATGTTTTAAATTGTGTTGTTTACTAAATCGTATTATCCAAAGTGTCGTAATATTACACAGTAGAATAGCTCAGCGCCCTCTGTCGGGAAAAGATGAGTAACGTCCTAGCATATTGATTAATCCTTAAGCAGCCGAATATTTTATTTTCTTATTTTGCTAAGAAATGTTACACGCTGAACAAGGATCATTATAAACGAACATTCTATAATAAATAAACAGTTCCTTTTTGCTATTGCCTTATTTCACGTTATTGAAAAATGGGTGATTCAGTGGTCAATTGAGGACATTGACCACTCGGGTTCACTGACCGCTTGGTTTAAAACTAACCGCTCCTGGACTTCGAGTTAAGTTCAAGTATAAATCGGTCATACATGTAGCTTTAATGCCATGATATACAAAAGTACATAACAACATGTTAACTATATTTTATATTAAATGTTCGTTAAAACAGTTCCAAGTTTAATTATGTTCAGACATGGGTATATTAATGTTTATCTTGCCGAGTAGAGTATGGGTTGAAATTTTTACTTAAATTTTGAGTCCTTTCTTGAACCGGATGGGTCGAGTGTGAGGATGATGCACCATGCGGAACTACCTCGGCGATCTTCTACGCAGATAATATATCTTCGTATATGATCGCCGAGGTCGTTCCGAATGGATGGCGCACCCTTGAACTGTTTTAATTGACACTCTAAGGTGGAAACATCATAAGTTCCTGATTTCGTTATTTCTTTGTGGTGTTCTTTTTATAACTCAAATGTTTAAAAATCAAATACCACCACCTTTCTTTGCTTGTTGACTGTGTTGAAAATCTTAAGCTTTCACTGTTTATGTTACTTCTTTATTCTAAAAGTATGTTATTCTAAACTTAGTCAAATTAAAAAAAAAATCAAATTAGGGTGGGTTTGCCTATTTGGTGCCCAAGAGTTGCATGATATAGTCGCAAACATGAGTTGTCAATATGGAATTGGAGTGGATTTGTATTCGATGATGAGTTTAGGCTTTATTGAGGGTCCGTCCGCATTATGTGCTGAGCACAAAATGTAACTCTTCATCCCTGAATGATTGATTTTTAGTTGCGTTTTCATGTATAATTTATAACATAACATCACATATTCTTCTTTGGCATAAAATTTACAAAAATTGCCAAATTGTTGTGGAGTTGTCAAATCCTTGCTTATCTGTGTTGCCAAAAACTTATTTGGCTAATTCAGCAAAACAAGTTGGAGTCTTCCATATTTACTGCACAATTGTTCGTATTATAGGAAGTATATAGTTGCCAATTCATTGTCAGTTTTTGTTGCCAAAAGATTGGTTTTTGCTGATTCAGCAATATAAAGGTGGAAACTTCCCTATGAGGTGGAATGAGCTTACAACTGGTTATTAAAGCGCTAATTGAACTATTTCGTATTCCATTGGATCTATACTCATGTACCTTACCGCTACTTTTAGATTGTTAAAGCTCAAATTGAATTATCTATCTAATAATCTATACTCAGGCAACATTTTTGTTTTTGTAGTAATGACCTTACTGTGACCTCAGTTGACCTCTGACACCATTATGTGGCCAGAGTCCGCAATAAATGATGTAATAAAATTCCTGTCTAATTAGACATTAATTATATTAATATACTGGATATGTTAACGTTTATCCTGTATACACACATCAAGTTAGATATACACACCTGTGTTTCCATGGTAATCATTTATAGTTTATGTAGATAAATCAAGGTATATACTTGTATACCTACAGGCGAACTGATAGTCGGTAATCATCGGTCATCTCCGCCAATATTCGACCTACATGTTTACTACACGCAAACAGGCGGTCGGTGATGATCTGACATCGCCGCTAATACCCGACCTACATGTTTGCTTTAGGCGAAAAGACGGTCGTTAATGAACGGTCACCTCTACCAATATTCGACCTAATTATTTGCTTAAGGCGAACTGACAGTCGGTAAAGATCGGCTATTATCGCCAAACGTCGATCTATATGTGTTAATTAACTGGTACAGTAAATGAAACGACTGTGTTCAATTTGACCGATTATTTGAATATACATTCTATTACAACGAACGACGCGTTAGAACGATGGCCGGCGAACTTGGCCGAACTTCTTCGTTTTGCGAACATACGTTAAACCGTCTTGGGCCACATAATAAACTAAATATAGTGAAGATGTATATTTAAGCGTGTATAATGGTCAGTCATACCGACATAGTTCGTTTCGCTTTATTTTATTACCGTGTACGTATCAGGTCAACATACATGTAAACATTTCACCCTGTAATTTAATGAGCGTAAAGTTGGTTCCCGGTTTGTTAGGTTGAAAGTTATCAAGACTTGATCCTAAAATTCAGGATTTTGTTAATTGGAGTTAAAATGTTAATTTCCCTAAGTGTGAACAGAACGCATAGTGTTGGACTGTATGTCGTTAGGGAAACTTGAGACTAATTGAAACGATACCATATATAAACAATGTCTTATGTTACACGTATCTTAATATACTGGGTTTAACACTTTGTTCAACTCAATTAAGATTGTTTTACGACGGCCCGCGCACCTAACCTAGCTTTCCTGGACGTTTGTCTATAACCGGTACTCAATCTCCGTAAACAGAGATCCTGTTCTACTCGCGTTGTCGTACTGGATCTCTATTTAGTCAATGCAAGGTCACGTCGAGATGAACTTTGTGTCGACCAATCAATGGGTAGCTTTCATCTAGACGAAAACACCATTAATCACATTTTGATTTCGTAATTTCTATTTTTAGACCAAGGTTTGCATGCAAATTTAACAGCGGCATTATTCACAGTCTGCGATTGGGTGGCTCATTTCAAATTGCGTGACGTAGACGATGTAAACAAGTTACGTATCATAACAATTTCGTCATGAATATTATGATGAGAAAAGGTCACCTGAACGTGACCTTCGTTTGGAAAAGGCCAGATCTAAATTAGCGAGTATGCGAGCGCTAAAATTTTAGATCGGGTTTTAATCAGATTGCCTTCCACAAGTCCTACAACTTATCAATATACCTTATTAATGGAAGAAAAATTGACATTATTGTGAAATTTTCGAACCATATTAGACAGTTTAGAGTAAACATAAAGTACCCATCAAAAGTTTGGAGGCATTTTCATTTTGTAGGCCTTCTGAATAGCTTTTATCTAAAATTTGATAACTGTTTATTTTGAAATGCCTTTTAGTTTTGTTTTAGTTTTTGGTTATCATAAAAATTATAACTGAGACTACAAAAATAGACTAAAAAACTATGTTATGGAAAATAATTACAATAAACATAGTTTTTGAGGATTTAGGATGTCAGATACTGAATGTAATGTGCTGCATTAATGAAACTTGTTTTCATTTTATCACAAATTATACTTAAGTGTACATTTATTAAAAATAACGATTCTACAAAAACAATCATCAAAATTCAATAATTGTAGTAACTTTCTATTGTCTCCCATCTTTCGGTGGGTACATACATTGTGTGCATAGTGTACAATTAAAACATATACAGGTCGTATTCTAGGTCATGCGTGTTTCTGTACTTCAAACAATGGACTTGCCATCAAAATAGGTGAATCAGCTAAGGCATGAACAGCATTTACTGATTAAAACAGGCCATTTTTATGTGTAACATTTCTTTTAAATAGTGTGTATGCACATTGTAACTTTTTATTAATGGTGTGTTTATAAAATATGTGTAAACTAACTAAACTAAAAAATTGTAAAAATAATTCACCCCTAAATATTGGTGTGTAATGAAACTGGCTATGTTTATATACGCAATGTTTACGTGGAGGACCTGTACAAACATGCAATATTTTCTATAAGTTGACCTGAAACTCTAGTTGACCAATACAAGGTGAAGTGTACATGTATGGTCAACATTGAGGACAGTTTATTGATCTATACAAACGGGTTAAGAAATATACTGACCATTGGCCACATAAAGACCTAGATATTTTAGATGTGTTTGACCACTGTGTATATATTGTATGTTGTATAGATGACCAGCGGTCAATGGTCGTGGTCAAGTACAGTATTTGTGTTATTTGATATATCGTTGCATTGATAATCATTGGACTTCACTGGTTATCTTAACTGCGTACGGAGAGAATATGAGCGCAGTTTGTAGCGCCGGGACATGGAATCTCGCGTCCCTTAGGGGGTACGGATTTTACGGCGTCCAGCGCACCTAACCTAGCTTTCCTGGACCCTTTTCTATAACTTGTACTCACCTATCCTTCCACAATGCCGGAAACTTCTCCATACACCTTATTAATGGAGGAAAATTGACCTTATTGTCAAATTTTCATGGCAGGGTATAGGTCTTCAGAACGTGAATGTCGGAAGGTCCAATGAAAGCGTTCTATAGACCAGTTCATTGTTATTGTTATGATGTCTATAAATAGTAACAAGAAGCTGATAAAGACTACAGGTAACCGTTTGCTGGTTGGCAAGAAATGATAGCGAGTAAATACAATGAAAACACAGTAATTTTAAAATTGCAATTACTAAGTCTATTTGCGTCAAACAAATTAGTATTTTATATCACCAGAAAGGTCTTGAAATTCATATTTTGAATATTTAAAAATTATTTGTCGAAAAAGAATTGTTTTTTATTGGCGAGTGTTTAAACCTAGTGCTTCAAACCGGCAAGATGATAGTTCAAAAGACAGGTTTAAATCACCTCATATGTTTTTTTTTAAATCAAAATTTTGGCAATTTTCTTATATTTTAAAAATATGAATTTCAAAAGCTTTCTATCAATATAAATATCATAAAAATCGGCCATTAAATAAAAAAGTTATTATGATTTAAAAATTCTGCTGCTATCAAATGTATGTAAACATTGGTTTCTTTCTGCCAACCAGTAAATCAGCCAAAATATAGGTAGCAGGTGCTTGTGACGTCATCTGTGAACTGGTCTATATAGGATATCTTTTCACGGAGATTGCGTCATTCGAAGCTACAGATTCGAAATCTCGGCGCGCTATCAGCTGCGCAGCAGAACCGGTAATCTTCATTTGATCACATCAACTAACCGTATCATAATTTTTCATTTTTTTCAGGAGTGCCATATATCCCTAGTTACATGGATCTATCAAATGGACCAGAACCCTGTATAGTATGTGGAGACGCTGCCACCGGGTATCACTATCGTTGTATGACATGTGAGGGATGCAAGGTACGTCACCCTTCCTTAAAATTTTGTTTGTTGGTTGGTTGGGTTTAACGCCGTAGCAACACATTTTAGAGGTCATATAAACTAAAGGCCGCCAGTCAACCTACTCACTGCCCCTGGAAAGGCTAAATCTCTGGATTTAGCTGTTAACCAACTACTATGCGCATACATTCGTCAGTGACTAACAACTGCCCTACATAATTAAAAATCATTGGTAGGAGGGAGAATGGCCGTAGAAATAATTTCTTGACCAAGCTCCACGAAAGTATGTCCCGTCCGGGAATCGAACCCACGACCCCTCGATCAGTAGACTTGCGTGCTACCAACTGATCTAGCCGTGTGGCTTACTTCTTTCTTTAACAGCTTGTGCAGTAAACTCCGCTATAAAGACCACCTTCCTCATTGCAAAATGATGCGACCTTTTTACAATTTTAAGTCCCAATGCGACTCTTGACAAATTGTAAGTCCAATGCGACTTTTTACTAACTTCAAGTCCCCAATGCGACTTTTTACAAATTTCATGTCGCAAATGCTTTGTTCGAGAAGAAAAAAGTCCCTATAATAAGACCATTCTGTTATTAAGTCCATAAATTTTTATAGTCCTTGTATTGGACCTTTGTTTTACTATAACATTGCCTGCACGACTAACTCTGCCTGAAGATTGCCTGACCACTAATCCAAGAGCCGTAGGTTCGAATTGTGACCTTGACCTACATAATTACATGTATCTTTCTGGAGTTGGGTCATAATATGTTTATTTCCTATCCCTGTGTCAAGTTAGTCAGTTGTCAGCTACTTTAGAATTTATATACCTAATACTGGTGAAATATTAGGTTCAGAGCTTAAGGTCATCCGGAACTCCTCGGCCATTCATTCATAAAAGGTCGAGATGTTCCGAATGCGCTTTAGGTCTGTTCACAGACAGTGAGTAGGTCGACTGACCGCCGTGACATGACTGAAAAAAGTCGAATTATTGACATACATTGAAGTTCGTTAAAATTTACGCTTACACGATGTGGTCATTTGAATCATTCGGTACACCTCGACCTTTCATGAATGAATAATGCAAATGGCCGAGGAGTTCCGAATGCATTTGAATGTTAGACCAATAGAAGATTTTTGAACTTAAAATTCTGTATGGCCGAATCCTATTCCAACACTTATAGATGTATACCTTTTTATTGGCATCTACCAAAGGGAATCGGGGATAGGAATAATTACTGATAATCAATTATTATGACAAAATATTGACAAAAAAGAGTTTTTGTACTGGTTGATAATTTGTGAAATGCCTCAATGGTTATGTGATAATCAGTCAGTATTGGAAAGTCACCTACCAATTGATGATTTTGTTGGTTTTTTGCAAAATATTTTTTTCCAAGAACCTGTTTTATGAATTGAAGTCTAAGTCCAAGTATTGGAAAGTCACCTACAAATTGATGATTTTGGGTTTTTTTGCAATGGAAAAAATCCAAGAACCTGTTTTATGAATTGAAGTCTAAGTCCAAGATATAAGGGCAATGACCTATGGTTTTAACCTTGATATACACTGTATTATGGTTTTTACAATGATGAAAGTGATGTCAATGATAACGGTGATGATGATGATGATTACTAGATGTATAATGATAATTTTGATAATAATGATAACTATGATATTATATTTATGATAATGGGATAATGGAGATGATGATAATGAAATAAGATTGTTATTTTGATAATGACAAATTGATAATGATGATAATGCTGATGAGACTGCTGGTGATGATGATGATTGTGACGGTGATGGCGATGATGATGGTGGTAGTGGTGATGGTTTTGCTGATAATGATGATAATGCTGATGAGACTGCTGGTGATGATGATGTTGACAGTGATGATGGTAGTGGTGATGGTATTGACGATGATGATGTCATTTATTATGTAAATGATGATTACTTATGATATGTTGCTTTTGTTGTTTTCAGGGATTTTTTCGTCGTACAATACAAAAGAATCTACAGTACCATTGTAAATGGAATAGAAAATGTGTTATAGACAAAACAACTAGGAATCAATGTCAGGAGTGTCGATTTCATAAATGTTTACATGTTGGCATGGCAACGGATTGTAAGTTTTTTAATTATTCTTTGCATGATTTTTTTTACCTTATTTAGTAACATTTTTTGTTAGTTATTAACGTAGTGGGTACTCCTTACCTTATAACCTTATATGGAATTTCTTTACCAGTACAATGTATTTAGTATTTACGTTCATAGGCGAACGGCACGGCTACAAGTCAAAAACTTTGTGTGTATATACAGTAAAACCCCTCTAAACCGGAATTGCTTCAGACCAAGAAAAAATTCCGGTTTGTAGAGGTTTACCTGTGTATGAAGTGTTTTTGACACAGAAATGTACGGACCTGCTATGCTTCCGACGTCTTCTAAATAGAGTCGAGACTTTGCCCACGGATGAAAACTGCATTGCTGTCGGATTTATATAAATGAACAGGGTCTACAACCAGCTAGTATTTATGCATTAGCTTCAAGAAATAGAAACTTTAAACCATGGACCCTGTATATACATAATATATCAGTCAGGCCCTTGTTTAAACTTAGGAATAATTTTGAGTCTAGTAAACCATCAGACCATCAGACAAACTTTTCACCAACAGTCAGACATGGCAAGCTCATTATAAAAACAAGAAATGTTAAGAAAATGTGTCTCTCTGCCTTTGGTCCATGTTTTGAATGAGGACAACATTTTTGCTTGGCTGTTTGTGTATCAGCATATTATACATGAAATCCAGATGACCGCTAACTTAGATTTACGAGAAATTGATTGAAAGTTGGTATCATGATTTAAAGGGTAGTTTTAGAACCCCTTTGGAGTAATTATTGTTCTGACGGTGTTACCATAGCAACCGTTTGCTATGACACGTGACAAGGCATGTTTGTAACCAAACACTAACTTCAGACCCTTTGTTCCTTTATCGGATTATATTTGCAGTCCAGATTACAGGCCCCTGTGTCCCTTTTCTGGACATTTGCCTTAGTTAATCTTCATAAAATCATTGTTGGATCCAAATATTTACAAGTTTTGTTATACATCATGTGACTTTTATTGATGTAAAAATCTGAGATGGCCTAGTTAGGATACTTCTTCCAACAATTTAAAAATGTATAGGCAGCAAAATATATATAAATGAAAATAAAATATGCTTAAGCTAGAAAAGAGTCATTGACAAATAAGGTACTAGTTCACAGATGTGGTTACTTTTCCCATGTTTTCTAAATACCATTCAGCATCTGTAATTGAGTCAAGAAATTAATTCGTAGTATTTTGAGACAAACTGACCTGTAGGTTGCAAGAAATATACAATAAAAGTAACAAAAATGTACTAAAATTGTCTATACCGTGACATTTGCGATATAATTTTAATACATGAAACACAGTCATTTGTAGTTGTACGTCAATTTTAACTAAAATTGTCATTATCAGAAATCTTGTTTCCTGCTTCCAAAACATGTTCACATACAATATTGATAGTTTTAGAAGAAGTTGATATTTAAGTTGAAATCAGTGAATGAGTACCTTTATGTTAAGGTCGATACAGAAACATAAAACTCCTTGGACATACAGTCTCACATTCCCTCCCATTAAAATTCTTCTAAAATGTTGTATTTATAAATTCGAGCTAGATTTCTCGGCGTATACCAATTACCCAGCATATTACGGGAACTCATAGACAGACGTTAATCTTCCCATGGGTACTACAGTACTGTAATATAGTGTAATATACTTGACTACTTTACTAACGAACTCAACTCTCTGATCACTTAGGCTATTATACTTCGTAAGTTGACGGAAACTTTACGAAAATTAACGATGGTTTGCGACTGCCAAAATATCGACTGTTACGGTTCGTATTCAACGGAAAAATACGTAAATGACCGATGATTTGCAACCAAAAAACAAAAGCAATAAGGCTTCGTGTATTACGAATACTTATGGAACGTACCGATGTTTAACGACGGACAAAATATCATTCGAAACACCTCGTAGATCTTTTACATAGAAATACTGCCCATTTGCGTAGAAAACCGCTGAAGAGTTCCGAATGGCAAAATGATAGTATGTTTTATAAATGCATGTAACGGAAAAATACGAAAATATCCGATGATTTACGACTAACAAACTAATTGACCTAGATATTTGCAATATCACCTCATTATCAAGCTGAAAAGAAACATGATAACACCCATTGGTATGCCATGAAATTATTCACCTTGTCAATTACGGATTCTTACGTACGCATGCGCAATTAATATTAATGAGATTTGGCGAGATTTAGCGAGGTTTGACGTAAACGAGGCCACCATAAGATTCTGACCTTGATTAATGTGATAAAATGAATTGAACCATAGTTAGTTAGTTTGTTATATAATTCAGCCTTCTTCTCCTGCATTTTTGGTATCATAATGTTTTGAAGAATGACCCATGTTTAGTTTTTCTCCATTTTGGCCATTTTTACAAATAAAAATCTTATGAAAAATATCGTAAGATAAATCGATAAATTTGCGTTTTTGATTTCTAGGGGTTGATAAAAATAGTATGATATGAAATTAAGAATGTATACGATATTCCACATAATTCAAAAATACGCAGACTTGATAGTCCAAATAATTATCGTATTTTGAATGTTTTCTGCTTTTAACTTACGATGTTTATGTCGTAAGACTCTTTGTGAAAAAAAACACCACCAGTTTGTCCGCTTACATTCTCGTACCCCGAGGTAATCAAGATCGAGAATCTTACTAGGCTCTGGGAACGAGAATGGTCCGCTTACTACGGCTATTGTATTTGCAAACCCCTGCTAGTGAATTTCAACTTGATATCTTTTAGTGGTATTGAATTAATTATTCCTAGAAATGAAACATGGAACGGACATTACAGCTATTGTTAAGGAAATGGTGAAATAGACTTCCAAATGATTGGACAGTGATAGTCACTGAATCTAGTTTCAAATGAAAACTTAATTATTTTTGCAAACATTTTACCATCATTATGTAACAACGTATGTGCTTCTAAACTTCAAAAGTCTTAAAGTATTAAAGCTGTATTATATATGTACGTATGATAGCATAATAAATCGCAATAAATTATTTACATTGCATATGTTTATGCGTTTCTTAAATTTATGTGTGTTGATTTTGAAACTAAATTTTAACTACCGCCGAACTTTGCATATTTTGAACAGTTTCTATTCTATGTGATCAAAATAAACCAAGAGAGATGGGGGGGGGGAGAGAGAGAGAGAGAGAAAGGACAGTGATGTCCATCATCCATTCAATACAGGATCAGATGTCTCCCCGCGGGCAAGTTGATCATTGTTATTAAGTACAAGTACTCCATTGATCTTTCTCTACTAGGTTTCACAAATCAAATGATTTTATCGGTTAATATTAAGATGGTCAGTGATTTTTGAACCATGTATCTTCATTGACCTATTTCAGGGGGGATTTTTTGTTGTCAATCGAACTGGACACTAATATGAGTTGACTAGGCACCCACTGTTCGCGGAATTTGCCGAAGTTGTTCGATTCTTGTGTTCGTGCACAATCGTAACATTTCGGCAGTTTTCGGTAACTGAATGAAATAACTTCATTGAACCCCGTCGAGTTCAGAATGGCATGTGCAGACTATTTGGAGTAGGCTGTATGCACATTTTACCATTTTATTTGATGTTTTTATTTATTATTTATTTATAAAATTAATCCTAAGCTTCAGTTTTCTAAATTCACATTTCTTTTTTGTGATATCCTTAATGAATGAAAATTTGTCCTAGCACAATGAATGTATTGCACTTACAGAATTTATGTTTTATGTTATACGGTATTTTAAATCATTTAAGTGCTATGTGTGTATTTTTTTCATTTATTGAATAAACTCTTTCTATTCTAAAACATAATTTAGAAATTGCTTGTATAAATGAAAAGATAATGCACATTTTGCATATATATATATATTATACATATGTATGCATATAAAAATATATACAAAAGTTTGTAAACAGAGAAAAAAGAAAACATTCATATACATGCCTGAAAAAGTTGTAGCTTATTAAATATTAGTGTGCACTACTTAAAAACGGACTCCCCAAAATGAAAACGCAAGTGTTGTAATTCGGTTGTGTAGAATTTCTAACATATATTTTGAATACAGTCGACATTACAGCCGTTGTTACTACAGACCCAGGGTCAGTCCCCACCCCCACAAAACAGACCAACAGTCAGTCCCCATAAACACCCGTGTTTAAAATTTGACGCGGATTTGTAGAGATGGTCATCGTATAAAAGTTACAGTATTTAAAAAAATCAAAAAGGCTCTATAAGAAATGTTGTAGATTGTATGACAGCTGAATGTACAAGAGCATACATGTACATAAAATGTCCAGCCCAGAACACTAAATGTTGAATGTACAATGTACTGTAGTTTTTTATGTTTTTCGTTTTTTCCTTTGTACTACTGAAGGTCAACCCAATGTCATGTATATGTTTACTTCTACACTTAGTCGGTCAGTAACCACATAAAATATTCTATGTAAAAATACTTGACCAGGTCGCTTCATTAAAACCGACATTGATTTATTGTTTTGTTTAACTCGATCTGGACATATGCTGATAAGCCCAGCCATATCTGTCAGTTTCAATAAAAAGCTGAAGATATTCTACACTGTGTGAGTCACCCATGTAGACTCTCTCTCTATATTGGCATTATTCGTAAACTGACCGGCAGCATTTTGTTGGAATTATTTCTTGGCCATACATTATTATACATGCGACTTTTGTTCCGACTAAACCAAATCTGTTTTGATCGTGGTGTTTCAAATCGGCATACGACCTTATTATTTGGCGTATGCACAAGATATTGGTGTCATTCGAAAAAGCAATGCCCCAGCTTTGCGTGCATGTATAAATCTGTGAAATAAAAGTATTTACAATGGGGAAACTGGCCTCTGATTGAACTTAGTTTAAAGCTGCGATTTTCAATTATATACTTTATATATGTATATAGTTTTTTTTATTCTGGACAATGACGTCCGTCTGTGGCATTTACCGTACCATTATATACGAGAAATATAATGAGAAATGTCTATATGAGAAATGTTAATTGTATATTAATTATCATTGAGAAAAATGCCAAAAGGTATATGTACTATTCCAAAACTGACGTGCGTCACTCAGTGTGAAAACTGTATAGCAGTTCATTACGCAAGTCGACGTATGGAAGATCTTATGCGTAAATTGTGTTTTATCGAGACATCGAAAAAGAAAATAATGGTCGTCAGTGCTCAATTCAATATTCCGTAAAATGAATAAGTTTGCAATGAAGTTAACCGAGTACTCGATCGAATGTCCGAGTATCGGTTACCAAAATTGATACTCGAGTACTCGGTAATTTTGTTTTAAAATGTATCATTTTGCTTCCCAAAGAAAACAGGCCTATGGGTAAAATCTTAGACAACGTGGACGCTCGAGAAAAATCTATAAAACATCAACCGAGTAACCGAGTACTCGATCGGAAGAATGACCATGTACTCGAGTATTAAAATCGATACCCGTTGCCATGCCTACAATGAATGCCAACTTTTATGAAAGAAAAAACATATTTACTCAAATATCTATCATACTTTTTAACTACAAAATTTTTTACTGTGGCAATAAAGTAAATAAGCATATTTGAAGCAGTTGAATGACACTGTCGGGAATGCTAATTACGACCTTTTAATAATTTAAAAACATTATTCCAGAGCATTAATTCACGCGACCTGGTGGTGGTTATAACTGTTTTCTCCTTAGAATCTGGCCTTATTCGATCCCCTGTCCTTAAGAGTGATATCTAAAACTTTCTACAAAGTTGTGCCACTTACACGACCTTTAAAGACGTGAACCATCATTTTATCACATACCAAATTCGTATGCTAAGTCTCGGGCTCTAATTCCATCACGTGGAAATTTTTTATCTTATTCAAAATATTTACATGCGTGTGCTTGAGACTTATTTGTGAGTAAACTGGGTTTCTTTGCGATGGTGGTACAGTACAATTTTGTTTTTCCGTTTGTCTTAAATGTATATACATTTGTATCATCAACATAGTGAAAACTCCGCCTGTATGGCTACAACAAGTTGATCATAAGTTCTATGGATTCGCTCGCTCCTAATTTACAATTACAATTCGCTCGCTTTTTACAAAAATATATCTACATGTATTTCCTCGCTCGTTCATAAAAATTTGGTCAAACCGCGATATGAAGCATCTGAGTTAAGATTTTTACTTTTTTTCTTCGTTCGCTCTCCCTTTTTTTTCTAGAAAAGTCCATAGAACACATGATCAACTTGTTGTGGCATAGATGAATACATATATACAATGTATCAATAGCTCGATGGTCAGGGGTAATATATGTAAGGACTAAGTGCGTGCTTCAGCATGGTACTAATTGGTTGCATTGCCGTAGCAACAAGTCGTATAGGTCATATTACGGCGGTCATTCGAGTTTAATCAACCGTTCATGGAAAGGTTACACCTTTGATTTAGCTGTTCACCAGTTATTAGGCAAATACTTCCGTCAATAACTAACGACTTTATAACATGATTTAGAATCAGCGGTTGAAGGAAGAATTCCAAGCATTGTACTGAAAAATACAGGAACTGTTTTTCTTCAAAATAAACGATATGTATTTCATCTATTTTACAGTGGTTTTAAATGAGAGACAAAGAACAGCTAAAAGAAAACTAATTGAAGAAAACAGAGAACGCAGAAAAGAAGAACAAATCAAAACAAAGACGAGAGATTCATCTGTGGATATGGACGCATTGACTGATAATGACCGCGGATTAATATGTGAAGTAGTCACAGCGTATGAATACACATCTGGTAAACCTCAGAACTCCAATAACAAGGTAAGAAAAAGTAGTCCATGGAGTTAATGAGATCTCTCTTAAATAAAATAAACGTAATAATTAATTGATAATAACAAAGTAAAAACACACTATATTAGAAATTTCCCTACGATGGAATTTCCTTCATACCCGAATATTTTCTTGCCCACAAATATTGTCCCCTATATTCAGTAGAATGTTCAGGAAACCCCTTTATTTCGAAAACAGGACGACTTTAAGAGCCAAGCCCCTAGCCATCTATGGGAATATAACAATATGCATAAATAAATAATTTATTTCTTGTAGGGCGAATACGAGGGAGTCAGTGCGGAGATTCAAACTCAGGATCCAGAATCATGGCAACAACTGGCTGAAGCAATGACCCCTTCAATAGTAAAGGTTGTGGAATTTGCTAAAGGGGTTCCTGGGTTCACAGAGGTCAGTAGAATAGAATTTATATTAAAGGAATTTTATCAAATATCATTCTTAATATGTTTATTTGTGCTATACAATGAATCATCATGTACGATATTCGATGATAAAAAAACGGTGATATGATAAATTTTCACATTTTTACTTAGGTAAAATTTTCACATTTTTACTTAGGTAGAAATGAGAACATTAAACTGACGTCATGTAAGAGAGGACATTACTCATTACATATTTCAACAACAAATACAATCCTATTTTCCATGAAGAAAATATTACTCATCATTGCCTCATGATTTTAAACCTGGGGTTTCAAAATATGAACCGATGTTGCTTAATGCATTAAATCATGAAAGCAACAAAATGCACTCGTCAGTTTTGCCCAGTATCTACTACATTGTATTTCAAGTGACGTAGTACAGTATGGTATATAGGTTTATGTGTGATTGGTTGTTGTTGTTGTTTCATATTCTTGTCACGTGATAGTATTACTGGAAAATAATAACATTATTATGTCATTGTTATTGGATAAACAACAAACCATTATGTCAATGAACTGATAGGAACAGACATATGAGGCGTAAGGTTCACCTTAAACGCGACGCTGGGATTGACCAGAACTTGACATCATACCTACGTAAACAACTGTCTACGTTTCTGTCTACTTTCGGTTTACTTTCTCACCTGAAGTCCGGTAGAACCTACGACTGGAAGATCACAATGAAACAGTAGTCAGTGCCTTGTCACATTATGATTTAAACTCCAGTTAGAATACACTGCCTTCCAAAAGTTCCTTCACATTACAATTAATTGAATTGCTATAACTTCCATGTTCAAGTTCGAAAAATCATTATTTTTATTGTTAGTTTTAAACTACATGTATATATATACAATGGAAACGGTTTCTACTTGTACATTTTTATTGTTTGACTCACAGCTATAGTTATCTATCAGCCTCCAAAACTGTGGTCTTATGTATCTCAATGAAACATTATCAAGTTTTAGATATTTTACAAAAATGTACTGATTTCATTTGCAAAATTGAAAAGTGTATAACAAAAAACTGCATTTACAACTGTTTGAAATTGTATTTAGTACAATGTAAATTGTTATTGTGTGAAGACACTTATTGGGGACTGTGTAAACATACCCTTTTCTGCACTAAAAATAGGACCACCCTTAGAAGATAACCAAATAAGAACAACCATAATTATACTACATTGGCATTCTGATTCTTCCATGCTATTCAGTGACTGTAAAACCTGCATTATTTATATGCAACTCAGGTTCTCATTATTCAGCGTATATTTTTATCGAAGAAGGTCACATTTAAATTTGAAGCTTGTAAAATACATGGCCATGTATATGGAATGAAATTTTGTATTTTTTAATCATTAGTCATCGATTTCAATTGCAAAATTTCACAGAAACTGTATGTTAACTTTTAACTTTTTTGGTCATGGATCAAATTATATAATTTTATATATAGGGTTTTGAGCTTAGTCAAGCTCTGAAGAACAAAAAATGAACAAAATTAAATGCATTGTATTTAGGTAATATTTAGGACCCTATATAGGTTTATTTAGGGTCATTGGCCCTGTCAAGCTCTAACGAAGAACAAACGATGATGAAAAACAACAACACATGTACATTGTATTTAGCTTTATAAAGACTTAAGATCTAATGATTCAAGCGACAATAGACTTCATTCCTTTGATGTAGAGGTATTCGTATTCCCAAATATTTATTTCATTGTTCATTGTAATGGTATGCTGTCCGATGTTTTGATATGTTTTTATTCTAGTCTGTGGAGCATTAATCACCGAGACTGATCGATAACAAATCAATGGAAATCAAACTTATAATGACCACTCGTATATACGGGTAGGCGTGTCCAGTGACAATTAGCACCCTCAGTCGTCTGTACCATTTTCCGGGAGTATTTTGTTCCGAAGAAATAATTTATACCAGATGTGAAATTTATGTGCGTTTGTTCTCCTTTAAATTAATAGAAATGAAATTTCATTTGTCTAAAATACGAAATAAGAAAACTCTAATTTCGATACTCCCGGGTGTATAGTATTAAGATCAGGGGTCAAAATTTGAATACAATTGTTTTGGGGTAGAGTATGTTTTGTTTTTACATGACCATATGTTCAAAGCTACGAACACAAGGCATCAACCGTCCACATGTCTGGCACGGAAAAGTAAATTTCTTTCATTCATTTAATTGGCTATGTTTAGTGTTTGTCATTGGGTGTTTTTTTCTAGTTAAATGACGAATGGATTGTTTTATTTCACCCCTGCTGATTTATTCTGGAGCCTTCCCTGACAGTTCCATTAGTTAAGATATGCATGTAAAAGTATATCGTCAATTTAAATATTATTGACAGTTATTTGAGAAATATATGAACAATAAATTATTGGTGACCGGCACGGGCCTAATTTATTATAGACATTTTATATATACATGAGATGTCTTTGGCTGATCGGGGCCATGTCGGCCGCATTTTCAGTAAATTTGCAGCTGAAATTTAATTCGCATGGTCTAAACAGACTAGGATAAGACCAATGTCCTTTTTAAAAAGTATCTGCATATTTCGTGTTTTTTAGTTCGATTGTAAACAAAATTGAACATATTTGATAAAAATGTATGTATAACTGGCAGACAGAGGAATAAAAAATTTTATGTACGTAAAAAGGACAGAGAAATTTGGATATGTTTAAATGACTGTAAATTGACAGAAATAAGTAATGATGCTAATGTATAGTTTATTTATGGCAGTGACACGTTCGGATACATAAAAGTAATACACATAACATAGTACGAAACATAGATAGAAAACCAACATACACCAAGCCTAATGAGGCTTTTAATAAGGTTTATCTGGCCAAAACAATTACGTATTAATACATGTGATGCATACATATATGACTGTACAATACAACGAAAAGGTACGATAGAATACAAAACAGTCATAAATGATACTTCAGTTATTCATCAAAAATGAAACTTAACAAAATATAACTAAATAAAAAATATTCTTTTGAAGTTCATTTTCTAACATTCTCATCAATATTTTATATTGATTCACTTGCCCAATTAGCATAAATATGGGCGGTAATATCCATGTCCTCATGAATATTCATCAAACAATTCATCAAACCCTTTGAACAAAATCAACATAAATTTATTTCAAAGCAAAGCAAATTGACTTAATTGAATTTAACAATAAATGAGGACACCAATCGGTCAACATGAGTTGTCATTTTTTTACTGACCGAAAGGGACTGGTCAATGTTTTTCAGACTTAAGCATGTGAATAATGTTATAATTTTTTGTATGTAAAACAATATAATTATTTGACTAAGTACATCTTAAGTGTAAACTGGACTTCGTATTGGCATTGAATATGATATCAACATTCGCTACTAAAGTTCAAGTGGAATTATGGCCGGACGTTTACCTCGGAAAACTCGTAGTGAAAAGGTCAAGCTCTTATTCATACATGTTTTAAAATCATAGCATGTCGCCCTCAGACTTTTGTTAGTTTGTGAACGATGTATAGAACACCGAGGTTAGAAATGGTGACCACTGTGCATGGATATAAAATACCATCGCTTTAATTTGTGCATAACTTTAAGATGGATACAATTTTCTATGTTTTGATATAGGTACGGTTTTTTTTAATATATATCTGATATATAATTAAGTTGAGCCGGTCAGTTTTAATCTAGCTGTATAACTTAGTATTTTAAACATATTTTAAGATCTTATCTTCAATATTTGCACTGATGTATGACATTAATAATATATTTAAAACTTCGATTGGTAAAAGTTTGTTAATGGCTAAATTCTAAATTTAAACCCATTGCTAGCTCGTTTGTTGGGTTCTGCGTTTGTTTGTATTTTTATATTAGCTTGATCCGTCTTTAATATTTTCTTTCTCTATCTTCAGAATTTAAACAAAAAATCACCATTTCCTATAATCATTGTTATGGATCAAACTTAAAGCATATACTATCATGTAAATACAATACTTACAAAATGGGACTTAACTAATAATGTTTACATAGATTATATGCATGCATACATCGCCGTGTTTAATAATAGAAAAATAATAATTTATTAATAAAATCATTTATCAGATATCGTACAAGCATGATGTATTTAGATGGCATTCTTATTTTTTGTTTTGTTCCATTTGTTTGTTATACTATTTGTATACATGGATCCCAACGTTCAATTTCATACATACAGGTAACGATACAAAATGTTTTGCATCGAAATACCAACAATTTTATCATTTCCCCAAGTATGCTGTATACAATGTCCTTTTTGATCTGTGCCTAATTTGACACGTTTAATGTCAGTCTATTTAAATAATTTCAACATAAGTGTTCTTGTTTTCTTTTTGTCTGCATACCTACATACGTTTACCTTACTATAGTATTTTCATTGATGCGCTAGACGGCGGGAAACTTGGTCACGTGACCATCTGATTTATGTATCACGTGATCATTTTGGTTGGAAAAGTATCACCCTTTCAGATAATACATGCATAATAAATCGACGATGTTATTAAAAACACGTGTGTTAAGTGATTAACCGTGGGTAGACTATATGTTCTGACCATTTTGGATTAGCAGGGTTCTAGATTTGATAAAGCACCAATCGTATTTGTAAAAGACTTTCTTTCTGGAGTGCTGCGAGACGTCATCGCCTTTCCGTAACATTAGTTGCAGAGTTTCTCGCCAACTTAACATAATCGATTCAAAATGGCACCTTCGCGTGGCTATAAGAACTGACCAGTGTTTTTTATAAGAAGTTTATAATTTGTGTGGACTTGAGACTTCAAAGTTTGACGTGTTGTATATTTTTTATGAAAATGGAACATTTCATTGAAAGCGTTTTCTCTGTTGGAACATTCATGTAAGATTTTTTTTCAGATCTGTGAGTTTTTTCGCCTTGACTTTTCTAGATGCTATTTTTATCGGAGGTCATACTTTTCTTCTATAATTTTGACCATTCTTTGTTGGTTTTGTTTTGATAGAATTTTCCTTATTTGACCAGGAAGTTCGAAGGCCTATTGGCAACGATCTTGTGTATGCAATCAGTCCGCATTGCAAACATTGCAATGTTTTAAAAAATGCGATTTTTCCAAAATTTAATTGAACGTTCTTTTAACAAATGTTACTTTATTCAAGTTTCTGTCATGACTTTCTGAATGTGTTAAGAATAAACTATATATTTTATTATTAAAAGATCCAAATAAGTGTGCCGTTATGTTTGAGCGATTTCAATGACCATATAAGCCGAATCCTGGAAATGATACGCAATCTTGGTCGAAATTGTTACCCAAAATTATCCAAATGTCTTTTACGAAGGCTTTAATTCAAAAGTCTTCATTTTCATTTTTGATAAATATCAGGCAAGGTTTTATTTTTTCAAATCAGATTAATAGTGCATACATATTAAATTTGTCTTAGTATGTTCAGGAAGAAAGGTTCCATATTGGCTCATTAGCTATCTCCACAACCCTAGTGTTATTGTTGCCATATATTTGCTTAATCCATGTTAATGTGATAATAACTATTGTTTAAACTTAATTAATTCAACTAACTAACTAGAGCCTTATAAACAAGTAAATTTATTTCCAATTCAGTTAAAAAGGAGTCTTGCAATAATCAACAAATAATCAACAAATATTTGGTGTTTTCATTTTATTTTTCAATCTAGTCAAATTGATATATATTTTTTCTAAAACATTATGAATGCTGCATGCATTACTTTATGTTTATTTTGAATAAAAACATTGAAGATAAAAGAAAAAACAACATCTAATTCCTAATTATAAAATCGCCATTTTTCCAGCAATAAAAATGAACATTACATCGTTTTCACCTCAGTTCCTCTTTACGACCCCCTTAATGGTCATATCCATAAAAAATGACTAAAACAAGTTTTACATCGAGTAAAAAGTCTTTGTTTTCATCTTTATATTCTGATCTCATTTTGTATTAAGCCTTGTTTCGTAGCAACCAGTTTTATACAAATGGGTCTCCAATCAATAAAGTGACCATGGGCAGTGTCGGTGTCAGTTACATGTTTTCATTCAATATTAAAATCAATTGGCCTTTTAGCAAAATTTAACTAAGAATCATTAAACACGATGCTTTAAGTTTGGTTTATTATCAAAATGTAATAAATATAAATTTTAAAATCGCTTGTGTGATATCTACTGTGTAAGGGCAAACGGGATATTTAGCAATTAACTCCTTGGAGTTATGAATTATGTTGATCAGAAAACATATAAATTATTCATTCTAAAGTCAAATTAAAAATATGTTTTTATTTCGTTTATAAATTTTATGAATCACAGACCTGTTTTAAGTTGTGATCGCGATTTAGTGATAAGTATGGCGTATTAGTATCGATATGAGTTCAGGAAACATAAGGTTTGGTGACCCGGTCGCCTATACTCGTAAATAACTGAACAAAAATGTTGACAAACAGCATAAAATCCAAATATACAACCAATCCATTGATCTCTACGCTGTTAACAACTGCAGTTTACATATTTACATACAAAGGGCATGTACAACTCACGTCTATTCAATGTTGATGTTCAAGGGTAACACGTGACCAATGCTGTTGACAGTATTGGCGCCATTTTAGTCGATAACACAGAACGTATATCGTGGTCAATAAAAAAATGAACTTTGTTAAAATGTGTGGTCATTTGTTTTGTAAATAAACCGGTTTATGGTGGATATTGAATTCTGATTCATTGTTCGGTAGTTTATAATATATTTTGCTATTGTAGTAATGTTGTTTTATCAAATAAAATGATGTAAACATTGTTTCTATTTTTAGCTCAATGTGGATGATCAAATTCTGTTACTGAAGTCATGCTGTATGGAGATCATGTGTCTTAGGGCGGCATGCAGATTTGACCCTGAAAATGAAACCCTTACTCTACACAATGGGGTTAAACTGCGGAAATCACAGATACACCAAGGGGGTGTGGCAGTTCTTATTGAGCCAATATTTGACTTTGCCATGGGGCTTTCAAAGTTAAAATTAGACAAAGCAGAGATTGCACTGCTTGCAGCCATACTTCTGATGCAATCAGGTGAGCTTTTTGCAATTGTGTATTGTCTGCTTTAATAAAAACAAATTAGTATAAACTAAAATTTGGTTTATTAAATAGTGTATCCAGTATCGAGTCTATGGCATGCTCATCATTGCCAATGAATTAAATATAGGTTAAGCATTGTTCATGGCATGCACGCCAATGTTAATTGATTTGATATAGGTCAGACATTGTTCATAGCATGCACACCAATGTCAATGATTTGATATTGGCCAAACATTGTCCATGGCATGCACACAAATGTCAATGTTTTTAATACAGGCAAAACATTTTCCATGGCATGCACACTAATGCCAATTGATTTGATATTTGTTAAACATTTTCTATGGCATGCACACAAATGACAATACATTTAATACATGCCAAACATCGCATGCACTGTAATGTCAAAGGATTTAATTCAGTTAAACATTGTCTATGTTACACCAATGTCAAAAGATTTATTACAGTATAAGCATTGGCCATGGCATGCACACCAATGCCAAATGGGTTAAATACAGGCCAAACATTGCCCATGCAATTAACACCAATGCCAAATGGCCATGTAGGTCAAGTATTGTCAATGGAATGAACACAAATGCTTACGGATTCAATGCAGATCAAATAAAAAAATCCATGGCATGCACGCCAATGGCAATGGATTTAATACAGGCCAAACATTGTCCAAGAGATACAACTTATGATTTTTCACGCTTTCTAGTAGTTACAATGCATGTACTAAATCAAGTTTGTGTTGTCCTTTTGTTATAGATATATAATGAATTAAATGTATTTTGCAATTATCATTAATCATATTTATATGGCTGTGTCTATTTCAGATCGGTCTGGCCTCAAGGAACCGGAAAACGTTGAAAAACTACAAGATGCCATCTTAGGCGCCTTTAAAAGATACATAACAGAAAATAGGCCTCACCAACCTGTTCATTGGGCAAAAATTCTTATGAAAGTAACAGATTTAAGAACTATTTCAACTCGTCATGCAGAACGTGTGTTGTGTATACGCCTTGATAATTCCGGTGAAATACCTCCTCTCTTACTTGAAGTGTTCAATGAGGGACACTCATAATAATGAAAGTGACTTAGTGAAAAAAATGAGCAATTTGAAATGTAATTATAAATTATTTTTGAAAGTGTTGATTAACATCAGAGTATATGTGAACTTGTGAAAGACATTATTTAATAGAATGACTACTCCGGTGTTTAAAATGAAACAACATATTCGGTGAAATCAGTCAGCCATGGACCTTGTGTTAGTTATTTTTAAACAGTCAACATAGTTATGTTTTCTTAGAGTTAGAAATATGTTTTGGATATTTGACTATTGACAGTCTGTTGTGAAAAGAAACAGTTGTGAGACATCAGTATTTCTAGGGTTTTTATAGCTTTTAAAAAGCACAATGATGTTTTAGGTATATATATTATAAGACTTATATTTAGATTTGCTAGTATCATTTATGTAAGCTTTGTTTAAGGTACATGTCAAATGTGTTCTGTATAATCAACATCTTTTGCCATTTCAGCATTAACCGTTTTTTTCCGAAGAGCTATTAGACCTCAGGTACACACTTAAATCTCCTTTATAAAAATCCAGAACTATCAGGGAATACGTTGTTGTTTTTAAGTTTCATACCTGCTTTTATAGAAAGAAATCAGTCTTTTAAATCATTGCACTGTCTTCTTTACTGAAATAAGTCGTGCTAGCATTAACAGTGTTAGTGTTCCTTAAGGTTTCCGACTCCCAAATTTCATTAAGCTTGTTACACTGACAAGTGCAGTTAATAGTTTTTAATAAAGTATAATGTTATTCAATTTATTTCTGATCATTCTGGTCATACTGTTAGAATAAGTGGTAATTGGTATTAAAAATAAAATGATATAATTATACCCCTTTTGTATGTTTATGAAAATCTTACAAATGATTCCCAGTTTGATATTACAACTAATATTACAACTAATGATGGCCATTTTATCCATGATAAGCTATTGGACATAACATTTGATCTTCCTACACTAAGGAGTCGTACACCGTTACTAAGTTAAACAAGTCTTTCATAAATTAACCGGAAATACCCGTTTTAACTTTCACAACTCTGTCAAACGTTAAAAAGGCTATGGGTCTCTTTCAAAGTGGTTAAGAAGAGACCTATACCACGCGACGTCATATTTGTTGTTGCTGTTGTTATTATTATTATAATTGTTGTTGTTGTCGTGAGAATTATATCTTGTATATTTTCTAGATTTTGTCGTAGATAGGTATTTAAAAGTTTAAATTTCTCTTATTAATGTGACAGTACTGTTCATACAAATATATTTATTACAAAAAAATGTTTCTATAATAACTAGATGAAAACATTCATATAAGATTTGAAAAAAAAAAACAGGCGTGTGTAGATTTTTGTCATTGACAAAATAACGAACGACAACTCTAGCTGTCGATTTCTATATGTAATGACATTATTTACATGATACATCTTCCTTAACCTCATTTCCGGTGACGTAATCGAGCTACACATCTAATTTCAAATGATGTCAGTTATAAGCAATATGGCGATAAAACAAACGAGCACATGGCAGGAGAATTTAGTTCAAAAGATAAAATTAAATGTGTTCTTTTGATTACTAATTCATGCTAATGTTATTTGGATATCAGCTGAGAGGGTGATAGTGTAAGCATTTTATTTTTACATTTGATTTGTGTTATTTATATCTGTATCGACAGTAAAGTTAAACTTTTGTTATTTGGAAAGGGCATGTTGGATATTGTTTTGATCTAGAGCTTTAACATTTTTGTTTGGACGTACATTATTGTCAAATACTTTTTATTAATGTCTTATAAATTACTATGTGCTAGCTTCTTTTTGAAGTTTTTTTCGCTAATATTTGTTCACTAGTTTGTTTGTTCATGTCAGCTTTTAGTAACGAGACTTTTATATAATTGACTCATGACTTACGTTTTGTGATGCAGAGAGCATTTTTACTTTTTGCCATACCTTTAGACTAGTAATCTAATCCGTGTCTAATTTAACGCCAATTTGTAAAAGGAATAAGTAATGCTAATGATCATTTTACAATCTATATGTTTCAATCTCTTAAGGTGGTAGTGAAGCAGTTTTGTCTTATCTTTGCACTTGAAATAATCAAACATGGGAAGTAGATTAGAACAGGAATAAAGTGATGATATAGGTTAGGCATAAACCGCATTTACCAGCTTTTCATCTGTGTCGATTTCATATATCCCATAGAGCTGACTGCAAAGAAAATGTATCAAATGAAATCCATTCTTTTAATGTCTTCATGTTGTCACTTATTTTATGAACACTTCATTAGTAATGCTATGGCAATTGTTATGAATAATTAATATGTCCATTATTATTAAAAGTCACATTAGATTATAACTTTACGATTTGAACGCATCCTGACTCCTAACTTAATAGCTATAAATAGAGTGTGTACAAACCGTGTAAGTATGATTATTTGACATTTTAATGTTGGACAATAAGGAAAAAGTTTTAGTTAGTATAACTGTTCAAATGGCTTTTTCTTAGAATCAAAATTTAATTGTTGACTAGTAATTTTATTAGAATACAATAAATCTTTGATGATTCATTAAATGTTACCAAAACAACTACATGCTTATTGTTCGAAGTCTCATTTAGTTAAGAAAAATGCTTTATTATCTAGTCAGACAATACCCTTAAAGCAACGTGTAATTTTATATAAGATTTTAATTGAAGAATATGTAAATACTTACATTTTTACGGAAATGTTTGCGGTTTATTTTGCATCTAGAAATTTAAAGACATTGTGTAATATGTGTATTGTTCTTTCAATTATGTTAAGCTCGTGAGATCAAAACAAAATATACATAATTTTACTATACAAAAATCTACCTCATTGTGTAATATATTATAATTATGAATCTATATATATTTATGATTTTAATGACTAGAAAGAGTGAATGATACTTTGTGTACATGTCTGTTTATGAGTTTATGAGATTTATTTGGTATAAATGTTATTTATGATACTGATAAATGGGCAATTTGTCTTATGACTGAAAATGGTATAATTGTCGAAAGCAAGTCATGAACATTTGGTAAAT
Source organism: Mactra quadrangularis (assembly GCA_025267735.1). NCBI lineage: Eukaryota > Metazoa > Mollusca > Bivalvia > Venerida > Mactridae > Mactra > Mactra quadrangularis. The sequence goes on along the minus strand of CM046297.1, from coordinate 22,889,586 downwards.
TTAAATATTAGTGTAATTGGTTTTCAGAATTGTAATGCCTTGTTAATTAATTTCCATTCTAGGGATACATTAATTAAACGTGTTATTGTGTGTATATGTCATTTGTAGAGAAAGATCGTTTGGTATCTAAAAGCAAGTTCGTCATGACTACGGGTGAATTTATGGGCTTACAAGTGAAATTGAAAGGATATTATACCAAATGTGTAAACGAATATTCTGTTTCTTTTATAACAATATTGGATACGTATTTAATGACAGTTTTCAATGAAAGGGAGGTAACCAGTTTTTAATTTTTAGACTCTAATTTTACAAATGGTGTATATAACATTAAAGGGAAATAACTTCCTTCCTTTATTTAAAGATCGATTTATGTTTATAATAAGAGTTTAAATAGTGCTGTGTTTTATCGAAAATACTTATCTTAAAAATATGGGAATTTGAAATTTTTTATTACGATCTATTTTTTTCATATCCCATTTATTCCATTTATGATTCTGATTTTGCTAACCAATTTACTTATATAAATCTTATTAAAATGTTTTGTTTAGTGCTGAATGTTGTTAATTATGTCATTCCTTGTGTCATTGTGCTATGTTTTTGTATGTGAGATAATTGTTGTCTCTAGTGCTTATGAATGTGCTTTTTATGAGTTTTGTTTCTTTATCAATTTCCCTTCTATCTTTTATCTTGATTATCTGTTTATTATTTCGGTGTGCTGAGCAACGTGTTTTATATCCTGTAAGACTCGGGTAGGATTTTAAATTTTCTTTATGTAAGCGTTTATGAATGTTTAGTTTGGTTTTCGCTGTTTTGTTTATGAAACATCTTTATGTAGCTTACATAATTGTTTTAAATGACTAATGATAGTTGACAGTTTGTGAATGAATGATTTTGGCGATGCAGTGCTTACCATTACGAGTAAAGTGTGTATAATGTTAAATGGCAGTAAAACATTTAAAGATTTTTACTATGAAACATGCATTAGTATTTAAGGTCTTACAACAGAAAAACTTAGCAAACATTTTAATCAATGTTTTAACTAAATTTTATACTATTGCAATAACTTATTGTTGTAATTAATGTGTATAATTTGTCTTTAACACGCTAATGAGATTTGTATTAATGAGGTTTTATTAAATTGTCTATATACCAATTAAAGAAGATTTCATTTAATTACTTTAAGATCTTTATAATAATAAAGGGTTCTATTCGTTTGTTTTAATAACTTTAAGATGTCATTTATTTCATCTGCGTCAGATTTGATTCGAGGGTTTTAAATTTAGGTCTACTTTATAGATTTAGTCGTGTGGCTATTAATTTATTGTATGTTATTCATAGAAATGTCTTTATTTTGTACTTGTTCATTACATTAATACATTTGAAAGAATGGTACACCAGCATGTTTAGTGCTTTTATTGTAAACTTTCTAATATGTATATCAATAATACCTCTTATCCTTTTGTCCCTCAGTAACCTTATACCACTATGTTTATTATCCTTTTAATAATCTTTAAGAAATTTGGAAAGTTTATATGTTTTGATTACTAAGTTATGTGTATCGTTCTGCTAGTTGGAATGTGCTTCTGACGCCTGTCATTTAGATTTGATACTTTAAATGAGAACATATCTACATTTGAGAGTTTAGTAATGACATCTATATTTGTCTTATTGTAAAAATTAATTATTATATTGTATTGTTTTTTGTAAGCATAATTGACACAAATGTGCGACTGTTAGCACTTGCATGCAGTTTAACTGGTCCTAGATCAAGATTTTGTTTATTTAAGAAGACCATCTCATTAAATTAGTTTTCCAGTTTGTCTTTTTTTTACCCACATTCGTTAGCAGTCAATAAGGAGCTAGCTATATTGTCAAATATCTATGTGATGGTATAACGTAGTGGTCGAAAGTCTTATCATTCGAAACTCTATGTTGATCGTCTACGAAGACATTTGCGTATTTGAGTAAGTTCCTAATGTCATCTGATTTGATATTAAAATTGCTGTAACCACTGCACCTTGGTCACGTTATTTAATATATCATAGGATCGTGTATTTTCTTCTTTTCTGCTTATTCATTTGTATATGTATAAGGTTAGAGATGAAATAGCTTGGAGCAGTTCAGAGGCAGAGATATGACATCTGCCTGGTATAACATTCATGCTAATGAAATTTTGGAATATAGTACTACTGACATAGAATATACTGAGTTTTAAAAATTATGGTATATGTATTATATCACAAACTAATGTGAAAATGTTGATTATTGTTGATGAGAACGGCATTTTGGCGTGTTGTTGTTTGTATGAACGAAAATGTATTGATGATGTTAAAAATGTTGTTGTTTTTTTGTAAGATTGAGAATGATTTTAATATATACACGTATGGTAAAATGTTTGTTTTTTATAATTGTTTTGGAGAATGTATTTGTACTATAGACAACTTGATAACTCAAGTTTTGAATGGTTTGAAGTTTTGAATGAATAAGTGGAATTTAGTCAATAGAACATTTATATATATTCTATGTAATCAGTTGTAGATGTTTAGATTGTTTTTTCTTTTTTGTTCAATTATTATAAATGATAGAGAAGTTATAATGCCATAATATTTGTACCTTGTGTTTTCATTTATTGTTTCAGAATGTTTTATGTATAATTGATTCAAATGACTAATGTTGAACGGCCAGTGTTGTTTTCAATTAAGTCTTGTTGTTGATTAACTAATTTATTTCAAGTTTATCTAGTGGGTCGCCTAAACTCTTCGAGAAATTTGACCTGTGACAAAAACAATTCAGGCTGATAAAATCATAGTTCATAAGTGCAATGGGTCTGTACCATTTCAATCAGTGATTCTGACTTTATGCATCATACAATGTTTTAAATGTCTATATAATCCCGTCTTTTGGCCTGGATTTATTATATTCATTGGTCTAGTGTATAGAATACTAACTTGGAACTTTTACAACGTAAAATTTTAATACTTTTTCCTAATCTTTGGCTACTTTTTGGTGTTTCTTTTAAATGGGTATACATCTTAGAGTGATGTATTATGCCCAAGAAATTTCAAAATTTACTCATCTTTATTAGTATCTTAATAAATTGACCATTGTGTAAAGAATTCTGGCAGATATATGTCTTTTTTATTCATTAGACAAAGTTGATTGTAGCGAAATGTTTGAACATTGGTCACGTTGTTTAGTTACTTATTCAATAACGTACAAAATGACATATGTTTTATTTTTAAGTCAGTATACACGGTGTGTATTAAAGCGTTTTTGTCTCAAAGATGGTCTTTTGAAAAGATTCTTGTCAATATATATGAATATATATATATATATATATATATGAATAACTTTTCTGTTATAGTATGTACCATCAGAATAAATATATATTTTAACTACATATGTTACAAGGTGTTATTTCAAAGTTTCAAGCTTAATTGTAAATCTTAAAATAACTTTTCAATATACCTGTAGTCTGTTCAATTACCCCTAAAGTTCCAAAACGTTCAGTAACGTTACATTTGGAACTCCTCGGTCATTCGCTGCGAATAATCTCGGACATATTTAGACACTATTTTGAAACTACCGGTGTTGAAGTAAACACATATACAATCGTTTAAACAATGACTGATGTTTCGTTTTTAGTCCATAAATTTTGAAACATCATTTATTGCCATGATGATCGTATATCTGTTTACTAGATAAGTTTATTCGCAGCGAATGGCCGAGGAGTTCCGAATGTAACGTAACGGAACGTTTTGGAATGTTTAGGGTAATTAAACAGGCTACTGAAACTTGTCTAGATTTGTTATAATTATCAGATTAGGTTTGGTGCTATTACATTATACTTGAAAGTATTATGCACATTTTATAAAAAGTGATACTAAATGAGGGACTTAAGTCAGTTATTTCCCCTTGATTACTCTTCAAATACATGTAGGTAGGTCCAATTAGTTGGTCTGCTCGGATATTACCCTTACATTTCAGTGTCAATTTGCAAAAATTAATCTCACATAACTTTTTAATAAATCATTTAATTTGTTTAAAATTCAAGTTAAGTATTCTTAAGGTAAAGAACTATCTAAATTTCATCACTTCTGTTAATATCTTCATTAACAAAAATATAGTAAACGAAATATTTTGTTATCCTTACAAAGGACTTCAATGATAAAATCCAAGGATTCCAACTGTAAGGACCTACTTACTAATTGGATTGCTTCAGATTTTATCAGGGGTAGATAACTGACTAAAGTCCCTAATTCATTTTGATTAGAATTTACTGTATTATTTCAAATTTATTAATCAGTATTAGAACCAATCTGACAGGGATTTGAAGTAAGTACGTTGGATGTTATATTGTTAGCTAAAATTGTCATTTTGTCAGCATTATTTTGATGCTTAATCTAAAATGGTTCTAAAACAACAGTATTCGTGTTATAAAAAAGTGAATAAATGTATTATAATACATTTTATTTCATCTTTGTTTTAATGATGATGTTTTTTCTGCAATTGTAACAATAAATATTAAAAATGATGATTTTGTTTTTGTTTTGTCTTTAAATTAATTAGAATATCAAGTCACTTAAAAATTGTCGAGTGAAAGGTAAGTTGAAGATTGTTACACCAAGACAAATTGTTATTGCTTGTTCTTTCTTTGTTTGTTTGTTTGTTGGGTTTAACGCCATAGCAACACATTGTATTGGTCATTTAACGGCGGTCAGTCAACCTACTCACTCATCCTTGAAAGGCTAAATCGCTGGATTTAGCTGTTAACCAACTACTAAGCACATACTTTCGTCAGTGGCTGACAACTGCCCTACATAATTAAAAATCATTTATAGGAGAGAGAATGGCTGTAGAAATAATTTCATGACCAAGCTCCACGAAAGTGTCCCACGCACGGGAATCGAACCCACGACCCCTCGATCAGTAGACTTTCGTGCTACCATTTGAGCTAGCCGGGCAACATTGTTTGTTCTAACATTAACCTGTTGGGGTCAAGTATAAAGGTTGTGCATCCTAGAACATGGTTCATGCCTCCTTCCCCTGTGGCAATTATTTTGCCAGTGACCATTCTGGAAAGGCTAAATCTCTGGATTTAGCTGTTAACCAACTACTAAGCCCATACGTTCACCAGTGACTGACAACTGCCCTTCTTAATTAGGAATCATTGGCAGGAGGGGGAATGGCCATAGAAAATATTTCATGACCAAGCTCCACGAAAGTTTGCCCCGCCTGAGAATTTAATCCACGTGCCCTCAATCAGCAGCCTTGCGTGGTACCAACTGAGCCAGCCAGGCGGGTTCAACTCAACATTAAAGCACTCAAAGTTAAATTTAATGTGCCGTGGCGCTAAAAACATCGTAATAAAAAATATATATCTGTTTTGTAGAAACATTCACGATGAATTGAAACTGTAGAAAAAAATACTAGAAATCTGTCATCAGCACACTTTACCATTAGTAAAACAAATCTATTGATTTTGATATAAATGTATGTTATAGGCATATATTTGATGTTAATTCAAACATTACCGAAAAAGATCAACAAAAATGAGAATGGCTTAATTCCATGAACAAGTTCAACTAACACTTCTACAAATACCATTCGGAACATCCTCGGTCATTCGCTACGAATAACTATATAATATTTAAATATATTATAATAACTATAATAATAATTCATTCATGAAAGGTCGAGGGTGTTCCGAATGCTACAAATACCAGAATAACGGCAATAGAAATATTATATTTCAGTAACCACTGTCATGTAGCTGTGTACGGGCAGTCAACCAAGATGGCGGACCGAACGCTGATGAAAAGGTAAACATATTTTATTTTCTCGATTTCTCCTACTTAATCCACATTTACATTTATATCACTTAATTATTGCCTGCTGCACTGAGCCAGCCAGCATGCATAAAAAATGAATAACTTTTGTTTAAAACCATGAATAGATTTGATTTTGATGATGTATGGATGTTTTTTGTTTAATTTTTGTCCTGTTTAAAGTTGGCACTGAAATTGATAATTGAAACACATTATCCACATTTATTACAGTATCGTCAGTTGTATTCAACCAGGCATAGACGCTGGTGCATAATGTACAACCTCTATTCCCTATACTCACCCAAGAGCTCAGAAATGAATCACAAAGTTTGGACATCAGGAACTCCAACTTTCATTTCATTCATAATCTAAACACATTTTATGCCATAATGTTCGTTTTGTTTAAGTTTAATTTAAGTTAATTGATCGCGCAATGATTTCATATTTATAAGTGTTGAATTAGCAAAAAGGAGACTATCCATCTTTGGTAAAACACAAAATTAAAAAAATCATTTTTGGTAATATAAATACAGAACCTGATATGAATTTTATTGGGAAAACTTCTCAAAATTTGACCTATATTTAGGCTTCAAAAACAATCTTTCAAGGGGTCTGCACATAATGCATCCATATGGAGCGGACGGACCCTCATTAAAATCTTACAAAACATGTATATGTCATATCTCGGTGGTCTTTCAAGCTACACACCGTTCCTGGAAAGCCTAAATCTCTGGATTGGGTTGTTAACCAGTTACTGAGCACAAACGTCTGCCCTACGTAATTTAGAGTCAGTGGTAGAAGGAAGAATGGCCGGAAAATATTCCTTGATCTAGCTCCACGAAAGTATGCCCCGCCAGAGAATCAAACCTACAACCTCTCGATCTGTAGACTTGTGCGCTAGAGCTTGAGCTAGCCGGATGGGTGTGCATGAATATGTTTTGCAATACTGTATCACAACACATTACTTATAAAATAGCAACAAGTACGTTCCAATAATTGATTTCAACAAATCAAATCTGACGTAAAGATATACCCCCTTTTAACATCACGACCGCTCGGGCCCGATCCATCAGGGACATTCTTCTCATTTTGTATGATTTTCCAGTCTGGATATCGTGCAAAACGTGCACAATTTGCAAAATAAAAGGATATTGAGACAAATTTGTTCCACGGGTCATGAGTATCAGTGAACAGTCATGTTCTGTGTGTCCACAAACGTTCATGTTTAAAAATTCGAGCGAATTGAATAATTTTTCTGAAAGTTATTTTGAAATAAAAAGTGACCAATTAGAAATTTTTTGAGTGTACTTCATCGGTACATTTTCGAATGTTACCAGGTAACCTACCAAGGTAACTAGCTAATAAGAAATCAGATTACTTTATAAGTAATATGTCGTCATACAGTATTGCAAAACATGTTCATGCACATCCATTCGGCTAGCTCAAGCTCTAGCGCACAAGTCTACAGATCGAGAGGTTGTAGGTTTGATTCTCAGGCTTACCTTGTCACTCATTCTGAAGAGTAAATGTTGCTACATGTATGAATAATACTGTGACTTCGAAATATGTTTTTCTAGAATAATTAAGATAATTTGTTTTTTTTGTCAAATATGTTAATGTATCTGTTTAAATAATTATGTTTTACCTATATGAGAAGTGTCATTATTGGTATGTTCGTTTTTCTCCTACGTTAGATTCATCATCATCATCATCATCATCATCATCATCATCATCATCATCATCATCATCAACTGGTTTTAAGTTTGGTACAGGCAGTTGATTACTCTTTTGGCAAGAGCGAGGCCTGTCTTTATCGTCTGGAACAAAGTCACCCTTCTCACGTCTGGCGGTCCTGATAATTGGTGTCATGCATATCAAGTTACAGCCGATCACGCTTTAACAGGTCTTTCTAGGTTAAATTTTCCTTGGCCACTATATGCTGTGATGTTCAAATTTCTTACTTGGGAGGTCCAGCTTGTGCTGCGTTCTATGTGGCCTAGCCATCTCAGCCTGCTTATTTGTAGAACGTCAGCAATATCTCGGATGTTGCTGAGATAGGGACTCCTCAAAGTGAACATCATACTCCGGTTTGACAGCAGATCCATCTGATCAGGCCTGTGGTTTCGCTGCAGTTGTCTAAGGGAGTTAGAAGATACAGCCCAGGTTTCTGACCAGTGGAGCATGATATTTCTCACACTTCAGACAGTGACTGACAGACGCGTATTAACTGAACTTTTTCCAGGCTTAGATGCACATTCGTATATTTATGATCAAGGATTGCTAAAGGTTGTCTGTGAATTGAGTTGTCCAAACTTCTTGGTGAAACGTCCACGGACTGAGTTGTACCGGATTCATTTTAATGAAAGAACAGCATCCTTGTCTAATACTGAAAATGTAGTGACATCTCTTGATTATGAATGGCGAAGTCGTTAAGATATTTATGTCTTAAAATATACCTGCCATTTTAATAACTCATTATTGTATGACGTTTTAGGCCTAAATTATGATTTTACTATTCGTTATAAAAAATTGTTAGCAAAAATGGCAACTTGTGGCCATTTTTGCTAGCATAAGGTTTTGGCTTACTTCAGCGACGTTAATTTATGAAGTACGAAAATTCTCTGTACGACAGTTTGGTTACGTTTTTAACAAAGAGTGAGCAATGTACGCTGATTTCCGAGTCCTATTTCAAATCATAATTAAAACAAAAGGCGTGTGATATTATGTATGAAGGAGTTCACATTGCAAGTGCGGGCTGTATTTTCCAGTCAATATTTTTTTTCTTGGAAAATGAATGTTGGTTGTCAATAATTGTTTGTTGCACTGAACAGTATTACACATTTTGCATTATTCATAGTTTGGTTTGTTATACGATGTTATTATAAGTTTTGTTTTTAATTATACTGCTGTGATTTTTCTATTGTTATGACAGACAGGGGTTAAGCATTCCTGTAGTCCCCTGTAATAAATCTAGCTGCTGAGCGTCGAACCTTTTCTAGTCAGTAGATTTCTTTTTGGTGGTGCGCATCCCATACACCAGCTATACTCTAGATTAGAACGTAGGCCTACAAAGGTAATTAAGGTAAACCGACATGATATTGTGAAATGTTTAAGAATTCTTCGAAGGAAACTTCCGGTGGATGATGCTTTTATAGTGAATTTTGTGACATGTAAACTCCATGAGAGGTGAAGAGTGGTTCTAAGGTATGAGTTTTCTGGTACCTGCTGTAGAATAGGGTTGTCTTGCTTGTAGAATTTGTTCCTCTTGTGATTGATGCTCATGAATTGTCGGTTATCCCACATTGCATTACTCCGCTATGCTGCGTTATGTAACGGAAAAACGTACTGTGGTAGCCAACGATGATGCTCATACCTTCATGAAAATATAACAGATATCAAATGTTGGTAATAGACATCATTCAGAGTCTATCAAGCGAAATATTGATAGGGTTGATCATTTTTATCAGTTCATGATCACAGCATGTTGTCATATCGGAAATTTCCGAACAATACCGAGCGCAGCAACGGAGGCTCCGATTAATTATCGATTTTATCGAGTAGTCAAATTAGTAAGTTACGAAAGGACAAATACAAAATTAATGTACATTGTAGTTGGATATGATATAGCTCTTCTTGGCATTAAAACGCATGCCCCAGGTTTTGGCTCATTCTTCCAGGTTCCTCAAGTCTAGCTGGAGGCTTTCTTGGTCTTTGATGGAGCGGTTGGTGCGGTACAGTTACTACAGTAGGCAGTCATCTGTAAAACATTCTCGTACTCCGAAGTTATCAAGATTCTCGATCTAGTATCGAAAGTCTTGATAGCCTCTGGCAACGAGAATGTTTGCAAAAAGGCGTACTGCAGGTTTGCCTAAGTCTGGGAGGTAATTGATATGACATAGGAAAAAAAGAGGTCCAAGAACCGTCCCTTGTGGAAATCCAGAGTCCATCATGTAGAATATAACAATTATGAATGCACTAAATTTGTATTATAATTGCTATAACACAGTTTTTAAACAATTGAAACACCATTCCATACATTTTGCCCAAAAATCTCCATTCTGTGCTCAATATATGTTTTCGAAATGGAGATTCGTTTGATTTGTAGGACATCGTAAAAATACTAAGATATCCCACCAACTAAAATATTTTAATCTATTTTTTAATCTTTATTGCTTTTGTGTAGTTCATTGTATCATATTTCATTACCAGTGAACTCAACTTTAAATATACATGTACATGTAATTGCTAAAATACAGTTACTAAGCAATTTGCTTAGAAAATGGGCATTTGTTTGATAAGTTATAGGACTTAGGTAATATATCATACTGATAAATTATTGTTTTATCGCTATTCATGTTGTTTATTGTATAATTTTTCATCGGCGGTAAACAAAATTTGTATCAGTTATAATTGCAAATAACACATTATACAGCCGTTTCGCGTTAAGTTAAGCAATTATTGAGAAAATATGTCACATGAAATTTATGTTGCAGCACTCAAAAAGTTTGTTTATAAATGTAAACTTCAACCTTTCACGGACTTAAAATCAGAAGTTTTTTTTAATAACAAGTTCGTTAATAAGTAAATACGTGTGATGAGTTTTACCTGGTAATTCTTATCCGTGAATTACGTTACTGTAGTGAATCAATTATTAACCATGTCTAACATTTAAATACAAACCATGTGTGACACCGATGATGAGTTTTTTCAATTCATTGATCATTTCTACCTATCAAACAACCAACACATAACAAGAACAAATATGTTAGCAAACATAATAAGGACGAAACAAATAGATTATAGACTATTTTATTGGCTTTTTTCTTTTAGAAAAAGTCCTTTCCCTGTCAAAAAGTATAGATACTGATAAGGATGACATACTTAAACATTGAAATATCGATACAAAATGTCATACCCTTTCCTAAAAGTATTCAAACTATGGTGTCAAAATATTGAAAGGATAGTGTAGTACAATAGTGTGTATTTATATGTACTAATGGTAACGTAATTCACATAAATTTTATTTTATATGGTGTGAATCTATAAAAGTAAATACTGTTAACTAGAGATATAAAATGGAAAAATCTCTTTAGTGTATAGTTCATTTGTGCTAATTTTTAGATTTTAAGAAGTAGATTGGATGACTTCGGACCTTTATATAATTGAAACCTTTGTACGACATACGCAGTTTTATTAAATTTCAAAATGCCTTTTAAAATACATTGCAAAATGATTAATACGCAAACTGTGATAACAAATAAATGTCTACAACACTGAATACGTAGTAAATACTTGATAAAGCTGTAAAAGGACATATCATGGAGAACCATAATGTCGCTGATTTAAGAAAAGAACGGTAACGTAATTCACAATATATTCGTACAAAACTTCTTTCATGTTTGAAAATGTTCTATATCGCTGACACTCTAACTTAATTTAACAATAGAGAATTCCTTGTTCTGCCAATGATGAAAACTAACTTATTGGTCATTATGTATAATTTATTATCAGTTAACGAGTTTGCAAACACAATTTTCCAAACTGTTAACAATGATTTAAAAAGGAGGGGCATATTTTCTGTTATATGAAATATTTTCATATTTTACATACGAGGTATAATTGGAAGCCTGCAGTTTATACATGATTTATTTCTGTTTCATGGGACTAAACGTAAAAGAACATCACTCAATACTCCTTGTCAAGATTGATTTGAAGCTTTAAAAATATATTTGATGCATGAAAAATAAGTTTACATGTAACATGTTTCAACACTTCTAGTATATTGAACTTGAAGCATTCCGACGTCAGCGTTGAGTAACGATGATGTAACTTCTTATTGTAAAGACAAGTGCATGGTTTTCTCACTCCACATAATCACCAATTTAGATTTAACATATTTTATTGCCTACATGTAATTATTATTGTAATTATTACCAACGTTCTTATACATAGAATATACATAACAGTATCTAACAGTCTGCCCACAAGTTTGCACCGCTGGTTGTCTCTTGCGCCAAGTGTTGATAAATTTGAACTGTAGCACGGACAATTTTACATCTAGATTCTCTATCTTCTTGTCTGCCCTCTTCACAGAACATGTAGTTTTCCAGCTACCCGTTCTCTCTGTGAACTTCATGTTTACTACCATGTCAGAATATCTCCTTCTCAACATAAAAGGAATTGGGCACTGCTACCATTTTAATTAAATCGCATAATCCATCTGCCTAATAATCAATTATCGCTACCATATTTAGATTATTGTTACAACGATCTGCAACTTTGCCTTTTATTGTCATGCGCCTCCTTTGGTTTTTGTTTTTATATTTTATGGGTCCATAATCGAATACATTTTTGTCTCATTCTAAATATATTTGGACCTATATTGGTTGTTAGTTTGTAAAATGTTTTAAAGTTTTAATTCAATTAATTTTCTCTTTTCAAGTAGCTTTGGCCATATTTTGGCTTTCTTCAATCTCTCTATGCCCTTTGCATCTCAAACCTTGCTTTTACCCACTGGCCAAACAAAATTAGAGGGATTGTGAATTACGTTACCGCTCTGTGAATTACGTTACTATTTAAAATGTGTGTCTAGCATGGACATATGAACAATACAAAATAATTGTTACTGTGTAACTAAAATAATGCCCCAGAAAAAACAACTGATACAAAACTGATTTATCTATTATGCACTTGTATGATGAAACTATTTAAGAAACATACATGACTCACATTCATCATAAATTATTCGTAAAAGTCTCTTACTTATGCAATTTCCTTCTTCAAAAACTTTCAAAATATTGACACCTCAACGTTTTTAGGTGTTGCTGTAAATTTAACATGTTATAATTGACCCTGGGTCCTAATTTCGGCGACTAACTGATATTTGCGGTAACGTAATTCACAATAACGTAATTCACGAATCGATTGTTTATTGGGATGTTTATTTAATTGCATCAAGGCAATGTTAATTCATTTGGTTATTACTTAAGTTTATAAGAGGGTAGTTTAGATGGAATTTAGTAAGTGGATATAGGTAATGTTAGTGTGTATGAAAACAGCTAGTAACGTAATTCACTAAACCTAGGTTTTATTGAGTGAATACCGTTCTGAGGAGATATGTGGAATATACAATTAATTAACAACCAATCTCATTTGTCAATTTTGTGCTACATACATTGAGTAGTTCCCAGAAGATAAATACATATATATAATGCAATGAACATCGTGCCAGCAAGCCTGTGGAAAATGGTAACGTAATTCACGTGAATTTGTGGGACAGCAAAGTCAATGCGTAAATATTTTTATGATGTAAGTTGTGGAAGTTCAAACTATTGCAGTTGTTTGGCCTATGTGTATGCTTTATGATGAAAGTCAGAATTCTCATTCCTTGGGCAGAATAGGGCGACAATAAATCTGAATATCAATTGACCCAAACAGTGGGACAATGTATTTTGATGAATATGCAACATTCCCGCCGAGTAAAATTATCATCTAGTAATGGTTATGTTTATAAATGTATATGTTTTCGGTAAAGACATATGTCTCCTAGGTAAAGGACAAATTTGGTAATAAACCATGCTATATTCTTAGTAAAAATACTATGTGACATGATATTTTTGCAATTGCTTAACTTAACACGAAACGGCTGTATAAACATTCCATTTCGTGGTCCATTACGAGTACTAAATGGACTTTAAAAGTTTGATAATTTGTAGGAAATCGGTAATATTTCTCACTAACTAAAACATCTTTTTTTAAATATTTATCACTTATAGTGTTGTGTTTATATCATTGATCATCTTCAGTAAACAAAAGGAGTATTATCAATCATTGATAGAAATAGTTATTTAACTCTTAAAACTCCTTTTCGCCACTACCTGCCCAATTTCGCCTAAAATTCTTCATTGCGTGTTTTAGTCATACCCGTTTTTGGTTACACAAAAAGTCCGGACATTCGGTCCAAAACTGTTTATGCAACACTATTAATGCAACTTTATTTTTTTACGTCTAGAGTTGATAAGAAGAGTAGAAATCATGGCACTAGGAACGTATGCAAAAATTTCAATAGGATGGTTGGTTTTTTATATACTTATTTTGGTTCATATGTTTTCATTAGTGCGTCTTAACCTTTAAAGTGTAAAATTATTCGGATAGTCGAAATCGGATATCTTCTATTTAATATCCATGCAGTTACCGTACGTAAAACAATCATTGTTAATAAGAGACAACCCCTTGCGTAGTATTAATGCATTTTCACAAATTTCATGTGTTGATCAACCAATTTTAAAAAATACATTTTCGGTTAAATTGCTTATTTAGGCGATGAGTGATGTTTCGTTTTTAGTCCTAAATATAAGACCCTACGTATGTAGGGTCTTATATTTAGGACTATTTCGTTTTAAGTCCATAAAATGAAGGCAGTGGCTAGAGTTACGGTACCGTAACTCTATACCCAGGTTCTGGAGTTACGGAAGTTCCGTAACTGTAGACAACCCTGCAAGGGTTGGCTAGAGTTACAAAAGTCAAATAACATGCGTATGTTTCAACTTTAAAACATCGGAAAACTTGTTTATATTCATTATTACTCGAAATAAACAAATATTTACCAACGTCACTTATCCTATTGTTATTACACGTGCCATTTTGGATTTACTAATAAACTTACCGGATGTTTAATAGTTATAGTAACTCTAGTCAGCCCTTGCAGGGTTGTCTACAGTTTAGCCACTGCCTAAAATGAAATAACACAGTTCAATGATATCGCTGAACAATATTTGGTTCAATATATCATATATAAATATGTTTTGCCAAAGATCTGTGTGTATACTACAAGAACTATATCACATAACTGTTAGGTCGTGCTTCGCCTCGCGTAGGTAGTAAAAAACCCAAGGTGCCAGGATAGACCCCCCCACAAACCCTTCCGAGATCATGCATTCTTGAAAGATTGAGCTGTTCTGATTGATGGTTATATTTGTATATTATTATGTTTATAGCCATACGCACTATGTATTGATATGACTATTTCTTATTTATTTATATTTTTATTATCATTATTATTATTAAGTTGTTATTACTTCACTTGAGTTATCACTTGTTACAATTACTACAAGGGGTGTTACATTTAACCAATATACCAGTTAAAATTGCTATACAAATTTGATGCTTTTAAACTGGTTCTGTTTTTGAATCAGTTTTTGTAGTTACCTGCTAGACTGGTTTTATCAGAATTTAAAATATAAATATTTAACTAATTGTTAAAAATTGAAAAAGTCTTATTGTGCCTTAATTTGTTACACATTATGTCAAATGACAGAATCATTCTCTTCGAAAGTCTGTTTCAAAATACGCATGTTTCACACATTTTACACCTGTAAGTCATTCAAACCTTTGTGTAAGAGATCATTTAAAAATACACAAACATGTTGATTCAATAAAGATAATGTGGGTCCACTAATACATGCTTGGTATAATATTATATATGCAAAAATAATACAACAGGTTTTGCAATATTTTTTCAATACGATATTTGCCATTATGTGACGGCCCAAATTGCTGGACATTGTTACATAAAAATGAGTGTGTTTGCATTTCAAACATATGCATTCTTTATATTGTTTCAGGGCAGCTGTGTGGATTACTGGTGGTATGACGTTTTGGGTTCTACAGAAAAGGATTGAACAACAAAGAAAAAATAATCTAAGAATTAGAAAGCAACATCGTAGACAACAAAGACTTAAAGAACTTGAGAAACAAAATGAACTTAGAACAGTATCCACTCATGGACTACCATGAAAGGGATAAAACTTGAGAATGTGTTAATATGTGAATAGTATTTATCAATTAAATGGTTTGAAACAAAACCAACTAAAAATTTGAAAGTATGACATGAGATAATTTTGTGAAATAATTCATAATATGATGAAGTCCTGGATTTTTCTTATATAACAGGGACACTTTCTGACATTTCTTTGAAATCATGCGGTTTAACTGTTTTCCTATAAGATGGAGAATACCTGTGATTTTAACATATCCCTATCGATGAAAATGTGATGAATTTTCCCCATTGTTATATATAAAGTAAGGCACCAGACCCCTTCCCCACATAATGAAAAAAATGCCCTGATATTTTTTATTGTCTGTGATAAAGGATTTTCTCCTCCTAGCCCCTGGGGAATCGACACTAACAAAGTGCCAGGATTCCAAGGATCTCAAAAAGGCAAGAACTCCGTAAACTCAGTAATTGTTGAGCCTGTAGCTTTCACTCTTTTTATGAACTTTGTACATGTATATAGAGGATATTCGCCAATTGCGGTGTAAGATCGATTTATATTTCACTGAGTGAGCTTAGAAAACATATTTCACAAGTGGCGTAGCCACGAGTGAAAATGTCATTTTCTGAGCTCACAAGGTGAAATATAAATCGATCTTACACCGAAATCGGCAAATTTTCTGTTTCTTTCATGCTTAGTTTTGTGTTTATTTGATGTATTTTACACAAATTATAACATGACGTCATTTCTACTCCAAGTTGACGTCATTTATCTCCTAACATGACGTCATGAACGATGAAAATATAAGGTTATATTTTCACTACGATGAAAATATAAAATTTATATTTTCATTGTTTATTTTTATCGAATAACGTGACGTTTCACCGTTAATCATGAAAGAAATATCATTCTTTGGATTTTCTTTTACACACATTTGTATCAAAATCTCATTTTCAGTCTATGAGTATTTGTGCAAGTTTTAAGTTGAAATGTGATGTATGATTTTGAAAGAATTTGATAAACTTCATTTCAGCATTTTCAGTATTAATGGTTATCTGCAGTACATACCATCGTGAAAAGTTACAATGAAAACTACATTTATATGAGTGCATTTATAGAAAAACAATTATATGATTGTAATTCATGATTTTCAAGAATAATGTAAAAACCCAGTGTTTGTATGTGTCAATGAGGATCAAAACTCAATATTTTGAGTTCCAACACTTTACCCTTGGTCTCAGCCTTGACCACAGGGCTATACACACATGGTTCATACAGACTTCTCATACACAAATTTAGGGCTTTTTAGGGCCTCTTTTACTAAATTTAGGGTTTATTTTCATTTAGCAAAACAACACTTTATTAGGATGCCATAGACTTTTCCCTTAGGAAACTTGACAAAGTGAAGTTAGAGTTTGTCCACCAAAATATGAAATTAATTTGGGGCTAAAAAATTAAATACATTTCTATTTAAACCTCTCATTCTTTTGC
The DNA here is from genome assembly GCA_025267735.1 of Mactra quadrangularis. NCBI lineage: Eukaryota > Metazoa > Mollusca > Bivalvia > Venerida > Mactridae > Mactra > Mactra quadrangularis. The sequence goes on along the minus strand of CM046297.1, from coordinate 22,872,494 downwards.
AAAAGTACGCTTTGACTTTTTCAATACATATACTGTACTGGGTACCCAAATGTCGGAACTGTAGCATAATAATGGTGAAACGATACTATCAAATAGATTAAATGCTTCCTTAGCATGAAAAAATCCATAGTACTTTTGCATTTAAGAATGTTAATGCAACCTTAACCCACTAGTCCGAAGTCTTTGACTGGTAAAAATAGATATGAGCTAGTCAAATTATCAACTAAATATAATCAAGCTTGTTGATAGTTTGGTCCATTACTATAAAACAGAATAGATTGGCTAGTGCTTTTAAAAACATCAGGCGAAAACTGTATAAGGCTATTTGTAATTTATAATTTGTTATGTGAGTGCTGTGCTATGTATAATCATATATGAAATGTTCATTGCCCACCAAAAGTTTAGAGACATTTTCACTTTGTAAGCCTACTACATGTACATATGTTTTATCAAAAATTAGATTACTATTTATTTTGAAATGCATTTTAGTTTTACTTTTTTATCATCATACTATTTCTAGGTATACTCTACTTGTTGAGACTCTCAAAGTAGCTTTAAATCTATGTTATAGAAAAGAATTAAATTTAACTCTGTTTTTGAGGCTTTGGGATATCGGATATTGAATCTTATAAATGTAATACATTCATGAAATTTGTTTTCATTTTATCACCATGCAACCATATCAAATATATTAAAAATAATAGTTGTCCCATAAACTATCATTGGAATAATATTCATTTATTAAATTTCCTTTGTCTCCAATATTTTGGTGGGCACAATGTATAGAACTATTATTTGCTGTAATGTACATTATTTGCATTTATTTGATATAAAAATCTAGAATATTCATTGTTTATTTTTATTTTTCTACACATTATGTTAAGTTTGACAATAATAATTAGTCTCATATAGGTTCTTGAGACCATGGTTACAAGTGTTAACATAAACTTTCCACACTCAATGTACTTTGTAGGAAAAATAGTCCAGTGGAAGGAAGTATGTTTAGAGATAAAGAGGTACCAGGTTTGAATCCTGTTGTGGCTACTGCTGATTTCCTTGAGCAAGAAATTTCCTACAATTGCTTCACTGCATGTAAAATACTTGGTAGATCTATAGGTAACACCCACTTGAAGCTGAATTTGACTGGAATGATAACTGGTGATTTAGTTTATATTGATTTGTTTAACTATTTGACTGTTTAACAAAATAATGTGTTTCCCCGCCAATCTGCCATTTTTAACCCCATTTTACATTTTTTACATCACCTCAAGTCATGTTTTCGGTCATAATTGCAAGATTTTTTGTAAAAAAACTTCAGAAACATTCACAAGTTGCATGGAAGACATGTACAAAAACATAAATCAAGTTTTTAAACTCTGGTAGTTTGTACAGCCTGCTTCAGCCATTTATAGACAGTGACAACCGTGAAAATTCAAGAAAGCACTTTGTTACAAATCCCTGTTATATAGAATCCCTGCTCTGTCTAACTTGTTATGAAAATCACCGTTGTCTTCTACAATTGAACAGTAAAACACTGCATAGTAACTAAACTAAGGTCTCGTATGCTAGTTACCATGGTAATTTAATTGGAGACGGTCTAAACATACCGTTTTGAGTCATCTGATATATAGATAAAGGTAACGATGTCCAGAGCATACATTCGTACTAGCATTGATGTAACCATTGGAAAAGGCCTGGTTTGGGTACATTGAGATGTTTCAATCCATAAATTTATGTCATTATCTATTTGAAAAGATTGCATTAATGATTTATATTCAAACTAATCTAAAAGTAAGAGTTACCATTGCTTTGATAGAGCCGATTTTATGGCCTGTTCTTTGTATGGGTGTCGATATTTTATGGGCCAGGTGGGGGGCACGTGCTCCCAGTGCTTCCCCTGGTAAATCAGAGCTTGATTTGATCTATCTGTATATTATGTTTTTCTACCTAACAATCAAGTGTCACTGAACTGTCCTGTGTAAACATACGTTGCTGTGTCACTAAATCTGCTTTCACTTTTCAAACCCAAACAAATTCAGTGCCTTTAGCGCTTTGATTTTTAATCATAATAGTTTTTCGTACTAGTACGGTATGGTATAGGTTTTTCATTCTTGGATCGATTGTAGCATTTCCGGTTTCATTTTCACTGAAATCTTTGTTCATAGATTTTCAGCTTCGCAAAATCGCATTTCTTAATTAAAAATTGTGTATGGATAATATTTTGACATGTAATTTATCTTCATAATGCTGGACGTTACAAAATGGCCAATTTTCAGTTTGTTGGATCAAAGCGAAATCTCAAGGATTAGCAAAGTGTGTGTATTCGGTAGTTCTGGCAATGAAGCTATTTATATTACTGACTCGGACGATGTCTATGCTATTGGTTCTAATTGTAGTGGATGTCTCGGTTTAGGTTTGTATCGTTCGAGACTTTGGTAAAACTTTTTTCTAAATGTCTGTCTTCCCCCCCCATCTCTCTCTGTCTCCCTCTCTTCCACACTCTCTCTTCCTCTCTATTTCCAGTTTGAGCAACAAAACTAGTTGGTCAACTAAGAGATCTGTCATATGAACAACGACTTCAAACACTGAAATTACTTTCGCTAGCTTATCGTAGATTTCGAGGTGACATGATTGAAGTTTTCAAATTATTACATCATAAACTTTAAAGAGGATATTAATTATGAGGTGTTTTTCGAATTAAATAACAGTGCAAATACAAGAGGACATGGGTATAAATTGAAAGTAAAATCATGTAGAACTGAGATTAGAAAGCATTTCTTTTCTCTACGGGTTATCTCGGACTGGAACAATTTACCAGAAGTTGTTGTGAATGCTCCTTTACTGAACAGTTTTAAGAACAGGTTAGACAAATTCATGGGAGCAACACAGTATACCACCTTACCGGATCAGAACTGGGTACAAATCCATGGGGGGGGGCTTTACAGAAGACGAATGACGTCTTGCGACCTCATCTCCAGTAAAGTAAAGTGAAAGTAAGGTTTCTTCACATTATAGTTCACATTGAATTGGACCAAATGTGATGTATACAAATAAACATGTGGTTTGTTGGGCCCTTGATGATTTTCCCTAGCCTGATATACTCATTGACAACTCATTGACTTCCATAACTTTAGCCTGCCCTTGCGAGGGTTGTCTACAGTTACGGAACTTCTGTAACTCTAGAACCTGGGTCTAGAGTTACAGTACTGTAACTCTAGCTACTTCCTTACACTAATTTCATAGTCATACTGAGCAGGTACATGTTTAATGATGATGTCTAATTGATATGAACATTAACCTAACCCTGATTTTGAATCCAGTTGGAAATTATATGTAAAGATCAATTTAGATGATGTTTTGTTTGTTTTTGATAGATGTTTATTTATATTTCAGGTGATTCTCACAGTAGTCTAGAACCTAGGAAGATTGATGCATTATGTAGGAAACGAATAGTTGATGTAGCATTTGGAAGTGGACCTCATGTATTAGCAGTGTCTGACAGTATGTTATAGTGCATAAAGTTTGACCCCGATCTAACCTTTTACATTTGCATCTAATAATTATCTACACATATTCCGACAAAAATCAGTACCACGCTTATTCTACACTTCGGCAGCGATTGTAAAATTATAGAAGTATGTTTTTGTGTAAAATTTCAACACATAATCGTCACGGCCGCGGTGTAATCCAGCATTAATACTACATTTGTATTCAATGTAATGAATATTCTTGCATAAAGGTCAGGTCGGGGTCAAAATTTACGCACAATAATTATACTTATACTATATTGTCCGTTTTTTCTCAACTGTCGAAGCTTGAATAATTTCACGGTGACTGAATGCATTGTGTTTGTACTGGTTGCCGATTGTGGAACAAGTTCTTACAACTTAGTTAATCATTTTGGAGTCAACTTCCGGGTCCCCTAGTACTGAGCTAGAGGGATAAAGTTTCTTGTTTAAGGAAACACCTGGGTAGATTTTTGGATGGGATTTGAACCAAGACTAAGCTTGCTATTCAATGATTACCATTTCAACGTCATAACCAGTCGGCCACACACGCTCCTAGTGGATAGTTTGTCATTAAAGAGTTTTCACTGTATTTTCAGATGGTGAAGTATACAGTTGGGGACATAATGGTTATTGTCAACTAGGTAACGGTGGTTCTACACAAGGTGTTATGCCAGTATTAGTTAATACCAACTTACAAGGAAAGAAAGTATCTAGAGTAGCTTGTGGTAGTCATCATTCTTTAGCTTTAACTGTTGACGGAGAGGTAAGTGATTTCATGTTCTTTGAAGTTAGACTTATTAACTCTCCACAGGGCTTGACATTAAAGGTTGTCCTATTACCCCCCTGACGACAAATATTTAGGTCAGATCATGCAGAGCTTTTTTCAGTACTTGGGGAAGGGGCCTGGGGCCTTTTTATATATAGAACATTTGGGGAAATTTTATCGCAATTTCATTGAAAGGGGAACAAAATATCAAAGGTAAACTCAAAATTTGGGGAAAACTACATGATTTTAAAGAAATTTCAAGAGGGGAAGGCGCCTGTTAACGGCCCCTGTTACATAAGGAAAAAAGGCCTGAGACAACTTATTACTGCTAGTAAACATTTAGTTTTAGTTATGCAACCAGTCAACCTAGTTAAAAAATTATGGTGAACCTTGTTCCACTTTATTTCTTCTGAAGTATGTCTGAAGATTTTTATATTATATATATTTATATTATAATATTTCGGAGTTTGAATGCAGGTTTAAGATTTAAGTTCTGGACTGGTTTTAATGAAATTTTTAACTCAATGAGTCCAAAAAAATTTGGTCCAAAAACAAGTAGTGGAACGATTTCCTGGCCCCTGATTTTACATTGTGTCATTTTATTACAGATATATGCTTGGGGTCAGAATAATTGTGGTCAAGTTGGATCAGGTACTACAACAAATCAACCCACTCCTAGAAAAGTAATTGCTGTTATAGGTAAATACTGTATTATCTCTTTGAAATAGTGTTGTGGTGATATTCGCTATACATGGATAAATTGGGATACTCGCATGTACCAATAGTACCTCAAACTATACATACATGACAAGAGTAACTTGTTATCGTGCTCAAATGAAGACTGAACACACACTTTTTATGTCTGTGTTGCATGTCAAATGGAGCTGTTATTTCTCTGGAAGGGTGACCTAATTAAGAGCACATTAACCCTCAGCGTTAAGCTTGACTTTTGAAGAAATGGAGAGCTCTCCTACTTGCCCTAGCGTCAGCGTCTGGGTCCATATTTCTGATTAAAGTTTTTGTGTAGTAAAATATATTTTACTATAATTTTTTTTATTAAGGTATCGACTTCAAACTTTAAATATATACATGTGTACAACCCACTCATGTACAATAAAAGGGATAGTCACTGCTACAAATAAAATTGTCTACCCTACCCATTAACTGGCAGAGATTAGTTATTGGAATGGAAATATATCTGACTTGGTAAATGTCCGTTCTATTGCTTTCATTTGTTGTATTATTCCATGTTTATAAACTCTATTTAAACTTCATGTCTGCAGTGCTTTGATTTATTTCACAAAATGTAGCTCAGAAAATACTTTTGTAAGCTTTAATGTTGAATAAAAATTTGCATTCCATATTTGATTAGTGCCTTGTTTATATATTTTAACAGGATCCAAAGTGGCTGTGGCAATAGCCTGCGGTCAGACATCATCAATGGCATTAATGGAGAAAGGGGAGGTAACCACTTTACATATACACTGGGGTCCAAAAGTTTCTTTACAAATTGTTAAATATTTACGTTTTTGAAAATATTTAAACAAACCTAACTTGCCGTTATTAGTTGTACAACTAATATACAGTTTATCATCAACTGTCAACTACATTCTATCATAAATTATTTTTATTGCAAATATACAATAAAATGTTTAAACCAAATGTATCGGCATTAATTTTGCTATTAAATGATGAAAGGTAAATAAGAAACAAAATACAAGTGTAAAGAAACTTTTGGACCCCAGTGTACATGTTACTGATTATTTGCCAGTAGATCCTTCACAATCTCCGTAAACAGATATCCTGTAAAGCATTGTCGTACAGGATCTCTAAGGTTTACATGGAGAGTTATGTCAAGATAAACTTTATAAACTTTATGTCGACTAATCAATGCGTAGCTTTCATCTAGACAAAACACTATTAATAGCGTTTTGATTTCGTAATTTCTATTTTTAGACCACGGTTTGCAAGCTTATTTAACAGCAGTTTTATATACAGTCTGCGATTAGATGGCTCCTTTCAAATTGCATGAAGAAGACAATGTAAACAAGTCAATAAACATAACGATTTCGTCTTGCATATTATAATAAGAAAAGGTCACCATGAAACTGACCCATCTTAAGAAAATGGCCAGATCTAAATTAGCTAGTAGCCGAGCGGAGAATTTTAGATCAGGCTTTAATCAGATTGGATACTTAATGGATTGATATCAAAACTGATTTACAAGAAATGAAACAATTCAATCCAAGGTTTATTAGTGTTAAATGTACTGAATTTATGTTCAAAGCATAATATCAGTAACTTCATCCAAGCAAATATTATTCTAATCCAATTACCAAAGATTTTGAGTATTCTGTTTTGTGTGTAGATTCTTCAGTAAAGGCATTAGTAGTATTATATTAGAAGGACCCTTATGCCATTTATTTGACCGTGATTGAACATATCATGCTTGTACAGTGTCTGCCCTCTCTGATTGCAATGTCAATAAAAAACGCTACCTGCCCAAAACCTGCTGATTCAGGTCCCCGGTACAGTAGGCTGTGCACAGGATATTGTAACATGTGCTCTGAAGAAGTCACCGATTTGAATCCCACATGGGATGATTTGGTTATACCCTGTCGTAAAAATTTCGGCAATTATATAAATTTTCCTCTATTAATAAAGTATATAAAGAAGGTGCCAGTCTTGGTGGATCAGTACTGATTATAGACAAGGGGCCAAGAAAGCCTGGTAAGCTGGGCTTACTGCTGTAAAAAATATATATTGTGTTGGCACTGTGTAAAACTAAGTATAAAAAGATATTTTTTCCTATGATATTCACAGGTATATGGCTGGGGTTACAATGGAAATGGTCAGTTAGGTTTAGGTAATAATGTTAATCAACCTAATCCATGTCGTGTACAAATGTTACAAAACACTATAGTTTCTCAGGTAAGTTTATCTCAGTCTGCTAACCTTGTTCACCATAATCACTGTAGGTTCAGTGACAGTGTTCTTATAAACTGGAAAACAAACTCCCCATAGCGGTTATTTCCCTTTATTAAATCAATAACCACTGCCACCACAAGTAAATTTGTCCCTCAGAGAGCTGAATATTTTTTTTCATCTATTTTGTTACAATTCAATATTTTCTACAAATTGAGTCTTCTTGTAGTAAATTATGATGTTCAAAGTACATAGAGATAGAAAAATATATTAAATTAATATTTTGTAAAAATAACAAAGCATGACATAAGCACTGTTAGAAGTTTGGGCATTTTATGAATAGATGGTATTTCTAGCATCATGTGATTTACGTGTTGGCAGTGGGCAAGTAGCTAAGCGTGACTGTAACCACTGTGAGGAGTTTCACTGAGAAAAATCATAGAAAATTAGTTTTTTTCTGTAAAAGTCATAGAAAATTAGAAAACGTCATGCAATAGGAACATCATGAAGAAGAAATTTTATGTAGGAATAAAAAACAGCATTATAAAAATTTGTTTAAAAATGTATACTTTAGAACTCTCCCTCCAATGATTTTTAATTATGTAGGACAGTTGTCAGTCACTGACAAAAAGTATACGCTTAGTAGTTGGTTTTCAGCTAAATTCAGAGATCTAGCCTTTCCAGGAGGAGTGAGTAGGTTGACTGACCGCCATTATATGACCTATACAATGTGTTGCTACGGCGTAAAACCAACCAAACAAACAAACAATCATCTCTGTTCTATTATTATCTTATTATTCTCGGCGTCACTAGATAGGAAATATCATGTTAAAATACATAAAGTTGAAGTTCCTTATAAAATAAGAAATGGGAAAAAAACAAACGCAATGAAACGTCGTACAATTGTAACTCTAGTACATATAGAGATCAGAAATAGACTGTAAAAGTAAATCATGTATTTATTTCAGTATAAATACTATACTGTCAATGAAACCGATACATACACTACAATTGGTATTTTATCATAAAAGGCGGGAAAACTCACAGCGTGTCTTTTAGCCACGGTACTATGATATGTATATATACATGTAATACAAAACAAACTAACAAACATTGTATATTGTTTATTTGATTTAGGATCTTTTAAGTATCTTTAACAAATCACTGACGATTTTTTTAGTTCCTATATACTTTCATTTGGTCCAGTAAAAATACCTTTTTGCTGGACTGAATGTGGAGTGCTTATGAATGTTTGTAGTGAGGTCTGTTATTTTATCTTTTGTATTCTATTACATACAGCCTGTCTTCTGTTCGAGGAGTCATTGGTTTGATTCCTGGACGGGCCATACTTTCCTGGAGCTTAGTCATGAAGTAATTTCTACAGCAATTCCCTCACCTACCACTGGTTCTAAATCATGAAAGGCAGTTGTCAGTCGCTGGCTGATATTTGTGCCTAGAAACTGGTTAACAGCTTAATCCAGAGATTTAGCCTTTACAGGACCTCTGAGTATGTTGACAGACTACATGATATGACCTATAGTATTTGTGTTGCTACTTACAGTTAAAAATCCACTTGTTTTGATGTTGTTGTTTTTTGGTGTTTGTTTTTTTTAACTACTATAAGTACTTTTAAAATTGATCACTAATTCTTAATTTTGTATTAGTCTTCATTCTTATATTTTATCATCTTATATTTTATCATTCTTATATTTTATCATCTTATGTTTTATCATCTTATATTTTATCATCTTATATTTTATCATCCTTATATTTATCTCTTATTTTATCATCTTATATTTTATCATCTTATGTTTTATCATCTTATATTTTATCATCTCTTATTCATTTTCATTTAAACTGGTATTTCCTAATTATGCATATGATTGTGAAGTGCTTTTGAACTTATATTCAGTATGAAAAGAGCGCTTTACAAATGCTGTATATAATAATGATAATAATGATAATAATAATAAAACCCAACAAAATGATTATTTATTTGTAGATAGTATGTGGCTATGCTCACACACTAGCATTAACAGATGAAGGGGATTTATTCTCATGGGGAGCTAACTCCTATGGTCAACTAGGTACTGGTAATAAAGCAAATCTTGTGACACCATCACGTGTAACTGCCGATGGAGAAAGGTCAGTATGAGTGGAACAGTAGTCCTGTTGTAGAATGCACTATTATATAAAAATCACAGCCCTGGCCGTGGCGTAGTGGTTAGCATGTCTGACATTGAGTCCGGAGATCGTGGGTTTGAGCCCGGTCGCGGTTGGTCATACCCTATGCATGAGTTGTCGGCCTCATGGTAGGGTAAGTGATAGAAAAGTGTCCAGGAAACCTATAGTAGGAAGAGCTGATGGTTGTATACATCATTAAAAAGAAAAGATTATGGAAAAAAGAAAAAAAGAAGCATAAAAATCACATTCTACAGAGCGTGATAGAATGGAATGTTTACCTGAGAAAAGTAATGTTAACCGAGGCTTTATCTAAAGTTGACATTACTTGTCAAGGGTGAACATTCTGTTGTATCACGCTCTGTAGAATGTGATATTTATTATATCATACTAAACAACAAAAAATCAGAAATTGTTAACAATAATTTGATAAGCTAAAGCGTTAGATTTTTTTCTGTTTTATTTTGTTACTGAACTGGACATGTTTACGTAAAAAGCAAGTGTTTGCGCAAGGAAGGTAATTTAAGTTCAATGACTAAAAACTAGGGTTCCCGTATTAGCAGATGCGGAAAAAAAATAAGATAAATGAAATTGTGTTGTAATTTATGATACAATTGAGGTGAAATTGTTGTAAAATCTGTGTTGAAAATTATTTAGAATATTACACTATGATGTAACTTTGATAAAGTTTATGATGAACATTGTTTTAAAAACTATGTTGTTTTCTTTTTAAATATATTTAAATTACATTGTATAATGAAATTTATGTTGGTTTTGATTTTTTTTTAATTTAAAAGTGAATCTATTTATCTTAATGTGGAAATAGGAAAAAAAATGTTTTTATAGAAAATGAAAATTTTGTTTAAAAATGTGAAAATGTTGATAGAAAATGTGAAAATGTTTTTTTCTCCCTGATATTGTAGGTTTATAGAAGTAGCTGGTAGTCATTATTCACACATATCAGCAGCTATGACAGAAACTGGTAAAGTTTATATGTGGGGCCAATCTAGGGGCCAATCTATCACATCACCATTGCTCACACAATTTAGTTCTACTGATGACGTATTCTCAGCATTCTCATCACCCCCGGTAACATGGAGAACACATTCTGTCAGTGAGTAATGTTGTTTCAGATTTTATTTTGGTTGGCAGGGTTGTAGAATTTCAAATTTTTCCCTCTTGTCCACGAACTAGTGAAATCTTATTTTTTGTGTCATTTCTATTGTGACACAATATCTGTTATAATTACAATTGGCAGTTGCTAGCTCAGTTGGTACCACACAAGTCTATTGATAGAATGGTCGTAGGTTCGATTCCCGGGCAAGGCATACTTTCGTGGAGCTTGGTCATGAAACATTTCTACGGCCATTCTCCCTCCTACCACTGATTTTAAATCATGTAGGGCAGTAGTAAGTCACTGACGAAAATATGGGCCTATTAGTTGGGAACTGTGAGTAGGTGGAATGGCCGCTGTTATATGACCTATACAATATGTTGCTACGGCGTTAAACCCAACAAAACAATCAATTGGCTGTGAAAATAGGGTCAGTTAGAACACCAGAAACATAACTAGGCCTTTATAAATGAAGATGTAGATTAGTTTTGCTCAGAGCAATCAATACAAGTCTTTTACTGTTCTGTTGTGTATAAGCAGTAGCCCAGTGGTAGGACATGGACATAGGGATCGAGAAGTCCCTGGATCAGCCCCACTAGGGTCACTGCTTATTTTCATAAACTAGAAATTTAACAAGAAGTTATTTCACTCCACCCACATGTAAACTAGTACTGTAAGAGGTGAATCTTTAATTGATACTATCGATCTATCTGGCCATTTCTAAGCTGATTTGAACCTCATTAGTTTAGACAGTAATACTTTTGCGTTGATTTCAATAAAAGTTACTTGCAATTTTCAAAATCCACTCGCAATTTGCAAGTATGCAAGCTTTAATTCAAGCCCTGTCATAAATATTATTCAAGCAAAGGTCAGCTGAACATGACTTGTAATATAAAGTAGCCAAATCTAATACTAGTGAATGGACGAGCAGATAATTGTAGATCAGGTTTTTATAAGATTGGTTATATTTGTACTGTTTATATTTTAGATCAAATGAGAGGAAGTAAAGTTATAAACTGTATATCTCAGTCATTTGATGACCCAGTAAGTAACTCTCTTTTACATGGGGTTTCCCCATGTGTAGTAGTGGACTGTGGCAAATTCACATCAAAATTTGTCGCGGACGATTACATTCGGTTGTGCGTGCACAAATCAAGGGATAATAAGGGACTTTAGTCAGTTATTTCCCCTTGTATACTCTTCAAAATAGGTAGGTCTGATTAGTTGGATTACTCGGATTTTACCCTTACTTTTCAATGTTAATTTGCCAAATTTAATCTTAAATAACTTTTTTGTATATCATTTAATTTGTTTGAAATTCAAGCTAATTAATTTTAAATTAAAGAACTATCTAAATTCCATCACTTCTGGTAATATCTTCATTAACAAGAAAGATATTAGATGAAATATTTTGTTACCCTTACATAGGAATTCAATGATAAATTCCGAGGATTCCAACTGTAAGGACCTACTTACCAATTGGATTGCTTCGGATTTTATCAGGGAAAGATAACTTACTAAAGTACCTAATTACCACTGCAATTAATATAGTCCGCATTACGCGTTAACAAGCAGATGACAAGAAGCACATGTATATCTTATCTGGTTTATGTAAGGTAAAGGTCCCTTGTATCGCTTCCATGAGTTGTATACTGGCATATAGTCTACCAAGACCACCATGTCTGACAGCGCTATCTGCGCTTTGATTTGTATACAGCTTCTATAGTCTCATGATCTACAACAGTAGGGGTATAGGTAGTTTGCTTTGAACCTGGACCCCTAAAACCCTAAATATCTATAAAACTGATTTTGCTTAAATTGTGCACCCAATAATATTTCAACTTTTCAGTCTGGGATCTTGATTTTTAGATTTTTTAACTGATAGATTAAAAACATTCCCATATGTTGTAATGCAAAATGTTTGCATTTTTTCATCAAAAATCTGGGGGGAGGGATGATAGGCTGTTCTGATTGTAACATTGTCATACTTAGGATGTTTTAGTACAATATCCCGTTTGCTTACTGTAAATGTGTAGATTAAATAAACATTCAATGGTCTGCTTAGTTGTAAAGCGGAGGCCTGTCTTTTGAATTATGTTAGTGATACATCAGCGCTGAGTTCAGTTACAGCGAACGTTCTGTAACGCTACATTCGGGGCTCCCTGGCCATTCCCTGCGAAAAACCTCGGACATATTTAGACGCTTTTTGGAAACTACCGGTGTTGAAGTAAACAAACATATTATCACTTAAGCAATGGGTGATGTTTCGTTTTTAGTCAATAAATTTTGAAACATCACTCATTGCCCCAACGATCGCATATTTGTTTAGTAGATAGGATTATTCACAGCGAATGGTCAAGGAGTTCCGAATGTATCGTTATGTAACGTTCTGTAACGTTTTGAGTAATTACACGCCTAAGGTGTGAAGTTTTTAAGTACAATATAAGCTAATTGGATAAACAATCAATTTAGTGTCAGGGCCTCATATTTAGCTATAATTTGTATTTACAGTTACATAACTGTTCTGATTATGGCACATACCCATTTAACAAAGCCCTATTTTTGGCTTCAAAATTTGCATTACATGTTTATGGAAAGTATGTAACATAATTGAAGAAAAATTCTGATTTGAGAAGGAAAATGCTAGTTATGATCACATACAAAATTTTAGTTAATTCTGTTCAATAGTTATTGAGATATTTCATGACTTTAGGGGTTTAGGTTTAACACAAACTTCCTATTGAAGTCCAGTGGAAAGATGTGTGCTTAGGGGTCGAGAGGTTCTGGGTTCAAATCCCACTAGGCACACTGCTAATTTCCTTTAGCAAGAACATTAATTTATGATTGTTTACTCCACCCAGGTGTAAATGGGTACCTGTGAGGGTGGTTTAATTCTATCATGACAATTTTGTCTCTGGGGAGATTGATAGATTGATACCAGTGGTCCCATGATCAGGGTAATAGCTGTAAAGATGAATGTTCATAAGCATGAAACTTAGACTATAAAATGCCATAACTTTACTTAGTTTAACAATAACTAATATTTCAATTCTTTATTGTGTTATTTATGGCCTCTGGCCCATACGCAAAACATATATACCATTTACAAATACACAAGTAAACATAGTTTAGAGCAGGGTAAAAAAATACAAGCTAATGTGGGCATTTTCAGACAAAGAAATGTAAAAAAAAAAAGAAAAGTAATTGCATTTTATAGTCTAAGTTTCATGCTTTCACGACTTTACAGCTATTACCACTGGGCTACTGGTATCTATCTATCAATCTCCCTGGGGAGTCTTTTTACTCCGCTTATTAATGCAGCCGACAAATTGGCGCAACGGAATTATACCACCCTCGCAGGTACCCATTTACACCTGGGTGAAGTGAAGCAATCGCAGGTAAATTTCTTGCTCAAGGAAATTAGCAGTGCCCCTAGTGGGATTCGAACCCAGGACCTCTTGATCCCTAAGCTGGCGTCCTACCACTTGACCACTGCTCCTACTACATGTATTAGTTTTCAATGTATTAGTTATTTTATTCACTTTCCAAATATTGCCATTTGTACTGCTGCCAGACTTTAATGAACACCATTTTATATGATTAGGCTAGTTGATTTAATTTAATATCATAGAAGGAGATGCATATATTTGACAGAATATGTTAATTATACCCCCGCTTCGAAGAAGAGGGGGGTATACTGTTTTACCCTTGTCCGTCCGTCTGTCCGTTACAAAATTTCCGTCGCAGTTTTCTCAGCAACTATAACATGCAGCAGCCTAATACTTTGCATATTGCTTCATCCCATAGTCCCATGTGGTGTAAAGCGATTTCATGCTCCTTGCTCATCTACTTTCTGTTTGTTGTCATATTTCTCACAGCAGGGGAATCACTAGTGAGCATTAGTTCACAGAGTTACATCATATTCTTCAAAATTGCATACACTAACAGTACAGTTAATTAAATTGCCCCGATTTCTATGTTCAAATTTGAAAAATTATTATATAATTGTTTATTTCACTTATTATTCATGCAATTGAAATGAAACTTCTATTACTACATTTAATTTTTTTTAGTTGCAGCAAAAGTTATATATCAGCCTCCAAAACTATGGTCAGTGTATCTCAATGAACCAATATCAAATTTGAGATATTTGTGTTATTTTATATCCATAGGACATTATTTTACTGATTAGAAAAAGCAAAATGGAAAATCGTTTAACAATTAACTGCTGTTACAACTTTTTAAAATTCTATTTAGTAGAATATAAAATGTGAATATGTGAAGAAACTTTTGGAGGACAGTGTATTATAACATTGCTATTACCTTTGTGTTACTATTAAAGAAGTATATGATAATGACATACTTATTTTGCATATTAAGAGCAAAATGGTCTTAACTCAAATGCAGAAATGTGTGAGTTACGACCTTTTTGTGCAATACCTTCAATTTGTAATTTTATAAACACCAATGTCATGTAAAAGTTTTAATTAAAGGTGATATACTTTGTTATATTACAGATTACTAGTGATATAAAGTTTAGAGTGGAAGGCAGAGATATATGTGTTCATAAAGCTATACTTAAAATAAGGTAACATATTTATTATATAGGCAAAGAACTAGGACGGGACCAACATACCTTGGGGGATGGTCCAGTTTATTCTTACACAAACATAAAAGTTTGAGATTTTACACATTTTTTGCTGAAAAGCTTAAAATACAGATTAAATCCTATTGTTCTTTGTTCTCTTATTTTCATTGTTATGCTAAAAGATTGTTTGTACCACTGCAGAAAATCCAAATATTGTTCTTTTGTCTGAAGTAAAAGTCCCCTGTCCTAAAAGTTTTGTACTATTCATTTTGCCTCACCAAAATCAACAAATATTCCCAACAACCAAATGTGGCACTTTGCTTGATAAAGTTTTTTTTTTTTTTTTTAGATGTGAACATTTTAGATCTATGTTTCAACCTTGCTGGGATGAAGCAGGCAAAGAGTAAGTGAATTGCTATACAGTAATATACCTTTTTTAGAACAATTAAAATCCAAGGTCTTAAAAGTAGATAGTTCTCAATATCTATAAAGACCTTTTGCTTCTTAAATTATTTATTTAGGACCTAAACATTTTCAAAAATTTTGCATGTTTTTGCATTAATCAAGATGGTTTTTTATAGTAAAACTTAACTAATCTAGAATTTAGCACTATTTCTATATGTCAGTGCTATACTTGTACACCTTGATCTTTTTGGAACACTTTTTTATTGACTTCATAAACAAATAATTCTGATAGGTAATCATTTGTTTGAGCAATTGTCCAGCAGTAGGACATGCACTTAAGGATTAGGAAGTCCTAGAGCCCCACTAGAGCCATGCCAATTTCCTTGAGCAAGAAACTAACCTACAGTTGTTCCACTCCACACAAGTTTAATTCGTTACTGCACAGTATCCTCTTCCTGAAGGTAAATTCAATAGTTAGGGAATATCGTACAAAATTGCTAAGTTGACTGAACATGTATACGGTAGTAGTCTTTTTATTTATTTTTTTAATTCATACAAATAATTTCAATTATAACTAAAACCAATACAAAAGCTTTGTTCCATATATAATATGATACCTAAGTTTTAACTTAACAATTTTGATGTTTACATAATTGTTGACTTGGAAATTATCATTCTGTTAGTCAGGCTTTCTGTCACTACCCAGCCTGGCTTGCTAATAGATTTTGATGCCTGAAGTGTAGACTGATATCATATGACAATGTTACTCATTGGATGGCTATTTTAATGATCAGTCTTCAAATTTAGCAGATGGGCCCAGTCCATCTAAATCACGGTTGGGCCACAAAAAGTTGCTTGACCGACAGAGATTTAGATGGACTCCAAATTCCACCAACTTTTTACAGCTTACATTTTTTATATTAAATAAAGAGTGATAATATAAAGTTATATTTTTATATATAAGTATTATGATGCATTATGCTAAATCGTAAGTATGGACTGCATATTTTAATTTATAGCCATTCAGTAAGATTTGTTTGGTCCAGTTTAATTCTGTCAAGTAACAATTCCATTTTGCTAGACTGAATTTCTAGTGCTGACTATGTTTTCTGAGCTCACTGTGTGAAATGAAAATGCATATATATATGTATATATATATATATATATATTCTATATAATTGTATATTTTCAGCGTAGTAGAGATAGCACAATATCCATATAATGTATATAGGGCATTCCTTAAATATTTATATACAGATCATGTTGATTTAATGCCTGATGAAGCCATTGGTAAGTATATAGTTACAGTTCCATCTAAAATTACCTTAACACTTGGTGAAAAAGCTGGTTTTCATTACCCCTTAACTAGTCAATCCCACATTTTTTTGTCTCTGGACCCTCCTTTAAAATATCCGCCCCAGGCCTTGATATAAAACTCAGGGTCAATGAGTACAGGAAAATAGTAAGGATTTGGTGATAAGAACTTGTTATAAGTCTCTGTAAAGTAATGGCATTTTAGACCTTATTTAGGTAATTAATGCTATTAATGGGTGGAAAAAGAGCAAAAATTCTGTTTGGTCGAGTGGGTGGGCGAGTTTCTGGTGTCGCTAACAATTGCATTAAAGTCTTTACTTTACCATATCGAGGGTTGCCCGCATAACTTGCTCCTTACGCAATGCACTTACTACAGTCTTGCGGGCAACCCTCAATACATTTTTGCCATTTAGTGTCAGATCTTTATGGAACTTCGTACAATGATTACATACCATGTGATGAACAGAATTAATAAGTAACGGCAACTCTACCTGCCTTTATTATGGATTATTTCCCTTTGTAATTTTTGTGTTGAAGTTTTTAATATGTTAGATATCTCTGTAATTTAGGGTCAGATCTTGATGAAAATCCGGCTTTAATGTGGTTTCCACATTACATTTCTTGTCTGATGAATTAAAGTATTAACAAAAGATTTGATTGTGGCAAATTGGCATTGAAAAGTAAGGATAAAATCTTAGTAATCCAACTAATTGGACCAGTTTATTTAAAGAGTCTGCAAAGGGAAATACCTGTCTAATGTTCTCCAATTTATTTGAAGAGTATACAAGGGGAAATTACTGTCTAATGTTCTCAAATTTATTTGAAGAGTATACAAGGGGAAATAACTGTCTAATGTTCCCAAATTTATTTGAAGAGTATACAAGGGAAAATAACTGTCTAATGTTCCCAAATTTATTTGAAGAGTATACAAGGGGAAATAACTGTCTAATTGTTCTAACCACCTGCTGATGACAATGTATATTTTACAGGTTTACTGGATCTAGCTAACTCATATTGTGAACCTATATTAAAGAGACATTGTGAACTTATTATAAAACATGGTATATCTGTCAGTAATGTAGCTATGTTGTATGCTGCTGCTATCAAGTATGAAGCTAAGGTAAAATCATATTGTTTTGATTAGGTTAACAGGGGCGGTTCCATGATTTTTTCTAGGGGGGTCCAAACTTTTTTTAAGGGGGGAGGGGTCCAAACTTTTTCTAGGGGGGGGGGGGGTCCAAACTTTCAAACCTCAACCACATTCTACACATTTTTGCAGAATAATGCAACATATTAATATTAAAAACTACATAACCATTAAATCTATGTTAAGCACCGAGAAAAATTGCTTCATGCTACTTAAAAATGACTTACAGTAAAGAAAAACACTAACAGACAGGTACATTTTGGAAATTCTAGGTGGGGGCCTGATCCCCCTGCCCCCCCCTCCCCCTAGATCCACCTATGGTTTAACGCCATAGCAACACATTCTATAGATTGTATAGGTCATATCAATGTGGTCAGTCAACCTTCTCACCATTCATGGACAGGCTAAATCTCTGGATATAAATATAACCAAGATTCACTGGGGAGCAGAACCAAGACCAGATTTATTCCGGAGAGATCTTGGGTATCACAATAGCTATTCTGGCGTGATCAGTCTCTTCTCCTTAAGACCATCTGGTAAAATAGTAATAACCTTTGTCTAAGATGAAAATACGGTGACACCAGGTTTGATTTTCTTCACGAATCTTTCGGCACACACTGGGACATACACTGGGACAGTATAACTAGGCATAAACTTGAGCTCACAATTCAGAAAAAAAATTCCCTCCTGTCCAACTTCATTAAACTTAAAGCTTATGTTTTATTTATGTTTATTTTGATCCTTGATGGTTGTTATTGTGTGTACACTTGTTTCGGCCTTTTTTGATAACTGTTAAAATTCAAACTTGAATACTGATAACACATGTGTGCTCTTGGTGAATAGATATATTATCAGAAGCTGATTTGCATATTCATGTTGAAATTTGCGTCCTTGGAACTTCAAGTCATGGTTTAAATTTTGTATATGATAGATAAGTGGTAGAACAAGCGTTTATGGATCGTGAGGTCACAGAATGGAACCCCACTAGGACCAGTGCTAATTTCCATGAGTAAGAAATTTACATACAGTTGTTTCGCCTCTCCGAGGTGTAAGTGGGTACTGTAAGGGTCACCTGTCTGAATGTGTATTCAATGATCAAGGTTATTGTACATAATTGTAAAGTTGGGTGAACATGTATATGGAAACAGATTTTTAACAAAACTTTTACTTATTATTCATATATTTCATCTTGCTGAAAATTTCTGTCCTTTGTTATATTACAGGAGCTGGAAGAATTCTGTTTTAGATTTGCTTTAAATCATATGACAGCAGTTACACAGACGACAGCATTCTCTGATTTAGATGAAAATGTTCTCAAAGCTTTTATTAAGAAAGCTGGCCAAGCTGGGGCATTTAGATATTGACTATAAACGGAAATATATAATTGGATCATTGAAGTTCTGTACAAGGCTTGACAATGGGCGTGCTCGATTGGGCTGTCGGAACTGTGCCAGAATCAAATTCCAACTCTTCCACAGAATCTGCCGAACGAGTGAAATTGGATGTCGGAACTGAATCAAAAGGCATAATCCGTAGGAAATATACTCGGTTCTTACTTTATTCATAGATAATAGTTAAATTGTTATCGTAAACAATCATTCAAAGGTATAATTTTAACAACATTCGCTTTCAAACACCAAACTCACATGTTTGCAGTGATGCCGCCGCAATCTTGAGTATGAATAAACCGCGACCGATTCCGTTCACACCACCTATTTCGATGGAATGGGTAGAACGCTGCCAGAACACAGTTCCGACGCACTCGATTGGAGTTCTCCCTGTTCTAACAGTCGGAATTTCCAATCGAGCACGCCCAATTATTTTCAGTAGTAGGTTGTCTGGTTAGACAACATGTGATATATTTAACTTGCCCAAACTATATGTTTACTGGCAGTTCAAAGTTGACGGAACCTAAATATATGTTGTCAGAGTCAATTGATTACATCAAAAACAACTGAGGTGTGTTGAAATTCGTTTAAATTTAATATGCGATGTTCATAGAATTACCTATTTTAAGCTGTTGTGTAAAATTTGATCAAAAGCTAGAAAACTAATATGCATAGTAGCTTAGATTATTAAAGTATTACAGTCTCTGTTACAAACTTAGCTCAGCTCCAGGGGCGGATCCAGATTTTTTTCTAAGGGAGTGGTCCATAATTTTCTAGGGGGGACTTTTTAGGGGGGTCCAAACTTTCAAATCACAACCACAATATACAATGTTTGCAGAATATTGCAACATATTAAAAATAAAAATAAACTGCACAACCATTAGATCTATGTTAAGCACAAATGTGAAGGGAGCTCGAGAAACTTGCTTATTCAACTTTAAAATGGCTTACATTTGAAAATACACTCATGAGCAGGTACATTTTGGAAATTTCTAGGGGGGTCCAGACTCCCCCTGACCATATATTTATTATTGCTTTTTGCAAATTAACTCTCAGATGTTTCTGGATAGATTTTGAATTTCAATCCGTTTTTATAAAAATCACTTCGTAAGAACGATACAAAGATGTTTGTTTAGAGCACTTGTTACAGTAACATGATGTTATCAATAATTGACAATTATATCATGGTGCTCAGAGAAAATAAATAAACAAACCATTATCACTATGATGGTGCTCTCTGACCAATGCTTATTGCTGTAACTACTGATTGTTAATGTCATCTAATAGCTATATAGTGCACCGTTCAAAGTTAATGGTTTTTATGTGTAGGAATACTTCATTAAGATCATAGAGTATAACAAACCTTCAAAACGATTCTTTGTTTTCAACAGCTTTGCTGTTGGATTAATCATTTAGAGTTGCTGCTTATCGTGTCGCCTGCCATCTGGGAGAACCAGGTTTGATTCCAAGTCAGGGTGTATGGATTTTATTCTCCGAATTTAATTCATAATCAACTGTCTTCATCCAACATTTATCAAAGAGAAAAACTAAGTACTGTTGATCATGGTGTATACATGTATCATGTATGAGGTCATTCTATTGTATAATGTCACTTAAGATTATACCATGATACAGTGCCTTCCAAAAGTTCTTGGACAAAATCAAGATAAACTGATTGACTTTTATTCATCAGTATAAGGAAGGAAGAGTCATTCTGAGCAAATTCTAAAGTCAACTTTGATGAGTTTATTAACGTATGATTTAAACAATGTTACATAAATAAGGTCTTATGATAGTTAATTTATTTGTATTACGCATAATCAGTTTTTCTCAAAATTTCAACTGTCCAAAAACTTTTGGAGGGCACTGTATTATTTGTTCATTGTTTAATTGAAGGATAATAACCATTATGTTAGAATATTTGAATCCTATTGTGTTTATAGTCTAATACTCTGTACAGTCTTATCATATTTCATTATATATCCCTGAAACAAGTTAACAGTAAGTGTAGTTATACAGAATCGGGTAGAGTTTGGTGTCCTGTTTAAGTATACTCACATACTACACGTGCTTAGGTAACCTTGAAATAGTCTGGATTACCTGCCCTTACCACTATCCTTATCTGGTCAGACAAAGCACAATAATGGGTATTTTGTTTTGCGTAAATGTAATCTTAATGACTGTTAACAGGTATATACATGTTTCCCCTGAAATTAGTGTACTACGTTGCTTAGGTTTAAGCGTTAATCGTCAGAAATGTTCATTTTAAAACAGATTTCGATACCTTGCGCAATACATCGAGCGCCGCCATTATTCTGCTTTGTCTGACCTCTTTTTACCCGTCAAAGTACCCCTAGAAACTAGACTAACCTTGGAATACCATTCTCATCAAAATCGTGGCCAATTTGATTACAATAGTTTAAAGTCAAGTAGGTTAATTGCTTCATTACTGAATCTGATCAAACATGGATGATTTTAATTGCAAAGCGGACATTAAAATATCGAAACAGATATTAACATATTGACCCTGGCATCACAATTTCCATTATTTGAAGTAAACAACTTCAAACATTTAGCTAAAGTAAACATAATACTTGAGTTGCATCCGTTTAACAAACTTCGGGGAAAATAAATCTAGCAATATCATCAGGAATCATACGGAAATTAATGTTATCTATTCATGTACATTAAGGACCCTATATAATATGGGGTCCATGTTTATATACATGTTAGCAAACTTTTAAGAAATTAAATCGACCAGTATTAGTAGAAATCATAAGGAAATTATTGTTATCTATTCATGTACATACTTATAAGTAAGTTTCAATCCAATCTCCGTAAACAGATATCATGTAGAGCATTGTCGTACAGGATCTCTACTGTCTCCGTGGAAGGTCACGTCGAGATGAACTTTGTGTCGACCAATCAATACGTGGCTTTCATTTAGACGAAAACACTATTAATCACATTTTGATTTCGTAATTTCTATTTTTAGACCAAGTTGGCAAGCTAATTTAACAGCGGTATTCTTCATAGTCTGCGATTAGACGGCTCATTTCAAATTTCGTGACGTAGACAATGTAAACAAGATACGTATCATAACAATCTCCTCATGAATATTATGATAAAAAATGGTCACCTGAACGTGACATTCGTTTGAAAAAGGCCAGATCTAAATTAGCGAGTAGGTGAGCGGAAAATTTTAGATCGGGTTTTAATCAGATTGGTTTCAATCGAGATGACTAGTTTGACACTAAAAATTAAAGGTCCCAATACATAATTTTAGACTTTAGAAGGACGGGTGTAAGATATATTGTTCAGGAGATATTCAGATTCCTTACATATCATTTAGAATTTACAATTTTCATGTTTAACCCATATACAGCTAACTTAGATGTTCATGTCCCAAGTACACTTAACAACTTTTCTAAGTATACACATTTTCCCTGCAGATAATTTTAGTTCAATAACAGTTGTTAAAATATTTTAACGAAATTTCGTGAGTCAACTATGGGATACTATATCTTTCATATGACACTAAATACATCAATATCCTTCGTGTAAGTACCGTCTTCCAAGATGCACGTGCATTTCGTGCTTTTTACTCATATCAGCCAAACGGTTTACATTTACATGTTTATTTTGTACATGCCAATTTACACTTAGACAGAACATCTAAACTTTCACAAGCTGTAAGAATGACACAAATAAGCATGGAAGAAAGAGGCCGGGCTATCGGAATGAAACATGCTGGCTCATCAATGAGAGAGGTAAATTGAATTAAATTGCTACCTTATGTCTTGCTCGCATCATATTCATCAATGAGACACTCTAAGCATAGCTGTAATGCAGAAACCTCCAACAATCGTGACAAAGTGAAATATTTTTCAGATTGCCCGTAATTTCAAGCGTAAACCTTTGACTGTGATGAAACTTTTTAGAAAGAGCAAACCGGAAGTGTTTAAGACCTGCCAAAGCAGAGTAGACCTCGTATGACAACAAGACGGCAAAATAGGATTTGATACCCCAAGGATATCATTAAGAGCTATATAATCTCAATACGATCAAGGTGACTTGCAGTTATACAAGCTGAAGGTGGGCGTACGCGTTATTGATGTTAATTTGTACTTGAGGCTGCCAATACTGTTACTGCTTATAAGAAGTCAGTTAGTTTTCAATTTATTCTTCGTTTTTGTTAATAAATAAAATACTATTTGATGAACATTTTCTACAAATTTTATATCTATAGGTTACGTATCAACCCATTTATGACCAAATATATATGTGTATACTTAGAAAAGTTGTTAAGTGTATTTGTTTTTTGTCCTACATTTTCATAAGAAATTAGATATCTTGCCAAACGTCGTTTTCCTTCACTCAGTTCGATCATAGACAAATACATGTAATAAAAGATATCTCGTTTCATCCCCAGATCAAAGATGAAATAACTTGAGATATTTTTTCCATGGCAACTTCAATGAAAAATAAGTTATATTTTATTTTATTTCCACAGTTTTTGATTGTTTCCTTTGCTTGCTCGCCCCATTATTTTCTAGAAAAAAAATCGTAGAAACATGTCACTAGGGAAAACTTCCCGTTCGGGAAATAAGGGGATTCCCCTTCAGTGCTTCCCGATCGGTCAGCAAATGTCAAAATGTTTCCCAATCGGGAAGGATTTTGGCCTTTTTACGTAAATTACCAAAAATAGGCCGCTGAATAAAAGTATTTAACCTACAAAATTATGAAAAACGTCTGATACAGTTAAGATTTATTAAAATCCTACCGAGTCGTTTTCTTTTGAAATGCCTACAATAAAAAAATCAGGGAAGTATTCCCTACTGCATATGATCAATTTGTTGTGACCTAAAGCTTTATACACGTTAAGACAGTTTTACACTAAGGCTAGCTGTATCTAAGTGCATTAAATATCTCAAAGATTTGTTATGTATTTAAATATCAAAGTTTAAAATTAAAAATAGTAATGAATTCAGCATTTAATTTAATTGTTTTACTGGTAATTTATGATTTTTAACAGACACTTTTACTGAAACAGGTAACAGGGGATAAATTATACAGCTGTATGTATAAAAATCCATTCTATAAATATTGCGTTATAACATGTAAATTGTTGCAAGTTGCAAAACATACATCCCTGTTTTATCCATTAGTGTTCTTTACATTGAGATTTAATTGTTATCAGTTATCTATTGTATTTTTTGTACATGATATTTTGTATATTACAATATAGTGTTGTTATCTCTTTTAACAGTCAAAATGTGATTTGTACTGATAAATGGGTTGGAATCATGAACAAGTTTTTTATATTTTGATTTGAATATGAGTCTTGTACTCCAATGTGTTGTATGATACAACAGTGTACAATATAAATACATTCTCGTACCCAGAGTCTAGTAGGATTCTCGATACTAGCTCGAGAATCTTGATAACCTCGGGGTACGAGAATGTGTAAGTACTGTACAGTAGAGATTATATTGTGTCCTGGAATGATTCTTTCACAAACGAAATTGTGAGAAAAAAACCTGACTATGCATGACGCAATATTTTTATTGTTATTAAAGCTTATTCATTGTATCCCTTGTGTAGGGGGAGATGAGTACTGAATATATACATTGGCCCATGAAAGCAGTTGTCCGCACCCTTTATTTCTTGAAAACCAATGAATGTTGCTTGAGAGTGATCAAAATAAATTGAAAGAGTTATTCTTCTTACATGTACACGTGAGTACAAGTGAGTTGATTCTTGTAGCTTGAGAATAGCAAGGTGCTCGACTAAGGTACTAGATTAAAGAATGATATGATATACTGCCCTTCATAAGTTCCTTCACAGTACAATTGCTTGAATTATTATAACTTCAATTTTCAAGTTCCAAGAATCATTATATATATTTGTTTTGTTTATCCATAATTCATGCAATGAAACACAAATTATATTGGTACATTTTTATAGTTACTGCCAAAGTGACCTATCAGCCTCCAAAATTAAGGTCAGTGTAATTCAATGAACCAATGTCAAGTTTGAGATATTTTTGAAACTTCGTATTTTAAAATAAAAGGCGCTGAGCAAAATTGATTTGATTTAACAATAAACTGCTTTAAAACTTTCTTGAATATCTATTTAGTAAAATGTAAATTCTGAATGTGTGAAGGAACTTTCGGAGGGCAGTGTACTTATCATTTCTCAATAATGATCGTAGAGCAGAAGTACAGTGATTTGTACTTTTATCTAGAAGTATTCAGTTAGATTCCCTGTGTATGTTGCAAGATATATCCTTTAATATCTATCATCTTCCCAAGAAGGAAACGTTGTCGACTCCAAGTAAAAGGGGAAGGGTAGCCAATATCAAAAGGGAACAGACACTGTACATGCTATTGTGGTACGGATTTTGTGGCGAATTGATAATAGAACATAGAGTATGAAAGATTTTACTGTTTAATTCAGTAATATGTAAATACAGATTTACACAATGTTCTAATTGATACCATATTCAGTAATACAAATGTATGTAAATACAGTTTTTACACAATGTTTAAAAATTGTATCAAGTTGTTTTATATATTTATTTATAGATGAATACAAATAGATAATCATGTGATACTCTCACTGTATGGTACAGATTGTCAAACAAAAGATACAAATACCTACAAGTAAAACAAACAGCAACTCATACTCATTCTTTTATACAGAAATATGACATACTAATTGAACAAGAGCAATATACAAACACTAAATGCATACATAAATGCATGTAATTATATGACCATACTAACCAACGTCGTAGGAAATGATTTTAAATTGGAAGGCTAAATTGTTTTGGCTAATGATTTGTCAAGTGAAAAGGTAAACAATAAGTTCGGATTTCTGATTGATTGTGAATGCATTTATAAATGCTTGAAATGGTCTTTGCTGGAAAATACGAGCCTGATAGCATGAGTTTATAATGAAACAATAAGATTTTTAATGAAGGAAAATATGTCTTGTTTAAATATGAAATGTTCAGGCTCAAAAGTATTTTTAAAAATACTTCGATAAATACTTTAATTACATGTAAATATTTCAACTTATTTCGTCTTGTATCAGCAAACGCAAAATGATAGCAAGTTCAGTGGATGTTCAATATCTCAAGAGTTTGAATTATGAGTGTGTTTGCAAATATTTTTGGATTAATTTTGTTTCTCGGATATTGCTGTTTTTAGCGACACCATCTTACAGCGTCGCTTTAAAATTTGATGTTTGACCTGGTTTTATGGTATGTGATTGAGTCTACAGGTCGTTTCTAGATCATGCATGTTTTTGTACTTTAAACAATGGACTTGCCCACTAAAAAGGTGAATAAGCTAATGCATGAACAGTATTTTTCTGATTAAAACAGGCCATTTTTATGTGTACAACATTCATTTTAAATACTGTGTATGTACATTGTAAATTTTATATAATTATGTGTTATAAAATTAATGTAAAATAATTTAACTATGAAATTGTAAAAATAATTCACCCCATAAATATTGGTGTGTAATGAAACTGACTATGTTTATATACGCAATGTTTACGTGGACGACCTGTAAGTGTAAACCATGTTGACGTAAATAATGAACTGGAAAGTAGAACCGATGAACCTAATTTAGTTATAATGGTCGCGTGGCTTATCACAGAATGCTGAAATCATTGACATACTTAGAAACTTATCATAGGACATAAGAACAACTTGATACTTAAGAGACAAATATAGTTTGGGTAAACTGACTTGAAAACTCTTGATTAATTGTGTGCAAATGATATTTTATATTTTGTCTCTGGTCAAGATAAGCATGCTATAAAACGGGTCGTGTACATTTAAACAACAAACACATTTTGACGTAATTTTAAGAACGTTATTCTATAACTCCACAAGCAAAACACTGATATATCTACATTGACAGCAGAAAATAAAATTGTGGATTGATTGAACCCTGATTTCTCCAAACGAATAGAGAACAATAAAATATAAAACAATACATGCAGTTATAAATACAAATACATGAACAATGACGTCAATTACACAAACAATATAAATATGAACATTTTAATGATACGTAGGGAGTTCAGTTACCGCGAACGTTTCAAAACGTTCCATTACGATACTTTTGGAACTCCTCGGCCATTTGCTGCGAATAATCTCGGACATATTTAGACGCTATTTTGAAACTACCGGTGTTCAAGTATATGGTCGTTTAGGCATTGAGCGATGTTTCGTTTTTAGTCCGTAAATTTTGAAATATCACTCATTGCCTTAACGATTGCATATTTGTGTATTAGATTAGATAATTCGCAGCGAATCGCCGAGGAGTTCCGAATGTATCGTTATGTAACGTTCTGTAACGTTTTGTGTAATTGAACACGCTAACGGTTCTTGTACAAAGTATTGTTCGTTTTTTTCTCAACTGTCAAAACATGAATAATTTCACGGTGAATGCGTTTGTTAAAATCATTGTCGTAATACACCCAAGTACTTAACACATACACACAGAAATAGCTGTCAATTTCCCTACTTAAAAGCGAGGTTGCGCTAGATTATCTTAAAATATAATTCATGATTGAAATTCTATTCAGTATGAAAGACGTGTTCTGACTCCAAACCTTGAGCTCTGGAATCGTAAACAGATGCAACATTGACTGAGTTATTTAGGCGGGAACACAACTTTGAATACAAATTTGTCAAAACAGTTTGTCTAAGAAACAATTCAAAATAACTAGAATATATAAAAAGCCAACAATGAACTTTACTTACAGAAATACTGTATGTTCTGTAAATATGATCAGGAATGTGATAGATGTAAGCAGTTTAAACAGAATAGAATATTAAAATCTTAGGCTTGTTTTGTTAGGTAGTATAAGAAAAGCCTATGATAAATGATGTACTTGCTATGAAATAGAAAATGATTTACACATATTTTGCAATGATAAGGTATTGTAATCTATGAAAATATACAGTGAAAATATGGAGTTTTAATTTCAACGCAGTGAACTTTTTACAATAAATACAGAAAATATGATAACCTGTACAAACAGGATATTCGAGAATTTTGATACCCAGTCGGTTTTTATTTCAACTTGTGTAAACAGAAAATAAAATGATCCACGCCACATTGTGAGTATATGTTTTCTGAAACCAATCAGTCAATTAAATAATGATGTTACATCAAGATTTTACAAATATCATCTACATATTGTCAACATAAAGCTTCATATAGTACAATGTTAGCCATGTATAAATCAAATTTAATTAACTGTTTCAGATTCTGTATTTTAGTTACATACGAAACAGTAAATATTGAACAGTCTATTCCGATTTGTGTCTTATTCTATAAAAAGTCTACGTAATAAATTTTCATAATTTCAATCACCCTTCATATGTCATTACAATGAATGTTTACAACAAAACTATTCTAATTCTTGTATAATTGTATCATTACGGTGAAGGTTATGACATTTCTGAAATGTTCAATTGACTTATATATTCTGAGAATGATCATTTTTATTCTCAGTCAATACACATGTTCTGGTAACAGTGACCTTCAAAAACATGTACTATAAAGTATGGTGGTTTACGATCGATTTCAATATTTCTTGCTGATATAACGTGACCATCAGTCATTCTACACTACATGTATGTGGACAAGTATGGATTTTAGAACTAATAATTTTAACCCTATAACGGTTGTCTAGGTCCTTGTCAGTGACAGATAACTTCCGTACTTGTTACAGACATAGGAGAAATTGAATGGTCGTTTGTAAGGTATATAGGTCTCGAACGGAATTTGGACCAACGAGCTACCGATTGAGTTAACTGGGCTAGTACTTTTTAATTGTTTACCTTATCAATACAATGAGTATAAATGTACTTAATTGATTTTAATGTTAGTCGTACTTGAACTGTTTTATTACGTCGCAGTATTTAGGTGCTCCATTCCTACTGCTTATAAAAAGAGACTTTCTACCAGGACAAAAGCACATTGCAAATGGCTTAACTAACCCATCTCGTCTATTAAGTATTACTAAACATTCACTAAGATCTTCAGACATTTTATATATTACATCTTCATCACTGTTACATACATATATAGAACCAAATGGTGTAAAAGTTATATCGTATGGTACAACCAAACCTTCATCTTTATACATAGCTAACATTGTACCATTTAGATCTATAGAAACAATTACACTTTGTTTCCAATCAGATAGATAGATAATACCTGTAGTATCTGTGATATTTACAGCTATATGTCTAGGACATTTTAAACATTCAGAATCTGGGATTATAGTCTTTCTTACACTACCTTTTAAACTTAAAATTTGTAAACGTACTGGATTCCAGTACACCACATAAAGTTCATCCCTACAGAACGTGATAGATAAACATTCACCATTTACTTTGATTTGTCCTTTTACAAACAAACCGCCTTTAGTTGATAACATTTTTATTTTTTCTTCCTTAGGGAAACAGACAGCTACATCTGTTGTGTTTAAAGATGTTAAATCACGTGGTTTAGTACTAAATGATACATAACCTGTTATAACATCAGTATCAATGTTTATCATTTTTACTGATTTGTTTGCTTTATCACACATAATGATATCCTTATCAGATATCGATGCCATTGCTACTATAAAACAATCATTACTATCGTTAGTAGCTTTAATAATAATGTCTTTGTAGAAGCAATATTCATCTTGAAATGGAGCATTATCAGAACCACATTCATGTTGTAAATTTAATGAAGCTAAACTAGTTGATGGTGGTATCGTAGAAGGATCCAGAGTTGTATGTTGGTCAGAGGTAGTACTGTCTGGTAGACGGATTGAAGCCTCGGCAAAACTATTATAAACAGACAGGGTAGAACTTGCTTCAGCTTGTCTCCTGTCAGTAGTACTAAATTTGGATGTCGTAGTTCTTAATCGTTCTAAAAGTGTCTTTTTCTGTCCTTTTGGAACTGATTGAGGTTTATTACTAGCCATTATTAGTGCTCTTGTCGTATAACCTCACTGTAAAATAAAACGTTCTCTTATCATTTTTATAAATTTATTTCCAAAATTGATACTTACCCAAAGCTCACATTATTCCAATTTGTCATAAGTACAATGTATGAACATTATCACTGTATAATTATTATTAACTTCAAGAAGTAAATGTATACGATTTTTGTCAAGCCACTATTTCCATAGTTTTTACTGATAGTAAGAGTTATAAGGTGTCTTAAAGGTTTATAAGGTTTCTCAAAAATAAACCTACATTATTTGATATATTATTTGATGCTTACATCGTCATCGGACTAAGTTTCCTCTGTAATTTGTGATACAGATTTAAATAACTCATATTTTGAGTCAATTTTAAAAAACTAAAGACTTGTATACCCCAGTACCACCGTAAAACAAATACAACTAGATAGTACTTATATGTTCCACCCTTAGTACATCTTTTATAGGGTGTGTTTAATAAACACTTAACGACTTTAACCACTGAATGAGTACTTATTTTTGAACCTCATTCAGATGGTAAATTATTGATATGTTTAATTATAGTTATGATATTATGTCTTAGTTTATTTAGTGGTCCTCTCACTCAGTACTCTATATGATTTTATTGTACATAGTGTACATAATTTTGGTCTTTTATTAGTTAGTTTATTTTTTTTTAAACACATTTTTATAGGCCCTGATAGGGAAGCCGTTGTATCTATGGGTTAGTCAATTGAGTTGCTATTCAAAATTTATGACTAAAGTGTTACCGTTATTTTAATATTACTTTTTAACCACTTATTTTTATCAGTACTGAGTGAGAATATACCCCACAACACCCCCACCCCCATAAATAGTGACACACAACTTCAGTCTATCATTATAGTTTTTTGTATTCACTGAGTTAATATGTATCCATTGTATGGATTAATATAGTTTTCGTAATATACACAATATGGCATTTGTACATGTATTTACATTAGGTGATGTAACCGAGCAACATAAGTATAGGGAAATCAGAGAAACAGATCAAAATTGAGGGATTTAATTTGAAAACAACAATACGTATATCCTCAACAATTTTACTGACACACTCGGCTATCTATGATACAAGGTTAAAGTTTTTTACAAAACTTCACATTGGAACAAAATGACACTAATGTGGAAGTTTTTAGGTCAATAACACAGTCCGCCCAACAAGCTTCAGATATTGACTTAGAAAAACCTAAGCGAATCTATAAGCACAGTTATCACCCCTCCAAGGTACCTTGAGAAAGTATGTCATCTCAATTGCCTGGGTTCAAGTTACGTTAGTTGGGAATGAAAAGTAGGTCAAACCTCTTTCATTTATACCCCTTAGCCCCTAAATAGGTCACCGACTGGAAATCTTGTCGGTTGTTGAGTAACGTTTTTCTATACTGTGATACATTTTAGTAACTGTGATATTAGTATTTTAA
Organism: Mactra quadrangularis; assembly: GCA_025267735.1. Lineage (NCBI taxonomy): Eukaryota > Metazoa > Mollusca > Bivalvia > Venerida > Mactridae > Mactra > Mactra quadrangularis. The sequence goes on along the minus strand of CM046297.1, from coordinate 22,840,687 downwards.
CGTAGATTTTTACATATTTTTACATAGTCATTTAAATTTTTCTAAACATAGATTTTTATATTAGTAAAGTAAGGGATGAATAGCATGCATACAGCCCTTTTCAGGGCTCCTCATACGAGGAGTATATGTGCGGCCCTTGTTAGGGCCATTCATCCCTTATCCTTTTCTCTTCTTTTTTAACATAAGTAAGTAAGGGATGAATAGCACACATACAGCCCTTATCAGGGCTTCTCTTACTAGAAGTATGTGTGCGGCCCTTGTTAGGGCCATTCATCCCTTTTCTTTTTTACATAAGGAAAATAGGAAAAGTAAGTTAGATTTTTGACAGTATTGGGTCGCCATGTCGGTCAAAACATATTTTTGTATATGACCGACGGTATAAACAAACACGCTCGTCGTCGAGTCAATTTTGGTAAATACAATTGATGTCAAGTTTGGCACCTGATGCTCATAGTAAGCTTCTTTTCATTAACATATGCAAACACCTCAAAGTGCTGAAAGCGATGAATATATTTGTGTTTGGAATGTTTGAGCGTGATTATAATGTTCGAAGTCTGTTCAAGAAGATAATTATACTCTAATAGAGTATTTATTTATTGGATTTAACGCCGTGTCAACACATTGTAGGTCATTTCACGGCGTCCAGCGCACCTAACCTAGCTTTCCTGGACCTTCGTCTATAACCAGTACTCACCTACCCTTCCACAAGGCCGGAAACTTTTCCATATTATCTAATCAATGGAGGAAAATTGACATTATTGTCTTATTTTCATGGAAGGGCATAACCTCCCCGGGTGGGATTCGAACATCTCATAATGTAATAAGTAAGTAAACATAAATTCTATATTTTGTTAGTTATTGTTTAAATAGGATAACGAATTGATAAAAATATTCATGTTTATCTACAATAGTATGATGCACGGTGACCGGTTTATTTTTGTAGATTCTTAGGACACGTTTGTTGACAAACCAATGAAAGAAATGATGAGTGTATAGTATTTGTACATACAACTCTTTCCTACTGCAGCCGCGTGACAACACAAGTTAACTGAAAACCTTTCATTCCTAAGGACTTGAAGATTGTAAAAGACATACATAATTAACTATAAACACTGTTTTTTTTATTTTAAAATAAGCACGTAGCTAAATTTCTGCTGTCCAATATTTCTATTACTTTTACATGTCTTTCTTTGTTATATAAATCTTAATCTTAAAATGGAAATTTATATCGACCGTTAAATATAGGATTAAATGTTTTTGTTTCCAAAAAAAATAATTTTACATGGAAATCCCATTCGAATGACTTATTTTTATTTGTATATTGTATAATAAAATTCTAGCCTCAGTCGTGAGGCAATGGTAGTACGCTTGACATCTAATCATTGAACTTGAGTTTGAACTCTGATCACGACCAATAATATGCTACCATGACAAATGTGATTTTTTTCGGCTTCTTGTGGACAAGTTAACAGATATTGGTAAAATAAAGTGTTCATGAAAGTTGGTTTGATCTCACAGTCATAGTACATAACCTAATAAAATATAATGATAAATTAAACAATATAAAAAGCTCCGATTTTAAATCAGGCAAGCCAAGATAAAACAGTTACATGTATTTTTGTTTTCGGATTTTTAAAGGGCCGACTTGATTCGATGGCATGCATAACAACAGGTTAAGATTCCTCAAGATGGACATACCATGTGAAAAAGCTAGTAAGTCAACTGTGGAAACATAAAGATGAATCTTTAGGAATACATAAAAATAATAAATTAAATTTGTCAGATAATTTACACCAATTTCATTGCAAGAATTGTTTTTCACAAACATTTGAACAAATCTTAAATTTTTACCATGCCACGATACCAAGTGGTTAACTTCTGTTTATAGTGTTGAAATGTTTATTTGAAAACTGTATTCAATTTTTTACAATTTTCTAATTGATTGACAGTAATCATAACCCCCCCCCCCCAAATATCATATAATCATAATTCTACTAAACTATAAAACAAATAAACTTACGTGGTAATGGTATAATAAAATTCTCAAAACTTATGCCAGCGTTTTTAAATTCGTTGAAAAATCAGTCAGTATGAGTTCACCAACGTTTTAACTGTTACTGACTACTAGTCATATGTACATTTTATGTCCTGAACTAAATGGTTGAAAAGAAAAATTTCCATTCAACTGGTTCGAAGATTTAAACTTCCGTATACAACACTATTGTACACTACAGAACCTTGTCTTAAATGAATGACGAACTTACGTTGAAAAATCATTTTAAAAAGAGGACATTAAAGTTAATAAACTCAAATTTTAAGTATGCATGAATTATCAAAATCATTTGCTTTTTTTCACACCGCTTTTTCCTCCAATTATTTACTGTGACCGGTTCAAATTATTAACTATCTAGTAACCAGTGACAGTAATATCTGCTCTTTGATACACCAAGCTAGCATTATGGAATGCTTAAACCGTCATAAATGGTATTTCAATTTTTTGTACAAAATATATAAACGACAAAGATGGTGTAAAATTGTATTACAAATTTAGCATGACTTTTGGAAATGAAACATTGCTTACTTTACAAACATAAGTACTTGATATACATGTTTATCAGTTCCAATAAATTAAATCTACAAAAGCCATTGAAATACACTTTGAAACAAACATTCACTTGATTTGCAATACAAACCGTATAAAGAAGATGTAAGCTATTTGGCTGTAAATTCTACAGAATTTGTTATTTAATAAATTATTATTTTATTAGTTTCAGCACTTTGGTTTTTATGCTATTGATAGATCTAATTAAATGGCATTTGGTTAAAATAAGTATGCTATTTTATACCAAGTATATTGTAACAGCAATGTTAATTTATACAACGTCGATGAAACAGTCTCTTTATAAGCAAACTAAACATTCGGGGAATTCCCTTTTTTTCAATTATCTAATATAAAACTTTTAGGTCATTTACCGCCGGCCTGAAGGAGTCGTCAGAATCTGATGACCATGGTAGGAGCAGTTCATGATTTCTTTTACTTGCGTTCTCCCTATTATTTACAAATGTTGACAACTGCTAAATTGTATTAATTTTTAAGTTTTATAGTACTGCAATAAAATTTCGTCTTTTTTTTTGGGGGGGGGGGCATTTTAAAGAACATTTTATCCTTAATTTATATTTTAACACATTGTAAAATATCTGCTCCCTTATTTAGGTTCAGGCTAAACAAACATGTACCGTACGTATTTCACGCATGTCTCCGTAAACAGAGGTAGCCTACGTTCAACATTGCGAGCGTTCGGGGCGACATCGAGCGCTCTCGTTCGGAACTCGGGCGCCCGCACGAGTGCTTATGAACGCTCGCGATTCAGCTCGATATGTGTTTCGCGACATTCGGAACTTCCTCGGCGATATTCTATGCATATTCGTAGATGATCGCCGAAGTTGTTCCGAATGCTGTATCGCGAGCGCACGCGAGCGCACGCGAGCGCACGCGCGATCGTCCGCGTTCAGAACGCGGGCGCTCGATGTCGTCCCGAGCGCCCGCATTGTTGCACCTCTGGTACAACCAATTTTCGATCAGCTAACTGTTAATTGCCGTGAAAGGCATACGTAAGGGACGAACAGCGTCTAAAAACGCTGTTCAAAATACTGTTCAACAACTATTTTGCTCTAAAAAAAGCATAAATCTAAAGCCAGTTGTCCATCTATCGAGTGTTGCCAAGTAATAGACATAATGGCTTTGTATTAGTCATCTGTAGACAACCAGCTTCATGTTGTTTTGAACACATTAAACAGTAATGTCGTTGTTTTCGTGCACTAAACATTAGTCGAAGTTGTTTAATACTTACGGTAGGTAAATCTGATAAAATTTATAAGAAGATGAAATGAAACCAATTCGATTCAAATGAACTGAAAATAGACGGCGGACGGACGGACGGATGGCTGGATTGATTTTAATCAAATTAATATTGCTTTAGTAGTGCCGATTTTGTGTCCTTTTCTTTGTGAGAGTGTCAATATCTGTCGGGCCAGGTGGAGGCTCGTGCCCCCGGTTAAAACCGGAGCTGTAACACTTAAATTATGCAATTTCTGGGGGGAAAAAGCTCTTGAAATTTTAGTCATTTTGTAAAATGCATACATACTTCACTCAATAGAATTATACAAACATTAGAATAGCAATTATAGAACCATACTTGTCAGGAGCCCAGGTAACATTTTGAGATTAGGTAGATCTGGCTTAACTGCGTGAGGACAGTGTTGTCTGACAAGGAAGAAACTAATACAGTTTAATCTTACATTACATATTGCTTTCAAAATGACTGGCGTATTAAGCTATTTCCTACGGGTCTGTTAGCAGAAAACAAACTATGTATCTATATTTTCTATCATTCGGTTTGAAGAACGTTATGTTATGCATCATAAAGGATCCAATATAGGGTCCTTAATTTGTACTATATATACTAAGAAAACCCGGCGTCATTTCCACTGGCCCGAACTTTTTAGGTGACGAAAAGTGTACTTTTTACATAACGATCAATGAGCATGCGTATTACACGTGTACTCTACTTCCGGTGTAAATAGGTATAGCTGCTTAAATGTTCGGTGAGTATTATGTCATGTTTTACGAATCTTGATTGCTGTTGTACACTTTTAATGGTGTACATAAATAAGCCTTTTTATTTTCAAATTGGTTTCTACTTTCAATTCCTTTTAGATTTGACACATTGGTGAAAGTTTAGCTGTTGTTAAATTCGGACAGTGCTATTTCGGACAATTCATTTGTGTTTTAGCTCGACTATTCGGAGAATAGTGGGACTATCCTACTCAGCTGTGCGTCGGCGTTGGCGTAACACTTCTTGGTTAAGTTTTTACGTGCAACATTTTTGTATCTTTTATATCTTTGCAAGTACTGGAGGGATTCACTTAAAACTTTATTTGTGTTTACCGGGTTACCTACTTTATCGTATAAACACCTGTTCTCGAACCTCACCTGATCTCAAACCTTTCATAATAATGTTGTTTACTTTGCTACGTAATTGTGTATGACGTCATCAACTTGTGTGCACAAATGTTAAGTAAACAATCGACGCAACTACAACTGTCAAACGATAATAATACGCAAGAAACAGGTAATTAGAATGAATATTTTGTGATGGTGAATATTTTTCAGTAAATCCTTATTACCTTTTCCCGCTCTGTCAGTACAATCCATTAAATGTTGTTTAAAAGTATGTTATTGCATAAGAAGCATATGGCAGGTAGCCATTCCCGTCTTAAAAAGTCTTTTGCTCATAAAGTCATGTGACAGCTAATTATAACCTCACAAATTGCCAAATACGGTGGAGGTTTGAAATTAGGTCATCTATTTTAGCTGCCATGACAGTTTTCAGAGAATGGTATGGTTTTTTCTGGAAGGATTTGGATTTGTTTCAAATATAAAATATCAACAAATATATGATAGAAAAGTGGAATATAGGTTAAAAGGTGTGTTTTAAATGTATTTTTCCAAAAATATTGTTGTATTGATTTAAAATGGCTCGTTGAGTCCTTAGAGGTTTGAGAACCAGTGTGTCCACCGTAACTTTTATTTCTCCATTGGAGTTCAAATACCAAGTTACATGACTCCAGGATTAATTTGGATTGAATTATGGCCCTTATATATTTAGAAATTTCTTGGTTAAGTTTTTAGTAGTGCAACATTTTTTCTTTGCAACTACTGAAGGCATTCACTTGACTTCACACATGTCTATGAGGTTACCACTGGAGGTCAAATACCAAGTAACATAACTCTTGCATGAATTTGGACTGAATTATGGCATACACTTGAAATCTCTCTTATCTCAACAGGTTTGCAAACCAATTTTGCTGTTGTTTTCAAGAATACCCGAATAGTCAAGCGCACTGTCCGTGGACTGTTCTTGTTAATTAGTCTTTTGGGTGTCAGATTATTTTGTCTCTTTATAATTTTTCTAGTGTTAATTAATATAATCCTGAAAATAATAACTATCACTTTTAATCAATCAATGTCCTCAATTTACTTATGACTTAAGCATTTAGAGTGGTTGTAAAAAACTAAAACCATGTCCATCTAAAATATTGAAAGCCTTAAAGGTGTATGTTGGAGTGACCTGTTTTATTTGTATTAGAATAATTGGTTTCATATAGGCCCTGTTATTTTACGAGGGCTGTTGAATTGGTCTGAGGAATAAATATCTGGGCCTATATTATATCACTTATTTAATGAAAAATTTATCAAATAACTACATACTGACCAGTTTTTGATATTGGCCCTGTTTTATCAACCAATCAGAGCGCAGAAATTTGTTATTGAACCAGAAAACATAGTCAGATCAAAGGGGGGGGGCTGGCGGACGCCCCCCAATAAAATTGCCCAGGCTAAGGTTTTTCTATCATGAAATATGATAGTTATGAGAAAATATATAAACATAAAAGTCAAAAAAATTTGCAATTAGTAACAAGACTTGAACTACACTCAAACAATGTCATAACATACAACAATTCAAATACAATTCCTTCTAAATATCTGTAAGATTTTTACAAGATCCAACAGCTGTAAAAATGGGATATATTGTATACAGTGGAACCTCAGATAACCCAACCCTCAGGAAACCGGAATCCTCACAATACCGAAACATTCTTGTGTCCCCGAATTTACTTGTTATTCATTAAACTAGTAAAAAAACCTCTTATCCGAACCCCAGAATTATGAAAACCGAACCTTATCCCCAACCCAATTAGTATATTTTGCCCTATAAATAACCTCAGAGTACCAGACATTCTCACCTGATTAATCTCATGTGTCATTTGTCAGATGGAAAATTATCAATGACATGATACTGTGTACATGTAATTATATATATCTATTGTTAAAGTAATAAACTGTAAAAATCATTGTTAGATTTGAATTGAAAGGCACTTGTTAATATGTTGTTAAAAGATGACTAATGAATAAAACAATTACAAAAATAGTTTGCTGTTATAACAGCAAATTCATTTAGTTTTTTAGTGTTTTACAATATTTTTTATTTTTGATCTAAATAACATGTACAATTATCACAGTCATATTAAACACAAGAAATATGTTTGTAACTCAAATTATCACAAATATGAAAACAAAGGTAAAAACAGCCAGCAGTACAAATATTGATTGTACATCATGGTAGACCAGCCAAATATAAAACTAAAAACCTCAGAACTCCATAAACCTCAGAAAACCAAACATTTTATTCAGTCCAAAGAGGGTTCGGTTTTCTGAGGTTCCACTGTATCTATAAACTTTTATCGTATAAGGATAGTTAAGGTTCTGTAAATGTGCCTGAACCCCTTAGAAATGAGCTTTATGGGTAGCAGAAACCCTGAACCCCTGGTCAAAGGTTTGTCCAGGATCCATAGGGGACCCTTAAATACAGGCCCTGGACCCTTAGTCTCCTTGTTTATTTCCCACCAACCCCCCTAACTTGAATTTTCTGCCCCCCCCCCACTGGAAATCCTGGATATGCCTATGGGAAACATATTTTAGCCCTGTTTACAGCAGTTACAAATTGTGTTAAGTGTTGATTGCTAGTATGTGCCCTTCCATTAATTAGCACGGAAGTGTGAGCCTCTCAAGGTGTTGTCTCTCCAGTACTGTAGGAAGATTCAGGTCTTCTAGCTTTACACCCACTTGCAGGCACTGGTTATGGGGCGTGTGCAGGGATAATCCTTGGTCATATTTTTAATGAGATTTTTTTTCTCCCATTTGAAGCATTTCCAGTTAGATGAGATTTTTCCAATTTCAATGGGAGATATTCTCCCATTTGCCAAAAATATGAGAATTTGAATTCATGGTATCAAGTTTTAATACTTCTTAGATCAAATCTACATCAATTTTGTGTTCATATGTCACACTATTTCCTGACCATAACCAATTTGCTGATTTGCATTAAGAATTTATGTGTCAGGAGGTTCCAGGTTCAAATCGTGGATGATACATGACTATGTGAGACCCTTTTATGAAAAATTGATATTGAGGAATAAAAAATGAACATTTTGTTGAAATTTATAAATAGGAGTCAATTTAGTGTCGGGAACCATGAAGAAATCTAGATCTAGATTGGGCTTTGTGAAACTGCTGAAAACTTTGCCTGAGGTCAGACAAACCTCTAATTCTTGTTTGACTGTATGAAATTTTATCTGACCAATTTTTTTTATAGTTTTATAATTTTTTGCAGTGTTTTATTTTTAATTAAGGACACATTATTCAGTAAATAAACAACTGAACTCTGCAGACATAAGGTCGGACACTCTGGAAAATATATAAGACCAGTCAGAGTTTGGTCTGAGATGTCTGTCGGTCAGGCAACTATCAAGAAGCCTGCTAGATCTTATCATTAATATTTGATTTTAATTTCAGGTTTCAACTTTTCATTTGTAACGATGATGCTAGTATCATTATTGTTGTTGCCCTATATAATGTTTGTCATGGGCGGGGAAGATTTTTATGAATTGCTAGGTGTTCAAAGAGGGGCTAGTGATAAAGAAATAAGAAAAGCATTCAAGAAGCTTGCAGTTACAATGCATCCAGATAAGAATGTTGTAAGTGTTATGAATTTTAAACTTTCAATAAAATCTGGGTTTATTTGTCATCTGCTGCCGATATCCCAGGAACTGGGGAAGGCAGCAGGCAGCTAGATCTTTATCATTTGATCTTCAATAGACCTTATTTAGAGAATCACTGTTATGTAGGTTGTATGTTTTAAATCAGCATTCACACACACAGATCATGAATTTCTTGGACGCCCAAATTTTACAGACGATGGAATGCTTATAATTGTGAATGTGTTGATACACTAAGTTGAGGGCATCACATGCTCTTATTGTGCGTTAAGTTTGACCCCGATCTGACCTTTATGCAAGAATATTCATTACAATGAATACAAATGTAGCATTAATGCTTGATACCAATTGGAAAAGATTTTCAAAGCTCGAATTTAATTATTACACAGGGTTTAAATATATATTAAAGCATACCTGCCAAAGTGTAGAATAAGTGTGGTATTGATTTTCGTTGGGATATGTGTAGATTATTATTAGATGCAAATATGAAAGGTCAGATCGGGGTCAAACTTTACGCACAATACCATCTCAGCCTTCTTGCTTGGAGTGCATTGATCAGTAACCATCTGTAATCCCCTGTATACTTAGCTTGGCACAGAGTAGACCAGTGGAAGTCTTGTCATGTCTACTATATTTCTATCCCACTTGTCCTTGGACAAGTAATATTGTTTTAGCTGTAAATTACAGATATACTAACTAGCAATTCTTCCAGGGCTCAAAATTAAATGCTGTCTGATTGCCCCTGACAACCTATTTTTGGGTTAGGGCAACTTGTTACTGCTATAAAACACTTAGTTCATGGCAAGTTAATTATATAGCTGTTTGTCCAACCTGGCAACTTACTTACTGGTAAATAATTAATGTCGAACCCTGTACTTAATCATGCTTGGGACGTAAAGTATGTGTAAATTTTGATTTAAATCATCAATATTTCATTTTGAGTATTTAACATCTGGGCAAGTGCATTTGTATCCCAGGCAAGTTGATTTTTATATTTCATTTGTCTGTGGACAAGTAGAAAAAATTTGGATATTACACACCCCTGACAATTCTTGAAGTTAAAGTGTCAAGTCCATATTCAGCTGACTTCAAAATGTTGTACAATTACCTCTGAATCATTAAAATCACCTTCAGGCAGGTGATCCCTGGACCACTCAAATCCTAAGCCTATGTCCTACCACTGGACGGCTTTCAGTCACTGCCAAACCAATCTCCATATACAGATATCCTGTGGAGCATTGTCGTACAGGATCTCTACTGTCTCCCTGGAAGGTCACATTGAGATGAACTCTGTGTCGACCAATCAATGTGTAGCTTTCATCTAGATGAAACACTATTAATAACATTTTGATTTCTTAATTTCTATCTTTAGACCAAGTTTTGCAAGCTAATTTAACAGAGGTATTATTCACAGTTTGTGATTGGACGGCTCATTTCAAATTGCATGAGGTAGATGATGTAAACAAGTTTTGTATCCTAACAATTTCGTTATGAATATTATGATGAGAAAAGGTCACCTGAACATGACCTTGTTTGAAATAGGCCAGATCTAAATTAGCGAGTAGGCGAGCAGAAAATTTTAGATCCGGTTTTAATCAGATTGCCGCCAAACAGACAGACAAATCCAATAAAAATAGAAGGTCCGCCTAGATCTGCAGTTTACAGGACCTACTGTCAAGCTATTAATTAGAATCTTATTCACACAGTTTTAATTTAACAAAATATGTTAAATCACTAAAATGTCTTGGGTCCTATAAATTTTGGTTTAGACTTGGTTCTGTAAAATTTTGATCTCCAATGTACCTACTGTTCAGTAATGACAAGTTTCTTGGTGACTGACCACTTTTACTACTGTTGTATTTGTAGGATGACCCAGAAGCCCATGATAAATTTTTGAAGATAAATAGAGCTTATGAAGTTTTGAAAGATGAAGACTTACGTAAGAAATATGATATGCATGGTGAAGAAGGGCTGTCAGAGGACTTTGGAAAGGGGAAATATGAGAGTTGGAAATTTTATCAAGAAGAGTTTGGTAATTGTATTATTCTTAATTTACTAGTAGTTTTGTTTAGTAATTGTATTATTCTTAATTTACTAGTAGTTTTGTTTGGTAATTGTATTATTCTTAATTTACTAGTAGTTTTGTTTGGTAATAGTATTATTCTTAATTTACTAGTAGTTTTGTTTGGTAATTGTATTATTCTTAATTTACAGGTAGTTATGTTTGGTAATTGTATTATTCTTAATTTACTAGTAGTTTTGTTTGGTAATTGTATTATTCTTAATTTACTAGTAGTTTTGTTTGGTAATTGTATTATTCTTAATTTACTAGTAGTTTTGTTTGGTAATTGTATTATTCTTAATTTACTGGTAGTTTTGTTTGGTAATTGTATTATTCTTAATTTACTGGTAGTTTTGTTTGGTAATTGTATTATTCTTAATTTACCGGTAGTTTTTTTTGGTAATTGTATTATTCTTAATTTACTGGTAGTTTTGTTTGGTAATTGTATTATTCTTAATTTACTAGTAGTTTTGTTTGGTAATTGTATTATTCTTAATTTACTAGTAGTTTTGTTTGGTAATTGTATTATTCTTAATTTACTAGTAGTTTTGTTTGGTAATTTTATTATTCTTAATTTACTGGTAGTTTTGTTTGGTAATTGTATTATTCTTAATTTACTGGTAGTTTTGTTTGGTAATTGTATTATTCTTAATTTACAGGTAGTTTTGTTTGGTAATTGTATTATTCTTAATTTACTGGTAGTTTTGTTTGGTAATTGTATTATTCTTAATTTACAGGTAGTTATGTTTGGTAATTGTATTATTCTTAATTTACAGGTAGTTATGTTTGGTAATTGTATTATTCTTGATTTACAGGTAGTTATGTTTGGTAATTGTATTATTCTTAATTTACAGGTAGTTATGTTTGGTAATTGTATTATTCTTAATTTACAGGTAATTTTTTTTGTTGGGTAGGGTGTAACATGCTGCAAAGTCTTGTATAGGTAATATGGCTGTAACTGGTCAGTCACTCAACTCGCCATTACTAGAAAAGCTTTATCTCTGGATTTAGCTGTTAACCAGTTACTAGGCTTTTTGATGTAGTTCAATTATTTGTCTGAAAGAAGAAATCAGCGAAAACAAATCATTAATTGTTTTTGTAGATCATGTGAGTAAAGACCCTGTATACGTGTATTTGTACAAAAGGAGCGGGCATGGCTGAATGGTTACAACATTGGTGAATGGATAGCCAGCTCCGCCTTAGTTCTAATCCCATAATTCACATCCAAGACCTACCTTGTTGTTTCCTGTTGCAAGAAACTTTATCCTACTCCATAGGGATTAATCTAAGTTTTAAGAACTTGTTTCACATTCAAACTAAAATAAATTAGTATCATTTATATGTAGTGTAGTTGATGGTTAGAAGTACATAACTAATGATATTTTGTTTTAACTCTCCAACTTTTAAATTAAAATATTGTATATAAATGGACAGTATACCACAAATGAACATTATAAACTCTGACAGCACTAATAATGTCCCGGGATTTTGTGGATCCTAAAAACTTGTGAGAAAATTCTTAGCTTGGGATTTCCATCACTCAGGATCCATGGAAAATTGCCTTGCTCTTGTGTGTATTTTAGGTATGTTTATCTCAATCTTTGTCTGCTGATCTGTGTCCAAAACTTTTTGTCTATTGTTTGAGAAAGCCCTAACATTAACCCTTTACTGGTAGCAACACTTGTGAAAAGTGGCCATTTTTTTACCTTAACATGCTAGGGCTATTTCAAGATGCTTAATTTTATTACTTATGAACAGACAGATAGGCAACTTGGCTAAGTTATTCCTGGGAGACTGCCTTTCAGAAAAACCAAGTTGAGCCCCAATCCCAGTTACCATGGAAATGCTGGGGTGCAACAACAAGGGCAAAAAATGCAATTTTCACCCTTTTTGAACCCCAACTTTGCATTTCATTCAGTTCTATTTTCCAAAATTGAGGTCTTAACTGCCAGTTCTTTTCAGTTACTGAAAACATGTTTTCTTACAACATTTTGCGCCATTTCACTGCACTCAATGACCTCTATTTTTTTCTCACAATGAGGGGTTCTGCGCCCCCTTCAAATCCCAGCAACAAAGGGGGGCACATACCCCCTTCGGAACCCCTCTGAGACATCTGTTGATGGGGGAGACAGGCGAAAAAGTCAAATTTTTGGGACAATTTTTCCTGAAGTGAAATTCACACAATTCAGTACAAATACACCAATTTATGGCTGTGGTGGCAATTTTGAAGGGGGGGGGGTCCAGACATGTAAAATGTGTGATTGACCTGTTTAGGGTTAAGAAGGAACCTCTAAATAACTGACTTAGGATTCCTATGGGATTCCTGGTAAAAGTAAGTGTTGAACTCTGGATAGTTAAGAATAAATGAAGCGCTGTTTATCATGCTAGGACATATATATTATTTCCTTTAGCAGGGCACTTGTTTGGCATATTTTTGCTCTAAATATGGCCCCTATTCCCCTCCAAAAAATTCCCCCCTGTCACATATAAAAATTGCCCTCGAAATTTAAGATAAAACAATAATATTACTTGTTCATGAACATTTTTGAGTACAGAGAAAAAAGATAGTGCAGGAACAATTTCAAGTCATTTGTTTCTTGTCATTCTTTGTTCTATGTGTAGCTATTCAAATCAATGGTAGAAAAGTGTTAGGTGTAAATATGACTGGTGAAAATTATAACTGGACGCATTTATGAGTTGACTGAAAATTTCATAAAATGTTGTCCTGAAACGATGCAAAATATCCCTTTCTGGGGGTATGGGTACCTGTCCCATAAAGTTGTCTAGTGCCATGTTTAGTTTATATTTTTTCTATTTCAGGCCTGTATGATGATGATCCAGAAATTATTACCTTAAGTAGATCTGATTTTGGTAAGTATAGTTAATATGAACTTTATTATTTTGTTTTGATTACAAGTACATTGTTTTATTTTACTGGTTGCCATAGAAATGACCATAATTTGTCTCCACATAGCATTAGACTTGATAAAGAAAGAACCACTGTTTGTTGAACTAAAATAATATAGCTTGTGCATAACTTACATCTCCAGGGTCATGGCTTACCCTGACAATAGTCTATATCTGGATTTCAAATATTAGGGTTTTCCCCTATGGTACGAACAAACTTTCACAGTTATAATGAAAACATGTTTACAAACACCAATAGGATTTAATTCATAGTTTGTGCTATTTAGCAATAATGTGTAGTTGTGTACCGACGGAAAACCCATGAATTTGAATTCGGGAAAAGGTCTATTGAGGAATTTGTTATCTTAATAGGTTTGCATTCTGTATTTTTTGTTAGTTTGGTTATACGCTGTAGCAACACATTGTATTGGTCATATAACAGCAATCAATGATTCAATCAAACTACTCACTGTTCCTGGAAATGTTAAAACTCCGGATTAAGCTGTTTACCAGTTAAAAAATACATATAATGCTATTAAATAATATTATTTATGTTATATATGGGGTTTTATAGGCTGTAATATATTGTTATTTGTCTATAATGGTGAAACAGATGTCGAAAGTACATATTATATTGTATTGATTTTAGACTTTATAAATAAACCACAGTTTTCCTGTGAATTGATTTTGCCAGTGCTACTACTTATGAATAATTCAAGTAACGGTAACAGTTGAAGCAGAAGTTTCTAGGAAACATTTACAATAGTATTTATTCCAAACCGGAATTTATGTTTTTTTCCATCTAAATAAAATTGTTTTGTTCCTGATTCATTCATGCAGAATGAAGTTTTTTTTACATATTATTGCTGAAAAGTATGCAACACAGATAAAATCCTATTGTTCTGTGTACACACATTTGTGTTTCAACTTTGTTCTTCATTAGTACATCTGGTATAAACAAAGTTTTACAGCTGAAAAAAAACCCATCAGCTGGAGTTCTAAATCAAGTCAATTAGGGACTATAGTCAGTTATCTTTCCCTGATAAAATCTGAAGCAATCCAATTGGTAAGTAGGTCCTTACAGTTGGAATCCTCGGATTTTATCCTTGAATTCCTATGTAAGGATAACAAAATATGTCATCTAATATCTTTCTTGTTATTTAAGATATTAACAGAAGTGATGAAATATAGATAGTTCTTTACCTTAAAAATACTTACCTTGAATTTCAAACAAATTAAATGATTAACAAAAAAGTAATTCAAGATTAATTTTGGTAAATTTACATTGAAAAGTGAGGGTAAAATCCGAGTAATCCAGCTAATAGGACCTACCTAATTGATGAGAATACAAGGGGAAATAACTGACTAAAGTCCCTTATTAAACTCAAAAGTAGTTACATTAAACTGTTTAATGTTATAAGCCGGAATTTTTAATCGAAAAAATTTCGGCTAATATTTTGGGGAAACCCGGGTGGTTGGGCGAGCGGGCATTTCTACATCTGCATGACTACATAGGGACGTAACTCTTAAAGATTTTTTTTAGTTATACCCCTTACTAAATTAATTTTTTTTAGTTCTAAATAAAGGTATTAAAATAAAAGGTGATACTAGATCCACTCAACTATGAAGGGATGTTACTATGGATTTATGTTTTAGAGTTATGCCCCTTTTATATATTAACAAATATGAATATGTAACTTGTTTGGCTGATTTATATCCTGTAAAAACAAAAACACTAAAAAAGTCAAGGGCTAGAAAAATATCAGCTTTTAACTTTATTTGTAAAGTGCCACACTGGATTTAAACTTATAGTTATGTACATGTATATGAATAGATAACACCAGTTTCAAATTGATTTCTACTGATACCAATCAACTTAATACACTCCTTTCAGGACAGAAGCAACTTTCCTAGAAAGCAGTCAACGTTTTCTCCTTATTTAGTCATGTTGATTGAAAATTAACCTTATAGATCAAAGAATAGATAACATTAGTTTCAGGATTTTATTTATTGATACTGATCAATTTGATACTTGAAGAGATTGTATCGCAGATGTAACTCTAGTATTATGATGATTTCAGCTACATATCTCAAGTTGTTTACTTCAAGACTAATTAAATCTTAATGACAGTTTCGATATCTTAATGTCCGCTTCGATATTCAAGTGGTTGAAGCTTGATCAGATATAACCTGATTAGACACATTACACTCTTGACAGAGTTTTAACCTCATTTGATTCTTTTAAGTGTCTTATAAAGTGCTAAGATTTGCATCTTAGGCATACTCCGAATTTTACAATTTTTCCCTGTAGAATTTCATTTCATTGTAATGACAGAAATGAGACAGTGTACTGCCTTTGATTCTATTGTTCTTTGTGCCTTGCTTGCTCCATTAATCTTTTACAATAAAGAATTTGATTTTCTGTGGCGAAATTAGGCATTGTACTGTTTTGAAGTACTCAATGATCAATGAAATAACTCACAGATATTTTACATGAATTATCTCACAAATATTTTACATGAAATATCTCATGAATATTTTTCATGAAATAACTCATGAATATTTTTCATGAAATAACTCACAAATATTTTACATGAAATATCTCATGAATATTTTACATGAAATATCTCATGAATATTTTACATGAAATATCTCATGAATATTTTACATGAAATATCTCATGAATACTTTACATGAAATATCTCATGAATATTTTACATGAAATATCTCATGAATACTTTACATGAAATATCTCATGAATATTTTACATGAAATATCTCATGAATATTTTACAAGAAATAACTCACAAATATGTTAGAGACACACAGCTAGCTCAGATGGTAGCACACAAGTCTACTGATCGAGTGGTCATGGGTTCGATTCCCAGGCGGGGCATACTTTCATGGAGCTTGGTCATAAAATTATTTCTACAGCCATTCTCCTTCCTACCAATGATTTTTTAATTATGTAGGGCAGTCGTCAGTCACTGACAAATGTATGCACTTAGTAGTTGGTTAACAGCTTAATTGTCGTTATATGAACTATAAAAAACAAACAAATATTTTACATGAAATATCGCACAAATATATTTATATTTATGTTGTATTTTAGAGTTGTCAGTAGAAAGTACAGATGATATTTGGTTTATAAACTTTTATTCACCACACTGCTCACATTGTCATACATTAGCTCCTGTGGTAAGTTTTGCTTTGTTTTCTCAGTTTATACCAATCTGATTAAAACCTCATCACCTACATATATGTACTCACTAATTTAAATCTGGCTGTTTCTTTATGAGGGTCACATTCAGGTGACCTTTTCTCATTATATTATATAACAGATTAATAATGTCTATTGATGTAAACAATGACAATCACATGAACGAAAGTTAAATGTATTCGTGTATGATAATAGCTGGTAATGATCTTTGAATTTTAAGATTTTCTTGGAAAACTGTGGCATGGTGTCTTAAAAGGCAGATGTCAGTTTTTAAGGACAGTGCCCTGCTGAAAAGGGCTACCGGGAGCACTGCAGTATTTACCTACCCTTCCACCAGGATGACAACTTCTCCATAAACATTATTAAAGGAAATTTGACATTATTGTCCAATTTTCATAAGGGTATAAAATTATGTGCTCTGTTAAGGATTCAGTCTGACCATACCCCTTTGGGGACACTAGATTAGAAATTCCAGCGCGCCACCAACTGAGTAATGGTTTCTCTATACATTACCAGGGCTTGAATTTAAGCTCACATACTCGCAAAATGCGAGTGGATTTTGAAAATTGCGAGTAACTTTTACTTTAACTCGCAAATTTTCGCGAGTTGAAATCGCTGCAAAAATATTTCTGTTCAAACTAATTATGCTCAAATCCGCATTGAAACAGTCAAATAGATAGATAGCATTAGTTAAAAGATTCACAGTACAAACATGTTTGATACTCTTTGTCTATCCCACAATAACCCCCTTGTTCTATCAGTAGTAATTTTAGTATTATGTTGTTTTTATATTGCATATAAATAGGAATAGTAGGAATAGTTACTATGCATGCCATTAAAATTGCGAGTTGAAATAAAATCAACTTGCAAAACAATTCAATTTTTTTTGTTACATTTGAGCCCTTGTATCACTATATATATATATTATGTTTACAGTGGCGTGAGGTAGGCCGAGAATTAGATGGTGTGGTACGTATTGGTGCCGTTAATTGTGAAGATGAATGGCAGTTATGTAGAATGCAAGGGATTCGATCATATCCATCGTTAATGATGTACCCAGCTGTAAGTGATAAATTTTAATATATTTTATAGTGGGGGGGGAGGGAAATTCCGGGATGGTATTAGATATATAGGTGAAACTGAAAAACTATATTTGTGTTGGTTTTTAGTTTTCCCTATATATCTAATACGATGCCGAATTTTAGGCCCCTGATCTCTGGATTTTCCACTACCATATTTCATTGCCCATATTTACTGTATACATGTTACATGTAATATTAGCTGGTGCAAATATTGGTGTTTCTGAGACATTTTTATTTTGACACATATTAGACAAAAATACTTCTTAAATTATGATTTTGATTGTAACTTTGTGGGGAAGAAATAAAAAAAAAATTGAAATTCTTTTTCTGCATACGAACATTTGATGTTGTATTAAGTAAAATGGAGAGTTACTTGATCAAAGTGACAGTAGCCTTACTTTGGTCAATAATTGATAGTGTTTTATTTTGGCGGTGTTTTAAATTTTGGGGGGTCAATAATTGGCTGTTTGACATAGTCGTCCCGAACCACCTTTATAAGACTCTATTGTACAGTATAATATCTGCAGAGCAGCCTTCTAATGAACAAATCCTCTGCACAACAACAGCTTTTGGTTTTTCCCTTAGGTAAAATTTTAATTGAATTTATCCTCTGTAGAGCAATAACCTCTGAACAGCAACACACTTTAGACCCTCCTAGTGGGTATAGTTTTTTACTGAAAACAAGTAAGTGATTAAATGGTTCTTAATCTATTGTAATACTGAACATGTAAGTTATTTATAGTGTGAACATCACAGCCTGGTTATTTGTAACCAGTGAGAGGGAATGAATTGGCAAGATTTGTGTAGAAAATTGAGTGGCCAACCAAGA
The DNA here is from genome assembly GCA_025267735.1 of Mactra quadrangularis. Classification (NCBI taxonomy): domain Eukaryota; kingdom Metazoa; phylum Mollusca; class Bivalvia; order Venerida; family Mactridae; genus Mactra; species Mactra quadrangularis. The sequence goes on along the minus strand of CM046297.1, from coordinate 22,821,969 downwards.
GTCACAGTATCTTCACCTTGGGCCACTCCTTAGTGATTGTCAACTCAACATGGTTTATCTTGATTAAATGTGGTTCTTCACTAACGTGTCAGGTTTTAGTCCAGGTTTTCCCCAATGCTCAAACCAAAACATACCAGGTCTGTACACTGGTACAGTGTGAACTGGACATAAGTGCGTGTTTAACCACTGAACCACTGTTCCTATGATTTGTATTACTAAAATATCTATTTTGTTTTGTTTACATTTACAGAGGGAGAAATACTATGGTGATAAGAGTAGAAAAGATTTAGTAAAATATGCTTTAAAACATACAAGAGTTAAAGTGTATGAATTATGGAGTGGTAACTTTAAAGACCTTGTTACAAATAATGATAATGAATTACCTTGGCTGATCTCCTTCTGTGGGGATGGTGGAGGTAAGAATAGTGTTGTCTTTTAACCAGGGGCATTGAATTCTTATTTTGGGCTGTCATGATATGCCAGAAGGGTATCGCGATATATATTGCAATTGCAATACGCTAGCAACCTATTGTGATACGTACCACGATATAATTTGGGTTTATATGCAACTACTTGAATCTAGCCTCTAGTCTATATGGTCGTTAAGGATTGTGGTATATGGTTTTGTTATGAAAAAGATGCTTAGACAGGAGGAAACAATCACCTCCTTAGCTGCAGAACATCCTAGTAATTAAGCTCCTGGACACCATGCTTGCTTCACAACTTCCTGTCCCGAAGTATTACTCATCAACACATTATGTACAACCAATCGAAAGCACCCGGTCAGTTGAATTCTTGTTCCTTAAGCTTAGATTGAATGAAAAATTGAAAAAGGACATTTTGCCACTTTTGTTTCGGGAAGGGAAGAATTTTTAGGTATTGCCACAGCTGCGTATTGCAATATACTAGTATACCTGTATATTGTGACAGCACTATTCCTATTAGTGCTTGTCTTATGGTCAGTTACTATCTAAAAATCGACGATCCTTCGCCTCAACTATTAGACATCAATAGTGACTCAAAACTTTTAATAGTCCTTACTGACAATTCTAGACTTTCTTAAATGTGAAACTTTTCTGAATTTTGTTACAATTCATACCTGCATGCCTACATTCAAGTATACACTGCCCTCAAAAATTTCCTTCACAGTACAAATAATTGAATTGCTACAAATTCCATGTTAATTTTTGTAGAATTATTATAACATTGTTTATTATACCCCCGCTTCGAAGAAGAGGGGGGTATACCGTTTTACCCTTGTCCGTGCGTCCGTGTGTTACAAAATTTCCGTCGCAGTTTTCTCAGCAACTATAACATGCAGCAGCCTAATACTTTGCGTATTGCTTCATCCCATAGTCCCATGTGGTGTAAAGCGATTTCATGCTCCTTGCTCATCTACTTCCTGTTTGTCGCATATTTTAAAATTTTTGCGGGGGTATCACTAGTGAGCATTAGCTCACAGATTTACTTGTTAGTTCATTATTCAAGTAATGGAAACACATTTTCTTTGGGTACATTTCCTTTTTGTGTTGCAGCAAATGTTATCTTTCAGCCTATAAACCATGATCAATGTATCACAACAAAACATTATCAAGTTCGGGATATTTTTGTAATTTCACATCCAAAAGACAAAATGTACTGATTTCAATGGCAAAATAAAAATTCATTCACAAAACTTTTTAAAACTCCATTGAGAACAATGTAAATTGTAAATGTGTGATGGAATTTTTGGAGGGCTGTGTATTACATGCACTTGTATCTATAGATGATTCAACTCCTTTGATTTTGAATGATGTAATTGTTAGCTGACTCTGTTATAGATGTGAAGTTCCTGGATACTTGCACCCGATAATACTATCGTTAAACTAAATCAAGTACAAATGTAAAAACTAAATTAAGCAAATCATGAAATTTGAAAATTTCTGAATTTCGAAAAAAAATTAGACTAGATTAAATTCATTGTTATTTTTACAGATTGTTTAACATCAAGTTCAGCGTTAAAAGTTGCTGGAATGTTGGTAAGATTTTAACTGAGTTTCATATACAGCTGAATTGTGACTTTTCCAGACATTATTTTCGACATCTATGGAAGTTCAACATAGATCTGCAGTCCTGACATTTTCTCCTATATACTCAATGTTAAAATCATAAGATAATTCAAAACTCAATTTTATGGAATTTAGTCTTATTACACAACTTTTCGTATTCTGTCAAACATAAAATCAATAATAATTTAATGCAATATTTCATTACCAAGCTGTGATCAAAAGTTTTTCACACCTCTGACTGTCCACCTTATTCAGTATTATTCATTCACTATTGTTTAATTTTGAAAACTTATGACGGATTTCCACAGTCGTGATCAGAGAACACAGTATTGGCTTGTCTTGTAAAATCTAAGCTGAACGTGTGTATCTGCTGTGTACCTAGTGTGATATGTCACATTTGTTTGCTTAAGTGACAAAAACATACAACCTTTTGTCCTTAGATAGTGGGGCAAGTGCTCTATTTGAATTCAAAAATTGTATAAATTTGGATTTTTTTTCTTTTTTTTCCTTTCTCTCATAAAAAGTTCTTTCAGAAACACCCAGAGGATATCTTTGTTTGGCTTGAATTAGTCTTGCTATTTATTATGAAATTTTGGTCATGCTTGTGTGGATGTTTTTTTTTTACTCCACTGTTGCGTTTTAAGGCAAAATATGCCAGACAGGATTCTTTTCTTAATATAGTATACTATAATTACTAGGGGTGTAACGGTTAACCGAGATACTGGTTAATATTGCAATACGACTTCTAATGGTTTTTAACCGGTTTGTTTTTCTCTGAACCGGTTTTTTAGTTATGTTCCATACTGATTGTTTTTATCAGAGTCTCGGATTTTAAATGTTTGAATAAATGTTAAAATGAGTTCGGAAACTTGAAATATTTTCGTAAAGTGAGAGAATAATTAATATCTTTGAATAACCATTCAAAACCTTTTTTTCTAACTTATTGCATAATCATTTGAAAATACATGTACAAATATCTATGTACAATGTTGATCAATTAAGACGATGCATGTGCATTAATTCATTCTATGCATGTATGTGCAAAGAACAATATGTATTGCAATATATTGCAATACGGTTTTTACCATATTGTTACACCCCTAATAATTACAAATTTTGTGTCTGGCACCTGTGGAAAAGACCTATTTTCGGCCCCATATTTTGGCAAAAATCACTGTGCATGTATATGATGATATATTTGTCCATGTATACTACAGGATGAGTTAGTTAATGTTGGTACAATGGATTGTCATGGTAACAATGAAGATTTTTGTTACACTGTAGGACATTTACATGGTACTGTATTCTATCAAAATGGTCTAGTCAAGAAAGGAGAGGGATTGGTAATTTGTTTAGTTATATCTCATGTGACCTGTTTACTAGCCTTATGGGATATCACCAGGTGACAATTTGCAATGTCACCCTCTGGACATCACGTATCAGCCTGCTTGATATCACCTATCGGTGCTTAAAGCAATGGGAGATTACTGTGTTAGAGTTTGCTAAAAACCGAGACCTGAGTTTAAACCATTGCAATTTGTTTAGTTATATCTCACGTGACATGTTTACAATAAAGCCTAATGTGACATCATCAGGTGACAATTGGCAATGTCACCTGATGGACATCACCTATCACCCTGCTTGATATCACCTTTTGGCCTGCTTTAAGCGATGGGAGATCACTGTGTTAGAGTTTGCTAAAAACCAGGACCCGAGTTTAAGCCATTTTATTTTAATTACCTCCCTTGTCCTGACTCTTGCTTTTTACCAAAGGACTGACTAAAATAATGTGAAAATGTCTTTATGTTCAGAAGCAAATGAAACAGATAAAGCTTCAGTTGACATTACTTGTCTCAGGTGAACATTCCGTTTTATCACTCTCTGTAGGATGTGATATTTATATATTGACATAATATTTTATAAAGCCTTAGGCCATGAATGTGGAAGTTTCAAGTTATGATACAATAACTCTAGGCTCTGTCTTTATTTTATTTATTTTATACTATTTGTTTTTTTCTTTGCTTCCATTTGCGCTGGAAATTCAGTCCAGCAAAAGAGATTTTTCTACTGGATTGAAGGAAGTTAACAAGGCCAAAAATCTCAATGAAATGTTAAAATATGCAGTACACTTTATCGATGTATCCTAAAATTAAATAGACAATTTAGAAACAAGTAATGATTTTTAATAAAAATGGAGGCTGTATAAAGTTGGTGGACTGTTGGACCACTCATGTTTTAAAAGTCACTGGTCCATTGGCTGAATTCGAAGACTGTACACACTAGGCAAGTTCTGCATTGGCAAGTTCTGCAAGTTGATCACTAGCTAGCGCTTTTTGAAAGTGATTTTTTGTAGCATAAGAGGTTTGCTTCAAGCTAGCAAATCCTAGATGGCGACTTTCTCAAACAAAAAGTTCAGAATTGCAACAAATGAAAATATCAAATCAATTATCTCCATGCTTATTCTATTTAACTGCTTTGATGAAATATATGCATTAAAATAAAAAAATATATATCTGTTTTCTTGAAAAAGTAACATGTTCCCTCAAGGGCCAGCCTTTTTGAAAAGAGCTGAAGTGTTCCGAATGATACAACTTGCAAGAACAAACTTTCTACTAATTGCTAGCTAGCGATTCAATTTGCTCAATTGTAGCAGACTGTTTGAAATCGCTAGGTAGCGATACAAAGCCCTCGCCTTGCGGAACGTGCCCTTTGTAGATAGTTTATTGTATTTTTCAGGAAATCACCACACTTGTAGCCCAGGAAGTAGCTAATGAAGTATTATCTCAACTCCCAGATGTCTTCATACTAGATGAAATCAAATTCAGGGTAAGTATTCAGAAACACAGTTCCCACCAAAAGTTGGAGACATTTTTACTTTGTAGGCATACTAAATAGCTGTATCCAAAATTCGGTATACATTTATTTTGAAGTGTTCTTTAGTTTTGCTTTAATTTTTTGTCATGGTTCTATTTATAGTGAAAATTTAAAAGTAGCTTAAAAATGTTATTGTATGGAATTGCATTGTGCAGGGTTTTGGAGGCTTTGGGATGTCAGATGCTGAATCTTATAAATGTGATGCATTCATGAAACTAGATTTCATTTCATCACCAACACTACTATAACTAGGGGATGTCAATATATATGTATATACAATGTATATATAAATTATGTGTGCATGTGTGTGTGTGTGTGTGTGTGTGTGATTATAAGCTTACGGCTAAGGCCACAACAATTTGATCATATGTTCTGCGGATTTTTCTGGAAAAAATGGGGCGAGCGAGCAAAAAAGAAAAAAGTCTTTATTCACTTGCTTTATATAGCGGTTTGACCAAATTTTTATGAGCGAGCGAGGAAATGAAAATATTTTTTTTTGTAAAAACTGTCAAAATTAAGGTGGGAGCAAATCCATAGAACATATGATCAATTTGTTGTGGCCTAAGTTTATTTGCAAATACAAAATACAAGATTCTTAATGGAGTGCTACACCCCCCCCCCCTCCTGCCTCTATTTCTAGCTTGGCATGGGGCTGTGTAGTGGGAATTTCCACAGACTTAGCAAAAAATGAAAATGATTTCTTACATGCTTTGCGATGAAATGCTGTAATATTCCATATAAATATATGATGAAAAAATCAATTTTATGTTTTAATTGTTTAATTTAAATTCAATTTAGCATCATTTTAGAAGACATCTGATGTAACAATCAATAAGGGACTTTAGTCAGTTATCTTTCCCTGATAAAATCTGAAGCAATCCAACTGGTAAGTAGGTTCCTACAGTTGGAATCCTCGGATTTTATCATTGAATTCCTATGTAAGGATAACAAAATATTTCTTTTAATATCTTTCTTGTTAATAAAGATATTAACAGAAGTGATGGAATTAAGATAGTTCTTTACCTTAAAAATACTTAGCTTGAATTTCTAACAAATTAAATGATTTACATAAAAGTAATTAAAGATTAATTTTGGCAAATTGACATTGAAAAGTAAGGGTAAAATCCGAGTAATCCAACTGATTGGACCTACTTATTTAAAGAACATACAAGGGGGAATAACTGACTAAAGTCCCTTATTAAGCATTAAAAAAATAGAATATTCTCCAACTTTAGGATAAGATCTTAGTGAGCTCAGATTACAACATTTTTTATTTGTGGCTACCCCATGCATGAAAACTATTGATGTACTCACTCGGTGAAATAAAAATCTATCTTGCACCAAAATGAAAAAAATTACCACTCTACATAAAAATTTATATTTCATGTTATTTAAACTTGAGTATGTTTTTATTTTTATTTTACACATTTTTTATGCTATATATATATTGTATCTTCTATTACAGGAAGTACAAGACAATATAAGGAATGGTCCTAATTGGTTGATACATTTTGTTGAAGGAAATGAAGGTCGACATTTAGAACTTAGAAAATTACCTGCTATGTTGAGTGAAATAAAGGTAGGAGTCATTTAATTTGGTATGTGTTTTATGATGAAACGAGGTATAATTCCATATTTTGAAAACACAAGAACTAAATGTAGCAGAGGTATAATACAGCACTTTAACACCCTTGCCTTCAAGCTAGCTGTTATGGTGACATGGTAGAGTGTCCACTTACAACTCGAGAGGTTGTGGGTTCGAATCTCGATTCCGACCATGGATTTTTATTGGGTTACAATAAAATACTAGCTAGCAGTGTTTTGCCAAGGAAGCACATTTGCTGATGCAGAATGGCATGTGTGAAATCATGTTTGTGAGCCTAATTGCTCATACATGTCCATTTTTACCTCACAGCAATGAAGCAATGTTGTTATATACCTGAGGTTTAGTCATAATTTGATATTATGTGAAAGATTAGTCTATGAAATTGGGATATAAAAGTGGGTGTCCGAACAAATCATTTTAAGAGCAACTGCTATATCTCATTTGCAGAATTTTGTTGCCCAAAAGAAATTGTTGGTTGCCTGAACTAAAAAATGATTGTCCAGGGCAGCTGGACACCCACTAATTTTGTAGACTGAAAGATACTTTGATTGTTGTGAAAGATAATGTCTTAAGGTTGCCATCTTAACAGACAAATAACTTCATCTTAAAGGGGGTAAATTTATGATATTGTGTAATGTTTGTGTTAAGTATCTTTAACTGAACACAGAGACACAATATGGATAAAAACGGAATATTTGTCAGTTTTTATTTCATTTTTAGAGCTCAGAATAATATTTTCACTTGTGGCTATGCCACTCTTTGAAAGTAAGTTCAGAGCTTGTTTGGCAAAATTAGTTGCTCAAGGAAATTAGCCGTGTCTCTATTGGTGTTTTAACACAGAATTTCTCAATCTGTTAGCTCAAATCTTTCCACTACTTCCAATGACTTGCAGTGTTAGAAATAAACAGTTGCTTGCTTGTCCTGCGTAGTTGAAAATCAACAGGGCAAGTTGGTTACAAAAGTAGCTGTTCCACCAGGCAAGTCAACATTTAGGGACTTAAAACAAATTGTGATAAAATTCATTATTTAAAAGTTTCCTTGGTTGTTATAAAGAGAAGTTTCTGGCCATGTGGAAGGATAGGTGAGTACTGGTTACAGACAAGGATCAAAAAAAGCTAGGTTAGGTGTGCTAGACGCTGTAAAATAATCTAAATTTATGGGTGAAAGTTTTCAGTATTAAACTGATTTTTGAATGTTGAGAATGAATTACTTTACATAATTCAAACGAAATCTGTCAGTTTCAGTATTTTAAAATTAGGTTTTTAGTGTTTTCGCAACTTTTACCCATGTAAATTATGTTTACAGGCTGTTAAACCCAGTGTATAAAAAAACGCAACTTATGTTATAAATCTATGTTATATTTTAGGTGGGACGTATAGATTGTCAAGTTATGAGAACCATGTGTAATGATCTACATATACATAAATTCCCTAGTTTTCTTGTATTTAAACAAACTGGTGGATATGAAATACATTATGGTAACATGTTTGCTGTTAAATTATAAAAAATATATCATTATATTTGTAACAATAGAGGCCCCCCTGTATCAGTGATATGACAATTAAGTTGTCCCCTTATTTTCTCAGCACCTAATTTTTTAACAAACACCGTTTTGGGAGGGCTGCCCAGCTAGCTCAGTTAGTAGCACACAAGTCTACTGATCAAGGGGTTGTGGGTTCAATTCCAGGGAGGGGCATACTTTCATGGAGCTTGGTCATAAAATTATTTCTATGGCCATTCTCCCTCCTACCAATGATTTTTAATTATGAAGGGCAGCTGTCAGTCACTGACGAAAGTATGCGCTTAGTAGTTGGTTAACAGTAAAATCTAGAGATTTAGCCTGTCCAGGAGGAGTGAGTAGGTTGACTGACTGTCATTATATGACCTATACAATGTGTTGGTACAGCATTAAACCCAACAAAAACAAACAAACCTGTCTGGGAGGTATTTTATTACATTCAGTGATAGGTATGGTCTACAGCTATTCTCCCTCCTACATTTCAAATCTAAATCATGTAGATCAGTTGTCAGTCACTGACAAAGTATGCGCCTTGTTACTGGTGAACGTCTAAATCCAGAGATTTGGTACAACTAGTGAGCTCAGAAAATGATAGCCCTGAAAAGCCCCTAAATGTGCACTTTCTGGCCCTAACTAAATATTTTGAAGACCCTAAATTAAGTTCAGAAACTATTTGGTTGGTTAATAATCAAAATCTAAATGAGCCCCTCATCATGACAATGATTTATGAAGCAGACTGTTAAGTAACTGAAGTATTATATTCAGGTAGCATTACTTGTTGAAAGTCACTGGAAATCACTTTAAAGGGAGTTAACTGTTGTTTGATTTTGTTGGTACTACAAATCAGACGCTTGTTTATGTCGTGAAAATTAAGCCATAAATTTAGTAAAAAAGGCCATGATAATGCCCTAAAAAGGTCCTAAATTTATGTATGAGAAGTCCTCTCTATGAGAAATATCTTCTATGTTTTTTTCTCACAGGTCGTGCTACAGCTCATGATGTTGCTGCCTTCGCCAGAGATGCTGTTGTTATTAAACTAGAAGCTTTAGGTCCTAGAGATTTTGAAAGTCATCGTGTTGGACCTGCAAGTAGTGAACCATGGTTCATTGATTTCTTTGCTCCGGTAAGTTGATGTTTTGTTGACTTTCTGCAACACTGCTTTGACACACTTTTTTTTCAAAAGTCTTTTTTTGCATCATTTTTTTTTAAATATACACATTTCTAAAGTCATTTTTTAAGTTTGGAAAAAAATTATGATATACATTCAAAAATAAATGAGTTGGCCTTAATAAATTGTAGGAGGGTCAAGGGGCCAATTGGTATTTTGCTCTATCTGAAAGAATATATTTTGTTTTTATGCACATTTTAGGCTTCCTGAATGTTCAGAAAATGAGAGCTAGAGCAGTGTTGAATTAATCAAACAAAATATAGGACTTGCAAATTTTACAAGTTGATTGTATTTCAACTCACAAAAAGTATAAAAACTCACGTTTTTACTTAAGTTTTTATTGCATTTTCTATGTACATGTATATAGTTGCAGCATTCTGGACTTTCATCAGATTGCCACTTTCACTCCACCTGTGCACTACTCCTTCTGGGAAAACTGTTTGACAGTACCTACTATCAAATTAATACATACATGTATCAATATAACTGTAAATTCAAATATTTATTGAATAAGGAATATAACTGGTTGTGAAAATTTGGTGGCCTTAAAGGTACTAGTTCACCAATTTGGTTAAGATAATCTATATTTTCAAAATACCATTCAGTGTCTGTAATTGAGTCAAAAAAATAATTTGTAATATTTTAGGACCAACTGACCTATAGATTGCAAGAAATATATAATAAAGTCACGAAATTGCGCTAAGGTTGTCTATACTGTGACATACGGAGTAGATTTTTACTACTTAAAAACACCATCATTTGTAATTGTATGTCAATTTGCACTAAAATTGTCATTATCTTATCTCTTATTTCTTGTTTCAAAAATGTTTCCAAACAATTTTGATAGTTTCAGAAAAAGTTGACGTTTAAGTTGAAATCTGTGAATAAGTACATTCATGGACCACACACATTCTAAAAGTCTTTACACTGTCAGAGATTTCGTTGAAGTCAGTCCTCTGGCTTAATTTGAAGACTTTGTTGTTTTTATCGTGGATGATTTTTATTTTATTATTTTTTTATTTTTATAAAACAGTGGTGTCCACCATGTATGAGGTTGTTACCTGAATTTAGAAAAACAGCCAAGAATTTTCGAGGTCAGGTAGTGAACTTTGGAACAGTTGATTGTACAATACATGGAGAATTATGTAGAATAGTAAGTACTGTATTTAATATATTTATTATATCGTCGACGTACCTAAGGGCACGTTCCATAAGCAAATCGCTAGATAGCGATTCGTCCGCTGGTACCCTCGATTTGGTGTCACATGGTAAATACTTTTGGTGCAAGAAAGGTACCAGAGGACGAATCGCTATCTAGCGATTTGCTTGCGGAACGTGCCCTAGGTTCGCGACTAACCTTGATTCGCGGCCATTTTTGTTTATGTTAAAACTGTCGCGAGATTTCGAAACCGAGGCTATAAACTGACGTCACGTTTATTACTGGGTTTACTCCTCCATCTCGATCTGTTTTAAGTGACATTTTATTGTTTTGAATGCTTAATACCGCGAATCAAGGTTAGTCCTGGATATATCTAGCTGGCATTCTATTATCATCAATAAATTGTTATATAGCCCAAAAGACTACATATACCCCCTCAAACTTTGTTTGGGGGTACATGTATATAGGAGTCAGCTTTTATAGTCTGCTCAATTTCTCTGCACCTAAATCTACCGATTTGATTCCAACACCTTTTTTTGCTCTGTGAAAATTACAATTTTGGTTACACGCCACTAAACAAGCGTTAAATGATATAGACTGGATATGACATCAGCAGGCCACTATCGTATCAATGGGCCACTATTACATTGTAACGGCCCCCTGTCAAACTATAATGAACTAAAGCCTGCTATGTTTTATATAGGTAAAGACATAGCAATTATATGTAAAGTATAATATACTGAAAGAAATACCTTTGTATATTTCAGTATAATGTAAGATCCTATCCAACTACTATCTTATACAATCAATCTGTACCACATCAATATCATGGACATCATAATTCTATGGCAATGATGGAATTTATTGAGGTAAGAAGTATTTTGTTTTGTTTTTTACACTGGGTTTAACACTGTGTCAACACAGTTGAATGTTATTTTTACAAAGGGCAGGGCACCTGTCCTAGTTTCCTAGTTTTCCTGGGCCCTTGTCTATAACCAGTACTCACCTACCCTTCCATAAGGTTGGCAACATTTTCATGTACTTTATTAATGGAGGAAAATTTAAAGTATTGTCATATTTTAATGGAAGGGTATAGCAGCCTTAAAAATCTATATTTGAAATCCCAGAGCACTACCAACTGTGCTGCAGACCCAGGTGTTGTTAAATTGTACATTATACTCATGTGAAGTTTACAGGACTGGTCTTGAAGTACTGGATTTGTTATATGAAAATACAGTAGCTACTAAAAGTTTGGAGACATTTTCACTTTGTAAGCCTACTACATAGGTTTTACAAAAAAATGTGATAACCATTTATTATTTTAGTTTTTCTTATTTTTTTGTTAATTTACTATTTGTAGTTGAGACTACCTAAGTAACTTAAAATCTGTGTTATAGATCTGAAAAAGAATTATACTGAATTTGATTTTGGAGGCTTTGGGATATCAGATGCTGAATCTTTTACTTGCAATGTTTTCATGATATCTTATTCCATTTAATTATCAAACTTTTTATAATTTATATATTAGAAATAATGTTTTTACTGAAAACAATCAAAGAATCTTTGTCTCCAAACTTTTGATGTGTTGTATCTTCTAAAATCTTGATATTTTTTTTACTTTAACTCATGGTTATATTCCTGTGACTGTTAGGCTTAAAGTTTATATTAGCTTTCCTAGCATATGGTGTGAGCTGTCATCTTTGGGGTAGAAATGAGTATAATAAACTTATTTCTTTCATGCTTTATGGTGAAACGTCACGTTATTTGATGAAAATAAACGATGAAAATATAAATTTTATATTCTCATTGCAGTGAAAATATAACCTTATATTTTCATCGTTCATGACGTCATATTAGACGATAAATGACGTCATCTTGTAGTAGAAATGACGTCACGTTATAATTTGTGTAAAATACATCAAATAAAACGCCAAACTAAGCATGAAAGAAACAGAATATTCGTCAACTTTGGTCTAAGAGGATTTTTATTTCAACTCATGAACTCAGAAAGTGACATTTTCACTCATGGCTATGCCACTCTTAAAATATGTTTTCTGAGCTCACTCGTTGAAATAAAAATCGATCTTACTCCAAAGTTGATGAATATCCTTTATGTATTGTTGGAGCAGTAGTCATCTCATATGCCTAGGTCAAAGTCAACGAAGTTGGGAATGAAAGTAGGTCAACCCTCTTTCATATATACATACCAGCTCCCAAAGCTAGGTCACTGCACACAGACTATTGACAGTTGTTTAATAACCTTTTCTGTGATATATTTGCATTATTTATACTTTTAACTTAGATTTTTATATATTTTTACATAATTTTATTCAGAAAATAGTTTTATTAATTTTTTTGTAATTTAAGTATAGACAATTTTTTAATTTTTGCTTTACATAAAATAAAGGCGTTAAATAAGATAGTATAAATTTTTGAAAGGGTAAAAAACAGTCAATCAAAGCAATTTGACAAACCAACTATAATTAATCACACACTTGACTTGGAACAGTGGTCCAGTGATAGACACACTCTAAGGGATCAAGTGGTCCTGTGTTTGAACCCCAACATGAGCACTGGTAATATCCTTGAGCAAGAACTTTACCTTCAGTTGTTTCTCTCCACCCTGGTGGAAATGGCTACAGTGAGGGATCACCTATCTAAAAGTGATTTTGGTAATCAAGGTAATGGTACAAAAATATAAAGTCTTCTGATCATGTGTATGGAAGCAGACTTTTAACCACACTTTAAGTATTTCATTTATTAATCTTACCTACATTTTCCAATCTTAAGATCCAGTCGCCTTTAACAGTCACTGATAATGATATTCATTGATAATGATGCTTTATTCTAGGACACGTTAAAACCACCCGTAGTAAAACTTAATATGGAATCGTTTGAACGTCTTGTATTAAATAAAGCTGATAATGTTGTATGGTTGATAGATTTCTTTGCTTCCTGGTGTGGACCTTGTCAACAGATGGCACCAGAGTGGAGACGACTAGCCAAGGTAAAATATTTGTGTCAATGTTGGTGTATATTACTCAAGGCACTTGTTTTGCATATTTCGGGGCCGGATATGGACCCCATTCCTCTCTCAAAGTCATGTTTTTTCTATTTCAGTTAAAAATTCCCCTCGAAATTTAAAAAAAATGAAAAAGACTCCCCAAACTATGTTTGTTATTAATATTACTTATTCACAGAGGCAGAAAACACTTTGTTTCATTGCTGTGGGGCACTAACATGATTTCAAAAGCACCATTTTGTTTCTGCAGGCACAAATGCATAACCTTTGCAAAAGACAGCATACACTTCTGGGCTTGACATCAACTTTTAAAGTAGGTTGGCCAGTTTGACACCCCATTGCATTGATGTCAACACAGGTTTTGACCCTAACTGTGTCATGGGACTCCGAGGATCCTAAACACTCTGGAGGAATCCCTGTGATTTTTTGAACAATTGCCCTGATTAAATGTAAATTTGAGTTTGATTTTCCATGAAATTTTTATCACATTTTGTGATTGCAAATGTGTATCTAAAATGTTTGGAGGAAATCCCTGATAATGTTCAGAAGGATTCTCTGAATTACTCACCAGGAATCCTTTGGATGCCTAATACAAAAAAGTGAGTGTCGAACCCTGCAACATTGGTGTATGTTAATGGATTGTATGTGGCTTCACTAACCTTAATAGGAACAATTTTCTACTCTAAAGGCACATTTGATTGACTGAACAGAAATTGTGCAGAACATTGTTCATTAATCATGTACTTTGAAACAGAAAGTTGTGAAACAAACATGGAGTCCAGGAGCTTGGTTGCTAGGATGTTCCTTAAGATGTGTTCTGTAACTTGGGAGTGATTGCTTCATTCAACCCTAACTCCAATTTATTGGCAAATCATGAACCTAAGATGACATACTTAAGTTTCTGCCCACATAAAATTTTCTTATTAACTCATTATATTCATTAAGTGACTGAATAAACTGAACCAGAGGCTAGATTATATCCTGCCACATTTTACATGATAACTGATTATGACTAAAGGTGTGGCTTTTTCTAATATCGTTTTGGAAAAGAAATGGACGTGGATGCCCCATTTGGCGCACCTATAGAATTTCAGGTGCACCATTTTGATGTTGCATGCACAAGTGCACTTCTTTGGCAAAACACTGCATAAACTTAAGGGCTCAACAATAATGTTTAAACTAGGTTGCCATATTGGACCATTTATATATTTTACTTACCCTAATCAATTTACTAGCTGTAACATGTTACCCAAACCCAAATATAGGTGGTTAGGTCAACAGGCCAACCCCTGATGTCAAACACTGTATACTTGGATGAGGCAACTATTTACTGTTAGTAAACATTTTGTTTGGGCAAGTATTATCTACGTAAGTAGAGCTGCTTGTTCAATACAGCAACCTCATTTTTAATTAATGTAGAGCCCTGCATTTGTACTATTTATAATATTTATATATATTTATAGTTAATGAAAGATACAAAGAATATATATGTAGGTATGGTAGAGTGTCAGGAAGAACAGATATTATGTTCTAGTCAACAAGTTAAATCATATCCTAATCTAAGATTATATCCTCAAAAATCTAAAGGTGGATCTTACTTGTAAGTATATACTTAATACTTTTTTTTGTGGCCAAGTGGTTACAACGCTGGACTGGTATTCATTGGATCACAAGCCCCATGTAGGTTTGAATCCCATCCAAAAATCAAAACGTACCTGGTTGCTTCCTTGAGCATGAACCTTTATCCTGCAAGCTCAGAACTTGGGAACCAGGAAGCGCCTAATAAACACCATAGCAACACATGGGGTAGGTCATATCATGGAGGTCAGTCAATCTACTGACTGTTTCTGTTTACTAGCATAAGTTACATGATTTAATATATTTAATCTGACTTCTATTTTTTTAATTAAAAACTCAACGAAAAAATTTGTCCCAAATTTCCCTTTTTTAACAAATATGTGGTCAAATCAAAGGTTACCCAAAATGATAGATAACACATTCATAAAAATGCACAAGTTTTTATTTTTCTATGATTTAATAAACCTACAAATTCATAAAAACCAGTCCTAGTTTGAAAAACTGTAAAAATATAAGAGGGACCACACATATAACCTTCTTATATAACCCAGATTGGCCTCAACTTCCAGACATGTATCTGAGTTTGAACCATATCAGATCAATTTTATCAGACGAATAACGGACCTTACTCAGTTATTTCCCCTTGTATACTCTTCAAATAGGTAGGTCCAATTAGTTGGATTACTTAGATTTTACCCTTACTTTTCAATGTCAATTTGCCACAATTAATCTTAAATAACTTTTTGTTAATCATTTAATTTGTTTGAAAATCAAGCTAAGTATTGTTAGGGTAAAGAACTATTTAAATTTCATCACTTTTGTCAATATCTTAATTAACAAGAAAGATATTAGATGAAATATTTTATTAACCTTACAAAGAACTTCAATGATAAAATCTGAGGATTCCAACTGAAAGGACCTACTTACAAATTGGATTGCTTCTGATTTTATTAAGGAAAGACAACCAACAAAAGTTTCTCATGAGTCATGCTTTAATAATTTTTCTGTATCCTTATTCTATGATTATTTCAGTACGTACAATGGTTGGCATAGAGATGCAGAATCATTACGTGCTTGGGCGTTTGATTTTCTACCAAGTAAAGTGGAGACTATTACATATAATAAATTTGAAAATACAATAGTAGCTGGTAAAGAGGCTTGGATCTTAGATTTCTATGCTCCATGGTGTGGACATTGTCAAGTTTTTAAACCAGAATTTGAAAAAGTTGCTAATGTAAGTTTTTTATTATATATAAAATGAGAATCTTTATTTTTGATATTTTTGGTCAAAGTCTAAATCTTAAAAAATAATTTCAAGCCCTTTGTGTACAATTTATATTAATTTAATATTATGTTTAACTTTATCAAGATTGTACTGGTATGTGTAATTTCATATACAAAAGAGAGATACACTGATCGCTTATTGTAAAAATTAAAAATAATTGAACAATAAACTGCTTTTACAACTTTTTGAAACTTGATTGAGTTCAATAAAAATTGTAAATGTATGAACAGGGCTTGGATTGAAGCTCACATACTGGCAAAATGCGAGTAGATTTTGAAAATTGCATGGAATTTCTATTTTAACTGGCAAATTTTCTTGAGTTGAAATCAAGGCAAAAACATTACTGTTTAAACTAATGAGGCTTCATTCAGCATTATTAAGATCAGATAGATCGAAAGTATCAATTTAAGATTCAGTGCAAAAACATGTTGGATATTCTTTGTCCATCCCACAATAACGCCCTTGTTCTATCCATAGTTAAAATAGCATTATTATAAATTAATAGCAACTACATGTACTTGTATGTATGCTATTAAAATTTTGAGAAAAATATGTGAGTGATTTCTTTTCATTTTGTAAGTTGAAATAAAATCAACTCACAAAATTTTTCAAGTCCAATTTTTTATTAATTTAGCCCTGAGTATGAAGTAAGTTTTGGAGGGCAGTATATGTATGTATGTATGTATATGTATGTGTATGTGTATATATTTATATTACAGAATATTGAAGGCGTGGCTAAAGCTGGTAAAGTAGATTGTACACAAGAAAGAAGATTATGTCAAACTGCTGGAGTTAATGCATATCCTACTGTTAGATTTTATCCTGGTTCTTCTGACGGAGCTAGACAAGTAAGATAAATATATTCAGCATCTGCTATTCTAAAGCATAAAACACCATGTTCAATGTACAGTAATTCTTCGCCATAACTTACTGGTAGCTACTTATGTAGTTTCAACTTGAGCTAAAACCATACCAAAAAATTAAGCTATACTAACAAGCATTGATAATAAACAGGTATCATTCAAGGTTTTGGAAAGCTACTGTATTTAGTAGGCATATAATGTGAAAATGGTACCAAACTTTTGGTGTGCACTGTATTGGTAGTGTTAATGGTATTACTGTTACCTATTTTTTATCTGTATTGTACTGTGTATGTAATGGTACGACTCTCTCAATAGAAAATTTGAACTTACAAGTATTATTATATTATATTTTTCAGAATGCATATGGTTGGGACATAGTAAGTCAGAATGCTGATGAAATTTCAAACTTTGTAAAACAGAATACACCAAAGGTAAACTGACTTATATGTTTAGTGGGAGCCATGTAGGAGCAGTGGTCCAGTGGAAGGACTGGTGCTTATGTGATCGAGAGGTCCCGGGTTCGAGCCCCATTTGGGACACTGCTGATTTTCTTGAGCAAGAAAGTTACCTACAAATGTTCCACTTCAATCAGATGTAAATGGGTTATCTAAGGGTACAAGGAGATTTCAGTGACCAGGCTGAATATGGGCCTGTGGCCTTGTAACACTTTGAAAATAAAGTAAAAATAAATGAATTCTTTCACACATTAATTAAGTGTTGTAGTTTATTTTGGCTTTATAAAATAATTAAACAATGTATATGGAAGCAGACTTTAAACTGCATTTTGACTTTAACTTTAGTGATTTGATCTAACTCTAAATGTTCCTTTATGTATTTCCTCCAAACCTATTTGGCGTGATATGACCGTTTTGTGTTGGTGTGCCGTAAAAACCAAACAAACAAACCCTCCAAACCTAACCTGGCAATATTCATACATTCAAGTTGCATGTACTAGGGTTTCTGGCACTGTATACTATTTTAAATGTCCTGATGGGGGTCACTGGTTCCAATCCCACCCTGGGACCCTTCCATGTAAGTTTGACAACATTGTCAATTTTACTCCATTAATAAGGTATATGGAGAAGTTGCTGGTCTTGTGGAAGAGTAGGTGAGTACTGGTTATAGACAATTGTTTAGGAAAGCTAGATATGGTATTTTATAACCTAAATTGTGTTTACACAGTAACATACAAGTCTACTGATTAAGAGGTTTTAGGTTTGATTCCCGGTCAGGGCCTACTTTTATGGAGCTTGGTCATGAAATAATTTCTTAGTTCATTCTCCATTTACCAATTATTCTAAATTATTTTGGACAGTTGTCAGTTACTGACTGAAGTCTGCGACTCATAACTGGTTTACTACTACATCTAGATATTAAACCTTTCCAGAAATGGTGAGCAGGTTGACTGATCGTCCTAATGTGACCTATACAATGTGTTGCTACTGTGTTAACTTCAACAACAACAACAAATGGAAAAAAATGTTTGTTTTTTTTATTTTCAGAAGAACAGAGTTACACAGAAACACGATGAATTGTAACGATCTCAACATATATTGTTTATTATAAATATACCTGTGACTACCCTGTGATCTAAACCTTCATTTCATTGAACTATTGTCACTGTTCATGCTATAGTAAGGTTGAATTTTTCCTTCAAGTAACTATTTCTGCATAGTGAGGTGCATAAAAGGGGCAGGAATGATAGAATAAGGGTAGGGTGCATCACCCTGCTATTCAGCTTTAGAATAATAACTACTGTTAGACATTGTGTTATTAAAACTTACAAGAATATAAACAACTGACATGGTTAACTGTGTCATTTTTTTGGTTGTGTCCTAAATATGCTCAAGATTTAACTCTCTACATCATCAATGAAATAATTGCAAGAAAAGACCCAAGAAATGCACCCTAGTGGAAACATTGTAGGACATCTGGATCATCAACAGCTGAATACTAAGTTTTTGTTAATGCGTTGAATTATGTTCATGTATTTATTTTATTAGTGTTTTTAATTTGTGTTTACAAATATTATACAGTGCCACCAAAATCATCTTTACACTTGTATAAAAGTTGGGTTTTCATGAAAAATTACGTTTTATTTAGATGAGCATACTCATTGAGGATAAAATAATGGACCCCAACATTTCAAAAGAGAGTAATGATGTTTCATACAATTGTAATTGCTATACTTGAACATGAATCTACAGATGTGGTTTTATTTATCATAAGTATTGATAAAAAAATAAAAACCAGTCGCACATTTACAAAAGTGTAAAGCCACCCGGCTAGCTTAGTTGGTAGCACACAATTCTACTGATCGAGGGGTCGTGGGTTTGATTCCTGGGCAGAGCATACTTTCGTGGAGCTTGGTCATGAAATTATTTCTACAGCCATTCTCCCTCCTACCAATTTTTTTTAAATTATGTTGGGCAGTTGTCAGTCACTGATGAATAGTATGCGCTTAGTAGTTGGTTAACAGCTCAATCCAGAGATATAGCCTTTCCAGGAGAAGTGAGTAGGTTGACTGACTGCCGTTATATGACCTATACAATGTGTTGCTACAGCGTTAAACCCTCCAAAAGAAACAAACAAAAGTGTAAAGGTCAAAATGGATGGCACAATTTATCATTTACCATCACTGTATGATACTTTGTTGCTTTGAAGACTGCTGAATTTTACTTTTATTAACATTTTGTTTATATGTATGTAATGTGAAACATTTTTGTATTTTACTGAGCTTGATGGGTCTACATTTTAGTTGTATAGTTTGTGAGGCTCTGATATTTCTTATAAGGATTCAAGTCCTGATTGTGAGTAAAAGGGTTGTTAAAGTGTATAAATCTATGGTCCAGGAAAAGCTAGGTTAGGTGTACTGGCCCACATAAAAATATCCTAAGTTGTATTGACATGGCATCAAACGCAGTGTAAAACCCAGTCTTCTTTTGGTAGGCACTGTATATAATATTGCATGGGTGAAAGTTTTCCGGACTGCTCCTGAAGTTCGGGATTTTCGAAGACCTCGGTGATCATTTTTCCAAACCGTGTAAATCCGTTGAGATTTCAGGGGGGGTGGGGGTATAGGCCTACCTCACCCCTGACTTTGTCACAGGCATGAGCTTTTTCAGATTTTCGGCGGATTTCCGATTTCTTTTACTTTTAAATTGTTGAAACGAACGTAAATTCCAGCAACTCGATCAGTTTTGCGATTTATTTTTTAGTAACATTCATCATTGCAAGGAGCGATTTTTTATGGAGATATCTCGGGGCGCAGAATTTTCAGGATTCTCAAGATTTCTAACTTTCACCCATGATATTGTATAAATTTTGTAAAGTGCCACTTTTTTACTTGATATAAAAATTATAATTATTTCCCTTTTATGAATTGGAATATTTCTTGCCATCTAAAAGTGATAAAATATTAGTGCGTAAACTTTTATTTTTTAATACTTGCTTGTGATTATGTTTTTGTGATTTTTACATATAACTGTGCCATGTATACATTAAAAACCATTTTATATTTGTTAAGTTAGAGATAACTCTTAAAATCATGTAAGATTTGAGATAATGAACTAATGAAAAAATACTTGACACTGTAGCACTGTGAATACATAAGTATTACTTGAATGCTTGAGTACCTGGTACTATATCACAGTTGGTATGGAGCTTAGATTTCAAATTAAGTGTCCCGATGCGGGTATGGTTTTGAATCTCGTCTTAAGCCATTATATCCTTCCTTGAAATTTGAGTTTGTCAAACATATCTTAAAACACAGGCTGTCAGCTTAAGAGAGTTCTCCCTCGCATGAGTTTTATTGTATACTACACATGTTTATTTATGTTAATACAGTAAAAAATGAAGGAGACTCTTTTCTTTCATGCTTTACGTGAAACGTCACGTTATTCAATGAAAATAAACGATGAAAATATAAATTTTATATTTTCATTGCAGTGAAAATATAACCTTACATTTTCATCGTTCATGACGTCATATCAGATGATAAATGACGTCATCTTGGAGTAGAAATGACGTTACGTTATAATTTGTGTAAAATACATCAAACACAATGCAAAACTAAGCATGAAAGAAACAGAATATTCGTCAACTTTGGTGTAAGATGATTTTTATTTCAACTCGTGAACTCAGAAAGTGGCATTTTCACTCATGGCTATGCCACTCGTGAAAATATGTTTTCTGAGCTCACTCGGTGAAATAAAAATCGATCTTACACCAAAATTGACGAATATCCTCTATATATGCCAGCAGCCTGTGTTTCAAAATGTTCATTTTATTTTACTTGTTAAGTACTAGTCATTAAAATTGTGTCAAATATTTTATTTACTTAATATACAGTGCCATCCAAAATTACCTTTACACTTAAAAAAGCTGGTTTTTCATTAACACAATTAAATCTTATTTTAGATAATTATGTTTATGCCTTGGTAAAGTTATAATATATTGTAACATTTGAAAGAAGAGTAATGATACTTCATACAACTGTAATTGTTATACATGTACATGTATCTGAAAACATGTTTTAATCTATCAAGTATTGGTAAAAATTTAAACATAAATCATACATTTACAAAAGTGTTAAGGTATTTATCGATGGCACTGTATATGTAACGTTATTTTTTTCAAATTCTATCTTGTATTGTGAATAAATTTAAATCAACTGTCTTTGGTACATACATTAACCCTGCTTATTTGAATGGATAATGAGTACGGACGTACTGCAGTGTGTATTTAAATCAGTGGAGGTAATGTATTAACCAATGGCAGTTGAATAAATTTAGCAGTACAATATTGTTAAAAATGTGATTAAATTTTTATATTCATATTATGATAAACATCGAAAAACCAACTAGCCTTGGATTACGTCTTGTGGATTCTCTCCCTTGTTTGTCTGAACCATGATTCAGAATTGGTGAATGGGCTATTATTTGATTAGGGATGTACATAGTTGGTGAGTGAATAAGAATCAGGACCTTATTTGAAAAAAAATAAACCTTTATGAAGAGTTTTATATTGTTGTAAGTCCACCAGGAGACCTTTGTACTGCAATCTGATTAAAACCCGATCTAAACCTTTTCGCTCGCCTACTCACTAATTTAGATCTGGCCTTTTCAAATGAGGGTCACGTTCAGGTGACCTTTTTTCCATTATTATATTCATGATGAAATTGTTATGATTAGTAACGTGTTTACATTGTCTACGTCACGCCATTTGAAATGAGCCGTCCAATCTCAGACTGTGAATAATACCAATGTTAGATTAGCTCGCAAACCTTGATCTAAAAATAGAAAGTACAAAATAAAAATAAAGGTTATCTCGACGTGACCCTCCATTGAGATATTAGAGATCCTGTACGACAAAGCTCTACAGGATATCAGTTTACGGAGATTGTTTGTACTGAAGCTACCTCTGAAGTCCTGGGATGAAGAGTCAGGGGGGAGGGTCACAGAATGGAAAAAGTCAAGGTCATAACTTGTACTTATGACTATAGGGACTAACTCAAGAGTTCTAGATGTCTTCCTGTACCAAAGGTTTTTTATTGTTGGTTGTTATAGCAACACTTTATTATGTGATTTTAATATTTAAGTATTAAGAGGCCCAAAAATCTTGTGTTTAGGGAAATTGTCTGAAAAAGTAAGGTAGGGTTGGCTCAATTTTTTAAGAGCCAAATTTTCATGTCAATATTTCTGAATGTAACATTGAAAAAAGGATCTCTAGGGTCAACAAGATTTGCCAGATAGGGTTAGGTTGGATTGCCCTTAACGCATTATTTTTTGGGGGCTGGTTATACATGTATGAGGTGCTGTTTATTATTACATGTATATGATTCCTAGTATATTATATCATAAGTTCATTGTAGTGAGAAAATTTGAGGCAAACATACACCTTTGATTGTGCTCATGGTGACTACAACATGTGACTATGACATCATGAATGCTTGCTACAGTTTCAAGAAGAAAAAATGAAAAATTTGCCTTAAATAAAATAGATTTATAGAGCTCTTAGTATTTTTATTTTTGTTATATTTTCATGATACCTATGCAAGGTATACTATTTATTGCGCATCACATATCCAACTCTAGTTTTAAACTTTTTGCAAACACCCTGGAAAACTCATGAACATTTTCCAAATGCTAACTATTTTAAGAAAACGGCTATAACTTGACACTGAAGCATGATGTTCAAAAAGGGAGGATGTTCGTAGGTTTTCCAGGGTGCATGCAAAAAGATTCAAACTGGTGTTATTGTTTGCATCAAAGACAGTTGTATAAAATTTAACAATATTCTAATGTAGGAAGTATACAAACTATAGCACTTTTTATTTATATTCATATTTGAAGAGAAAGAAATATACTGTATGCATTTTGCTACTTTTTTGTTGCAATGAATTTTCTCATTACTTTTTTTGAATCCATATAATTATGTTATATCTTCCTTAGGTTGTTGTTTTTTTCTAATATTAATAAAATAATTCTCATGCTCACTATTTACCCAAAGTTGTAACGTTTATTTTTTCTTCTTTTTTGTGATAGTGCCTTTAATTTTCCAGAGATATTTTTGTTGTAAACTGGTGCTGGGAGTATTTAGTTTTTTAATATTAAATTGGCAATTGCTATCTAAAGCTTTTGTGATAATGTTGTAGCATACAAGTTCTACTTAACAGTTTTGATTCAAGCTAGCAAATATCAAAGATAGCGACATCTACAAACGAAAGTTCAGAATTGTAAAAAAAAAAGGAAATATATGCTAATCAATTATCCACATGTTTAACTAACTTTATAGAATAAAGAAATAAATCTTTTTCTTTAAAAAAAAAATCATGAAATGTAATATGTGTAAATGTGTATGCTACATAAAACTTGTCCTAACTTAGCTCAGTTTGTTTAAATACTGTACATTTGCATTATATCTATTACAGTGATATTTTATTGAACATATTCTATTGTTGAAATAAATTATGGTTTTAATTTGACATTTTGTGTTGCTTATTTTTATTGTTTGTTTTTATTATACAATACAGTTAACTTCCTCTATTGGGACCATCAAAATTAATGGCTATAAAAGCTATGTAGTCTTAATGTAGGGACCCCATTTCATCTCAAATTAAGCATTTTTGACTTAAAAATCATAAAAAAATCACATGATTTTTGCAAAAAACAAACCCAACAAGATAATCATTGTAATAAAGGTTTGCTGTAAGAGTATTTTATCTGGAACTGTAGTTATATAGATTGCATTTTGACTGAATCGGCCTGCCCAGCTAGCTCAGTTTATAGCGTGCAAGTCTGTTGATTGAGGGTTTGATTCCGGGCTGGGTATACTTTGGAATTTGTCATGAAATAATTTCTACGGCCTTTACTCTTACCATTTATTATAAATCAGGCAGAGTTGCAGTTATTTAAAGTTTTAGCCTTTACAGGAACAATGAGTAGGTTGGTTGACCATTTTATTGTAAGCTATACAATACGTTAGTTTGGTGGTAAACCCAACCAAATTAATAAAAAACTATCCCTATCACTGAATGTGATAAAATATCTCTCATGGGTCTTTGGCAGGAACTTTGGTGCTGAGAAAATGAGCGGTCTTAACTCTGCAAAAAACCAATGAACCATAATCAAAATGGGATATGCATATGCCTGCTTGATACCTAGTCTATGAACAAAGTTTGAATAAAATCTGTGCAATGTTCCAAGAAATTTGTAGGGGAGGTATATTTTAGTAGGTTAGAGTTGTGTCCCTTCAACTGTTAATTTTTGCTTGTACACTATTGCCTGTATTAAAACCTAGGAAACAACTAAGTTTTAGTTTACCTCTAATCATACATTAAATGAATTCTGATTTTGATATTAAATGATAAAACATGTACAAAAAAACCAGAAATAAAGCCTCTTGTATGTTATACATGTCTATAGGAGTCGTGGTCCAGTGGTAGGACACACACTAAAGGATAAAGAGGTCCAGCAAGAAATTTACCTACAATTGTTCCACTCCACTAAGATGTAAATTGGTACTGTGAGAGATCACCTGGTGTAAGGAGATTTCAATGATCAGGAGATATCGTACAAAAATTGTTAAGTCGGATTACGTGTATGGAAGCAGACTTAAAACTGCACTTTAATTTACATACAAGATACCCGATACAATACCAAACCAGCAAAGATACTTTTAATACAGTTATATTAATCATTTACATGTATATATTGTTTTTGAAAGTTAGGGACCGTCTGGCAACTTTGACATTGATATATGTATCATTAAACGTTGCTTGCAAGTAGGCTATAGCAGATGTTTCTTTGAAAATATATCCATCTGATATTTTCAAAGAAATATTCAGTTAAGTACATTTTAGTTCCCAGAAGTTATCACAATTCTCGATCTATCCTTGGTAACTTCTGGGCACTAGAATGAATTACGCGTGTTTCATCCAGATATATAGCCACTCAAATTGTAGTTTATTTAGTACGCAGTATTAAGTATCAATGTATACATGTATTTTAGATATGAAATATTTTAAACTGGTATGATATTTATCATATATACAGTGCCATCCAAAATTACCTTTACACTTAAATAAGCTGTTTTTTCATTAACACAATTAAATCTTATTTCAGATATATTTATGCATTGGTAAAGTTATAATATATTGTAACATTTGAAAGAAGAGTAATGATACTTCATACAACTGTAATTGTTATACATGTACATGTATCTGAAAATATGTTTTAATCTATCAAGTATTGGTAAAAATTTAAACATAAATCATACATTTACAAAAGTGTAAAGGTATTTATGGATGACACTGTATATATCAGGTCCCGGGTTCGATCCCCACTAGGGGCACTGCTAAGTTCCTTGAGCAAGAAATTTACCTACAATTGTTCCACTCCACCAAGGTGTACATGGGTGAGGGATCGCCTGCCTGAGGGTGTTTTCAATGATCAGGGGTTATCGTACAAGATTGTAAAGTCGGCTTAACATGTATATGAAAGCAAACTTTAAACCGCACTATAACTTTAAATCAGAGGAATACATGTAGGCGTACGAATAACATATATCCAAGACATCAAAATGGCCCGACAACAAGTTCTCCATATATTAAGCTGCCTGAAAAAGAATTCATTCTGGCCACGTCGCATATATATTTACATTGACATAAATACATGATAAATACGACATGAGCAAACATTGGTTAATCACAGGAGAACTAAAGACATCGTTTAGTATTAATGATTAAATGCATACTATCACATTCATAATTATATTTTTTAACTTGTAAAGGGACCTAACTTCAAAACTTTAGTTACTAAACGTTTGTGTATAGAACAACTATTCTGTGGACCGTATTTCGTGTACCCTTAAGACGTCTTAGGTCTCGCACAGTAAACGAAGATTTGTTTGTTAAAAGTCGAAACCATCAAAAAAACTTCCAACTAGAGATTTAACCTTTCGAAGAACAGCGAGTGGATGGGCTGATCGCTGTGATATAACCTATACAATGTGTTGCTACGGCATTAAACCTAATAAAACACACCAACAAAATGTCTGAATTTTTTCCTAAATAAGTGTACGACTTAGGGCTCCAAGGACTAAATATTACTTATATATAAGTTATAACTAAGATAAGTGGAATGATTACTGAAATTGGTAATTGTTAATTGTTAATAAAAACTCCTTACCTTGAACAATATATTACTAGGTATCAGTCCCAGGCGTAGCTACAATTAGGCACAGGCTACTCTACCTTCATGTACTGTTATCAGGTTAGTCTGCACAGATTATACTGCTTTCATATTCAGTACCAGGTCAGTCTGTACAGGCTATACTACCTTCATGTACTGTATCAGGTCAATATCCACAGGCTATACTACCTTCATATACTGTATCAGGTCAGTATGCACAAGCTATATTACATTCATATACACGTACTGTATAAGGGCAGTCTGCAGAGGCTATACTACCTTCATGTACTGTATCAGGTCAGTCTGTACAGGCAATATTACCTTTATGTACTGTATCAGGTCAGTATCCACAGGCTATACTACCTTCATGTACTGTATCAGGTCAGTCTGCACAGGCTATACTACCTTCATGTACTGTATCAGGTCAGTCTGCACAGGCTATACTACCTTCATGTACTGTATCAGGTCAGTCTGCACAGGCTATACTACCTTCATGTACTGTATCAGGTCAGTCTGCACAGGCTATACTACCTTCATGTACTGTATCAGGTCAGTCTGCACAGGCTATACTACCTTCATGTACTGTATCAGGTCAGTCTGCACAGGCTATACTACCTTCATGTACTGTATCAGGTCAGTCTGCACAGGCTATACTACCTTCATGTACTGTATCAGGTCAGTCTGCACAGGCTATACTACCTTCATTACTGTATGAGGTCAGTCTGCACAGGCGATATTACCTTCATATACTGTATCAGGTTAGTCTACACAGGCTATACTACCTTCATGTACTGTATCAGGTCAACCTCGTTGCGCACAAGTGATTTTTGTGTAGTTATGTTGCTAACTATCTAGGGCACCTGAAAAACGTGTTTAAACACCAAACATACCACGTTCAGGTACCGAGAAACCCCATGCAAATCTCGGGACACCAGGATGAGGGGCGATTTTGGGGCTCCGTAGCCAACACGCATCTCAGTGCGCAGATATGATTTTTGTGCAAATAGGTTGCTAACTACGTAGGGCATCGGGAAAATGTGTTTAAACATGTAACAGTAACACACTACAATCAGGTACCAAAAACCCGTGCAAACCTCCGGAAACCAGGAAGAGGGGCCTATTTTTGTGGTTCTATTGCCATATATAGCCATATTGTACGGTATTATTTGTGGCTGTGTTGCCAAGGCGCACCTTGTTGCGCACCTGTGATTTTTGTGTAGTTAGGTTGCTTAACATCTAAGGCACCTGAGAAACGCGTTTAAACACCACGTTTTGGTACCGAGAAACCCCATGCAAATCTCGGGACACCAGGATAAGGGGCGAATTTTGGGCTCCGTAGCCCACGCGCATCTTAGTGCGCAGGTATGATTTTTGTGCAAATAGGTTGCTAACTACGTAGGGCATCGGGAAAATGTGTTTAAACAAGTAACACACTACATTAAGGTAGCAAAACACGCGTGCAAACCTCGGGACACCAGGACGAGGCGGTCATTTTTGCTGTTCTATAGCCATATATAGCCATAATGCACGGTATATTTTTGCGGCTCTGTTGCCATGGCGCAAGTCGGTGTGCGAATGTGATTTTTTGCAGTTAGGTTGCTAACCATCTAGGGCACCTGAAAAACGTGTTTAAACACAAAACCCACCAGGTTCAGGCAAGGAGAAACCCCGGGCAAATCTTGCGACACCAGGATGAGGGGTTACTTCGGGGACCTGTAGCCACTGCGCATCTCAGTGCGCAGGTATGATTTGTGTGCAAATAGGATGCTAACTACGTAGGGCATCGGGAAAATGCGTTTAAACAAGTAACACACTGCATAAGGGTACCAACAAACGCGTGCAAACCTTGCGACACCCGGATGAGGCACCGATTGTTGCTGTTCTATAGCCCTATATAGCCATATTGCACGGTATATTTTGCGGCTCTGTTGCGATGGCGAAACTCGGTGTGCGAATGTGATTTTTTGCAGTTAGGTTGGTAACCATCTAGGGCACCTGAAAAAGGTGTTTAAACACCAAACCCACCACGTTCAGGTACCGCGAAACAACGTGCAAATCTCGGGACACCAGGATGAGGGGCGACTTTGGGGCTCTGTAGCCACTGCGCATCTCACTGCGCAGGTATGATTTTTTTTGCAAATAGGTTGCTAACTACGTAGGGCATCGAAAAAATGTGTTCAAACAAGTAAGTAACTACATTAAGGTAGCAAAAAACGCGTGCAAACCTCGGGACACCAGGATGAGGCAGTCATTTTTGCTGTTCTATAGCCATATATAGCCATAATGCACGGTATACTTTGCGGCTCTGTTGCCATGGCGCAAGTCGGTGTGCGAATGTGATTTTTTGCAGTTAGGTTGCTAACCATCTAAGGCACCTGAAAAACGTGTTTAAACACCAAACCCACCACGTTCAGGTACCGCGAAACAACGTGCAAATCTCGGGAAACCAGGATGAGGGGCGATTTTGGGGCTCTGTAGCCACTGCGCATCTCACTGCGCAGGTATGATTTTTTGCAAATAGGTTGCTAACTACGTAGGGCATCGAAAAAATGTGTTCAAACAAGTAAGTAACTACATTAAGGTAGCAAAAAACGCGTGCAAACCTCGGGACACCAGGATGAGGCGGTCATTTTTGCTGTTCTAAAGCCATATATAGCCATAATGCACGGTATACTTTGCGGCTCTGTTGCCATGGCGCAAGTCGGTGTGCGAATGTGATTTTTTGCAGTTAGGTTGCTAACCATCTAGGGCACCTGAAAAACGTGTTTAAACACCAAACCCACCACGTTCAGGTACCGCGAAACAACGTGCAAATCTCGGGACACCAGGATGAGGGGCGACTTTGGGGCTCTGTAGCCACTGCGCATCTCACTGCGCAGGTATGATTTTTTTGCAAATAGGTTGCTAACTACGTAGGGCATCGAAAAAATGTGTTCAAACAAGTAAGTAACTACATTAAGGTAGCAAAAAACGCGTGCAAACCTCGGCACACCAGGATGAGGCGGTCATTTTTGCTGTTCTATAGCCATATATAGCCATAATGCACGGTATACTTTGCGGCTCTGTTGCCATGGCGCAAGTCGGTGTGAGAATGTGATTTTTTGCAGTTAGGTTGCTAACCATCTAGGGCACCTGAAAAACGTGTTTAAACACCAAACCCACCACGTTCAGGTACCGCGAAACAACGTGCAAATCTCGGGACACCAGGATGAGGGGCGACTTTGGGGCTCTGTAGCCACTGCGCATCTCACTGCGCAGGTATGATTTTTTTGCAAATAGGTTGCTAACTACGTAGGGCATCGAAAAAATGTGTTCAAACAAGTAAGTAACTACATTAAGGTAGCAAAAAACGCGTGCAAACCTCGGGACACCAGGATGAGGCGGTCATTTTTGCTGTTCTATAGCCATATATAGCCATAATGCACGGTATACTTTGCGGCTCTGTTGCCAAGGCGCAAGTCGGTGTGCGAATGTGATTTTTTGCAGTTTGGTTGCTAACCATCTAGGGCACCTGAAAAACGTGTTTAAACACCAAACCCACCACGTTCAGGTACCGCGAAACAACGTGCAAATCTCGGGACACCAGGATGAGGGGCGACTTTGGGGCTCTGTAGCCACTGCGCATCTCACTGCGCAGGTATGATTTTTTTGCAAATAGGTTGCTAACTACGTAGGGCATCGAAAAAATGTGTTCAAACAAGTAAGTAACTACATTAAGGTAGCAAAAAACGCGTGCTAACCTCGGGACACCAGGATGAGGCGGTCATTTTTGCTGTTCTATAGCCATATATGGCCATAATGCACGGTATACGGTGCGGCTCTGTTGCCATGGCGCAAGTCGGTGTGCGAATGTGATTTTTTGCAGTTAGGTTGCTAACCATCTAGGGCACCTGAAAAACGTGTTCAAACACCAAACCCACCACGTTCAGGTACCGCGAAACAACGTGCAAATCTCGGGACACCAGGATGAGGGGCGAATTTGGGGCTCTGTAGCCACTGCGCATCTCACTGCGCAGGTATGATTTTTTTGCAAATAGGTTGCTAACTACGTAGGGCATCGAAAAAATGTGTTCAAACAAGTAAGTAACTACATTAAGGTAACAAAAACGCGTGCAAACCTCGGGACACCAGGATGAGGCGGTCATTTTTGCTGTTCTATAGCCATATATAGCCATAATGCACGGTATACTTTGCGGCTCTGTTGCCATTGCGCAAGTCGGTGTGCGAATGTGATTTTTTGCAGTTAGATTGCTAACCATCTAGGGCACCTGAAAAACGTCTTTAAACACAAAACCCACCAGGTTCAGGCAAGGAGAAACCCCGGGCAAATCTTGCGACACCAGGATGAGGGGTTACTTCGGGGACCTGTAGCCACTGCGCATCTCACTGCGCAGGTATGATTATTTTGCAAATAGGTTGCTAACTACGTAGGGCATCGAAAAAATGTGTTCAAACAAGTAAGTAACTACATTAAGGTAGCAAAAACGCGTGCAAACCTCGGGATCCCAGGATGAGGCGGTCATTTTTGCTGTTCTATAGCCATATATAGCCATAATGCACGGTATACTTTGCGGCTCTGTTGCCATGGCGCAAGTCGGTGTGCGAATGTGATTTTTTTGCAGTTAGGTTGCTAACCATCTAGGGCACCTGAAAAACGTGTTTAAACACCAAACCCACCAC
Source organism: Mactra quadrangularis (assembly GCA_025267735.1). NCBI lineage: Eukaryota > Metazoa > Mollusca > Bivalvia > Venerida > Mactridae > Mactra > Mactra quadrangularis. The sequence goes on along the minus strand of CM046297.1, from coordinate 22,790,475 downwards.
GTTCAGGTACCGCGAAACAACGTGCAGATCTCGGGACACCAGGATGAGGGGCGAATTTGGGGCTCTGTAGCCACTGCGCATCTCACTGCGCAGGTATGATTTTTTTGCAAATAGGTTGCTAACTACGTAGGGCATCGAAAAAATGTGTTCAAACAAGTAAGTAACTACATTAAGGTAGCAAAAAACGCGTGCAAACCTCGGGACACCAGGATGAGGCAGTCATTTTTGCTGTTCTATAGCCATATATAGCCATAATGCACGGTATACTTTGCGGCTCTGTTGCCATGGCGCAAGTCGGTGTGCGAATGTGATTTTTTGAAGTTAGGTTGCTAACCATCTAAGGCACCTGAAAAACGTGTTTAAACACCAAACCCACCACGTTCAGGTACCGCGAAACAACGTGCAAATCTCGGGACACCAGGATGAGGGGCGACTTTGGGGCTCTGTAGCCACTGCGCATCTCACTGCGCAGGTATGATTTTTTTGCAAATAGGTTGCTAACTACGTAGGGCATCGAAAAAATGTGTTCAAACAAGTAAGTAACTACATTAAGGTAGCAAAAAACGCGTGCAAACCTCGGGACACCAGGATGAGGCGGTCATTTTTGCTGTTCTATAGCCATATATAGCCATAATGCACGGTATACTTTGCGGCTCTGTTGCCATGGCGCAAGTCGGTGTGCGAATGTGATTTTTTGCAGTTAGGTTGCTAACCATCTAGGGCACCTGAAAAACGTGTTTAAACACCAAACCCACCACGATCAGGTACCGCGAAACAACGTGCAAATCTCGGGACACCAGGATGAGGGGCGACTTTGGGGCTCTGTAGCCACTGCGCATCTCACTGCGCAGGTATGATTTTTTTGCAAATAGGTTGCTAACTACGTATGACATCGAAAAAATGTGTTCAAACAAGTAAGTAACTACATTAAGGTAGCAAAAAACGCGTGCAAACCTCGGGACACCAGGAAGAGGCGGTCATTTTTGCTGTTCTATAGCCATATATAGCCATAATGCACGGTATACTTTGCGGCTCTGTTGCCATGGCGCAAGTCGGTGTGCGAATGTGATTTTTTGCAGTTAGGTTGCTAACCATCTAAGGCACCTGAAAAACGTGTTTAAACACCAAACCCACCACGTTCAGGTACCGCGAAACAACGTGCAAATCTCAGGACACCAGGATGAGGGGCGACTTTGGGGCTCTGTAGCCACTGCGCATCTCACTGCGCAGGTATGATTTGTTTGCAAATAGGTTGCTAACTACGTAGGGCATCGAAAAAATGTGTTCAAACAAGTAAGTAACTACATTAAGGTAGCAAAAAACGCGTGCAAACCTCGGGACACCAGGATGAGGCGGTCATTTTTGCTGTTCTATAGCCATATATAGCCATAATGCACGGTATACTTTGCGGCTCTGTTGCCATGGCGCAAGTCGGTGTGCGAATGTGGTTTTTTGCAGTTAGGTTGCTAACCATCTAGGGCACCTGAAAAACGTGTTTAAACACCAAACCCACCACGTTCAGGTACCGCAAAAGCACGTGCAAATCTCGGGACACCAGGATGAGGGGCGATTTTGGGGCTCTGTAGCCACTGCGCATCTCACTGCGCAGGTATGATTTTTTTGCAAATAGGTTGCTAACTACGTAGGGCATCGAAAAAATGTGTTCAAACAAGTAAGTAACTACATTAAGGTAGCAAAAAACGCGTGCAAACCTCGGGACACCAGGATGAGGCGGTCATTTTTGCTGTTCTATAGCCATATATAGCCATAATGCACGGTATACTTTGCGGCTCTGTTGCCATGGCGCAAGTCGGTGTGCGAATGTGATTTTTTGCAGTTAGGTTGCTAACCATCTAGGGCACCTGAAAAACGTGTTTAAACACCAAACCCACCACGTTCAGGTACCGCGAAACAACGTGCAAATCTCGGGACACCAGGATGAGGGGCGACTTTTGGGCTCTGTAGCCACTGCGCATCTCACTGCGCAGGTATGATTATTTTGCAAATAGGTTGCTAACTACGTAGGGCATCGAAAAAATGTGTTCAAACAAGTAAGTAACTACATTAAGGTAGCAAAAAACGCGTGCAAACCTCGGGACACCAGGATGAGGCGGTCATTTTTGCTGTTCTATAGCCATATATAGCCATAATGCACGGTATACTTTGCGGCTCTGTTGCCAAGGCGCAAGTCGGTGTGCGAATGTGATTTTTTGCAGTTTGGTTGCTAACCATCTAGGGCACCTGAAAAACGTGTTTAAACACCAAACCCACCACGTTCAGGTACCGCGAAACAACGTGCAAATCTCGGGACACCAGGATGAGGGGCGACTTTGGGGCTCTGTAGCCACTGCGCATCTCACTGCGCAGGTATGATTTTTTTGCAAATAGGTTGCTAACTACGTAGGGCATCGAAAAAATGTGTTCAAACAAGTAAGTAACTACATTAAGGTAGCAAAAAACGCGTGCTAACCTCGGGACACCAGGATGAGGCGGTCATTTTTGCTGTTCTATAGCCATATATAGCCATAATGCACGGTATACGGTGCGGCTCTGTTGCCATGGCGCAAGTCGGTGTGCGAATGTGATTTTTTGCAGTTAGGTTGCTAACCATCTAGGGCACCTGAAAAACGTGTTCAAACACCAAACCCACCACGTTCAGGTACCGCGAAACAACGTGCAAATCTCGGGACACCAGGATGAGGGGCGAATTTGGGGCTCTGTAGCCACTGCGCATCTCACTGCGCAGGTATGATTTTTTTGCAAATAGGTTGCTAACTACGTAGGGCATCGAAAAAATGTGTTCAAACAAGTAAGTAACTACATTAAGGTAACAAAAACGCGTGCAAACCTCGGGACACCAGGATGAGGCGGTCATTTTTGCTGTTCTATAGCCATATATAGCCATAATGCACGGTATACTTTGCGGCTCTGTTGCCATTGCGCAAGTCGGTGTGCGAATGTGATTTTTTGCAGTTAGGTTGCTAACCATCTAGGGCACCTGAAAAACGTGTTTAAACACAAAACCCACCAGGTTCAGGCAAGGAGAAACCCCGGGCAAATCTTGCGACACCAGGATGAGGGGTTACTTCGGGGACCTGTAGCCACTGCGCATCTCACTGCGCAGGTATGATTATTTTGCAAATAGGTTGCTAACTACGTAGGGCATCGAAAAAATGTGTTCAAACAAGTAAGTAACTACATTAAGGTAGCAAAAACGCGTGCAAACCTCGGGATCCCAGGATGAGGCGGTCATTTTTGCTGTTCTATAGCCATATATAGCCATAATGCACGGTATACTTTGCGGCTCTGTTGCCATGGCGCAAGTCGGTGTGCGAATGTGATTTTTTTGCAATTAGGTTGCTAACCATCTAAGGCACCTGAAAAACGTGTTTAAACACCAAACCCACCACGTTCAGGTACCGCGAAACAACGTGCAAATCTCAGGACACCAGGATGAGGGGCGAATTTGGGGCTCTGTAGCCACTGCGCATCTCACTGCGCAGGTATGATTTTTTTGCAAATAGGTTGCTAACTACGTAGGGCATCGAAAAAATGTGTTCAAACAAGTAAGTAACTACATTAAGGTAGCAAAAAACGCGTGCAAACCTCGGGACACCAGGATGAGGCAGTCATTTTTGCTGTTCTATAGCCATATATAGCCATAATGCACGGTATACTTTGCGGCTCTGTTGCCATGGCGCAAGTCGGTGTGCGAATGTGATTTTTTGAAGTTAGGTTGCTAACCATCTAAGGCACCTGAAAAACGTGTTTAAACACCAAACCCACCACGTTCAGGTACCGCGAAACAACGTGCAAATCTCGGGACACCAGGATGAGGGGCGACTTTGGGGCTCTGTAGCCACTGCGCATCTCACTGCGCAGGTATGATTTTTTTGCAAATAGGTTGCTAACTACGTAGGGCATCGAAAAAATGTGTTCAAACAAGTAAGTAACTACATTAAGGTAGCAAAAAACGCGTGCAAACCTCGGGACACCAGGATGAGGCGGTCATTTTTGCTGTTCTATAGCCATATATAGCCATAATGCACGGTATACTTTGCGGCTCTGTTGCCATGGCGCAAGTCGGTGTGCGAATGTGATTTTTTGCAGTTAGGTTGCTAACCATCTAGGACACCTGAAAAACGTGTTTAAACACCAAACCCACCACGTTCAGGTACCGCGAAACAACGTGCAAATCTCGGGACACCAGGATGAGGGGCGACTTTGGGGCTCTGTAGCCACTGCGCATCTCACTGCGCAGGTATGATTTTTTTGCAAATAGGTTGCTAACTACGTAGGGCATCGAAAAAATGTGTTCAAACAAGTAAGTAACTACATTAAGGTAGCAAAAAACGCGTGCAAACCTCGGGACACCAGGATGAGGCGGTCATTTTTGCTGTTCTATAGCCATATATAGCCATAATGCACGGTATACTTTGCGGCTCTGTTGCCATGGCGCAAGTCGGTGTGCGAATGTGATTTTTTGCAGTTAGGTTGCTAACCATCTAGGGCACCTAAAAAACGTGTTTAAACACCAAACCCACCACGTTCAGGTACCGCGAAACAACGTGCAAATCTCGGGACACCAGGATGAGGGGCGACTTTGGGGCTCTGTAGCCACTGCGCATCTCACTGCGCAGGTATGATTTTTTTGCAAATAGGTTGCTAACTACGTAGGGCATCGAAAAAATGTGTTCAAACAAGTAAGTAACTACATTAAGGTAGCAAAAAACGCGTGCAAACCTCGGGACACCAGGATGAGGCGGTCATTTTTGCTGTTCTATAGCCATATATAGCCATAATGCACGGTATACTTTGCGGCTCTGTTGCCATGGCGCAAGTCGGTGTGCGAATGTGATTTTTTGCAGTTAGGTTGCTAACCATCTAGGGCACCTGAAAAACGTGTTCAAACACCAAACCCACCACGTTCAGGTACCGCGAAACAACGTGCAAATCTCGGGACACCAGGATGAGGGGCGAATTTGGGGCTCTGTAGCCACTGCGCATCTCACTGCGCAGGTATGATTTTTTTGCAAATAGGTTGCTAACTACGTAGGGCATCGAAAAAATGTGTTCAAACAAGTAAGTAACTACATTAAGGTAACAAAAACGCGTGCAAACCTCGGGACACCAGGATGAGGCGGTCATTTTTGCTGTTCTATAGCCATATATAGCCATAATGCACGGTATACTTTGCGGCTCTGTTGCCATTGCGCAAGTCGGTGTGCGAATGTGATTTTTTGCAGTTAGGTTGCTAACCATCTAGGGCACCTGAAAAACGTCTTTAAACACAAAACCCACCAGGTTCAGGCAAGGAGAAACCCCGGGCAAATCTTGCGACACCAGGATGAGGGGTTAATTCGGGGACCTGTAGCCACTGCGCATCTCACTGCGCAGGTATGATTATTTTGCAAATAGGTTGCTAACTACGTAGGGCATCGAAAAAATGTGTTCAAACAAGTAAGTAACTACATTAAGGTAGCAAAAACGCGTGCAAACCTCGGGATCCCAGGATGAGGCGGTCATTTTTGCTGTTCTATAGCCATATATAGCCATAATGCACGGTATACTTTGCGGCTCTGTTGCCATGGCGCAAGTCGGTGTGCGAATGTGATTTTTTTGCAGTTAGGTTGCTAACCATCTAGGGCACCTGAAAAACGTGTTTAAACACCAAACCCACCACGTTCAGGTACCGCGAAACAACGTGCAGATCTCGGGACACCAGGATGAGGGGCGAATTTGGGGCTCTGTAGCCACTGCGCATCTCACTGCGCAGGTATGATTTTTTTGCAAATAGGTTGCTAACTACGTAGGGCATCGAAAAAATGTGTTCAAACAAGTAAGTAACTACATTAAGGTAGCAAAAAACGCGTGCAAACCTCGGGACACCAGGATGAGGCAGTCATTTTTGCTGTTCTATAGCCATATATAGCCATAATGCACGGTATACTTTGCGGCTCTGTTGCCATGGCGCAAGTCGGTGTGCGAATGTGATTTTTTGAAGTTAGGTTGCTAACCATCTAAGGCACCTGAAAAACGTGTTTAAACACCAAACCCACCACGTTCAGGTACCGCGAAACAACGTGCAAATCTCGGGACACCAGGATGAGGGGCGACTTTGGGGCTCTGTAGCCACTGCGCATCTCACTGCGCAGGTATGATTTTTTTGCAAATAGGTTGCTAACTACGTAGGGCATCGAAAAAATGTGTTCAAACAAGTAAGTAACTACATTAAGGTAGCAAAAAACGCGTGCAAACCTCGGGACACCAGGATGAGGCGGTCATTTTTGCTGTTCTATAGCCATATATAGCCATAATGCACGGTATACTTTGCGGCTCTGTTGCCATGGCGCAAGTCGGTGGTGCGAATGTGATTTTTTGCAGTTAGGTTGCTAACCATCTAGGGCACCTGAAAAAACGTGTTTAAACACCAAACCCACCCACGATCAGGTACCGCGAAACAACGTGCAAATCTCGGGTACACCAGGATGAGGGGCGACTTTGGGGCTCTGTAGCCACTGCGCATCTCACTGCGCAGGTATGATTTTTTTGCCAAAATAGGTTGCTAACTACGTATGACATCGAAAAAAATGTGTTCAAACAAGTAAGTAACTACATTATAGGTAGCAAAAAAACGCGTGCAAACCTCGGGACACCAGGAAGAGCGGCGGTCATTTTTGCTGTTCTATAGCCATATATAGCCATAATGCACGGTATACTTTGCGGCTCTGTTGCCATGGCGCAAGTCGGTGTGCGAATGTGATTTTTTGCAGTTAGGTTGCTAACCATCTAAGGCACCTGAAAAACGTGTTATAAACACCAAACCCACCACGTTCAGGTACCGCGAAACAACGTGCAAATCTCAGGACACCAGGATGAGGGGCGAGTTTTGGGGCTCTGTAGCCACTGCGCATCTCACTGCGCAGGTATGATTTGTTTGCAAATAGGTTGCTAATCGAAAAAATGTGTTCAAACAAGTAAGTAACTACATTAAGGTAGCAAAAAACGCGTGCAAACCTCGGGACACCAGGATGAGGCGGTCATTTTTGCTGTTCTATAGCCATATATAGCCATGATGCACGGTATACTTTGCGGCTCTGTTGCCATGGCGCAAGTCGGTGTGCGAATGTGATTTTTTGCAGTTAGGTTGCTAACCATCTAGGGCACCTGAAAAACGTGTTTAAACACCAAACCCACCACGTTCAGGTACCGCGAAACAACGTGCAAATCTCGGGACACCAGGATGAGGGGCGACTTTGGGGCTCTGTAGCTACTGCGCATCTCACTGCGCAGGTATGATTTTTTTGCAAATAGGTTGCTAACTACGTAGGGCATCGAAAAAATGTGTTCAAACAAGTAAGTAACTACATTAAGGTAGCAAAAAACGCGTGCAAACCTCGGGACACCAGGATGAGGCGGTCATTTTTGCTGTTCTATAGCCATATATAGCCATAATGCACGGTATACTTTGCGGCTCTGTTGCCATGGCGCAAGTCGGTGTGCGAATGTGATTTTTTGCAGTTAGGTTGCTAACCATCTAGGGCACCTGAAAAACGTGTTTAAACAACAAACCCACCACGTTCAGGTACCGCGAAACAACGTGCAAATCTCGGGACACCAGGATGAGGGGCGAATTTGGGGCTCTGTAGCCACTGCGCATCTCACTGCGCAGGTATGATTTTTTTGCAAATAGGTTGCTAACTACGTAGGGCATCGAAAAAATGTGTTCAAACAAGTAAGTAACTACATTAAGGTAGCAAAAAACGCGTGCAAATCTCGGGACACCAGGATGAGGCGGTCATTTTTGCTGTTCTATAGCCATATATAGCCATAATGCACGGTATACTTTGCGGCACTGTTGCCATGGCGCAAGTCGGTGTGCGAATGTGAATTTATGCAGTTAGGTTGCTAACCATCTAGGGCACCTGAAAATCGTGTTTAAACACCAAACCCACCACGTTCAGGTACCGCAAAACAACGTGCAAATCTCGGGACACCAGGATGAGGGGCGACTTTGGGGCTCTGTAGCCACTGCGCATCTCACTGCGCAGGTATGATTTTATTGCAAATAGGTTGCTAACTACGTAGGGCATCGAAAAAATGTGTTCAAACAAGTAAGTAACTACATTAAGGTAGCAAAAAACGCGTGCAAACCTCGGGACACCAGGATGAGGCGGTCATTTTTGCTGTTCTATAGCCATATATAGCCATAATGCACGGTATACTTTGCGGCTCTGTTGCCATGGCGCAAGTCGGTGTGCGAATGTGATTTTTTGCAGTTAGGTTGCTAACCATCTAGGGCACCTGAAAAACGTGTTTAAACACCAAACCCACCACGTTCAGGTACCGCGAAACAACGTGCAAATCTCGGGACACCAGGATGAGGGGCGACTTTGGGGCTCTGTAGCCACTGCGCATCTCACTGCGCAGGTATGATTTTTTTGCAAATAGGTTGCTAACTACGTAGGGCATCGAAAAAATGTGTTCAAACAAGTAAGTAACTACATTAAGGTAGCAAAAAACGCGTGCAAACCTCGGGACACCAGGATGAGGCGGTCATTTTTGCTGTTCTATAGCCATATATAGCCATAATGCACGGTATACTTTGCGGCTCTGTTGCCATGGCGCATGTCGGTGTGCGAATGTGATTTTTTGCAGTTAGGTTGCTAACCATCTAGGGCACCTGAAAAACGTGTTTAAACACCAAACCCACCACGTTCAGGTACCGCGAAACAACGTGCAAATCTCGGGACACCAGGATGAGGGGCGACTTTGGGGCTCTGTAGCCACTGCGCATCTCACTGCGCAGGTATGATTTTTTTGCAAATAGGTTGCTAACTACGTAGGGCATCGAAAAAATGTGTTCAAACAAGTAAGTAACTACATTAAGGTAGCAAAAAACGCGTGCAAACCTCGGGACACCAGGATGAGGCGGTCATTTTTGCTGTTCTATAGCCATATATAGCCATAATGCACGGTATACTTTGCGGCTCTGTTGCCATGGCGCAAGTCGGTGTGCGAATGTGATTTTTTGCAGTTAGGTTGCTAACCATCTAGGGCACCTGAAAAACGTGTTTAAACACCAAACCCACCACGTTCAGGTACCGCAAATCAACGTGCAAATCTCGGGACACCAGGATGAGGGGCGACTTTGGGGCTCTGTAGCCACTGCGCATCTCACTGCGCAGGTATGATTTTTTTGCAAATAGGTTGCTAACTACGTAGGGCATCGAAAAAATGTGTTCAAACAAGTAAGTAACTACATTAAGGTAGCAAAAAACGCGTGCAAACCTCGGGACACCAGGATGAGGCGGTCATTTTTGCTGTTCTATAGCCATATATAGCCATAATGCACGGTATACTTTGCGGCTCTGTTGCCATGGCGCAAGTCGGTGTGCGAATGTGATTTTTTGCAGTTAGGTTGCTAACCATCTAGGGCACCTGAAAAATGTGTTTAAACACCAAACCCACCACGTTCAGGTACCGCGAAATAACGTGCAAATCTCGGGACACCAGGATGAGGGGCGACTTTGGGGCTCTGTAGCCACTGCGCATCTCACTGCGCAGGTATGATGTTTTTGCAAATAGGTTGCTAACTCCGTAGGGCATCGATAAAATGTGTTCAAACAAGTAAGTAACTACATTAAGGTAGCAAAAAAACGCGTGCAAACCTCGGGACACCAGGATGAGGCGGTCATTTTTGCTGTTCTATAGCCATATATAGCCATAATGCACGGTATACTTTGCGGCTCTGTTGCCATGGCGCAAGTCGGTGTGCGAATGTGATTTTTTGCAGTTAGGTTGCTAACCATCTAGGGCACCTGAAAAACGTGTTTAAACACCAAACCCACCACGTTCAGGTACCGCGAAACAACGTGCAAATCTCGGGACACCAGGATGAGGGGCGACTTTGGGGCTCTGTAGCCACTGCGCATCTCACTGCGCAGGTATGATTTTTTTGCAAATAGGTTGCTAACTACGTAGGGCATCGAAAAAATGTGTTCAAACAAGTAAGTAACTACATTAAGGTAGCAAAAAACGCGTGCAAACCTCGGGACACCAGGATGAGGCGGTCATTTTTGCTGTTCTATAGCCATATATAGCCATAATGCACGGTATACTTTGCGGCTCTGTTGCCATGGCGCAAGTCGGTGTGCGAATGTGATTTTTTGCAGTTAGGTTGCTAACCATCTAGGGCACCTGAAAAACGTGTTTAAACACCAAACCCACCACGTTCAGGTACCGCGAAACAACGTGCAAATCTCGGGACACCAGGATGAGGGGCGACTTTGGGGCTCTGTAGCCACTGCGCATCTCACTGCGCAGGTATGATTTTTTGCAAATAGGTTGCTAACTACGTAGGGCATCGAAAAAATGTGTTCAAACAAGTAAGTAACTACATTAAGGTAGCAAAAAAACGCGTGCAAACCTCGGGACACCAGGATGAGGCGGTCATTTTTGCTGTTCTATAGCCATATATAGCCATAATGCACGGTATACTTTGCGGCTCTGTTGCCATGGCGCAAGTCGGTGTGTGAATGTGATTTTTTGCAGTTAGGTTGCTAACCATCTAGGGCACCTGAAAAACGTGTTTAAACACCAAAACCACCACGTTCAGGTACCGCGAAATAACGTGCAAATCTCGGGACACCAGGATGAGGGGCGACTTTGGGGCTCTGTAGCCACTGCGCATCTCACTGCGCAGGTATGATTTTTTTGCAAATAGGTTGCTAACTACGTAGGGCATCGATAAAATGTGTTCAAACAAGTAAGTAACTACATTAAGGTAGCAAAAAACGCGTGCAAACCTCGGGACACCAGGATGAGGCGGTCATTTTTGCTGTTCTATAGCCATATATAGCCATAATGCACGGTATACTTTGCGGCTCTGTTGCCATGGCGCAAGTCGGTGTGCGAATGTGATTTTTTGCAGTTAGGTTGCTAACCATCTAGGGCACCTGAAAAACGTGTTTAAACACCAAACCCACCACGTTCAGGTACCGCGAAACAACGTGCAAATCTCGGGACACCAGGATGAGGGGCGACTTTGGGGCTCTGTAGCCACTGCGCATCTCACTGCGCAGGTATGATTTTTTTGCAAATAGGTTACTAACTACGTAGGGCATCGAAAAAATGTGTTCAAACAAGTAAGTAACTACATTAAGGTAGCAAAAAACGCGTGCAAACATCGGGACACCAGGATGAGGCGGTCATTTTTGCTGTTCTATAGCCATATATAGCCATAATGCACGGTATAATTTGCGGCTCTGTTGCCATGGCACAAGTCGGTGTGCGAATGTGATTTTTTGCAGTTAGGTTGCTAACCATCTAGGGCACCTGAAAAACGTGTTTAAACACCAAACCCACCACGTTCAGGTACCGCGAAACAACGTGCAAATCTCGGGACACCAGGATGAGGGGCGACTTTGGGGCTCTGTAGCCACTGCGCATCTCAATGCGCAGGTATGATTTTTTTGCAAATAGGTTGCTAACTACGTAGGGCATCGAAAAAATGTGTTCAAACAAGTAAGTAACTACATTAAGGTAGCAAAAAACGCGTGCAAACCTCGGGACACCAGGATGAGGCGGTCATTTTTGCTGTTCTATAGCCATATATAGCCATAATGCACGGTATACTTTGCGGCTCTGTTGCCATGGCGCAAGTCGGTGTGCGAATGTGATTTTTTGCAGTTAGGTTGCTAACCATCTAGGGCACCTGAAAAACGTGTTTAAACACCAAACCCACCACGTTCAGGTACCGCGAAACAACGTGCAAATCTCGGGACACCAGGATGAGGGGCGAATTTGGGGCTCTGTAGCCACTGCGCATCTCACTGCGCAGGTATGATTTTTTTGTAAATAGGTTGCTAACTACGTAGGGCATCGAAAAAATGTGTTCAAACAAGTAAGTAACTACATTAAGGTAGCAAAAAACGCGTGCAAACCTCGGGACACCAGGATGAGGCGGTCATTTTTGCTGTTCTATAGCCATATATAGCCATAATGCACGGTATACTTTGCGGCTCTGTTGCCATGGCGCAAGTCGGTATGCGAATGTGATTTTTTGCAGTTAGGTTGCTAACCATCTAGGGCACCTGAAAAACGTGTTTAAACACCAAACCCACCACGTTCAGGTACCGCGAAACAACGTGCAAATCTCGGGACACCAGGATGAGGGGCGACTTTGGGGCTCTGTAGCCACTGCGCATCTCACTGCGCAGGTATGATTTTTTTGCAAATAGGTTGCTAACTACGTAGGGCATCGAAAAAATGTGTTCAAACAAGTAAGTAACTACATTAAGGTAGCAAAAAACGCGTGCAAACCTCGGGACACCAGGATGAGGCGGTCATTTTTGCTGTTCTATAGCCATATATAGCCATAATGCACGGTATACTTTGCGGCTCTGTTGCCATGTCGCAAGTCGGTGTGCGAATGTGATTTTTTGCAGTTAGGTTGCTAACCATCTAGGGCACCTGAAAAACGTGTTTAAACACCAAACCCACCACGTTCAGGTACCGCGAAACAACGTGCAAATCTCGGGACACCAGGATGAGGGGCGACTTTGGGGCTCTGTAGCCACTGCGCATCTCACTGCGCAGGTATGATTTATTTGCAAATAGGTTGCTAACTACGTAGGGCATCGAAAAAATGTGTTCAAACAAGTAAGTAACTACATTAAGGTAGCAAAAAACGCGTGCAAACCTCGGGACACCAGGATGAGGCGGTCATTTTTGCTGTTCTATAGCCATATATAGCCATAATGCACGGTATACTTTGCGGCTCTGTTGCCATGGCGCAAGTCGGTGTGCGAATGTGATTTTTTGCAGTTAGGTTGCTAACCATCTAGGGCACCTGAAAAACGTGTTTAAACACCAAACCCACCACGTTCAGGTACCGCGAAACAACGTGCAAATCTCGGGACACCAGGATGAGGGGCGAATTTGGGGCTCTGTAGCCACTGCGCAGGTATGATTTTTTTGCAAATAGGTTGCTAACTACGTAGGGCATCGAAAAAATGTGTTCAAACAAGTAAGTAACTACATTAAGGTAGCAAAAAACGCGTGCAAACCTCGGGACACCAGGATGAGGCGGTCATTTTTGCTGTTCTATAGCCATATATAGCCATAATGCACGGTATACTTTGCGGCTCTGTTGCCATGGCGCAAGTCGGTGTGCGAATGTGATTTTTTGCAGTTAGGTTGCTAACCATATAGGGCACCTGAAAAACGTGTTTAAACACCAAACCCACCACGTTCAGGTACCGCGAAACAACGTGCAAATCTCGGGACACCAGGATGAGGGGCGACTTTGGGGCTCTGTAGCCACTGCGCATCTCACTGCGCAGGTATGATTTTTTTGCAAATAGGTTGCTAACTACGTAGGGCATCGGAAATATTTGTGTTCAAACAAGTAAGTAACTACATTAAGGTAGCAAAAAACGCGTGCAAACCTCGGGACACCAGGATGAGGCGGTCATTTTTGCTGTTCTATAGCCATATATAGCCATAATGCACGGTATACTTTGCGGCTCTGTTGCCATGGCGCAAGTCGGTGTGCGAATGTGATTTTTTGCAGTTAGGTTGCTAACCATCTAGGGCACCTGAAAAACGTGTTTAAACACCAAACCCACCACGTTCAGGTACCGCGAAACAACGTGCAAATCTCGGGGACACCAGGATGAGGGGCGACTTTGGGGCTCTGTAGCCACTGCGCATCTCACTGCGCAGGTATGATTTTTTTGTAAATAGGTTGCTAACTACGTAGGGCATCGAAAAAATGTGTTCAAACAAGTAAGTAACTACATTAAGGTAGCAAAAAACGCGTGCAAACCTCGGGACACCAGGATGAGGCGGTCATTTTTGCTGTTCTATAGCCATATATAGCCATAATGCACGGTATACTTTGCGGCTCTGTTGCCATGGCGCAAGTCGGTGTGCGAATGTGATTTTTTGCAGTTAGGTTGCTAACCATCTAGGGCACCTGAAAAACGTGTTTAAACACCCAAACCCACCACGTTCAGGTACCGCGAAACAACGTGCAAATCTCGGGACACCAGGATGAGGGGCGACTTTGGGGCTCTGTAGCCACTGCGCATCTCACTGCGCAGGTATGATTTTTTTGCAAATAGGTTGCTAACTACGTAGGGCATCGAAAAAATGTGTTCAAACAAGTAAGTAACTACATTAAGGTAGCAAAAAACGCGTGCAAACCTCGGGACACCAGGATGAGGCGGTCATTTTTGCTGTTCTATAGCCATATATAGCCATAATGCACGGTATACTTTGCGGCTCTGTTGCCATGGCGCAAGTCGGTGTGCGAATGTGATTTTTTGCAGTTAGGTTGCTAACCATCTAGGGCACCTGAAAAACGTGTTTAAACACCAAACCCACCACGTTCAAGTACCGCGAAACAACGTGCAAATCTCGGGACACCAGGATGAGGGGCGACTTTGGGGCTCTGTAGCCACTGCGCATCTCACTGCGCAGGTATGATTTTTTGCAAATAGGTTGCTGACTACGTAGGGCATCGAAAAAATGTGTTCAAACAAGTAAGTAACTACATTAAGGTAGCAAAAAACGCGTGCAAACCTCGGGACACCAGGATGAGGCGGTCATTTTTGCTGTTCTATAGCCATATATAGCCATAATGCACGGTATACTTTGCGGCTCTGTTGCCATGGCGCAAGTCGGTGTGTGAATGTGATTTTTTGCAGTTAGGTTGCTAACCATCTAGGGCACCTGAAAAACGTGTTTAAACACCAAAACCACCACGTTCAGGTACCGCGAAATAACGTGCAAATCTCGGGACACCAGGATGAGGGGCGACTTTGGGGCTCTGTAGCCACTGCGCATCTCACTGCGCAGGTATGATTTTTTGCAAATAGGTTGCTAACTACGTAGGGCATCGATAAAATGTGTTCAAACAAGTAAGTAACTACATTAAGGTAGCAAAAAACGCGTGCAAACCTCGGGACACCAGGATGAGGCGGTCATTTTTGCTGTTCTATAGCCATATATAGCCATAATGCACGGTATACTTTGCGGCTCTGTTGCCATGGCGCAAGTCGGTGTGCGAATGTGATTTTTTGCAGTTAGGTTGCTAACCATCTAGGGCACCTGAAAAACGTGTTTAAACACCAAACCCACCACGTTCAGGTACCGCGAAACAACGTGCAAATCTCGGGACACCAGGATGAGGGGCGACTTTGGGGCTCTGTAGCCACTGCGCATCTCACTGCGCAGGTATGATTTTTTTGCAAATAGGTTGCTAACTACGTAGGGCATCGGAAAAATGTGTTCAAACAAGTAAGTAACTACATTAAGGTAGCAAAAAACGCGTGCAAACCTCGGGACACCAGGATGAGGCGGTCATTTTTGCTGTTCTATAGCCATATATAGCCATAATGCACGGTATACTTTGCGGCTCTGTTGCCATGGCGCAAGTCGGTGTGCGAATGTGATTTTTTGCAGTTAGGTTGCTAACCATCTAGGGCACCTGAAAAACGTGTTTAAACACCAAACCCACCACGTTCAGGTACCGCGAAACAACGTGCAAATCTCGGGACACCAGGATGAGGGGCGACTTTGGGGCTCTGTAGCCACTGCGCATCTCACTGCGCAGGTATGATTTTTTGCAAATAGGTTGCTGACTACGTAGGGCATCGAAAAAATGTGTTCAAACAAGTAAGTAACTACATTAAGGTAGCAAAAAACGCGTGCAAACCTCGGGACACCAGGATGAGGCGGTCATTTTTGCTGTTCTATAGCCATATATAGCCATAATGCACGGTATACTTTGCGGCTCTGTTGCCATGGCGCAAGTCGGTGTGTGAATGTGATTTTTTGCAGTTAGGTTGCTAACCATCTAGGGCACCTGAAAAACGTGTTTAAACACCAAAACCACCACGTTCAGGTACCGCGAAATAACGTGCAAATCTCGGGACACCAGGATGAGGGGCGACTTTGGGGGCTCTGTAGCCACTGCGCATCTCACTGCGCAGGTATGATTTTTTTGCAAATAGGTTGCTAACTACGTAGGGCATCGATAAAATGTGTTCAAACAAGTAAGTAACTACATTAAGGTAGCAAAAAACGCGTGCAAACCTCGGGTCACCAGGATGAGGCGGTCATTTTTGCTGTTCTATAGCCATATATAGCCATAATGCACGGTATATTTTGCGGCTCTGTTGCCATGGCGCAAGTCGGTGTGCGAATGTGATTTTTTGCAGTTAGGTTGCTAACCATCTAGGGCACCTGAAAAACGTGTTTAAACACCAAACCCACCACGTTCAGGTACCGCGAAACAACGTGCAAATCTCGGGACACCAGGATGAGGGGCGACTTTGGGGCTCTGTAGCCACTGCGCATCTCACTGCGCAGGTATGATTTTTTTGCAAATAGGTTGCTAACTACGTAGGGCATCGAAAAAATGTGTTCAAACAAGTAAGTAACTACATTAAGGTAGCAAAAAACGCGTGCAAACATCGGGACACCAGGATGAGGCGGTCATTTTTGCTGTTCTATAGCCATATATAGCCATAATGCACGGTATACTTT
The DNA here is from genome assembly GCA_025267735.1 of Mactra quadrangularis. Taxonomy (NCBI): domain Eukaryota; kingdom Metazoa; phylum Mollusca; class Bivalvia; order Venerida; family Mactridae; genus Mactra; species Mactra quadrangularis. The sequence goes on along the minus strand of CM046297.1, from coordinate 22,773,918 downwards.
GCGGCTCTGTTGCCATGGCACAAGTCGGTGTGCGAATGTGATTTTTTGCAGTTAGGTTGCTAACCATCTAGGGCACCTGAAAAACGTGTTTAAACACCAAACCCACCACGTTCAGGTACCGCGAAACAACGTGCAAATCTCGGGACACCAGGATGAGGGGCGACTTTGGGGCTCTGTAGCCACTGCGCATCTCAATGCGCAGGTATGATTTTTTTGCAAATAGGTTGCTAACTACGTAGGGCATCGAAAAAATGTGTTCAAACAAGTAAGTAACTACATTAAGGTAGCAAAAACGCGTGCAAACCTCGGGACACCAGGATGAGGCGGTCATTTTTGCTGTTCTATAGCCATATATAGCCATAATGCACGGTATACTTTGCGGCTCTGTTGCCATGGCGCAAGTCGGTGTGCGAATGTGATTTTTTGCAGTTAGGTTGCTAACCATCTAGGGCACCTGAAAAACGTGTTTAAACACCAAACCCACCACGTTCAGGTACCGCGAAACAACGTGCAAATCTCGGGACACCAGGATGAGGGCGAATTTGGGGCTCTGTAGCCACTGCGCATCTCACTGCGCAGGTATGATTTTTTGTAAATAGGTTGCTAACTACGTAGGGCATCGAAAAAATGTGTTCAAACAAGTAAGTAACTACATTAAGGTAGCAAAAAACGCGTGCAAACCTCGGGACACCAGGATGAGGCGGTCATTTTTGCTGTTCTATAGCCATATATAGCCATAATGCACGGTATACTTTGCGGCTCTGTTTGCCATGGCGCAAGTCGGTATGCGAATGTGATTTTTTGCAGTTAGGTTGCTAACCATCTAGGGCACCTGAAAAACGTGTTTAAACACCAAACCCACCACGTTCAGGTACCCCCCCCCCCCCGCCGAAACAACGTGCAAATCTCGGGACACCAGGATGAGGGGCGACTTTGGGGCTCTGTAGCCACTGCGCATCTCACTGCGCAGGTATGATTTTTTTGCAAATAGGTTGCTAACTACGTAGGGCATCGAAAAAATGTGTTCAAACAAGTAAGTAACTACATTAAGGTAGCAAAAAACGCGTGCAAACCTCGGGACACCAGGATGAGGCGGTCATTTTTGCTGTTCTATAGCCATATATAGCCATAATGCACGGTATACTTTGCGGCTCTGTTGCCATGTCGCAAGTCGGTGTGCGAATGTGATTTTTTGCAGTTAGGTTGCTAACCATCTAGGGCACCTGAAAAACGTGTTTAAACACCAAACCCACCACGTTCAGGTACCCGCGAAACAACGTGCAAATCTCGGGACACCAGGATGAGGGGCGACTTTGGGGCTCTGTAGCCACTGCGCATCTCACTGCGCAGGTATGATTTATTTGCAAATAGGTTGCTAACTACGTAGGGCATCGAAAAAATGTGTTCAAACAAGTAAGTAACTACATTAAGGTAGCAAAAAAACGCGTGCAAACCTCGGGACACCAGGATGAGGCGGTCATTTTTGCTGTTCTATAGCCATATATAGCCATAATGCACGGTATACTTTGCGGCTCTGTTGCCATGGCGCAAGTCGGTGTGCGAATATGATTTTTTGCAGTTAGGTTGCTAACCATCTAGGGCACCTGAAAAACGTGTTTAAACACCAAACCCACCACGTTCAGGTACCGCGAAACAACGTGCAAATCTCGGGACACCAGGATGAGGGGCGAATTTGGGGCTCTGTAGCCACTGCGCAGGTATGATTTTTTTGCAAATAGGTTGCTAACTACGTAGGGGCATCGAAAAAATGTGTTCAAACAAGTAAGTAACTACATTAAGGTAGCAAAAAACGCGTGCAAACCTCGGGACACCAGGATGAGGCGGTCATTTTTGCTGTTCTATAGCCATATATAGCCATAATGCACGGTATACTTTGCGGCTCTGTTGCCATGGCGCAAGTCGGTGTGCGAATGTGATTTTTTGCAGTTAGGTTGCTAACCATCTAGGGCACCTGAAAAACGTGTTTAAACACCAAACCCACCACGTTCAGGTACCGCGAAACAACGTGCAAATCTCGGGACTCCAGGATGAGGGGCGACTTTGGGGCTCTGTAGACACTGCTCATCTCACTGCGCAGGTATGATTTTTTTGCAAATAGGTTGCTAACTACGTAGGGCATCGAAAAAATGTGTTCAAACAAGTAAGTAACTACATTAAGGTAGCAAAAACGCGTGCAAACCTCGGGACACCAGGATGAGGCGGTCATTTTTGCTGTTCTATAGCCATATATAGCCATAATGCACGGTATACTTTGCGGCTCTGTTGCCATGGCGCAAGTCGGTATGCGAATGTGATTTTTTGCAGTTAAGTTGCTAACCATCTAGGGCACCTGAAAAACGTGTTTAAACACCAAACCCACCACGTTCAGGTACCGCGAAACAACGTGCAAATCTCGGGACACCAGGATGAGGGGCGATTTTGGGGCTCTGTAGCCACTGCGCATCTCACTGCGCAGGTATGATTTTTTGCAAATAGGTTGCTAACTACGTAGGGCATCGAAAAAATGTGTTCAAACAAGTAAGTAACTACATTAAGGTAGCAAAAAACGCGTGCAAACCTCGGGACACCAGGATGAGGCGGTCATTTTTGCTGTTCTATAGCCATATATAGCCATAATGCACGGTATACTTTGCGGCTCTGTTGCCATGGCGCAAGTCGGTGTGCGAATGTGAATTTTTGCAGTTAGGTTGCTAACCATCTAGGGCACCTGAAAAACGTGTTTAAACACCAAACCCACCACGTTCAGGTACCGCGAAACAACGTGCAAATCTCGGGACACCAGGATGAGGGCGACTTTGGGGCTCTGTAGCCACTGCGCATCTTACTGCGCAGGTATGGTTTTTTTGCAAATAGGTTGCTAACTACGTAGGGCATCGAAAAAATGTGTTCAAACAAGTAAGTAACTACATTTAGGTAGCAAAAAACGCGTGCAAACCTCGGGACACCAGGATGAGGCGGTCATTTTTGCTGTTCTATAGCCATATATAGCCATAATGCACGGTATACTTTGCGACTCTGTTGCCATGGCGCAAGTCGGTGAGCGAATGTGATTTTTTGCAGTTAGGTTGCTAACAATCTAGGGCACCTGCAATACGTGTTTAAACACCAAACCCACCACGTTCAGGTACCGCGAAACAACGTGCAAATCTCGGGACACCAGGATGAGGGGCGACTTTGGGGCTCTGTAGCCACTGCGCATCTCACTGCGCAGGTATGATTTCTTTGCAAATAGGTTGCTAACTACGTAGGGCATCGAAATAATGTGTTCAAACAAGTAAGTAACTACATTAAGGTAGCAAAAAACGCGTGCAAACCTCGGGACACCAGGATGAGGCGGTCATTTTTGCTGTTCTATAGCCATATATAGCCATAATGCACGGTATACTTTGCGACTCTGTTGCCTTGGCGCAAGTCGGTGAGCGAATGTGATTTTTTGCAGTTAGGTTGCTAACAATCTAGGGCACCTGCAAAACGTGTTTAAACACCAAACCCACCACGTTCAGGTACCGCGAAACAACGTGCAAATCTCGGGACACCAGGATGAGGGGCGACTTTGGGGCTCTGTAGCCACTGCGCATCTCACTGCGCAGGTATGATTTTTTTGCAAATAGGTTGCTAACTACGTAGGGCATCGAAAAAATGTGTTCAAACAAGTAAGTAACTACATTAAGGTAGCAAAAAACGCGTGCAAACCTCGGGACACCAGGATGAGGCGGTCATTTTTGCTGTTCTATAGCCATATATAGCCATAATGCACGGTATACTTTGCGGCTCTGAATGTGATTTTTTGCAGTTAGGTTGCTAACCATCTAGGGCACCTGAAAAACGTGTTTAAACACCAAACCCACCACGTTCAGGTACCGCGAAACAACGTGCAAATCTCGGGACACCAGGATGAGGGGCGACTTTGGGGCTCTGTAGCCACTGCGCATCTCACTGCGCAGGTATGATTTTTTTGCAAATAGGTTGCTAACTACGTAGGGCATCGAAAAAATGTGTTCAAACAAGTAAGTAACTACATTAAGGTAGCAAAAAACGCGTGCAAACCTCGGGACACCAGGATGAGGTGGTCATTTTTGCTGTTCTATAGCCATATATAGCCATAATGCACGGTATACTTTGCGGCTCTGTTGCCATGGCGCAAGTCGGTGTGCGAATGTGATTTTTTGCAGTTAGGTTGCTAACCATCTAGGGCACCTGAAAAACGTGTTTAAACACCAAACCCACCACGTTCAGGTACCGCGAAACAATGTGCAAATCTCGGGACACCAGGATGAGGGGCGACTTTGGGGCTCTGTAGCCACTGCGCATCTCACTGCGCAGGTATGATTTTTTTGCAAATAGGTTGCTAACTACGTAGGGCATCGAAAAAATGTGTTCAAACAAGTAAGTAACTACATTAAGGTAGCAAAAAACGCGTGCAAACCTCGGGACACCAGGATGAGGCGGTCATTTTTGCTGTTCTATAGCCATATATAGCCATAATGCACGGTATACTTTGCGGCTCTGTTGCCATGGCGCAAGTCGGTGTGCGAATGTGATTTTTTGCAGTTAGGTTGCTAACCATATAGGGCACCTGAAAAACGTGTTTAAACACCAAACCCACCACGTTCAGGTACCGCGAAACAACGTGCAAATCTCGGGACACCAGGATGAGGGGCGACTTTGGGGCTCTGTAGCCACTACGCATCTCACTGCGCAGGTATGATTTTTTTGCAAATAGGTTGCTAACTACGTAGGGCATCGAAAAAATGTGTTCAAACAAGTAAGTAACTACATTAAGGTAGCAAAAAACGCGTGCAAACCTCGGGACACCAGGATGAGGCGGTCATTTTTGCTGTTCTATAGCCATATATAGCCATAATGCACGGTATATTTTGCGGCTCTGTTGCCATGGCGCAAGTCGGTGTGCGAATGTGATTTTTTGCAGTTAGGTTGCTAACCATCTAGGGCACCTGAAAAACGTGTTTAAACACCAAACCCACCACGTTCAGGTACCGCGAAACAACGTGCAAATCTCGGGACACCAGGATGAGGGGCGACTTTGGGGCTCTGTAGCCACTGCGCATCTCACTGCGCAGGTATGATTTTTTTGCAAATAGGTTGCTAACTACGTAGGGCATCGAAAAAATGTGTTCAAACAAGTAAGTAACTACATTAAGGTAGCAAAATACGCGTGCAAACCTCGGGACACCAGGATGAGGCGGTCATTTTTGCTGTTCTATAGCCATATATAGCCATAATGCACGGTATATTTTGCGGCTCTGTTGCCATGGCGCAAGTCGGTGTGCGAATGTGATTTTTTGCAGTTAGGTTGCTAACCATCTAGGGCACCTGAAACACGTGTTTAAACACCAAACCCACCACGTTCAGGTACCGCAAAACAACGTGCAAATCTCGGGACACCAGGATGAGGGGCGATTTTGGGGCTCTGTAGCCACTGCGCATCTCACTGCGCAGGTATGATTTTTTTGCAAATAGGTTGCTAACTACGTAGGGCATCGAAAAAATGTGTTCAAACAAGTAAGTAACTACATTAAGGTAGCAAAAAACGCGTGCAAACCTCGGGACACCAGGATGAGGCGGTCATTTTTGCTGTTCTATAGCCATATATAGCCATAATGCACGGTATACTTTGCGGCTCTGTTGCCATGGCGCAAGTCGGTGTGCGAATGTGATTTTATGCAGTTAGGTCGCTAACCATCTAGGGCACCTGAAAAACGTGTTTAAACACCAAACCCACCACGTTCAGGTACCGCGAAACAACGTGCAAATCTCGGGACACCAGGATGAGGGGCGATTTTGGGGCTCTGTAGCCACTGCGCATCTCACTGCGCAGGTATGATTTTTTTGCAAATAGGTTGCTAACTACGTAGGGCATCTAAAAAATGTGTTCAAACAAGTAAGTAACTACATTAAGGTAGCAAAAAACGCGTGCAAACCTCGGGACACCAGGATGAGGCGGTCATTTTTGCTGTTCTATAGCCATATATAGCCATAATGCACGGTATACTTTGCGGCTCTGTTGCCATGGCGCAAGTCGGTGTGCGAATGTGATTTTTTGCAGTTAGGTTGCTAACCATCTAGGGCACCTGAAAAACGTGTTTAAACACCAAACCCACCACGTTCAGGTACCGCGAAACAACGTACAAATCTCGGGACACCAGGATGAGGGGCGACTTTGGGGCTCTGTAGCCACTGCGCATCTCACTGCGCAGGTATGATTTTTTTGCAAATAGGTTGCTAACTACGTAGGGCATCGAAAAAATGTGTTCAAACAAGTAAGTAACTACATTAAGGTAGCAAAAAACGCGTGCAAACCTCGAGACACCAGGATGAGGCGGTCATTTTTGCTGTTCTATAGCCATATATAGCCATAATGCACGGTATACTTTGCGGCTCTGTTGCCATGGCGCAAGTCGGTGTCATGGCGCAAGTCGGTGTGCGAATGTGATTTTTTGCAGTTAGGTTGCTAACCATCTAGGGCACCTGAAAAACGTGTTTAAACACCAAACCCACCACGTTCAGGTACCGCGAAACAACGTGCAAATCTCGGGACACCAGGATGAGGGGTTTATCTAATTCTCTGGTAAAACAGGTAGTCAATCTTTAAATTATATGATTACATTACGGCTAAGCCAAGATAAATGGGACCTTTTGATTTTGCCAATGTTACATTGAAATATTCTGAAAAGTTCACTTTGAATTAAATGGAGAGTATTTTTTTCCGACACGTTATCTTGAGGGCTTTCTGATGATATATACTTTTATATATGTTCTTATTACCATTTTTTGAATTATTTAGGATTATATTCCCTAAAAACCCTGTTTTTACACTGTTTTTGAGTCTCACTGAATTTTTGTTCTTTTTTCATCAGTTGTTTCGAAAATTGTTTGTTCGTTACAGTTATTTTGATGTGTTTTCTATTTCTGACTGACATACAGGTATACGGTATTTTTTACGAAATTTATTTATAATCAATATTTAAGAAAATATTCATGAAATAGTAAACATGTACCCTTGTAACGCAAGTTAGAGTTTTACGTTACCATCTTTGACAGACTTTAAAACAATGTTACTTCTTTATTTCACTTGTATCACCTTTTACTATTACAATTTATAATTATCTTTATCTAATCAAAATGAAGTTTTTTAGAGCATATGCATTTTCTTTTTGGAAAATAACTACTTTAAATCGTAATTTTTATGTAGAGTCCGTAGCCCCTGTTTTAAACTATGCGCTGACTTAATATAAAGAAACATAGCTGCTGTTTTATTACGTTTTCTGTTTTTGGTTGTGCCATGTAGGTAATGCAGGAAAGGAATTAAATCAGAAGAAGAACAAAACAAATCTAAAGACAAATAAGTGCTGTCCGTAGCCCTGTAGAGTCCGTAGCCCCTGATATATTTATATCTTTTTTCACACTGAAAAATTATAAAACGTTTCTAATTTTCTTAGTTTCGTACTTGTGCTGACTAGCTATGCATCTAAATACTGTATATCTTGACAATCTTCAATCTGTTGAAAATAATGTTAAATTTGACGTAATTTATAAATTTTCTGATAGATTTCTTTAATGGTCAAACTGATACATTAAACATTTCAGAAGATACTTAAATATATATTTGGAGTGTTTGTAAGTTGAAATTATTGTTTTTTAAAGGATAATTACACTTTAAACAAAACAAAACAGCTTTAAATATGTGTTAGAAACAGATACTGGTGTGGTGTAGAGTCCGTAGCCCCATGTTAATTCACATATTTCATTTTTTTGTATTTTTACTCCCAAAATTATATATGTATAGAGATAATTCATTTGATAGATTTTTGTAGTTGAAATATACGTAGAAACAGGTTAAAAAATTCAGGACTTTGTTTTGTTTTGACATTTTTTGTTCCTAAAAAACATACATTTTTCGTGTTTTCTCAAGTAGAATAAAGGAATTGTTTCTTAAAATTATTGCTCATTTTTTCAAAAGTCAGAAAATTAATACTGTATCAAAAGAATATTATTCCACAGGTCAATTTACATTAAACTACTTTCTTCAATCTACTAAATACAATCACGTCAGTATGTAGAGTCCGTAGCCCCTGATAATTCCATCTTATGATATTCTTTATTTGGTCAAGAAACATATGATTATTCATATCAAACTTGTTCTAAATGTGTTGTCTACATCTTCGAATACTTTCAAATATAAAAAAAAATCAGTCTTGTTTCTTATTTCTCATTTAGATGTAAATTTAAGCTTAACATTCCCTGTGTATTTTGGGTATTTGCGCTTTTGACCATGGTAAATGTTGCAAACAATGAGAATCAGCATAGATTCACTTCTAAATTGATAAATACATAAATATCAAACTTATTATAAGTCATATATACTAGGACGAAAAAGAAACGCCGGGTACATAAAATATGCAACACATGTCCGGCCGTGTTTCGCAAAACAAGAAGGGTCATCGTTAAAAGGGGGTATTTTTTCACATAATCAGCATCGGAAATCGATTGAAACTTCAACAGCTGGTTCCATACAGATGACATTTCATACAAAAATAAATATAATAATCCAATAATACAATTTATCCCTTAAAACAATCATTATAGGTTACCCGGCGTTTCTTTTTCGTCCTAGTATATATAAGAAATATACGTCTATCTAATTTTTCTAGTGGTGATATGAATTACCGTGTAGAGTCCGTAGCCCTGGTTTCATATTATATAATTTTCTTTTTAAGGGTCAGCAAAACCATATTATTCATATCAGACATGTTCTGTATGTGTTGTCAACATCTTTGAATACTTTCAAATATAAAAAATCAGTTTCGTTTCTTTTATCTCATTTATATGTAAATTGAAACTTGACATTTCCTGTGTATTTTTGGGTATTTGCACCTTTGACCTCGGTAAATGTTGCAGACAAGGAGAGAGTGGGCGTGGATTCTCTTCAAAATTTTAAAGTACATGTTAATAAAACTAAATAACAAATTTTTTATAAGAAATATACATCTTTCTAATTTTTCGTGAGGTGATATAAATTACCATGTAGAGTCCGTAGGCCCCTAAGGTACATCTATTCAACCGTTCTTAACTTTTTTGTTCTACATGTTCCATCCAAGATCTTTTGGAAATAAGTGCCTAATAGACATGTCTTTATATTACTTTAAAAGAATCTGCACTCTGATGGGGTCTGAAAATTGGCTTATGTGAGACTCTGGAGGTACCCTTTATCTTGGCTTAGCCGATTAACATTTGACACTTTTTATTGTTAATGCATATTTTATGATAAATAACTAATTAGATTAGATATCATATCATAATATATTATACGGGTTAAATTGCCCACGGGTTGAGATGTCCTTATTTCAGTTTGAGTTGTCATTGGTTGTGTTGTCCACGGGTTGAGTTGAACCGGACTCGTTTGTGCTAGCTCCTAAGAATTTACATTCGCTATATCTCGGGCAATACGGTTGGAATCAGTTTGAAGTAATAATTAAAACGCAACATTGGCGGTTGAGCTTTCAAATATAGCAACTGTAAATATTCTAAACCTCAAATATGCAGTTTATTTTGCAAAGTTTCTATTATTACGAAATTTGACCCCTGGCCAGTTCGACACTACGCCTCGAAAACTAACGTATACAATCAAAGCACTGTAACTTCCGACTCTTGCACTTGAACGATTCCAAATATCAATCACGTTCTTTAAATAAATTATAACATAAATCAAGAATTATAGGCATAATTTCATTTAGAATTTAGTGTTAAAATGTCAGTTTTGGGTATAGATAGATAGCGAAAACAACTTGTTTTCGCGAAAACAACTTTTTTTACGAAAACAACCTGTTGAATTAATATTATAAGTTATTTCAAACAAAACTTAATATTTTATGAATGCATATTATAAAATACGTTTAATGAGCAAGTTTTGGTACAAGATTCTGAAAAATAATGTTTATACGAAAACAACCTATGAAATGTTTATTTATTCATGTTTAAAAAAATTTAAATATTTTATGTAATAAATACATATCCTGGATACGTTTTTCTAATTACCTTGTTAACAATAAATGAAAATGATTATGATATTACTGTTTTTCTTCACGAAAACAACTAGATCTACATATACAATTTTAGTGTGAACTGTAGCTGTTTAGCTCTCGTACGTAAACAACTTAACAAACTGTAAAATCAATACTTCTTGTGTTTTTATTTGAGTTCTTTCTACATAAAAATAATTTCTTTAAACATTTGATTGGTAATTAATTAAAATAATAAAAAAATAATGATGTAACGACACGTTAATTTCGCGAAAACAACACTATGTCTGACTAACTTTTCAGTACGAAAACAACTTAGAAAATTAATATTTTCACGCTTAACCCAAACATATATTGTTTTGTTGATATTCATTATGGTTTGATACTGTAAAGCAATTATATAATCAAGATATGTTTTAAGTACGATGCTTATTTAATCGATTCTTTTCACTTTTTTCTACAAATACAACTTTTCTACGAAAACAACAATCATTCCATCCATCGAAAACAACAATCAGTCAATCTTACGAAAACAACAATCAGTTAATCGTACGGAAACAACTATTTCTACTAACACAACTATTTCTACGAAAACAACCTTCAGTCAATCTTACGAAAACAACTTTTTTCTCTCTGTTGTTTTCGTATAAAAAGTTGTTTTTGTGAGACTGACTGATTGTTGTTTTCTTAGAGAAAGCTGTTTTCGTGAGACTGACTGATTGTTGCTTTTTATAAAAGTTGTTTTCGTAGAAAAAGTTGTTCTCGTAAGATTGACTGATTGTTGTTTTCATATAAAAAGTTGTTTTCGTGAGACTATCTGATTGTTGTTTTCTTAGAAAAAGCTGTTTTCGTGAGGCTGACTGATTGTTGTTTTCTTAGAAAAAGCTGTTTCGTGAGACTTACTGATTGTTGTTTTCGTAGGAAAAGTTGTTTTCGCGAGGCTGACTGATTGTTGTTTTCGTAGGAAAAGTTGTTTTCGTAGAAATCGTTGTTTTCGTGAGACTGACTGATTGTTGTTTTCTTAGAAAAAGTTGTTTTTGTGAGACTGACTGATTGTTGTTTTCTTAGAGATAGCTGTTTTCGTGAGACTGACTGATTGTTGCTTTTTATAAAAGTTGTTTTCGTAGAAAAAGTTGTTCTCGTAAGATTGACTGATTGTTGTTTTCATATAAAAAGTTGTTTTCGTGAGACTATCTGATTGTTGTTTTCTTAGAAAAAGCTGTTTTCGTGAGGCTGACTGATTGTTGTTTTCTTAGAAAAAGCTGTTTCGTGAGACTTACTGATTGTTGTTTTCGTAGGAAAAGTTGTTTTCGCGAGGCTGACTAATTGTTGTTTTCGTAGGAAAAGTTGTTTTCGTAGAAATCGTTGTTTTCGTGAGACTGACTGATTGTTGTTTTCTTAGAAAAAGTTGTTTTCGTGACACTGACTGATTGTTGTTTTCTTATGAAAATTGTTTTCGTAGAAAAAGTTGTTTTCGTGAACCTGACTGATTGTTGTTTTCTTATGAAAATTGTTTTCGTAGAAAAAGTTGTTTTCGTGACACTGACTGATTGTTGATTTCGTATGAAAATTGTTTCGTAGAAAAAGTTGTTTTCGTGAGATTGACTGATTGTTGCTTTCGTATAAAAGTTGTTTTCGTAGAAAAAGTTGTTTTCGTGAGATTGACTGATTGTTGTTTTTTGTAGGAAAAGTTGTTTTCGTGAGGCTGACTGATTGTTGTTTTCGTAGGAAAAGTTGTTTTCGTGACACTGACTGATTGTTGTTTTCTTATGAAAATTGTTTTCGTAGAAAAAGTTGTTCTCGTGAGACTGACCGATTGTTGTTTTCGTATAAAAGTTGTTTTCGTAGAAAAAGTTGTTTTCGTGAGATTGACTGACTGCTGTTTTCGTAAAAAAGTTGTTTTGTTACGATGGATGAAATCATTATTTTTCTATCATTTCATTTACTTACCAATTAAATGTCTTAAGATGAAGAAATGATGTAAGATTAAAAGAACATAATTGAAAACACATATGATTTTAATTTTACAGTTTGTTAAGTTGTTTTCGTACGTAAGCTAAACAGTTAGCTAGTTGTTTTCGTGAAGGAAACAGTAATACCATCATTATTTTCATTTATTGCTAATAAGTTAATTAGAAAAATGCATCCAATTGATATACTTATTACTGAAAAGTTTTTTACCATGCTAAACATGAATAAATAAACATTTTATAGGTTGTTTTCCTAAAGAACTTCAAGGTAGTGCAATTCAATCGACTTTCCATTGTAATAAAAGAAAATCGGCTATAAAATCATTATTTTTCGGAATTTTGTACCAAAACTTGCTCATTTAACGTAGTTTATAATATGCTTTCATAAAATATAAAGTTTTGCCTGAAATAACATATAATGTTAATTCAACAGGTTGTTTTCGTAAAAAAGGTTGTTTTCGCGAAAACAAGTTGTTTTCGCTATCTATCTATACCGGTCAGTTTTTGTAAACTCCGCCTCTTATGTAGGAGGTGTATCTCCCTCAAGTATTGGGGCGTGGTACTCTCTCAAATCTTGCGACTTAGACAGTCCCCACTTCTATTGGCCGGCTACAACAACAACAAAGTCACATTGACGGGATGCGTTTTTTCGTAAACAGTTGGTCCAAGTCGACTGGTAAAGAGTTTTCAAAATGCAAGTAGTCCGGCATTAAGCTCCGCCTACAATCTGTCTACTTTTTTTTCAAACATACATGAACTCTACATGATATAGACAGATATAGCAAAATGATAATTCGGGTGGTCATTCAGCTAAAGCCGCGGCGGGCCCCTATTTATGTGGTCTACTAATATCAAGGGACTCAGAGGACCCAACAACTAAATCAAAATCTGTTTTGTTTCGTGAGCAAAGTTGAAACGCATGCAAAAGCTCGATACAAAATCGTACAGACATTGTGTTTGAAAGGACTGCATAAAAAATTAATATCTAACAAAATATGTTTAATCGTTTGAGTTTTAAGTCTTTCTGGGTCGAAAAAATTGATATGAATGGTACACAGGTATTGAATAAAGTTTTAAGTATAAAAATCAGAATAAAGACCCCGAATGCAGTGTATACAAAAACTCTTTACGAACTTGAACGGAAAATTGCAAATCTGCAATATTTTAGTAAAATTGGTAAAGAGTTTTCGTTTGGCATAAAATAGAATAATTATGGAACTCAGGTTCTAAAAAAACGATAAATATTAGAATAATGAGCTTGAATAAAGTGTATACAAAAACTCTTTACAAACTTGAACGGAAAATTGCAAATCTGCAATATTTTAGTAAAATTGGTAAAGAGTTTTCGTTTGGCATAAAATAGAATAATTATGTAGACAATCACCCAAGTACATACAACAACATGGCGCAAATACCTGAAAACGACTCCATACCTATCCAATCTCACACAAACGGACTGAAAGACAACGACCAAGCCTATCCAACACATAATGTGGACTATCCAAGGAACGACGGCCACTTTAAAGGTGTCGTCCGCAAGAGAACAAAGTCATATATTATTTCTGGAATCGACATGGATAGTAACGAAAGCGGAATTTATGATTATCTCTCCGACCATGACGTCCCTTGTAAATCTGTGAAATTTCTATATACTCGGAGATCTGACTGTAAAGTTGCTCAAATAGTGATCGACGAAAACTACTGTGACTTTATAGAAAATACAACCTTCTGGCCGTATGGTGTTTCATGTCGACCATGGATGAAAAAATCGGATTATATGGAACGATACAAGCGTCCTTACGCTAGCTACCCCAGTAACAATGATGCCAACGTTGACTGATCATGGAATTACGCCTAATGACTTGGAACGCTACCGGTGTCATGACCGACATTCCGTATCTATTGAACGAACTTAATGAGAGGCGCATTACAATTTGTGGTTTATCTGAACACTGGCTACTAGAACACAACTCATGTTTACTTGATACTATTGACTCAAACTATAAATCTCACGTCACTGTTTGTAAAAACCCAGCAGTATTCAACAACAGAAGAATAGGAAAAGGTGGAGTTGCGTTTGTCTGGCACAGATCAATCAATCATCTTGTCGAGATTATAGACATTGATTCAGATCGGATTACCGTTATGAAAGTCAAGAACGACAACTCATTCATTCTTATTGTGCAAGTTTACCTCCCTTGTTCTAACTATAATATTGAAGTTTACAAATCTGAAGTCGATAAATTACACGACATCTGTGAGATGTATGGTACTGATTGTGAAATGATATTTATGGGTGACTTCAATGGAAACTTTGGTTCGAATCGTAATCACATCAACAGATCACGAAATAATTATTTAGCCAAGTTTGCGGCCGATCACAACTTACTTCCGATCACCAGTAGTGCAATATGCAAAGGTCCAAAAGTTTCATTTTTCCCATACAATGGAAGTCAACCAACACTCATAGACAATATTTTATATAGTGATTCTCTAACAACTGCAATGACAGAATGCTTTATAAACGATGAAGCTCCAATGAATATTTCACGACATCTGCCTCTTATGATTTACATCAATGTTGAATCGTTTGATGAACAACAAACAATGTCAACAAAATTTGAAAAAATTAACTACTCATGGAAAGACACCATTAAAACTTCTTTATACTGTGAAACTCTTACAAAGAAAATCACGGAAAACCCACTGAACTTTCAAAATCAAGATAAAGACTATGAAACTCTTGTTTCTTACATACAATCGTCATCAAAGTCATCTCTACAAAAGCGGAAGCATACGAAATCAGTAAAGCCGTATTGGTCGTCGTCGCTAACAGAATTTCACAAACTCTTAAAATCGTCTTGGCATTCTTGGTGTGCGGATGGAAAACCCAGAGACACCCAATCGTACAAAACCTACAAAGAAAATAAACGCAACTTTAGACGCAGTCTACGTGCAGCAGCGCATCGGTTTGAATCGGAAGAAATCGAACGGGTTTGTGCAACCTCAGAAATTGACCAAAACGCCTTCTGGAAATTACTTAACTCCAAAAGAAAAAGAAAAACAAACAAACAATCTTTCATTGTATTCGACAATACCCCGGCGACAACCACCGACGAATTGCTGAATGGTTGGCATAATTATTTTACAACTCTATACGAATATTCTACAGATCCCTCTTTTGATGATGAACATCGGACAAACATAGAACATGAATGCCAAAGTGTGTTACTTACTAATGATTCCAACTCAAATAACGAACTGACTAAGAAAGTGTCTATTAAAGAAGTATCTGATCACATCTATAAATTACCTTATGGCAAGAGTGGCTCTATTGACTGTATTACATACGAACACTTAAAGTTTGGTGGCTTAGCACTTACGCGGTCGCTAGTCAACCTATTTAACTCCATATTGGACTCAGAAAGAATACCTAAAAGTTTCAAAACTGGACTCACCGTGACCATTCATAAAGGCAAAGGGAAGTCATCATCGGACCCTAACAATCATCGTGCCATCTCGCTCTTACCTGTGATTTCCAAACTGTTTGAAAAAGTAATATTATCACGTATCGAAAACGCCTCGTCACTTTCACAGCTGAATAAACTTCAACACGGCTTTCAAAGGGGAAAGGACTGTAAAATGGTCACATTCATTCTTCAAGAGGCGAGAAACTACTGCTGCGAACGAAGCAGTTCACTATACGCATGCTTCCTAGACGCTCGTTCAGCCTTCGATAAAGTTTGGATCTTAGGCCTAATCTACAAACTTTACAAATTTGGTATCCAAGGGAAACTACTCAGAATTATCCATGACTCATTTACTGATTCAACCAGTCGTGTTCTACTCAACAACCACCTTTCTGAACCTTTCTATATACACCAAGGAACTAGACAAGGCAGTATTTGTGCACCGTTCTACTATACTGTATTCGTCAACGACTTACTTGACGAATTTCAGTCGTCCAACTTCGGAATAAAAATCGCTGGAATCAACCTGGTCTCACCAACGCAAGCAGACGACATAGTCTTACTCTCTCTCTCCAGAAACGGTCTTCAACAACTACTAAACATATGTGGGAATTACGCCTCCAAATGGCGATATAGTTACAATGCATCCAAGTGCGCTATGCTACGTCTGGATAATCGCTCAGTTACATCATGTTCAATCAACGTCGGTCAACTAGTTTACAATAATCTTATTATACCCAACGTGCAGTCATACAAACATCTAGGTGTTATACAATCTACCAGTGGTAAACTACCATTCGATGTCGATGATATTCGTCAATCAATGAGAGGAACTTTATTCTCTATTATCTACAAACTTACATGTAACAACGATTTAGATCCAACAGTCTTAGTGAAACTTTATCTAACATGTGTTCTGCCTAGGGCTCTGTTTTCATGTGAACTATGGAACAATATCTCCGTCTCCACAATGAAAAAGTTAGAATCATGTCATCGATTCTGTCTAAAGGTTATACAAGGCCTACCTCAGCGGACACGTTCAGTAATGGTTACCGGTCTTCTTGGAATATCATCTATTGAAGCCTACATAGATCTTCGTAAGCTCCTATTTCTTGGAACATTATGTCGAGCCTCACCATCAGATCTTGTGAACCAAGTGTTAAATGTCAGACTATCTCAACACAACACTTGTAACCATATCAAACATACGGGATTTGTCAAAGACATAACAAGAATACTACAGAAGTACAGCCTTTATCACAATCTATCCAACTACTTGAATAACGGTACCTTTCCAACGAAATATACATGGAAGAATGCATGCAAGACAGCTATATTCGACCACGAAAAGATCACATGGAATTATAAATTAAATGCGGACTCCGACTTTCACAGATTCAAACTTGTACATGATACGCTACAACTCAGTATTCACTGGACATACTCTAGATTAAACCCACACTATACGAAGATTTTAAAGTTCCTTGTGAAGGTTCTCTGTACAAGCTATCAGTCAGATCCTGTAACATGCATTATGTGTGATAGTCTTGTCAACGATAAATTAAGCCATCGTCTATTCGACTGTGCGAACTATGATGTAATCCAATACAGAAACACTTACGTTCAGTCAATATATGACGTGTTTAATACAGAGTTTGGTAATTTCTTTTTCGCTTGTAATGAAGACTTATTCTGTGCTTACCTTTTGGGCCGCAGTGACACATACATCCAGCAATACTTAAACGCGAACGAGCACATCATGTTTCTATTAGAGAGTTGCAAACTGCTTAGACTTATATATATTTAAAATTGATCATATTCCTCGATCATTTTGAGTGTGACTTGTTTCACTTACCAAGAGACTATACTTACCTCATGTATACCAGTACTCTATCTTAATAATAACTGTACAATGTGTATCACATTGAACTATAGACTTTATTTCTAACTTATATGTTTCATATTTTTGCATAACTTATCATATTTGTGTATTTACTTCTCCAGAAAATGGAGGTTAAATAAATAAATAATAATGAATAAAGTGTATACAAAAACTCTTTACAAACTTGAACGGAAAATTGCAAATCTGCAATATTTCTAGTAAAATCGGTAAAGAGTTTTCGAATGGCATAAAATGAAATAATTATGGAACCCAGGTACTAAAAGAAAAACTTTCTAGATGAATATCTATATATAATAAGAAACCAAACTAGATGTGTGCATAAATCCAATACAAAATTCAACAAAAATTGCAACCCCTTTAAGGTTAAATCTTAAAGAGTTCTTGTTTGTGTATAAAGTTTTTTGTGGACATTTTTTAGTTAAATGTATGGAACACGGGCACTAAAAATGGTTTGTTCATAAAAATCTGAACTTTGAAACCTAATGAAGATGTATAAAAACTCTTTACCAATTTCAACTGAAATTGCAAAAAACGACCGCTTTAAGGTTAAATCTACAAAGAGTTTTTGTTCATGTCTTTTCAGTGGACAAAAAACTTTAGATCCTTGAGATTAGCCTTCTGTGCCATGAATTATGTGTTTGGGACATGGGTACTAAAAAAATTGTGCTAAGAAACCTAATGAAAATGTATAAAAAAAACTCTTCATAAATTTCAACTGAAATTATAGCAAAAAAATACCGCTTTAAGATTGAATCTGTAAAGAGTTTGTGTTCATGTCTTTTCAGTGGACAAAAAACTTTAGATCCTTGAGATGAGTGTCTTTCTGTGCCTTGAATTATGTGTTTGGGACATGGGTACAAAAAAAATGTGCTAAGAAACCTAATGAAAATGTATAAAAAAACCTCTTTATAAATTCCAACTGAAATTGCAAAAAAAACCGACCATTCTAAGGTTAAATCTGTAAAGAGTTTGTGTTCATGTCTTTTCAGTAGACAAAAAAAACTTTAGATCCTTGAGTTTAATGTCTTTATGGGCCTTAAATTAAAAATGTGTTTGATACATGAGTACTAAAAATGTGCTCAGAAACTTAATGAAGATGTATAAAAAAAACTCTTTATAAATTCCAACTGAAATTGCATAAACGACTGCTTTAAAGTTCAATCCGTAAAGAGTTTTTGTTCATGTATAAAGTGTTTTCGGTGGACAAAAAACTTAAGATCTTTTAGTTAAATGTCTATTGGTCTTAAATGATGTGTTTGGGACACGGGTACTAACAAATCATGCTTAGAAACCTAATGAAAATGTATAAAAAAACTCTTTATAAATTTCAACTGAAATTGCATAAAACGACCACTCTAAGGTAAAATCTACAAAGAGTTTGTGTTCATTTATAAAGTTTTTTTTACTGGGCAAAAAACTTTGAATCTTTTGAGTTTAATGTCTTTCTGGACCTAAAATGATGTGTTTGGGACACGGGTACTTTAAGAATTTTACTAAGAAACCTCGTGAAGATGTTTAAAAAAACTCTTTACAAATTTACACTGAAATTGCCAAAAACTACCACTTTAAAGTTTAATATGTAAAGAGTTTGTGTTCATGTCTATTCAGTGAACAAAAAAATTAGATCCTTGAGATGAGTGTCTTTCTGTGCCTTGAATTATGTGTTTGGGACATGGGTACTAAAAATAGTGCTAAGAAACTTAATGAAAATGTATAAAAAAAACTCTTTATAAATTTCAACTGAAATTGCAAAAAAATACCGCTTTAAGGTTGAATCTGTAAAGAGTTTGTGTTCATGTTTTTTCAGTGGACATAAAACTTTAGATCCCTGAGTTTAACGTCTTTTTGGGTCTTAAATTATGTGTTTGGGACATATATATATATATATATGTCATGGGTTCTAAAACAATGTGCTTAGAAACCTGATGAAGATGTATAAAAAAACTCTTTATAAATTCCAACTCAAATTGCAAAAAACGACCACTCTAAGGTTAAATCTGTAAAGAGTTTGTGTTCATGCATTAAATGTTTTCAGTGGACAAAAAACTATAGGTCTTTTGAGTTAAATGTCTTTATTGAGCCTTTAATTATGTGTTTGAGACATGGGTTCTACAACAATGTGCTTAGAAACCTGATGAAGATGTGTAAAAAAAAACTCTTTATAAATTCCAACTCAAATTGCAAAAAACGACCACTCTAAGGTTAAATCTGTAAAGAGTTTGTGTTCATGCATTAAATGTTTTCTGTGGACAAAAAACTATAGGTGTTTTGAGTTTAATGATTTGTATGGAAGACAGGTACTAAAGAAAGAAGTCTGTACATGAAAATCAGGAATTAGAACCCTTAATGACGAAGTGTATGAAATACTTTAGGGCCTACAATTTTTTACAGAGTTCCAAAAAATGAGCCATATAAGGTAAAATCTATAGAGAGTAAAAAAACACATATAAAGTTATTTTGTGGACAAAATATCTTTACAAACGTGAACGAAAATTGCAAATGATAGGCCTACGCCGGCATTTTAATTTTTTTAAAAGCCTGTATAAAATCTAATATTTTGGTAAAATTCGTAAATGTATTCGTACATGAATAAAGTAAGTTCTCACTGAACAAAACAACATCTGATCGTAAGATTTTAAAGCTTTTTAAGGGTCTTTTTAATCGATTTCAGTGAAACAATAATTCTCAAAAGGTGATTAATATAGAAGCGTACTTGGTAGCGCTAAACCGTAACCTTTTATTGTGGCGTATTGATTTTTTGTGGGTGTTCACTAAGCCAAAGGACAATAAATAGTTCTATTTTTGAGGATAAAAATTTTCCTGAAAATAAACATTTCAGGGTTTAAACCCACCATTTTATAATTTAATTTATATTTCCTTGCGAAAATCTATAAAACAGCCTCTCATGCTGATATACACGAACTCTTTACCAGTCAACTCGGATCAACTGTTTACGAAAAAACGCATCCCATTTAAGTTGGTTAATACTGCTAAGACAAAGATCGTTGTATTTTGCAAGAATAAGAAGGGTTTTAAAAATTTAGATCCTTTTCTTTATGAAGGCAAATCAGTTGGAACTTATTGATAATTTTGCATACCTAGGTGTTCAATTCTCTTTTAATGGCAAATTCCATTACACAAAAAAGAAATTAGTTGACCAAGCTCGAAAAGCAATGTTCTCCGTCCTTCAAAAGGCACGTAAGTTATATTTACCTGTTGAAGTGCAGTTGAATTTATTTGATACAATGGTAGCTCCTATATTATTATATGGTTCAGAAGTTTGGGGTTTTGAAAATGTTAATATTATTGACCGGTTTCAATTGAAATTTGTTAAAATAGTACTTGGTTTAAAACAAACAACTCCTTCTTGTATGGTATATGGTGAATTGGGTATTCTCCCTCTTTCAACTCAAATAAAGTCTAGAGTTTTAAATTACTGGTGTAAGGTGTTGAATGATAAAGAAAATAAAATATCTGTGCTTTTGTATAAAATGTCTAGAATATTGTATACCGAATCCCACTTGAACTTCCCATGGTTAAAATTTGTTCATAATTCTTTGAATAGCCTTGGCTTGTCTAATTATTGGCTAAACCGGACAATCACTTCACCTCTAATTTTTAAAAAAGTTGTAAATCAAAGAATAAGGGATAAATTTATTCAAGAATGGCATTCAACTGTACATGAATCTAGTTAATGTCTTAATTATAGGATTTTTAAAACAACTTTTGACTTTGAACAGTATTTCATTAATTTACCATTTGATCTCATGATTGCTTTTTGTAAATTTAGATGTATGAACCACAAACTGCCAATAGAAAAGGGTAGATTTCACAACATAGATAGAAGCCTAAGAGTTTGTACTTTATGTAACACTAATCAACTCGGTGATGAATTCCACTATTTGTTTAATTGTACCTACTTTAACACTTTAAGGAATACTTACATTGATAGAAATTTTTCAATACATCCAAATATTGTTAAATTCAAGAACCTGATGAATACTGACAACAAGGACTCTTTGTTAAAAATTGCAATATTCTGTAAAAAAAATCTATTTGTTATTAATAAGTCATAGTCTCATCCTCCTCTATACATAATTACATTCCACTACTTTCTTTTCCACTCCGTCTATTATAGATCTCAAATTTTAGAAATAGTTTTCATATTTTGTTATATTTTTGCCATATTTTGTTCATATTTCTCTACATGTGAAATGTTTTAGTTATTGTAATAGGGGTGTAACGGTTAACCGATATACCGGTTAATATTGCAATACGACTTCTGGCGGTTTTTAACCGGTTCGTTTTTCTCTGAACCGGTTTTTTCTAGTTACGTTCCATACTGATTTTTTATCAGAATCTGAAATCTAAATGTTTGAATTAATGTTAAAATGTGTTCGAAAACTTGAAATATTTTTCGTAAACTGAGAGAATAAATATCTTTGAAAGTCCATTCAAAACCTTTTTTCTAACTTATTCAAACATTTGCGTAATACGTGTAGATCATTAGAAAATACAAATATCTATGTACAATGTTGAAATAAAATGGACAGGTATATTCTGCGGCCAAATGCGGTCAAATGTGCGGTCAAGAAAGTGCGGCCAACAAACTGCGGCCAATAAAGTGCGGCCAAATTATAAAATGTTTGTATCGAGGTTTTTTTTACTTTTTGAGATAATAAATAATTTTTAATTGAATAACATTCGTTAATATTGTGTATCTCTAAACTTATTTTATATTAATGAAAATTAAAAACAGAGTAGGAGTCAAGAAATTTAGAATATTAAATCCATTGTCAAAGGGAGGTAAATTGTATAGAAGTGCTTAGATTTGTTTAAGATAACTAATTTTGCGTAGATTTCATTTCAATTTTACTATTTTTAAGTGAGAAAGATGTTTGCTTATTTCGCACGCAGCAGGTGAATTAAAGCTGTATGGTGACAATATATATACTTGGTATTTTTCATGACACAAGAGAGTGTGGCTAAAGATCTAATTCCGAATACGTATACGATATATTGTTGAAAATTGCACAATCGGGCGGGAAATAAAGATCACGTGACAAACATAAACGATAGGCTCAACTATTTGTTAAACGGTGATGTGACCTTTTGGGAAATAGAATTTATTTTTAAAAAATTGATATTCTAGCGGTGAGGGTCACTACAACTTATCAAGAAATCGAATTTAAAAAAGATAATCGTGTATGTGAGTCAAGAAAACAAAACAGATAATGTCGGAATAAAATCTTTAGAGGCACAATAGGAATTTAGCATTTTAAATTTGTAGGGATATGACTTAACTGATTCAAAATCACATTCAAGAGATAAATAATGTGAGCAACAAGTTTTATTATAACAATGATTGGTAACAGTAAGCATTTTGTCTGAAACTTATATAAAATAAGGTAATTGCAACCATCAGTTCTTGTATAGTGTCCTTTTTTTGAAAAATTATATGACTGAAAATTAATGAAAATGTTCTTATGTGTACAGTAATTAAGTAAGACAGTAAATTGATTATTATAGAGACAAGCACACATTTACAAGTATGATACCTTACAGAGTTTCAAATTGATAAATTGCACTTTTTTGATCGACCGTCAAAAGCTTAGAAACAATACATATTCATGCAAATCGTTATCGATCTATGGCGAGCATCAGTGGTAAAAGCAGAAGGATTAGGGGTCACCACTCTCAGAAGTTAGCAATTTCTATTTTAGTCTTGGCAAAACATACAACAGAGTCAATTTTTGTCATTAAACTTCATTTTAACACGTAGATATCACTAGAGTGATTGAAACTTTTATTTTTTAACTTTAATCTTAATAAGTATTTAAAGTGTACATTAGTGTAAATAGATGGTGATGGAATATTTTCAACATGTGTTATTGTGGTGTAGGGTATCCAGACTTACATACAGTGAAATTAGAGGAGGCTACGTTAGAAGACGTTTCTCCCAGATAGGAGGTATTGATCCGAAGATAACCAGGTATGCTCCCATTCTATTGATTGGTCGATCAAAAATATTTTTTTCTCAAGTATGTAGCAAACGTGCAAACACTATACAATAAATTCTTATTTCTGTTAGAATTGTTGATTAAAATATCACTTTTCTCTTCAAAATACATAATTAAATAGATAAATCCTATAATGGCTTTTAATTGAGTAAATAATACTAAATAGTAATAAATACGTGTTATTCAGTACACATGTTTGATGTTAAATGTATGCCGAGTCAAACTGTGAAAACGCAATTACAATTTTGAAATCATAAGAAAATCAACATCACTAAACAATACTTAACTGTAACTATGGTCAAAAAATTAAAAACAACAACACATAATTGTAACTATTTTCAAACTTTTATTCAAAATTTGCCAACGTACATTCTTAATTACATTGAATTCGAGGGAGGAGATCATAATAGTCTCCATTCATAAATTTATTCATCCTTTTTTAAAATTACAATCTTAAAATATTTGCACAACAACGCCCTTCAAACTCATATTATAGAACAAATATTTCATATCACTTTTTTTTATTTACGAAAACTCGATACAATCATTGTATAATTTGGCCGCACTTTATTGGCCGCACTTTCTTGGCCGCACATTTGACCGCATTTGGCCGCAGTTTATACCTGTCCAAATAAAATAATTTATGCTATGCATGTATGCGCAAAGATTAATATGTATTGCAATATATTGCAATATATTGCAATACGGGTTTCGTGTATTGCAATATATTGCAATACGGTTTTTACCGTATTGTTACACCCCTATATTGTAATGATGTTATGTTCATATTTGATCTTGCTGTTTTTTGTCACATGCCCTGTTGGGCCTTGATTTACTAATAAACCTTCTTCAAACCTGTAATCAACTAATAATTTCTGAATAGTTTTTCGTTGACAGTGAGTATTTCTGGTCTTGAGCAATAATATTAACACTGCGGATTTAAAGGACACCCCCTTTTATGCGCTAACTTGTTTCTGTAATTTAAACAAAAGCGATCAAACTGGATGCTTTTATGATTAAGTGTACTATCGAAGCACTGTAACTATCCATAATTAACGCATGCGCAATAATACCTGCATGAACGGTTGGTCTAAGGCTACCTTCAGTGTTGCAGATGTAACTTGAATTACGAACGATAACTCTGGAACACTCTTTCATGTATTGACCTTCTACTCGATTTGCATCGAGTTTCGAAGAAGGATGGGTGGAGGTCCAATTAAACACGACGTTCCACATTATAGTAAATGGCAGGTGAAAGATTACCCAAGATTTCTCGCATATCAGGAGAAGCTTGAAAAAGCCGGTTTGAAAGATCCATGGATAAGGTAAACTTCAGTGGGTGGGGTACAAATGATATTCACTTGAAGTGAAAACAATGACTGTTTATGTATTTACATCAATGGTCCTGACTTTTCCATTAAGTTGTATTGGTTAGTTTCCTATCAGACAAATGTCACGATCAGATTGCTTACATTTTTCTTAATTTATCATTCCGACGTGCACTTAGTCCTGGCTGTAACAATTCTTCTTCCAGTTTGGCAGTTACTGTGCAAGATCCCTAGCTGGGCTATTGTCACACAGGTGTAAGGTCAAAGACGTGCTGTGGCACCAAAAGTTAAAAATGTTAAAACTAAATACACTGATATCACCATTGTCACATATCGGCCAGCCCCTGTTTGAATGCATCAAGACTTGGAGCTGTTGTGATGTGATCTGTCAGCTGATTCCACAGTCTTATAGCAGAGGAAAAGAATGACTGGTGGAGGTAGTCCGTTTTACAGTATGGAACAGTAAAGCAGATGCTGTTTCCTCTGATTGTTTTGGAGGCTGGGCAAAGATACGGTTCTGGTTTTATGTCTACTAGGCCATTGTTGATGCCTTACATCATCGTCGGTTTTGCCTACAGGTTGTCTCCTGTGCTCAATAGTCTGCCATCCAAGGTCGGCTATCATTTGGACTTACTAGCTGTTGTTCGGTAGTCACCTTTGACAAATCTTGCCACTTTACGCAGGACCTTTTCAAGCTTTCTGATGCAGGTGCTTGCATGTGGAGGCATATTCTAAGACAGGTCTTACAAGAGCTGAGTAGGTGCGGGCTTTAAGTTTAATGTCAGGGGGGCAGCTGGATAAGTTGAGCTGCAAGAAGGCAAGGCTATTGTTGACTTTCTTGGTTGTAAGGTCTACATGGAATCTCCAGGAAAGCTGGTCTGAGATCGTGACACCAAGGTTTTTTTCCCTTTTAACAGCAGTCAGTGGTTGCCCATGGATAGGCAGTGGGGTTAGCAGTATGATCCACAGAGTGGGGTTGGTTGTATCATGAGATAAATAGATGTTAATTTTTATCAAAATAGTTGTTCATGTTGATTGAACTAGTCAGTGCCATTTCTGGCATTAGCTAGGATTTTGTGGACTGTAGGTGGCTAAATAGTCACTTCCAACATCCTGGCTGTTGGGTTACGTGGGTTTACCCCTTCAGCAATGTGGTTGAGTGTCTTGCCTTCCAGTTAGGGTGTATAATTTTTATTAACAGAACTTACTTTATCTGGAACTGTAATTCTAGTCCCTGCCTGGCCGTAGCCTGACCCTAGGATTATGGAAGTTCTGTTCTTCTTTCTGTATTCTCTCTGTGCATTAATCTTGCTCACTGGCATTTTCTGTGTCTTGACGTCAAAGTAGTTGATGGATTGCCTCATGGATTATTGTTGTTGTCCTAATTCTACTTCTGTTTGGTGTCTGCCTGAAGGTCTGCCAGGCAGACATAGTTGACCAGACCAGGTGATGAATATGCTTGATAAAAGGTGCCTAAATTTTCTGACTACTTATGTGCAAGGTCATAAATTATTGAAAATCGAAAACTAAAGTGAAGATGTGAACTGCTGTCAGTCGCACACTGGGCAGTTAAAATCCAAACATTTATGATTTACCCTGAACACAGATTTTCTCTTTACACCCCACAGCTCTGCATAGTCTGTGTTATTTCATTTGTAGTAATAACTTATATTGTTGAAGATTAGAGCACCTTGTTATTATACCTGATTATCGTATTGCAAAGTAGGGTCCAATGCAGAAATAGTTGCTTAAAGATGTCAAGCCTCTATGGCGCCCTGTCTTTTTTTCTGCTGCTCTATCCATTTCTTAGTTATAGAACTATCACATGCACCAAAGATGCTAAATGCTAAATAATCTTTTTCAGAAATCATCTATGGAAGCACACATGCCCATATACAGAAAATCATGCTAAAAATGTATTGTATAGATTTGCCAGAGCTGGTGGTATGCATGCTGGTCTTAGATGGGGAATATATACTGTAGGTAAGGTCTATAGTTTGTATATTAATTTATGTTGCATTCAGCTTGATATACTGTGTTATAAGTACTAACAAGTAGGGCTGTCACGATACGCCAAAAGCGTATCGCAATATATTGCAATACGCCGACATCGTATCATGATACCTACCAGGATATATTGTAGGCTTTTAGATTCGTTGTGCCTCTGCTGTATTTAACACAAACATTCAAATCTTACATGCAGCTACTGATAGAATCTAGTCTCTTTAAGTATTTACGGTTATTTCGGACTGTGAAGCGCCCCAATCGGTTAAATTCTTGTAACTTAAGGTAAGATGGAATGAACAATGGAAAAACTGATGTTTCGCTACTTTTATTTCGCAAAGGAAAGAATTTTGTAATGAAATAAAAAATATCGTAAAATACCGGTACATTAAATTCGTACCGCGGTATGTATTGCTGCTGCTGCCTATTGCAATATACTGGTTTATCCAGACAGCCCTTCTAACAAGTACTTAAATCAGTGGGGTGCGCAACTGGCAAATAAAAAAACAAACATTTTCTATGCTCAGCTACTTGACACATTATCATATTTATAAGTCAATCTGCAACAGTTCCAAGGTAATCCCTCTGATTTAAATGCTCAATTTTTGTTTGATAATCGTTTCACATACTTGCTACTGTACTTCTGTTCACATTATCAATATGAATAGATAACCATTTTTAGCCGGATTTTTCAACGAAAAAATTCGACTTATAGTTTTGCGAAACCCCGGAGGGCAGGTGTCCAGTGTCATTAATGATTGTGTTAAAGTTTTTTCTTCACCATATATTTCTGCCATTTATTGTCAGATCTTTATGAAACTTCATGCAGTGATAACATACCATGTAATGAACACTATTAGAAAGTAACCACAACTTTACCAGGCTTTATTATGGATTATTACCCTTTAGTAATTTTTGTGTTAAAGTTTTTAATATGTTGGATATCTCTGTCATTTATGGTCAGATCTGGATGAAAATCCGACTTTAATGTGGTGGAAACATTACATTTCTTCTTATGTATAGAGATTATCGAACAAATGTCAATTATTATACCCCCGCTTCGAAGAAGAGGGGGGTATACTGTTTTACCCTTGTCCGTGCGTGTGTCCGTCCGTCCGTTACAAAATTTCCGTCGCAGTTTTCTCAGCAACTATAACATGCAGCAACCTAATACTTTGCATATTGCTTCATCCCATAGTCCCATGTGGTGTAAAGCGATTTCATGCTCCTTGCTCATCTACTTCCTGTTTGTCGCATATTTTTAGATTTTTGCAGGGTATCACTAGTGAGCATTAGCTCACAGATTTACTTGTTTAATTCAGAGGGGCTAATGAATGTGCCATTGCAAGTTAAAATGATATTAACCTTTACTTAAGTTAACTAAGTTTTTTTTCTATATTACAGTTGGATATATCGCTACAGATCAAGTTCTTAGAGCAATGGGTGTTATAAAAAAACCTGATCATGGACATGGACATCACTAGAAATATGAATATTTAATTAATTATATTATAATGTACTTGCTAGGAGGAAGACGTTGTTCAAACCTACTTGCTCCATATTCTGATATTGTTTTTATTGGTTACTTTTGTGAAATAAATCAGAGCTGATTTTTGCTCTTAGTCTTAATAAATGTGAACTTGTTTGTATGTTGTTTGTCTTACATAATTTCATAATTACTAAGAGCAGTCTTCACTTAATCTACAAGCCTTAAGCCTTGGACATGTAAACATTGGTTTTTGCTAGTAAAAATTACTTATTTCATATTATCAGACTGGTTGAAAATAAGTTTGGTGGCCATAACTCTGAAACGATATTTTGATTTAACTTTAAACCATGATTTTGACCTTCGGTTAAGGTCATTCATAATAAATTTGGCTTGTAAAAATTCAAGGTGAAGATTCCTCCGTGTAATTCTGAAGTCAATAGCTTAAATCCTTGCTTTGAATAGTTCATATTTGGAACTCGAGTTCATAGTTTTGCAGCAGAATAAGGCTTGTTTGTACCAGATGCATCTGTGCAGAAAATACAGTACCCACCAAAAGTTAGGAGACATTTTCACTTTTTAAGCCTATGACATAGGTTTTATCAAAACTTTGATTACCATTTATTTTTTATATGCTTTTTAGTTTTGCTTCATTTTTTGTTATCATTATATTTTTAACTGAGAATACAAAATAGCTTAAAACCTATGTTATGGAAAATAATTACAATTAACATGGTTTTTGATGCTTTAGGATATCAGATGCTGAATCTCAAAATTGTGTAGCATTCATGAAATTTGTTTTCATTTTGTCACAAACAATACTTAGATATATTAAAAATAATAATTCTACAAAAATAATTGCCAAATTTCATAAAAGTAGTAAATTTCTAATGTCTCCAAACTTTTGGTGGGTACTGTAGTTATTTCACATGTTAAAGGGTACTATTTACGTTTTGGATTAAGTTAAAGGAATATTATTTAAACCTTCTGTATAACTTCTATAAAAATAGAGTTAGGGCAATGTTGACAAAGAGAAGCTGATCTCAAGAGATAAATATTTCTATTGATGGCTTGTCTCCCTTGATGAAATACCAGCAGTATAGATCAACAAAATTCACCTCAAATCCTATGACCAGGAGCAGCCACCCAGTGGTGAGATGGATTCTTAGGGATTGAGAGGTCTATGGTTCAAACATCACTAGGGTCACTGCTAATTTCCTTGAGCAAAAAGTTTACCTACACTAGAGTTGTTCCACTCCACCCAGGTGTATATGGGTACTGCCTAGGGATAGCCTGTCACAAGGAGTTATTGTTCAAGATTGTGATATTGGTTGAACATGTGTATGTAAGCAGACATTAAACCACAATTGAACTTTATTTAACTTTTAATCTTGTTCGTCTGAGATTTTCTTGACAAATCTAAGATTATATTGGACTTAGTTCTAAAAGGACAGAAAAAGAGACAGGGCGCATCAGGGTGATGTTTAAAAGTCACCGTTTTCTCCTGTCCTGAATCAGGAGCAAGGATGAATGAAAATGGGACAGATGCAGTGTCCTGCTCAATCTGTATAAACATCCTAAGCACCGCTGTCGTGTAGGATCTTTTGACATCATTAACAGGGGTGGCGTCAAGATGACAATTGTCACAACAATCAATGCATAGTTTTCATCTAGAAGAAACTATATAGATAGCATTATGGTTTCGTAATTTCTATTTTTAGATTAAGTTTTGGGAGCTAACTTGTTGATAATGTTATCACAGGCAGGGGCGGATCCAGGATTTTTTTCTAGGGGGGGTCCAAACTTTTCTAGGGGGGGGGGGTCCGAACCACAACCACATTATAAACATTTTGCAACAAAAATGCATTATATTGATAGTAAAAACTACATAACCATTAAATCTATGTTAAGCACCGAGAAAAATTATTTCATGCTACTACAAATGACTTACAGACAAGAAATACACTAACGGACAGGTAAATTTTCCAAATACTAGAGGGGGTCCAGACCCCAGCTGTAGCCGCCAATGACGGGCTATGATTTGGCAGTTCTTTGCAAATTACGTGACATAGACAAAGTAAGCAAGTTGCTGAGCACAATTATTTCGTAATGGATTTTTAAATTAATGTTAATAAATATATACCCCATTGTGGACACGAGATTCCAAATTCTGGCATCCTACCGACCCGGGTTCCTGGAAATTGAACCCATGAACTCTCGATCAATAGACTTGTATGCTATCAACTGAGCTAGCAGGGCAGACTAACATGGGACATTTAACATAAACAAAAAACAACACTCAGCTAAAATCTTAATTATGGTTTATATTGACAAATTAATAGTTTAACTGTTGAACAATTAAGTTAAAGAAAAAACAAAACTTAACAATTTTTTATGTATCACAACGATAAGTATGTCTTTTAGTAAGTAATGGTAAATTGTATCACACTGTCTATGGTGCATACATTAGCCCGTCAAATTTAAATACTCCATACTTTTTTAGAATTCTGTACATAAGTAGAGATACAAAATGTACATGCTTAATGTTTATCCACTGTGACTACAGAAGTGTTTTAGTGAGTATTTACATCAGCAGGGTTAATGTTAGGCCCGCAGCCAGTAAAATAATTTTACCAATAAATATGTTATAAATTTAAACATAGTTAATTGAGTGCAATCTTTCGTAACGAGTAATTAGTTGGTAGTATTATAATATTAGTATGTAGTGAATGTGGGTGACAGATTATATGTGCAAATTGACTTGAAAAAATGGATACAATTAATATATCATTTAATGCACACGGGTGAAAATTATGGGCTATATTCTCAATCTAAAATCATATCTTTTTTCCCCAAATTTCAATCCAAAATTCCCAATTTAACTTACAAAATTAATTTTTTGAAAAACAGTTGTTAGTATGTTTCAACTTAAATATGTCCAGTATAATTATTTTCTTTTTAATCAACTAACTAACTTAATAAAGAATGAAACTAAAAACCTTGTTAAATCTGCTATTGATATTTAATTTGCTGGTCATTTTATCCCAATTTATACCAAAATGCCGAAATATTCCCAATTATAGGCGTATGGGTCATATTCCCAAATTTGTGGATAAAAACGTTGTGTAACTTGACTAAGGGTTCTTTTCTTATGTAAACTTTAAAATGATACAAAAATCGTGGAATTTTCAAAATCCTGAAGTTCCATCTACATGCATTTACATGTACATGTTTACAATCAGTTAACCAAAATAAATTTACTAAATCGTGTATTACTTTCAAATGTCTCAGGCCAATTTGCACAAGCTTTACATGGGATTATTTTGCCAAAATCTAAACTTCATAAGTTGACAAAAATAATATTTTAACAACAAATTTAGATTTGGCCCACCTCTAAACAGAGTTGTCATTTTATATTCATTTGAAACAAAGTACCATTCCGAAGTATCTCGAACATTTATACAAAATCACAGACAAAAATAGGACAGTGATGTCGGTGTTCCATAAAAACAACGCTTGTAAATGGATGAAAGAACATAATTTTCTGAATTTCATGCTTTTAGCAACATTTATATAGGAATGTACCATTTTTTAGACCCCCCCCCCCCTCCCCCTTCAAAATATACTGAACTTTAGGAACCATGCTGAAATCTTGTACCCATGCTTCTTGGCATTCTCATGCCCAGAGGTTATCAAGATTCTCAATATTAGCTGTCAGATCGAGAATCTGAATAACCTCTGGGTACGAAAATGGCATCTATTATGTATATCTTGCATAATTATACTGTATATAATAAGGTGTTTGAATGATACAACTAAACCACGGATAAAACAACCGAGTTGGCTTTACATGTTGTTTTTTCTTTTGACTACATCAATGCCACATTAAATTGTGTCTCTATATTTTCTAGATTTATCATACGGTACTGTGTTTGCCTCGCGAATGATGATGAGAAGATTACTTCATGAAAACAAACATGAAAAAACATAATCCTCGAATCTCTTCCCATACAATAACCGTATACATTCATCGTCGTTAGTGCAATATTTACAGAAAGCAAACTACATGTAATCGGCAACGAAACTAATAATCAGAAATTCTGTTCATAAATCGGTAGATCCAACATATCTCTGTCAGCCACTTGTGTATCATTAAACTTAATTAACTTTTTTTTAAGTTACGTCGAAACCTCAATCAACCACATACTCTTGATACGAGTTTTAATAAATGTTGATGTATGTGAAGACAGCAGTAACATCAGTACAGCAGTTCAACAGTAAATCTTTACTTAGGTAAAGATTTACTGTTGAACTGCTGTACTGATGTTACTGCTGTCTTCACATACATCAACATTTACTGCTGTACTGCCGAAAATTCTATCAGTAAGGGTTTACTGTTGTACTGGTGAAAATTCTAACAATAAGGATTTACTGTTGAACTGCCGTACTGATGTAACTGCTGTCTTCACATACATAAATTTTGCATATCACGATATGTAAGGCAACAGACTCACTTAGCCAAACAGGGCATTTCCTTTCTACCAGTACTAGCTTACCGTTCCCTCAAGGATCAGAGTGACCCATTTTAGTGAGGAAAACGAGATTGTTATCCAAATTGCATTTTTACATTAGGCATTGCATTGGATAAATATAAGACTTCGTAAGTAAATGTATCCCTTTTTAACTTATACCCGAAACTCCCAGAGAATCGAAATAAGGAATACAAGATACCACTTGAACGTTAGTCCTAACACGTTCGTTGTATCATTCTCGTACCCAGAATTCTAGAAATCGAGATTCTTGATTAAAGCTGGATACGAGAACGCGATGTATCAGATGTTCCTGTTTGTTTTTGCGAATAAGTCAAAAGAACCGGAGCTGACTGCTTCTGAGCGAAAATCAAAAAAGCTCTAATGAATTGCCAGCTGTAAATAATGGAATGCGCTAAAGATACGATAGTTCAAAGAGACATACACATTGCTAAAGCCAGAGACATACATTTCTGCTAAAGCCCAGCCACGCCGACATACATGTACAAAGGATGCGAAACAAAATGGCGCACATGTATACGTAAAAATAAACATGACAATATGATAATGATTTGAAACATGAGCATGTCTTTAAATTTTAATGAAATTCTCGAATATTTATCAACGACCGGTTCCGAGCATTCAATATTAATGAACAGTTGAGAACATAAGTGGACATTAGGCATTAAGACAATGCTTACGTTTGCTTGGATGGGATACTCGAAATTAAATCAAACTTCTTGCATAAGAATATTGAAACTTACGGAACTAAATTTGGAACTCATCGATGCACATATCTGCGTGGAAGATTTTCGAGATGTCCCGAATAACGATACCACGACGATTTTTTATAAGCTTATGTATTAAATTAATCACTCGGGGTTTTTCGGAAAATTCCGTTAGTGATCGTATTTGTGAAACGTGACATATTACAGTGATTCTTGGACAACTAGGATGATAAAGTAAAAGGAAAATAAAGTAAAAGGAATGCTTCAAAGTTATATAATTCTAACTTGACTTATTGTTGAATGTTATACATATACTAGAAACTATGGAAAGCCGGAGTACGTATAATGGCGGACAACACTTACTCTCAATAGCTCGGAGTATTTGTCGGATGACTATCCATAATATATTATGTACATCGGCGGTCACAAAATAGACCATCCTCCCTCGTTTAAAAAGAAATTCGACGGAAAATATTGGTGTATGATTTTGATATTGAACAAGACGTGGCCAGGAAGGCTACGTCCGGCGTGCTCTGGAATTCTATAATATACACGTAACAAGTATACACATTTATGTATTGCACTTACGGCCCTTTGGTAACTTTCTAGCAAAATTGTACCAAACACGATCAAATTTAAAACACATTGAACATTTACTTGGACGGAACATGAGCACTATATCAGTCAAATATCAAATTAACATAAAATATAGTAACATTTGATAAAGCTTTTTTCACGTGACACCTCGAACAACACCGATGATCATTTAGTTTGCATAGAAACACATTTGACACTTCTCAACAATTAGTAAGAATGAGTAAGTTTAATGTTTTATTGTAAAATAAAATATAGGTTAGAACTTGTAAAAATATATAGTGCGTAGAACTTGTGCTATATATTTTTATGATAATTCCCGAGCGTGTACTTATATGTTTTTGGATGACAAAATTTATTTCGATTCTAATGGCGTTGTTAAATGAAATTTCACTATTAGAATCATAAAACACATGGTCTTAATCAGACATTCCGAAAAGTGTTTCGACATTACTGAACATTTGGTCCAGTGATCTTGGAAGAATCACTGGATCAAGTTAGGTTTCAATGGTCCGGAATAAATCATCAAAGTGACAGATCTTTATTAGCAACAATGTTTTATTCCAAATTGAAATTCTAAAGGGAAGTCAATACATCGTAACGTATTACTGTTTTCTAGTCAGTCATTAATTAATTTAACTGTAGACAAACATCAAACTTAGTTAAATTCTTACCGAAAAATACGATGAAATAGTCGAAAGTTGTTCTAATTTTGATTTAAATAAATGAAATTTGACCGGACATTCAGACCAGCTTAGACAGATTGTTTACTGGACCGACTGGAATTTAACTGGTCAGTCAGGTCCTTCGGACAGGCACTTGTGGGAATGTCTGGTCTTAATAACGTATTGGTCTCAATGTAGACTATAGAAAGATACATTTACATAGTTATAAAAGCAACGTTGTATCAAAGTAAAACTTCAGCGACAAAACGCTAAAATGTACTCACTAAAACAAAAGGACGCCATACAAATATTTGTTTTTCCTTAAACATTAAGTTAATGTTGAGCAATAACAATATAAGTTGATGCTTGGTCGTTGGTAAGCGTATTGCTTTTTCTGCTTTAAAAAGCACGAATTTAAAATTCTATATTTTGATGAATAAGAAAATGATTTAACCTTTTTGTCACCTTTATGTCCAACAATAGTTAAGTTTATATCAATTTTAATCTCTATTGCGAAACAAGTTTTTGCAACTTAGATAAATCATTTTCATGTGCGTTTCCTGGTCCACCAGTACTGAGCTAGTAGGGTAAAGTTTCTTGCTCAAGGAAACAACGGTGTAGGTATTGGATAGGATTCGAACCAACACAGAGCTGGTTATTCAATATCCAATGCTAACCCGTCCAACACCGTAACCATCGGCCATTATAAATAAACACGCCTGTTTATAAACATATCTAGTTTAAATATAGTCAAACTTGTGACAAGATACTGCATTTTGAAACAAGAATTTCTCATTTATTTGGCGATTAAATTTAAAAATTCTCTTTCATTTAAGTATGTCTTCAAAATACATGTACATGTATCTATTACCTTAACATTGAAATCATTTTGTCGCTGAAGCCATTCTTTGAAATTCACATTTTTTAAAGTAAAAGTATTTTGTAACAGGATAGATTGATAAAATAATGAGTAAAAAAATACATTGGTGTATATATCAACAAAAATATGTGATTTATGTTTAAAAATAATTTGAGGGGATGATTGTAGACACTGACAACACAAATAGTACTATTATATAATATATCGTATTTACAAGCAAAGCAATACTTGGATACATAAGCAATACAATGGACGGATCTTGACTAATTTAACAATTAGTATACACGAGACCCTTTCAGATTAAATCGCACATTACTGCTTTATAAATAGTATAGTAAAATATTATTCAACTGTAAGTGGTGCATACATTTACCCTGCTGATTTAAATACTCGATATTTGATCGATAGTCCCCGTAGATCAATACGGATATTCTTTTCATCGATCGAGTAGTGAGTACAAGTGTATTTAATTCAGTTGGATTAATGTTATGCGCCAATGACAGATGAATAAATATCAACAATACACGGTAATATCTGGCGCTAAGTCATAACATGAACAAAACTGTCTGGATGAATAATTCTTTGGTTTTACCAACACTGTTCAAGCAGGTGACTATCAAAGTACCCATTTACATCTGGATTGTGACGAACGACTGTTGGTAAATTACTTGTTTAAGGAAATAAGCAGTGGTATTCGAACCCGGGAACTCGCGATCCCAAAGCGTACGTCGTATCACTGAACCATTGCTCCTGTCAACTACTGAGATATGAGCATGTAGTGTATTGTTCAAGTTTATTCCACTGTCAATGGTGCATAGATATTAGATAAACACTAGGGCTGTCACGATACGCCAGAAGCGTACCGCGGTATATTGCAATACGCTGTCATCGTATCGCGATACGTACCACAATATATTTCGGGCTTTTAAATTCGTTGTTCATCCGCTGTATTTAACAGGAAAAATTGCAAATCTTATATGAAGCTACTACATGTAATAGAATCTAGCCTCTTTAAGTATTTACGGTCATTAAGGACTGTCCCAATCGCTTAAATTCTTGCAACTTCAGGTTAGATGGAATGAACAATGGAAAAACTGACGTTTCGCTACTTTTATTTCGCGAAGGGAAGAATTTTTCAATGAAATAAAAAATATCGCCGAATACCTGTACATTTAAATCGTACCGCGGTACGTATTGCTGCAGCTGCGTATTGCAATATACCGGTATATGACAGCCCTAATAAACACTCTTGATTAGAATTTTCACTATCAATAATACATATTTCTTTAATCAGCGGATTTTATTAATGCGTCTCTGACATTTGTATAATGAGAGACTGTATCAATAGCAAAGTATGTCCGATTTAAAATGAAAGGACCTTTACAAACATGTATTAAAAATGAAACGATGAAATTGCAATGAGAATGACCAGCATTTTTGATAAAACAAGTGACTACATTATAACAATAATATATAATAAATATAAATATGTATACAATATAACAATATAAATAGATGCATATAGTTTAACAAATGAATAAAAAATAAAGCCATTTATATATATAATTCTCGATATATACTATATGTACAGGGTTTTCGTCATACAATTTATGAAACTCTCCCAGCGTCTATTTCCCGTTATCAAATCAATAAGTAACAAACATGTGAGGTGTTTGACAATTTATTCGTCTCCAATCGTTAAACTTCGCTTGTTTCCGTAACCTTTTACAAATTTTAACTTTTAAAGCTTAAGAATATCCAAACTCTCCCGATGTATGACCCCGGTACGTTCCCCGGTTGGCAGGAACGAATCGGAAAGATTCGTGAAGAAAATTTAGTGGCCAAACCTGAGTCACCCTATCTCCACCATGGACGCAGGCCATGCCGGTCTACAACTGTAGTCCTAAGTTGGTGAGACAGATCATGGCGAAACAGCTTCTGTGATACCCAGGATCTCCTCTGAATAAGCCAACATTGACTTCGCTTACCGGTGAATCTTGAGTGTTTGTTAATTTTAAACACCATCGGGGTACCCCCGAAGAACGCCGATTCAACACCCTTTATCCGGATTAAAGACAGTTTCTTCACGGCATCGCTACAGTTGTAGTCCCTGTTTGCCCCGGTGACCAAAACTGAACGTAACGAGGTTGTACCCTGGGACAGTGTTAACTGAGCATTATAAGGTTATATTAGAAAATATGCTCGTTACAACTTGTGAAACATCAGATATTTCAATAACAATAGCTTATCGGGTATATTTACAATATAAACTTGTTTACATTTGCAAAGCATCGAGTAAGCATAACTTAAACAGGTTTCATCATAAGTTATGCTCATTTCTTTTAGTACATCATCGGTTATTTCTCTTGCCGTTGTATGTTCATAAAGCTACTCAGGTTTATCAAAACATAAGCTCAGTATTTAGACCAACATCATGAAGAAGTCAAACAAATGAAAGTATAGTCCAAAGACAAGCATTAGCTATGACACAATGAAGCAAGCTTGAAATGTAGTGACTAGTTTGTCCAAAGTAATAAGCAGTATAGTTTAGTGGGAATAATTAGGGACTTTAGTCAGAACTTAATTTCCCCTTGTATACTCTTCAAATAGGTAGGTCCAATTAGTTGGATTACTCGGATTTTACCATTACTTTCAATGTAAATTTGCCAAAATTAATCTTTAATAGGTAAAGAACTATCTTTATAACATCACTTCTCTTAATATCTTCATTAACAAATAAGATATTAGATGAAATATTGTATTATCCTTACATAGGACTTCAATGATAAAATCAAAGGATTCCAACTGATAGGACCTACTTATCAATTGGATTGCTTCAGATTTTATTAGAGAAAGGTAACTGACTAAAGTCCCTAATTGGTTTACCCAGTTATAGACAGTTGATGCAAAAAAAACCAGCTTTAAGGTGTATGATATAACCGGATGCCTTATATCTGCGAGAACATATAATATAAGGATCAAGGAGTTTGTATCGAAAGCATACAAGAAACATGCAAGTTTGTTTGGTCAACTTGATTTTAAAAAGTATCTAATTGTCGGATTTCCCCCGAATTTATAAAGACGAAAATCAAGTAAAATAATAAAAGCAAGAGAGTAATTACTCAGCTCTGAAAACTACTTACATAAACTATTTGAAGTTTTTACAACATTTGCTTTATCCATTTAATGAGACAAAAATCTGCAATTGATATTTGGAATAAAGCCGAGCACTTCCAAAAGATCGGGAATGATAAGAACAGTGGATTTTCAAAATCGTAACATTGAACATTTAAAATCGTGCAATTAGGATTGCAGTTCTTCAACTGAAAAACGTCATAGGGTTTACTATATTCCAAAAGCTTTTGAGCAAGCCTTTTGGTCATGAGTTTTGCAGGGTAAAGGTGCCTGCGTTTGTTTCAAATCATATCGTCAAAATAGAACAGTTTTTATTTCTAATCGATCATTATTTTGTTGTCGATTCCATTTTGATTCTGATCTATCTTACTGATCTCTTCAATCTTGTCTGTGTTCGATTTATTCTTCTTCTTCTTGTCATCGTCATCTTTTCCTGAAATAAAATCAAGTCAATTTTTTTATCAAAACAACATCTTACATGATAGAACATGTTCTCTTATATGTTGATTGTGCCTCGTTTTGAGTTAACGCATGCGCGTCGTTAAGTAGGTCAATTAATTTTAAATGAATCCATGCGACTTACCAAATGAATCAGAAAATTGCAATGAAACCTTACCATCTAATTGACTTTTCACTAACGGCGTTCAATATCGAAATACGAACAAAAGGCCTTTAGCACAATAAAATTTAAAAGCATGGAACAATCATGTACGTCAAACATAGTCACCACTAGTTATCATAGAATGTCATTCGGAACTACCTCGGCGATTTTCCACGCAAATACACCTCGGATATCACGAGGAGCGAAAATAGTTCCATCATAGAATCTAGCCTCGTTCCCGACGTTTGGAACGCTCATTCTGTACACAAACGGTCTGACTGACCTCTGTACGGAGACGCCGCGCATCACGGGTAAAACTGTTTATTTACCTGAAAACACGTGGCAATGTTTACATTCTATCAATTTCCCCCCTTCAAGTATACTGAACAAAAATAGAATGAATTTTGTGTCTACTCAAGAAAATTTGACTATCCAACCAACTAACCTCATTAAATTAAACTTTTATACCGGTTGTTAAACCTTCGTCATAACGTGTTTACATCTGTCATTCTTTACACAATAATTTGAATTCGAAACTAGGTTACACGGTTTAACTATGCACCTATACCTACAGAGGTTTAAAAGTACTTTGTATTGACAGATTTATGATCCTGTAGCTATGAGTGATCATTTATTTTACATTTCAACAACGAGTCTGTCAAAATACGAAAAAATGCAACGATTTTGTCTTCATCCGCCGCACTTTATTCTGTTGCGTACCAAACGCCGAATTTTGAGACGGTTGCGCGTCTTAGTATAGAGGTGATATCTTCACCGTCTATTTATAGAATGTTGGAACGCTGGCACACACCAAAAATGACGGACGATTATGGGCAGTTAAAGCTCTTCAATGCCTGTAACTGATATTCACTCAAATCAAAGTTGATCCTCAAACATTTTTGTGTACTCGATACTTTCTGCAAAATGATCTGCCATGTTGATTGTTTACATCGGCACTACTTAACCTATGAGGTTAATCGCCTGACCTCATAACTTTGTTGTATTTCTACTACGATTGATATCCGAGGTGTATCTTCGTAGATGATCGCCGAGGTCGTTCCGAATGCATAGAATGTATCATTATAATGACCAAGTTAAAATATTAATAATTCTCTGTCTAATTTGACGTGTACGTTGTTAACATAGTGTTTATTTTCTCATTTTCACTAATAGATATTGGATACATTGGCAATTAACGACTAATCACCGAATATATTCATTTTACCAAAATTTAATACGTTCGATGTATATGTTTCAAATTTTTGTTTAAATAGTAAACAAACACAGTTGTCACGTGATCGTTATGACGTAATGACAGGACGAACATTATAAACAAATACATATAAGTAATAAACACTATCATTAATGTTTTGTGTATGAAAGGTTACCATGGAGACAAAAACACAAATCATTGATTTATATTTATGTGTTGGACATCCTCATTCTATATCGACTATTTATAGTCACATAGTCAGGATAAAAACTCATTTTAGTGTATGAAAATACAAATACAAATAAGTACATATCTTATTTACTGTTGGTTGGTTTGTGCAATAATAACAATTTAAACTATAGTGCGTACAAAAAACAACACTGTTTGTATAAACAATTCAATGAACTTATCAACGACAGGGGATGCTCAGGATGACAATGAAATATAATAATTTTAATACTTTTTATGAGTGTCTTGTTGGTGTTATGGTAAAGTGTGGTGTACCATTACAAGCACGATTGACCAAGGGGTGGTGGTTTATCCGCCATGCTTATTTTGTTAAAATGAATTATACAACTTTTATTTTTAATACTGCCTACCTCTGAAATGAATTGTTCTATTTTTAATGTTTACCTTAACACGTTTAGTTATTTTGTACGCACTATATTTAAAGCTTTTGACCGACGAAACATATATTACTATTGAGCATGGAAAAGATAGGAAAACAATCCATACCCCTCACACTAAAATCTAGGTTTAGAACTTTCCTTGGCTCAGAAGAAAATTACTTCATTTTATTATGTAATAAACTTTTCCCCAGAGGGCACATCGTTTCACGAGCTTACAGAAGATTTGAAACAACAGCTCGCGATAAACTCTTCAATCAAAATGGCGATCGTAAATTAACCTTGAAAGCACGCAATATCTAACCTAGCAATATATATTAGAACAGAACAGAACAGAACAAAACAGAATAAAATAGAGCAAAAATGTACGGAACAGAATAGCAATGAACAAAACAGAACGGAACGGAACAGAACAGAACAGAACAGGACATGACATAACATAATAGAACAGAACATAAAATATCAGATTGGAACGGAGCGGAACAGAACAGAACAAAATAGAACAAAACAGGACGGAACGACAGAACAGAACATAGCTGAAAAGGACAGAATGGAACAAAACAGAGCTATTTTATGAAATGGACTACGTTTCACAAGTTGGCATAATTTTAATTAGGCATAAGAATCCATAACTGACTCTATTTATAACAAAACTGGCTGTAAAATGGACAAAAATATTATATAACCGAGAAGTTGTATTTTGCTTATAAGAAAACATTATTAATATTTACACTCTCTATAAAAGTAACATCTATGTTAAACATGCAGAAATAAAACCATGCATTATAAACAATGTAAACATCAAATCTAATGAACATAAATGCAACTGTTCTGTTTTAAAACATTCATCATTTTATCGTAGAAAATTGAAGAAAATGTAACATAAAGGTCTATAAAATTCAAAATCTATAAATTATATAATTGTTAATGATCAGTTCATTCATAAATAACATTCTCTCAGCGCCTATGATATCAAGTTGACTCAGTGCAAACTTCAATTATGCAATAAAAGTGCAAAGGCCTTGTAAGACATAAAAAGGGCAAAAAATCGCAGAATGCAAGTGATTTGTAATTCTTGATAAAATCGCTCATAAAATATTCATAGTGTTGTCAATGTTAACATTCTTTTATATCTACAATTTTTTTATTAACTTAGAAAGTTGGATTATTTTTTTGCTTGCAACTAAATGTGCGTTCGAAAGACAAATGGCAATTACTTAGAGGTTTACAATATCAAAGGTATTTTTTGTTTGGTTTAACGCCGTAGCAACACATTGTATAGGTCATATAACGGATATCAGTCAATCTACTCACCATTCCTGAAAAAGCTTTATCTCTGGATTTAGCTGTTAACCAGATACAAGGCATATACTTCCATTAGTGGCTGACAATTGTCTACATTTTTAGAATCAGTGGTAGGAGGGAGATTGACCCAAGGCAATATTTTCATATGCGGGCTATTAAAGGTCTTTTCTGCTATAAGTTTGCAATTGCGACTTATCACTTTATGTTGATTTATAAAAGTATTTATTGTAGTAATCTGGATAGGCTCGTCATACCTTCTCCAGATATACATTGAAATGGACGCATTTTAGAGATAAATTAATTAACAAAAGCCAGAAAAGCGTAAACCTGGCGCCTTGGCAAAATCTTAAAACCTGGGCTTCTATGACCTTTATTTACTTGCTGTGCAAATAAACTAAGCGATGCTTTCTGACCCCCTCATTGTTTATTTAATCTATGGAGACTCCTAGGGCTGTCACGAAGCGTATCGCGGTATATTGCGATGCACTAGAACCGTATCGCGATACGTACCACGATATATTGGATTTCAAACAAAAGACAGGTTGCATAATACTTTTGTATTAAAGAACTTGTTTAGTATTGAAGTATGTTATAGCATTTTGTAGGGAAAGAGCCTGTAGAAAAACTGCTACTTTCATTTGGCGAATGGAATAATTTTTCAATGAAAATAAAAAATATCGCTAAATACCGGTACGTTAAATTCGTACCGCGGTACGTATTGCCGCAGCTGCATTGTGCAATATACCGGTATACCGGTATATCGTGACAGCCCTAGATACTCCCACATAAATTGTTACGCCCTGCTTTAGTTACTCAACTGCAGCAATTAGTTTTGTACGGTATCATGTCAATTTTGTTTCGTTCCTTACAGACCAAACTGTCTGGACAAAGTAAAAGGAGCAGATAACAAAATATAGTACAATGTACTAGATTACTATTTTAATCAATATTAATGCGTATGTGATTGTGTACCGTTGTTGGTTGAGCAAAAAAGGCAATACAGCAAATTTCAGTAAATTCTCAGAAAGGTATCTCGTATACTGCAGAATATTCCAAAGATAGTTCACACAGATGATAAACGTATATATGGTGGCATATTTCTGCCATCAGGTAACTACATAACTAACTAGTTTAGTAAGAGGTTAACTAGTTACGGTAACTAGTTAACCACTTAAGCTAATTAAATCAGGTGGTTAACTAGCTACCATAACTAGTTAAAATCTTAATTAACTAGTAAGTTAAGTGGTTAACTAGGATCCGTAACTAATAAACCTCTTAAGTTAATTTAGTTATGTGGTTAACTAGTTACCGTAGCTAGTGTTAGTGTTAACGTGTTAGTTATGTGGTTATCTGATGGCAGAAATATGCCACCATACGTATATATATTGGTCACTCATTACAAGATAGTATCAGAGAAAAATATATTTTTAGAGAGAAGATTTAGGTGGGGTGGCATACATCTCCCACCATATATCCGCATAATTAACAAGTACGTTCAGTGGTTAACTAGTTGTGTAACTAGTTAACCACTTACCAATTAGCAATCTTGGGTAAGTGGTAACTGATATCTTGTTATGTATCTAGTTAACCACCTAACTAACTAGTTAATTATGCCGATATATGTCGGCAGAAATATGCCACTATATTGGAAGAAATGTAAGAAACTAGTTTTTGAAAATAATTGTAGACAAAAAGAGTAATAAAGGATGACAGAAGGTTCCCTCTTACAGCATAATTGTGTATTTTGACCGAAATATTCCCTGCTAACGAGGATTGGCCTTTTGCCACCGTGGTGTACAGTAAGGCCATATCATACCGGAATTTTGTTAAGCGACCGCGTACGTGTAGGTTTTAGAGTCCTCAATCCAAAAAAACAAGCAAAATTGTTGGTGACATTTTCTTAGATAATTATGTTGTTCCGGGATTTGATAACTGATTTTTCTCAGGAAATACTGATAGTTCCTTGTTTCTGTGTAGTTGATTAATGAAAATGTATATGTGTATGTTGTATATACTTTTTTATGGAATTACTTTAATCTCACATAAATGGCATAATCATTAATGTACTACCAAGTACTTATTTGTGTCAATACTAGCTATAATGGACATGTGCTTTCGTTTTCGGTATGTTTGCTTTTGTGAATAGGTACCTAGGTTTGTCAAACTTGAGTTGACGCTTAACAAAATTCCAATTTGGCATGGTCTAACGTGTTTCCACTGTGGTGTATAACTATTTTTATAAGCAGGAAGCTTATAAACCAACACAGGTT
The DNA here is from genome assembly GCA_025267735.1 of Mactra quadrangularis. NCBI lineage: Eukaryota > Metazoa > Mollusca > Bivalvia > Venerida > Mactridae > Mactra > Mactra quadrangularis. The sequence continues at coordinate 22,729,130 of CM046297.1, read as the reverse complement.
TGTTTTCATCATATCATATCCAAATCATTCGGACTCTTTCGAACACCGAGATGAATGGTAATATATACACACCGGAAGTTACAGTAGAGAAGTAGTTTGAAAATGTTAAGTAGTTATAGTGCATGCAAGACATGATTACATGTTGTAGTATTGACCGTATTTACCCAGCATTTCGCTTAAAGCATTGAATTGTTGTACACGTGGTTTGACTTTCCCGCCATTTAAGATGACAACGCCATCATCATCTTTTTTCTTCCCTTCATAATATAACAGAAATATTTTATTAATGTTCCACGTGACTTATATTGAATCTAGATCCTACATGTATAACAAACTATACACTTTGTTTCCAGATTATGTTGAAAACAAACATACATGACATTGTTAGTAGAACGAACGGTCGCAAGCAATGCCTCTATATTCCGAAGCCTCTTGCACCGTCTTTATTTATAGGTTATAGTTTATTGCACTTGTTCATTCGGTAGTCTGTACCAAGTTTCATAAAGCGTATCTAATGAATACGCTTAAGTCAAAATTTCTCCAGAGATGCGTATCGTCATGATTCTTTTTTGAAATGCTTGAAAATTTGTACAAGTTGGCGCGTGCAGGCTTGTGAGGGCAGCACAAAATACCATTTTTTATAATAATAATCATTAACGATGTAAAACATGCAGAATAAATTGTACATGAAAAAACTGCTATTATTTTAGCCAAAACTCAAATAATCTCAAACTGTTACACCTTAAAAATAATGCGACATGCAGAAAATAGCTATTAAGCTATATCAAACCTTCACCTTAAAAATGATACTCAAAAATATAAAAAAGATACAATAAACCATGAAATCTAGAAAGCCAAAACAAAGTATTGGTAAAGTTAATCGTTTAAGTTAAATTTTTAATTGATATTAAATTGCTGATCCGTAATCAGTTCGAGCAACAGTGTTTTGTTCTGTCATGTTAGGCCAAAAATCAAATCTTAATTCAATCACCCCAGTCTCAACGATAGACATTGTAATACAATGAATTAAATTTTCCGAATTCGGACGAAAATGACCGAAATCACACGAACTGATCATGGATAGTTAATTATGGCATGCAATAATAATTTCAAAACTTAGTCATAAAATAATGAAAGCGCACACCCATCACGTCTGGATTTCCTATTTCTTTTCACAAAGTGATTGGGTCAGGCAAAACTTATAAATGGCGATTCCGTGTATTTTATATTTTTGGTTGAAAATAGTTCAAATCAAATGGTGATTTCAGATTATAACTGTACAATAAGTAATGGTATTGATGAAACCGTTTATGATAAATATGGTTAATCAATATTTGAAGTTAATGCCATTTGAAACGCTTTTGATAAGGTTATATTTGGCAACCAACTCAATTAAATTCGGCAAGTTTTTCATGCACGCTGACAAATCTCAATTTGACTATCCCCTTTTTGACCTTATTTATTTGGATAACAACACATTTACCCACATTTACCCGCAAAGATAACCATGCAGTCTTTTGCTTACACTTTGTTTGGGGGACAAAATGTAAATTCAAACATTTTTTTATTATGCTTTTAGGTAAAGTCATGGAAAGGTTCATTGCGATACATTGAATTATTCTTGGTTTTATTACGAAACCAAACGATAAAGACCGTTGGTAAATAGAATAAAATAATACCCGTCATTCATAAGGTTTGCCTGACCGGGAACCAGACCAACCAATCAAAATACTAACAGTAATTGTAATTTGTGAGATGGGTATATGAAGCGATTTCCAGAGTTTTTCAATCTTATCTCTCCTGTCTTTCTCCGAGTCAAACATCTCTTTCTTATCCAAAACTGTATTACCAAGAAATAAGGTCAATATTGAATGTTATATGTGTATACGGCTACTAGTAAATCTGTATTTTTTTAACAAAGTAAGAATTATAGCTCGTTCAGGATAACTTCATTCTCGTTCCCAAGGTTATCAAGATTCTCTATACTAGATCGAGAATCTTGATAACCTCTTAATACGAGAATGGATAACTTGAGACTAATCTAGATGATATTCTTTGTAAACAAAATCTCATGTTATCCTAAACGAGCTATCATAAATAAATGACGATAATATTAAAATAGTTAGTATGTGATAAAATTCACATGTACCATTTAAACACAAAAGTTTTGAATATGGAATATCTTATATAACTATGAGTTCCTTTTACTCTCTTCACAATCTCATTTGTTTCTTATATTTATTATTAACCGCATTGATATAACACTTCTATCGTACATTTGTTCTATTAAAAATGCTTCTCATTAATACAAAGTCTAATTAGAAAACTATTAATTGCTATTTTACATATCGTGAACCTTTCATGGGGGTTATTTTCTTTATTAATATACCAGGGAGGAATAAACCCTGGGTGGTTGAGTCACATGATCGGCTTCTACTGACGGAATGCCATTTTAGGTGATTCACTGTATATAAAACGTGGTGATAAATTAACTAAGCAAATGACAAAAGTTTTCAGAGACAAAAACACCTTTTACATCTACAATAGGTATGTTTAAATGTGGTATTTAAAATCTTAATTATTTAATTATGTGTCTGACATATGACGGTACTAAATTTCATGCAATACTGGTTCACACGATATGTTCAAACAATGCATGACAAAATATAGTGAATTATTAATAATATACATGTACAGTATTATTATATCAAAAGGTGATACACTTGAAATAACAATTGCATTTAATGATAAGTGAAACTTTGAAACACAATACTAACATGCATGCTACATTGTTATGCTTTGGAACCAATGGCAATATACGTATGAGTATTGACAATGCGTTTAATTTACTGTGATCGTCAATTGTCTTTCTTTAAAAAATCTCCAACTCAGCTTTTTGGCGGTGTAGTTAGTTAATGTGTTTTGACTGTTGCTTTTCCTGACATGTTTGCTTGCACCTTTATCACGGCTATCGTATAACATAACAAGAATGGTTATACTAGCACTTATTCATACATATAAGTTATGTTTGGTGCTTTTACGCTGCATTTCAGTAATTAGTAGATCATATCGCGGTGGTCAGTTGATCAGTATTCACAAGCGCTGGTCTCTATTTACCAGCCCCGCGTTCAGTAACTACTGTTGCTAACGTTACGGGTACGGGAGAACTCAACCCGAAGACAACTCAACCTGTGCAATACTCAACTCAACATTGGGACAACTCAATCCGTGAGTAGGAGACTGAGTTGTCTCTGGTTGAGTGGTCTATGGGTTGAGTTGTTTCGACACTTCGGTAACAGAACGTTTTGGCACGTTCAAGGTAACTGAACACGCTGCAGCTTTTAACCTTGTAATAGACACACCCTAGTACAAGGCTGACAACTTCTGTACTTGATAGTAAGTCGAGAGAATGACAATAGATATAATTAATTGGACTAAATCATCGAAACTGATGTAAAGGCCTGGATTTGAAGTCGGCCAATAACTAACTGAACTTACCCGGTCAGGTAGAGAGCACTTATAGTACAGGACACATAACGACATCAACATTCTCGTTGGAAAGTGAAATTGTAAGCATATCATGTTCGATAATTACAATATCATATATGTGTGTTCTAATCTAATGATTGAAACATGGTGGTACTGTGGTACGTTGTGATATTGTAAAACTATATATATGAATGTTAGCAATCGGGGATTTCACGTATACCCTTAAATTAGGAGTTTCCTGTAACCCCAAACCACGGGAATAAAGCGAATACATATAAACCTTGATTTCCAGGAGTTTCGCGTATTTTTCTGATTTTTGTTTCAATTTTAACGCAACCACCCTATCCTCATCTCTTTAATATGTAACATTAAATTAGCCAGCCTCATAATTATTATGTCATGTTTGTAAATAAAGTCCTGATATATTGTTTGATTAGATGAAACTAACAATCACAATTCAAATATTCACTATGATGACCGGCTAACGTGAATTCCTATCAATGATAACCCAGGTTATTGTTCTTAAAGTATTATATACATTAACATGGCTTTTCAAAGATGGTGAATTTCTGACTTGGGTAGTGATTACGTGAAACCTCTGGTTACATATACTCCCTGTAACGTAAATAAGTTGGTGTTTTTCAATGAATTAATCAGATATATAACTACATTTGTATATACTCACCGAATGTAGTGTCGTCGTTAATGCCCGAGGTATCCCAAACTTTAACTGCACCATCGTAAGATCCCGTAAATAATCTTGAGTCAATAACCTGTAACGTCAATTACTTTGTTTAAATTTTCACAAGAAATTATATAAATAAAAATCAACATATTGATGAAAATGTAACTACATGTATGTATTTTTTATTAGCAATGTAATTTTACTATTTAGAAAGTTATTAAAAACTTACGAAAAACATGACTATATGGATTAAATGAAATATCAATCAACAATTGTAACGTGATGTCAATGCATACGTTACTGTAATAGATATATATTTTCAAACTTTATACGGAAAGTTAGTTATATAAAGGAAAACTGAACTGTAATTAAATGATGCCTTGGCATGCAAGGAGGTATACAATGTATAATATAAATGTATACTTCATCCCATACAAGTTTTACCCAGGAAGTGTTTTTAAGTATATTTGGGCAATACATGAATACAAATTATTTTGTGAATGCACTTATGAAATAAATACAATACACGTATCAAAGACAATTCTAGCAATGACTTGACTGCTTTGGCACAAATAAATACATTTAAAAGAACATGCTTACGAATTAAAAGTGATGGAAAATAAGATACGTTACAAAAGTGCTTTGTAAATAATTTAAAGTGATTTAATAAGAGCATCGCTTATGATATGACAATGTAAAATTACAGTTAAAACCAACTTATCATCGAAGTTAATCAAAAATGCGTAATTATGACCTTTTAGACTTTGAATTAATCGAAGAGTGAGATAAAACAGGGCTGTAACGTAAATGGCTGTTTCATCAAATTCATATCGCATTAAAAGTTATGAAAACATCATGAAGCGTAACAAGAGTAGGTTGCTAATTAAATCATTAATATTAATTGTAATTAGTCATGGTACCTGGCTTACCACTGTATATAATAATCAAAGCGCTGAAAGCACTGAATAAATGATTTATCGAAACTTAATCCCAGCTACAATTATGTGCGAGGAACAGAGCCGATGAGGAACAAATGTAACAAATATAAAAGAATGGTAAGGAAATGGATTATCCAAATAGTAACATTGAACTCTTTAAATCGTTCAAAAATATACAATGGTAAATTGATATTTTTCGACGTACATTTAAATGAACAGAACAGAACATATATCTTATAAATAAGGACTTAAAATATGTACATGTTAATCGTTCATATACTGTGAAAATGTCATATAAATGGTGTAATGGTAAACAGTTAACTATGGAGTGGAAATACTCTTTGCACCATCAATGGACCTCTGATAAAATGTGCAATAATGCTTGACTACCATATGTTTTGAATATGAAACACGTCATATAAACATGGATTTTAAAGTGCAATTATTATTGCAAAACAAAACAGCATATCAGGTTCGTCTTCCAGTATATGGCCAGGGGTCGTTGTCTGATTGTAATATTGACTAGTAGTATTGGTAAAGTTTATTCAACTGTCAGTGGCGCATACATTAACTCCGTGTATTTAAATACTTACGATAATACTTCTGTACACACTTTCGAAAAAGATAGCTATCCGTATCTATGCAAATTAGCTGGGTTAATATATAGGCTCCTTAGAATTGAATAAAGCTTAACAGTATCGACAGTCGATATGTATTGGTGTTGCAAGAAGAGACATAGCATAATGAGTAAAGTAAATTCCATGTTATATAACACATTCCACATTCAAATAATTTGATGTTTTTCTAACAATGGACTGAATGGTAAATGAAATAAATGATTAAAAATTGAATCTTACTAAACGTGTATAGGTGCAGTATTGAATTTTAAACATAACATGTAACAAGTGTTTAACAACAAGCATCGCTAGTGACAAGGTTACCTGAAGTGATGTTATAGCTACATTATGACCCGTGAATGTCCGTCTGTGAGCCCCAGATTTAGAATCAAACACTTGTGCCGTAGCGTCTCCTGAACCTGTAAAAACTGGGTTCAACCAAAAGAAATAATAACAGTTAAAATAATATGGATAACTAAATGGCAACTATGCAATCTAAAACTAAACTATTCTAGTATACTAATTTGACTCGCTCATGGTGACTACATTTTGTAAAACGTTTCTATGTTTATTCTATATTCTATATAGTTAACCTTTTCATCCTCGAACAAACACGAATTTATGGATATAATAAAGACATAATAAAACGGTCTGAATCATTTGTTTAAGCTTACATAAAACATTGGCGTGTCAATTTTAGTCCCACACTAAAGACAACAGATCAGACCAAATTCAAAACACAGCCTATCACAACTGTATGCATTGAAACAAAGTTTCACTATGAATAATGCATTGTTAATGTAGCTTCAGTCAGAGGCTACTGATAGAACTACTTATAGAAGTTTGGGGAAAAACACATTCAATTCGTGCTAGTTTGAGGAATGAACAAGTTAAGATGGTTATCTATTCATCATTTATATTTCATAGTTTGTTCAAAACATGTCTGTAAGATGTTCGTCGAAATCAATTTCAACGCGTTTTCTTCAAGTAATTTCTGGCCAAGAATTGAACCCCGTTCCTAAACCAAAAAGTATGTACACAGTAGTTTTCCTTCCCTGAAGGAAATTTAACTGTCTTCATTTTAATGAATAGTAAATGTTTCCATCAGATATTTGGGTCTTTGTTTTAAAAGCACTGTATAAAATATATGATGAATAGATACACATAAAATTAACACTAGCAAGCTAAGTTATGGATCACAAAAATATCTAAATTTGCTGATCGTTTTAGCCGCAAAATAATAGCTTCATCTGAAAAACAATTAAAACAATAATACAGTTTATACTAAGTGCACATCTATTATGTTAGTCTATATGGACTACAGGACTATAAAATAAACATATTTGTATTTAAGCTCATTTCTGTTATTATTTACGAATCAAAGCACTGAAAACACTGAGTTGAAGATTTATTGAAAGTGAGGAAGAGAGCCAAGGACAACCAAACGTAGAAAAATGATAAGCCGGCAGGGCCCGAATTTAAGCTCGCATACTCGCAAAATGCGAGTGGACTTTGAAAATTGCGAGTGACTTTTGTACTTACTCGCAAATATTCGCAAAAATATTACTGTCTGAAGTAATAAGGCTCAAATCAGCATTGAAACAGCCAGAAAGATCGATAGTATCAATTACAGATTCAACGTTAAACATTTTAAATATTCTTAGTCTATTCTACTATAACGCCCTTGTTCTATCTATAGCTAGATATATAGTACTATATTGTTTTTATCGCATATATTAATAGTAACTATGATGCTACTAAATTTTGAGAAAAATGTGCGAGTGATTGTTTTTTATACATTTTAAGAGTTGAAATAAAATCCACTCGCAAAAATGTGCAAGTCAAATTTGTTGTAAAATAACGGTAAGGGTTCGAATATTCGGTTGCAGTTTTACCTTCCGAACTATGTTTTCATTAATAATTGAAACAAAATTGATCAAGTAGAGCCGTAAGTTAAGTATAGAAATGACATCGATTACTAATTACCGAGTACACATATTTATGTATTATTTACAACTCTGTAGGGAATACCGTCAAAGTGATTTTTTTATTTCAATTCCATCATTTAGAAATTATTAAAATATAATACTTAAAGTGTTGACAAAATATTCAAGTTTTAGATTTATACTCTTCACCGAAAGTATATTTCATTTATTAGTTTATTTTGACACTAACAAATTACCACAACTGGTAAACACACATGCATCACAATGTCAATAACCTTAGTATGTGAGTTTATTTGTGATACACAGGAATAAAAATTAACAAGGAATAGGCCGCAAGTATTGAGTGAAAAAAATCTTTTTGAGACTGTTGCAAGTCAGAAATAAAATGTTTTATTATATGCTTTCCAGTAGAATACCGGGATTTATTAGTGAAATAAAAATCGATATTCCACAGTTTTGAAACAATGAAAATATATTTGTTATTTTTTCACTGTTTGGATGCGCCGTTCTGATGACATATCGTACTTAAACTTAAAAAAGTCCATTTGAAGCATGAAATAAACATAAACTTTGTTTATTTCAGCGTAAGATATATTAATTTCACTCGTGAACTAATGATATTATGTTTTCACTCGTTAGCCACTCGTGAAAATATTGCATTCTAAGCTCACTTGTGAAATCGATCTTACATCGAAATAAGCAAATATCCTCTATTTTTTTGCCTTAACCCCCATTGCTTAAACTTAAGAACGTTTGAAGTTTTCGAAATTGAAAATATTGTCTTTTTTGTATTTAGTTTGTTTGAATTGTACACTGCAAGTGAACTAGAATGCTGTTTTTAATCCAGTTGACGGTAACACAACTTTCGGTTAGTTTCAATACATAGTTTTATTCAGATACTAAGGGAAGAAATGCATTCTAAAACAAGGTTTCTAATCTAAGCAACTTACTTCACTAAATAATATCAAAAAAATTGTTCAACTAATATGGGATCAACTAAACTCTCGAGCAACTAAATTCTCAAACTACTTTCAGGCGAACTACTTTCAGGCGCGGAGTAAAAGTCTTGTAATAACCTGTACAGAGTTGATAGCTCCTTCGTGATCTTTGAACTCTCTAGCTAGAGTTCCTGACTTCTGGAGAAAGATTCTAGCAATAGAATCTCCACACCCGGTAAATACTGAAAATAAGTGACACAATTTAATATCTTAACAAAAGTTTAAAATCTAAGAAACATCACCCTCATTGCCGTTTTCGCTGTATTCATGGTAGGTCTGTGTTTTTGGCTGTCGCTGTTCCTGATATGTTTAACATTTAGTACAGTTTTTAAACGATAACAAATGTGTTTCTGTATTTACTAATCAAATTCCCTGACATTGGTCGTAGAAGTAGTGTGGTCCATTTGTACGAATTGTAACGTTTTTGGATAACATTATTTTTTCAGTTAAAATCAGTGAAGAGAGAGCTTTAGGGCTTTCTGACCAACAACACAAGGCTTAAAATATTAATGTTATATTAGTCTGTCAAATCTAAAATTGATATTCAATGACAGTGCAGACAAAAGATGGCGAGGAATGTTAAGATCTTGTTATGACTTTATTTCGTATCAATCATGATATTCGGATTACTTCTGTTTTCGTCGTCTGTAAAAGTACTTCTAGAAAGGTTAAGCCTTTGTGATTGACAGTCTGAACTGTATAGAGATAAGTTGATGTGAAAACTAATTGCAATATGATGTAGACTTATCTAGACGCCGAGACACGAAATAATATCAATATTCAATGCATAGGATTGTGTTATTTGTTTACAAATCAACTGAGACCTTCAACTAAGATGTTGTTGTTGTTTGTTTTGTTGTAGCAACATTTTGTTTGTCCTTTCGTCCTTCTTATAAATGTGTTTATTTAATCATAGAATGAAAGCTTAAGACATAAAATATATAAACTGCGAGGCGTTGTTAGCACAATTAAGCATGAAGTGCTCAGAATAAGTTATGATGTCTGGGTGGGTTTTCCGGCGTCCAACGTCAGTTTATAAGCTGCTTTTTTAACTTTCTAACTTCCGAAGAATAAACGTTCATTAAAGGTACTCAATCACAGATTTCAACTTAAATATCAACTTTTTTAAATTATCAAAATTGTATGGAAATATTTTTAGAGGCAGGAATGCAGTGTTCTGATAATGACAATTTTAGTGCAAAATGACATACAACTACAAATGATGGTGTTTCATGTAGTAAATATGTACCCCTTATGTCACAGTATAGACACTTTTAGTGCATTTTTTGTGACTTTTATATATATTTCTTGCAACATATATGTCAGTTTGTCTTAAAATAATAAGAATTATTCTTTTTGACACAATTACAGACACTGAATTGTATTTTGAAATTATCGAAAAAATGAACCAAATCTGTGAACTAGTACCTTTAACAATATACATACGAGCATGCTGAAAACATTGAGCTAGTTGTGATGTTATACAAATGTCTTTCGAAAAATGTCGAAATTAGTATTTAATGAAATCCTGTGGTCTAAGATGAATTTCTACATTGTCTACTTAAAGGTACATGTCTCCTAGGGATTGTTTAAACATCGCACTATCCAACCATTCCTGGAAATGCTAAATCTCTGGATTAAGCTGTTAACCAACTACTAAGCGCATACTTTCGCCACTGACAACTGCCCTTCATAATTAAAAATCATTGGTAGAAGGAAGAATGGCCGTAGAAATAATTTCATGACTAAACTCCACGAAAGTATGCCCCGCCCGGGTTCGATCAGTAGACTTGTGTGCTACTGAGCTAGCCGGGCGGCTTTAAGTACTATTGATTTCTATGGTTAGATTTTATACATATAGATGTAATGCATACCAATCATATAGATATGGACCAAAGTTTGTGGTATTGCTCCTAAGGGATGCATTTTAACTTTAAATTCATACGTCATATTTTTATGATTGGTTCCAGTGAGTTGAAATAATGTATAGTCGGGTATACATGAATAAATAGTTGATTTTAAAGAACGCTTGGTAGATAAAACAGTGTTTATATGAGTAGCATGGTTAATAATTTATGTTCAAGGGAGACAACTATATTGTTATCAAATAATGTAATTGCATTGTACATAGATAATTTTTTTAACTTGGGCATATTTTTTGTTGCTATGATTCTGATAAATAAACAGGATGATAAGCACACACCAAATTTAACACTTATCCATTAGCTCAAAACATAATCACGTTTCTCGTGCAGTCCATTTACAATATACATTGTATAGTCTTTTCAGGTTGATCTGCGACGTGTAAAACTATATCACAAACGAGACTGGAAGTATGATATTTATTGTTTCCGGTCAATGTATACAAGTTGCAAGCTAGATAGCAAACAAGACTGCATGAGCGTGGGTGTGATATTTAAGCCGATGCAAAACTTGATATATCACGGAATGTCAATTACACACGATAACGTTTGATCAAGTAAGACATTAGTGAGTGATATTCTAGTCGGTTCAAGAAGCTGATTTATCTCATTGGCCGTTCCCCAAAATATTAATTTAAACTTATGATAAAGTACATTTGTACACTTAAGTGAGTGATATTTGAGCCGATACAACCAGCAGCGTGTTCAATAACCCCGAACGTTCCGAAACGTTCCGTAACGTTAGGTTCGGGACATTTAAACCCAAAGACAACTCAACCCGAAAAAAATCAAAACCTCACTAACGGTTTGACTTGCTCAAACTTTGGCGTGAGGTTTCCACGGGCTGAGTTTTCCTCGAGTTGAGTTATCCCGTACCCGTAACGTTCGCTAACAGTCGTTACTGAACACGCTGCTGGTATTAAGTGGTAATTGTTTATACATGTACCATCCTCAAATAGTTCAAGTGTCACATTTTACTTCTTTAATTTGTTATACAATAAATGAGAATTAAACTTCGAGACAAAATAAACAATATACTTTATTTAAATCAATAACATAGGCTTGTAAAGTAAACAGAGGCATCGATTGATATTAAATATTATGCACGTATACAGGGCCCTCCAAAAATCCAAAAACCGATTCACATTTCCTTTGATCTAAATGAACAGTGAGTCATGTCAGCAAATTCCATATTCAGCATTAATTAGTTTAATCAATATTATAATGAGAATTTGCTACAGCTCGCTACTAAACATAAGAAAAATCCTACGTAAAAAAGCTATTAATGAATAAGAGTTCATAAATGTAAAATTTCAGTAAAGTAAAATAACCATCGATGGTCTTAATAGCGGAACGGTCTCAAGTATGGATTTCTTTCTTCTCAGGTTTAGCAGTTGGGACATAAAAGTCGTCAAATATCGCTTAATTTTTGCATTATTTGTAAATTTGTTATTCGTTAATTGGAGTTAACGCCGTGTCAACACAATTTAGGTTATTTTACGGCGTCCAGCGCACCTAACCTTGCTTTCCTGGACCATTGTCTATAACCAGTACTCACCTACCCTTCCACAAGGCCGGAAACTTCTCTATATTATCTAATCAATGGAGGAAATCGACATTATTGTTAAATTTTCATAAAAGGGTATAACCTCCCCGGGTGGGATTCGAACCCGCACCCCCGGGCACGAGATTCCAAATCCCGGCGCGCTACCAACTGCGCTATCGACCCGGGTTATTTTTGCATTAAGCAAGGTGTTTTTGTAGATGATATCTATTGTAGTCGCGATATGCATTATCTGTTTTTTCTTCAAAATTTCATTCTTTCCTAGAACTTTCGGAGCACGCTGTAGAAATATTCATATGGAACAACATTAGAAATATTATTCCATGTATTGATTACATTTAATAGCTTCGATTGGAACCCCCATTGAGAAATAAAACAGTCAATGTCCATAGTAAACATTTGATCAAACAGTCAATTATAAATAAAATAAAATATTTTTATAATATTTTCTTGCTACGTAATACAGTTGATTACATATTTACTTTAGCTTAGAACTGTTTAATTGTTCAATACTTGAAACATTTTATGCCATGACAGAAAACTGGTCTGGCCGTCGAGTTTAAGTACTACATTTTAAAAGGTTTGATTTTCATGGAAATGACCATTTGCTAGACCCCACCAGGCATGTTTAAGTTAGAATTCCTATAATACTAATTTTACCAATATTTCGCCCAATAATTTGATCCTACATAGAAACTATAAAAATAGCAGGCCATATCATATATTTTACATACAATCTGATAAAATTTAAAATAAGATTTTTTCACAAAATAAGTTTACAGAAAAAATTTATCATACAAATAAATTGTAAAGAAACGTTCTCATAGTAATGTTTGTGGTCAAAGGAATATGGTTATTCAAATATTAATTTCAGGTAGGGATGGTCAATGCAAATAACGCCACGTCGCGAACATTATGCTTCTATCAGTCAAGAATAAATCTTTCCAAGTCAAAAACAAACAATCATTTCTGTACAGAACACCGGGCTTCATAAAATTCGTAAAAATCCAACCTCATGGCTAAAATTAAAATACATGTATATGTGACAAATTAAAAGTACTAGTTCACAGATTTGGTTTATTTTTTCTATACATGTAATTTCAAATACCATTCAGTGTCTGTACATGTAATTGTGTCAAAAATAATTCTTATTATTTTAAGACAAGCTGACACATATGTTGCAAGAAATATACAGTAAAAAGTCACAAAATTCACTTAAAGTGTCTATACCGTGACATACGGGGTAGATTTTTACTACATGAAACACCATCATTTGTGGTTGTATGTCGATTTGCACTAAAATATCATTATCAAAACACTACTTTCCTGATTCCAAAAACTATTTCCATACAATTTTGATAGTTTAGAAAAGTTGATATTTAAGTAGAAGCCTGTGAATGCGTACCTTTAAAACACAAAGTATATATCTTACCTAAGCCATCTCTCATCTTGATCACACTAACTGTATGTTTATGTCCTTTATATATTCTTGTACAGTCTCCAAACTCTGTCACCCAGGCTCTTCCTGTATGGTCTGAACTACCAGAATATAATATCTTGTTTATAACCTGAAAATATATTGTTATCATTGTGATACATGTAGTCATATTTGGTTGGGTTAAACGCTGCAGCAACACATCGTATAGATAATGTTGCGGTGGACAACCTACTCAACTTTCCAGGAACAGCTAGATCTCTGGATTTAGCTGTTACTTGGTGCATACTTGCGTCATTGACTGACAAATGCCCTAATTGATTTAGAATCAGTGGAAGAAGGGAGAATGGCCAGCAACATTATTTTATTACCAAACTCCACAAATGTATGCCCCTCATGGGAATCGAACCCACGACTTCTCGGTAATTTGAATTGTGATTTACCGACTAAACTAACCATGCGACTTTGTTGTAATTGATAAAGCCTATTTCACATCACGCTTGCGGCAGCCGTGCGACAACATTTTCTGAAAAATCGCAGAACTTCGTACGAACGCCGCAAGACAGTCGTGCGTTTTTCAGGTGATCGCATCGTCGTAGAAGTCGCAAGTCAAATTTTCAACATGTTTATTTTTCTTGCGATCTCGATGCGATTTTTGGATTTTTGGAGCCCGCAAGACAGTCGTGCGACTGCCGCAAGACAACCGTACGTCATTCTTGAGACAGTCGCACGTCAGTTAAAGAATTAGGCGTCCGCATGAATATCGTACGACTCCCGTACAAGTTTGCGTTTGCCGTGCGATTGACGTACGGATGACGTACGAAACTTTTCGAAATCTCACGACAGTCTTACGACAGTCGTTAGTGTTTGTACGACAGCCTCGTGATTATCGCACGGCAGTCGTGCGTAAACACGTGCGACTAACAACCTACGGCTCGTGAGAGCGTCGCACGACCGCCGCACGACGATTGCACGGAAAAATTAATGTATCTGCGGCGGCTGCGATTCGTATGCGATTTCGTTCGCAGTAAAAATCGTACGACAAAAAAATCGCACGGCTGATGTGAAACAGGCTTAAGACGATTTTCAGAGCAGTCATCATGGAAACAAAATGGTGATGGCATCCGTGTAGCTATGCACTTCGAGGTCCAAGTTTCGATTTTGATTTCTTAGTCCGGTGGACTCCAAAGTGCGATATGAAGTTTACCGCAGTTTAGGGATGGATCACGAAGTGCGTTATACACCAAAAATGCAATGAATCTCAAAGTATGATGCTACATTTAGGGACCACAATGGAAATAAGGGCTTGTCCTTTTTGTGTTATCCCTGGTGTTGGTGTGCTTGACATAGTAATTACAACATGATGTCTGTGATATTTGTGATTCTATGTATTTTACTATGTGTACACTATGCCTTTATGATATCATTACATACAATCACAAAATGTCCTCTCTACAAGAAATCAAAGTGCTGAATGTACTGAATAATGTCAAATAGTAAAACAAGAATCATAAATGGCAACAAACAAGTGCATGTATTTTCAATATCATATGGATCTACTTTTATCTCAGATGGTAAAACTATATATTTTTTAAGTAAAAAGTCAAATCAATGACTCAATTTTCGTTTTCCAGAGGTAATCAATGTAAGATCGAGAATATTGATAACCTTAAACGTGCAAGAGTGTATCAATTGTCAACCATTGATCATAACTTTTCTAGCAGATATTAGTACATGTACTTGGTACGATAAAATATTCATAAAACCGAAATAATTAAAATACGTCATGACGAATGGTTGAGTGATTGATGTCATTTTGCATTCATTTAATTTTGCCTATTCATGACTAAATTAAATACATTATTGATCATACAGTACCCACCAAAAGTTTGGAGACATGTTCAGTGTGTAGGCCTACTGAATAGCTTTTATCTAAAATTTGAATTCTGTTTATTTTGAAATGCTCAGTATAGTTTTGCATTATTGTTTAAGTAATCAATATAATTATAACTGAGACTACAAAAATACATAGCATAAAACTATGTCATGGAAAATAATTACAATATACATGGTTTAGGAAGGCTTTAGGATGTCAGATACTGAATCTTATAAATGAGTAGCATTCATGAAATTCTTTTTCATTTTATCACAAACAATACTTAAATATATCAAAAGTAATGATTCAGCAAATCGACTAAACAAAATTCAAGAGCGGTAGTTAATTTCTTTTGTCTCCAAACTTTTGGTGAGTACTCTATGTATGATGAAACATTGTCATAGTTAATTGGATCGGGTAATGAATATTTCATTAAAATTTGTAATAAGTTGTATTCAATAAAGTAATGACCATGAAGAAGTATGTGAAATAGTTCCATACAAGCGGAGTACGTGTACCTAGTTCCACTTATCAATAGTCTTGCTCTGCTATCCAGCGGCAATGACCGTAAACAATTCCCTGATGAGATATAGAATGTGTCAGTAATTTAGACCAATCGCTTTGTTCCTGGTATGCATTCAAACGTGACTATAAAAACAACACTCCCTGGTAAGTTTCTAGGGCAGTTTTGTCATTCGGAACTTCTCGGGCATTAACGTTCTCAAACATATTTAGACGCCATGTTTGTATTGCATTTTCGTCACATTCATGACCAAACAAAATGCTTTATCCGCTTATGCGAAATCACGACCCTTTAAGCGATGGTTGAAGTACCACTGAACAATATTTGGTCAAATATATATCCTAAAAATGTGATAAGAAAGTTTTGTGAGTACACGACAAGAACTATTTTACATAAGCTCCTGCGTGCTGCTCTTTGCCTTACGCCCGTAGCAAAAAAACTCAATATTCTTGATGGAACTCCATGAATCGTGCCGAAATTGTTCATTCAACGAATGCTCTGGTTATTCTGACGCACCAAACTCCATTCCGTTGAATAATGGACAGAATATTACTTAATAACGTAGAGTAGTGATATATGTACTGAAGGATTGCCAATGTCATTAATAATGCAACTAAGCCAAGTGGTTTTAAGTGCATTCGAACAAGACAATACATGTATAACTGGTCAATATATTACATAACAATCATTGATTAGCTGGCGTTACGAAATCCTTATAATTATATAATATATATAATCCTTTAATTGATAATACCTATACTGTAACATTCCGCCATTTGAACCATCTAAGTCAGTGGTCTTAATAGCGGATTGGTCTCAATATAGGGACATTATGCCTCAGTCCCATAAAATCGTGGCTTGTTGCGGACCTGTACGTGTAGAACGCCTTAGGCCGTGGGAAGCCTTGCGTCTTAAGGTGACGATACGCACATGGCACAAAACAACACACCCGTACGGAGCCGTAGCTGGAAGATATGCAAGTTTAATCCATACTCGGCTACGACGATGTTCACGATTTGACTTTGAAACTGATACGTGCATCCTAGGCTCATCTCACGGACCCTGGTAAAAACGTAACAGTCCGTACGGGTACGCAATAACTCGTACGGGTACGCAATAACTCGTACGGGTCCTTGCCGAACTTGATCACAGGGCGCCCGTCCGTTGCCCTCACGGCTAATTTTATGTTTATGGGACTGTAGCATTATCCTCCTCAAATTAAGCAGTTAGGGACTTCAAAATGGTTAAATAAAAATGGCGACCGGCTTTCCTGATATTTCACGGTTGGGAATCGAGCAAAATTGTTGTTTAATGTCAAGTGTGCTTAACATTAAACCTCGGTCAAGTTATAATAATATACGCGGCTACGATAATCCATATTTCTGATTTCATCATAACTTTAATTGGCTAATAAAAGTATGTAGATTCACGAAAAAATAATCAAATGAGTAAACAAGAATGAAAGCGGCTCTAGCGGGTCAGTGTGGACCAAACCACTTGCAAGATTATTTAAAACGGTTTGGACCTTTCAGTATCTGCCCTTGGGTATGTATAAACTGATTCAAACATTCTAACTAGTCATGAATGTGACAAAACTGTAGTTACAACATGGCGTCTAAAATTTGTCTGAAGTTTTGACTGAAGTTTTTAACTGAACGATGACTTCCATTCGGAACTCCTTGGCTATTAACTATGGAAACATCTTTAAATGAATGATCGAGGTGCTCTGAATGCGATAACTTATCAAATAAGCTAAATCTCTGACGTCACGTATGGTTTTATCTCTCCCAGACTAGGTTTCGATGTGTTTCAAATACCCATTAAAAGTCTTGAATTTTTTACCATCTCTTATCATAAAGATAACGGCAGTAAAAGTAAAAATGAAATATTAATGTAACCAACTTAATGCACTTATAGAAACTCTCTATAATATACAGCTATTTCCATATAAGATATGATATCTTTTTATTCCATTTTTTCAGGATTCTTCAACCCGGGTCGGTAGCGCAGTTGGTAGCGAGCCGGGATTTGGAATCTCGTGTCCCGGAGTGGGTTCGGATTCGAATCCCACCCGGGAAGATTATGCCCTTCCATGAAAATTTGACAATAATGTCGATTTTCCTCCGTTGATAGGATAATACGAGAAGTTTCCGGCCTTGTGGAAGGGTAGGTGAGTACTGGTTATAGACAAGGGTCAGGGAAAGCTAGGTTAGGTGCGCTGGACGCCGTAAAATGACCTAAATTGTGTTGACGCGGCGTTAAACCCAATAAAAATAAAATATATAAATAATTCAGGATTCTTCATGAAAGTGTAATGTAAGAGACGCGATCGAAATTGACTTGTTGAATACTGGCTGTTGGTTTTTGTACCGTCAACAGGTTACCAAAAAAAGAGCGTAAAAACATATCAGGAACAACAACAATAAAACACAGCCCTCCCACACCTCCAAACAGCAGAAGAGAGGAGATGATAAATATTTTTAAATTTTTGATAAAAAAAGATGCCATAGCAATAACGAAAAAAAAATTCTAAGTGGTGTCTGCCTTTGAGAGGGTAGGGATAAAATAAATGCCACTGGAGGGAGGGGGGGGGTTAAACCAGGTTCAAGGATGCACAAATCTCACATTTGCCCAAACGGGTATTATGTAAGAACAAACATTAACAAAATGTTATGCTGAAAAAAAACAACGTTAATCCACTCTTAACTCGACAATTATGAAAGACAAAACACACAAACACATAAAACAACAACGAGCTAATAACGTTGCCATGACGATCGCCATCTCGTCCATGAAAATATAAACAGTGTGGATAACCTCAATTTAGATATTTCGGACTCCTTACTAAAGGCGATCTTGACTAAAACTGGTGGCCGCGACTTGTCATGACATTCCTTGAAAATTCGACAATAGTGTAGATATTTATTTTCCTCTACAAAGTGAACTATTATAAGCTCCTTGAGGAAATGTAAGCGAGTATCTGTTAACAAAAATGATCAAGAAAGCAGACCCCCTTTGTATGTCACCGTAAATAAATTGAAGGCGTAGTTCTAAATCAAAATATATAAACATAAATAGAAAAAAGCCTTAACCCATTAGCCCGCATTCTCGTACCTAGAGGTTATTAAGATTCTCGTTCTAACTTAGATCAAGAAATTTGAAAACTTATCTCATATAGTCGGGCTGGTAGAAAAGTTGCCATATTAAACGAAAGTAAAAGTACATTTAATTGTATTTTATAGTCTAAGTTTCATGCTTTTGCACGTTCACCGACTTTACAGCTATTACCCCTGGTCATCGGGCTACTGGTATCCATCCATCTATTTCCCTGGGGAATCTTCTAACTCCGCTTAGTGCAGCCGACACTTTGGCTCTACGGAATTATACCACCCTAGCAGGTACCCATTTACACATGGGTGAAGTATAGCAATCGCAGGTAAATTTCTTGCTCAAGGAAATTAGCAGTGCCCCTGGTGGGGTTCAAACACGGAACCTCTTAATACCTAAGCGCGCGTCCTACCACTGGACTACTGCTCCTACTAATGAATAGTAGATTGATTAGTAGTAACATAATGAATCAGACAGCGCTTGTCACAAATAAACAGTCTGAACGAGCAAGAGACATAGAACTTAAGTGTCAGGATAATTTTCACACTCACGTTGTTACCTTTTCAATATGGAATGAAGGATCAATGACTTTTCAGTGTTATGACATCGTATCCAAAACATTAAATAAAATATTCAACATGATTATATCGCAAATAATTGTATCTATTGATTTTATAACAAATAAATTGTAACGATCCTGCCGTCAAAAAGAATATTTTAAAATTCATTTGTCGCAAAACTTGGTCAATATTTTAAAGGAATATTTTGTCCTATTCAAGTAAAATGTATCATACAATGCGAGTTATATGGAGAAGACGAATGGTTTAAGCTAGCGAATCCAAAATTTGCGACTTCACAACCAAAAGTTCAGAATTGCTTCAGATGAAAAATAGACATATCAATCATCGTCACACTTATAAATTTAACTGCCCTGACCAAATGGTATGCATTAATGAAAGGAAATGGTCCGTTTTGTTGAAAAGAAACCCGTACGCTAGGTGGAAAGCCATTTTGAAAAGCGGCATTCCCAATGTTTTCAAAAAGCAAAACTAACTTGCTACCTATTGCTGCATGTAGCTGCCGGTTGAATTTGCAACATAACAAGGAACACTTTCAAAGGAATCTCAAGATAATTCTAGTTTTAATGAATGGGCTCCGGACATAATATCATTTATATAATCAGCCACATGTTTCCCGCGTTTTTATTTTATTTTTTCTAGTTCCTTGGAAAAGCTATCAATAATAAATGAGACGAGTAGGGACATATTTCACAATTTTCCAAGTGACAAGGTTTTTGCACTAAATGTGTTTGGTAATTTAATAACAAATAAATTATTAATTAATTACGTACAAAGGGAGAAGACTTGATAGGGAACGAAGCATGAACGTACGTACTTTAAGGTCGACTGACTTTTGTGATTGGGGTTTCCATATAGAAGGTCACATTCACAAAGGTATTTATGAAAAGCATCTATTTTAATGTAAAATGGATAAATTTCCATGTAATTCGAGTGATTAAGTAAGGATAAAAAATTTATAGCTTCTATATACATTTTTACCAGACTTAAACTCTGTACGAGAATCAACGATCATTGAAATCACCATCAGGCAGACGATCTCTCACAGTTCCTAAATTTACATCTGGATGGAATGGAGCAATTGTGGGTTGATTAATTATTCAATGAAATAGCAGTGCCTCCACTGGAAAAGGGGTTTAAACGGAACTAGCCGAAGTGGTCAGCAACGCCAATGCCATGTTCCCATGCTACATAGCTAGCCAATACAAGCCGTCCGGCTAGCTCAGTTGGTAGCACACAAGTCTATTGATCGAGGGGTTGTGGGTTCGATTCCCTGGGGGGGGCATACTTTCGTGGAGTTTGGTCATGAAATTATTTCTACGGCCATTCTCCCTCCTACCAATGATTCTTAATTATGTAGGGCAGTTGTCAGTCACTGACGAAAGTATGAGCTTAGTAGTTGGTTAACAGCTAAACACAGAGATTTAGCCTTTCCAGGAGGAGTGAGTAGGTTGACTGACCTATAAAATGTGTTGCTACGGCGATAAACCCAACAAAACAAACATAACAAACAAGCTAGCCAATACAGTTGTAAAATAGATAGTGTATGTTCTATTATTATATGCAATCCCTATTCATTGTATGATAATTACCAAGAACATTACACTGTACATTTATATAATCGTATTGTTTAAATAATACACAATCTATTGGGATGTATTGTTTACCATATGATGTTGTAATCAACAGGGTGTGTGTGACTGACAAGTTTGTTTTAATATTTAATGACACAAATAGTCGACAAACATCTTCTGAGACAACCTAATTACTTGTAAGTCAAGTAGAAATCAATATACATGAACTGGTACATTCCTTGAGAAATTATCTGATTTAGATCTGTAAACTCGTGTATTACGACATTCAATGACATAAAGTCCTCATAACACTGTCTTATTTGAATATGGAATGTATCATTTAATATGGAATTTACTATTTATAAACATGAGACTACATGTAGCCTTTTTAACCTTTATAAACATGAGCATTAATGTAGCCCCTTTAACCTTTATAAACACGAGACTTCATGTAGCCCCTTTACAAATATGAGACTAAATGTATCACATGTGTTGGGACATCTTCACTAAGGATTAAACACTAAAATCCAGTCCAAATATAGTTCATGCGCCACATGGACAAAATCCACTATATACAGTCTCTATCAACCAATAACTAATATAATGAACTAGAATAGAAATTTTGTTCATGTGCGGCATGAACAATATTTGATAACTACAATACGAATATGCTACATACAGTCTTATTTTGTTGAACAAAATGAACTGTACAGTGAGTATAGTGAATTCCATATTAAATGATATATTCCATATTCAAATAAGACAGTGTTCCATATAGACTTAAAAAGGGCAATGTTTTTAACCTAGACCGCGCTGACCACCTAAATGTCGACTTCATGATAATGGAGAATGAAGATAGTTCAGGACAACTTCAGGTCATTTGATTTAGTTGTCATTCTACAGTCACAATCTTTATTTAATTTAGCTATTGAAATCTATTGTGAAAATATGTTAAGATTATGTGTGACTGGTAAAGGTCACAACTGTACACATTTATAATTGTCATCAACTAAAATAAAACAACCTTTTCCAGTGAAAGGACGTAAAGTTCACAATTGAAAATGGAATGTTTCCCTTAAAAAAATAATTATTCAATCTTTAATCTGATTTTTCTTTTCCTCATTACCAGGTTTAGGAAAACAATGAAATGTAAAGCTGAGACCTTAGAACACCATCAATGAAATGTTGAAAGTTAAAGAAATATGTAAGAGTACCACAGTTGAGAAACTCGTCATATTGATGTGGGCATTGACTCAAAAAGTTTATCCATTCGAATTGCTCCCTCACTAGTTTAAATCATTCAATGACATTCTGTCCCTGGGTTGTAACAATTGAATTAATAATTATTATGTTATGTTGATGACTATGACATAAAAAATAAATTTGTTAAAATTAACAGTCTATATTTTTTCTCCTTTGTTCATTTGTTGCTTGACGTTAAAGTAGTATTATAGTTGGTCATTTACATAATATTGACTTCATTATGGAATGACAGCAAATGCTGGTGCAACATTGAGTTGTCATATATAATGCCCAAGATGATCTGATCGTGACCTTCAAAATGAGTTAATAAAAGTTGTCATACATGCTAAAGTACCTTTCATTTGGCTTACTTTTAATTATAGAGAATATACAGAACAACCACAGTTAAATCTCAATTAAAAGAATGAAATATTCGAATTCCAAAATTAGTTCTAACCGTTTGTAACCCAAACAAATTCAGAGTTTCTGCGCTTTGATTATTATATTTCTCATCAAATCAATAAAAAACGCCTTGATTATTTCCCATGGGATTAATTTTATTGTGTAATGCTTACTGTCGGTGTTATCCGAAATTAAGGAATTCATTACTTGTTTTCTTTGTTTAATCATACAAAAAGACTTGAGTCACGATTGCCTTTGTCTTAGATGTGCTATTTCATTGGCTTTTCTCTCGGCCTACAAAAGGTTGGATAATTCTAAAGCATATGTCTAAGACGGTGCTTGCTATATAAACAGAAATGAAGTGTTGAATGGCCGCCCAGCTTGGATCGTTAAGTGCTCAGTTTATAGCCTGTGGTGTTTTTCACAAAAATTCTTACGAAAAAAAGTTATCGTAAGTCAATTTATACTATTAGCAGTTCAAAGTCAGATGGATGATAAGCATAACTATGATATGATATTCAAAAGGTATACAATTTTCAACACAGTTCTATAATATTTGGAATTGATCAGCCAAAAAATGAGCGTATTATTAATGTTTGTTGATTTTGACTACGAAGATTTGTTCGTAAGAATTTTTGTGAAAAGCACCACTGTGGTTCGAACTGATGCTTTGATAGACAGTCTGGAGAACTTAAGCCGTAGACTGTAGTATGTGTGGCTATCTTACTAATTTTTGGTATTAAACATTATATACTTGGTGTTAAAATGAACAATAAACTTGTCAACTGACGGTGTTGTGTGTTGGAACCCTTGGTACTTTGTGTGAAGTTTGGTAGCACGCTTCCTGTGTGAATGTTTCAGCCTCAAATGCTTTGAACATAGACAAGTACATATGTAGTCAATGTCAAATAAACTAACCTCTGTTTTCCATTTGTAATTTTTTCAGGTTATTTTTGTTAAATGAATGATTTCAAGAAGCACTCTGAAACTCTGCTTAAATCCGGTAAGGTCTACGAAAATCCAGGTGACTTTGCAAGATATATAGGCTTCTTACTTGCAAAGGATTGGTCCCTGGCTTTGGTATTATATGGTTATACGGCAATAAAGTTATGAAGCAAGACTGAGTATGCTCAGAGTATATGATTTCATGAAAATGTCTAGTATAAAAAGGACCATACCTGCATGCATATAACAGATCCTTGGTGACCTGTAAACAACTTTAACTGCTCTCCATTTAGGAGATTCCATGACCGAATGCTGTAGTCTGTACTTCCGGTGAAAAGCGTTCGACCAGTTGCATCAGTAGACATACACGTCACGGCCCCTGTGTGGCCCTTAAAAACTTTAAGGCACTGCCCTGTCTCAAAATTCCACGATCTTGCAGTAAAATCAGCTGATCCCGTTAATAATAAGTCTTTAGAGCCGTCATAATTGTCGATATCATCGGCCCCATCATCGTCCCCAGGTATAAAAATCAAGGGATACACGCCTCTCTTGTGACCCCTAAATACCCGTATACACTCGCCATTATCAAAGTCCCAACACCGGGCTGTTCTATCATATGAACTTGTAAAAATAAAATCTCCTGTACAAATCATCCGATATATCACAGACGTATGACCCCTCAAGATAAGAACACATTCGCACGTGCTCACGTCCCATTTTCTTACAGTCTTGTCAGCACTTCCGGTCAAACAAAAAGTGTCTTCTATCAATAGACAGTTTATGTATTCCTCGTGTCCGCGGAGTATTCCTATACATTCACATGGTGTTGTTTTTGCGCTCCACAATCGCACTGTCTTATCCTCACTACCGGTTGCTAAAACGCTCCCATCTTCACTAAGGGCCATGCAGTTGACCCCTGCTTCGTGACCTTCAAGTGTTTGTAATAAAAAATCATTTTTCTTGGCTTTTCCTGATCTAGAAGAGCAACATCCCATATTGAAAGTTTTGGTTGCTATAGTAACATTAATACACTAGCGTTCAAATATGAGTAATCTGAAAATATATGTATTAGACATGGATTACGTATTATAATTTAAAGGTACTAGTTCACAGATTTGGTTAAGATTTTTTCAATATTTTCAAAATACTAATCAGTGTCTGTAATTGTGTCACAAAAACAAGTCTTAACATTTTAGGACAAACTGACTTATAGATTGCAAGAAAAATGCATTAAAATTGTCTATACCGTGACATACGGAGTAGATTTGTACTATTTGAAACACCATCATATGTACTTGTATGTCTATTTGCACTAAAATTGTCATTATCAAATCACTAATCTTCTGCTGAAAAAAATATTTTGATAATTTCAGAAAAAGTTGATGTTTAAGTTGAAATCTGTAAATGAGTACCTTTAATAGCTATATGTAATTTTTTCACTTGGCGCGCCAATCTAACAAAAGAAGAGTCTAATCATCAAAAGCAAGGATGAATGGATAAAATCGGAAATTTTCAATTAAAAACAAAGTTTAAAGTTTCATTAAGTAAGATGCTATTTAGCGATGGATAGTACTAAACAAGAAAATGTGTTTTTATAAAAATGCCATACTTTGAAACTGTACCATAATATTTAGGATATATGTGTTTCCCCCATTAAAGGATGAATAAAATTAAGAGTACAACCATGCCATCTTTACATGATTGATAAATAAACGTAGCAATACCATGTATGGCATAGTTTTAGCTACTATGGTGTAACGGCTACAACTACAACGTGCAAGTGACCACATTGAGCAAGTCTCTGGATCACGAAGGCATCCGCCGTTGCATTAACGATAACCACTTTATAACACCCGGGCACTTACTCCAAAGCACCCTACCACAAAGGACACGCACCCGAAAGAAACCATTCCCAGCGGAACGGTACACTCGGGAGTTAGTGTTATGGTTAGGAGCTTGACCCCTAATTTAAATTCATGAAAATATAAAATTGTGTTACTGTTAGTATAAAACAATCATTTTTAAACGTTTGATTTGGACACAACAATTTGAGTGCCAATTGTGATCCAAGGGGAAAGAACATATTGAAACTCGGGCTATATATTTTGACATTCGTATCTTTATTAATAAAATTATTATATTAAAAGTTTAAAACTAAGCGTCTGTTATATATACATGTGCATTGTTAGGCCGCTAACTTATGGAACTGAAATTACTTAAGTTCTGGGCATTATGTAGTATAGCGACAGAACATATGTTTTCACAGTTCTATTGTTATAAATGTCTTTTTTTACTTGTTTCCTAATACAATAAAAATACGAAAGTTCGAACTGAGAAAGCTCGATATACGCGACTGGGTCGACCAGTTCACCTATTTCCAATGTATTCCTGAAATTTTTTATATATAAAACCCCATAGCAAAACTAGTAAGAAACTTTGGGAAGGAAAATTTAATTCAACATCCGGTTTAAATTTGTCTTAGAATTAACTTAAAAGAAACATATTTTTTTAGTTCAAAATGTAACCCCTTTAATAACATTCTACCAAGCACGTGGTGAGCCTATTGCCTCAGTACGTGTGATGGGCCCTTTTATCTAAACTTTCTCGTTCAAAGGAACAATTCTGAATGGTTGGTCTATAAAGACGGCAACCATCGAAATTTAAACAATATTAAATGAAATTATTATTTATAAAAATGTAATTTTCTTACCCAAGAAAAAATAATTTCCTTTGGTTGTGAAATTTCCTCGAAAAATGACGAAAAATTCTCCAGTTAGCTGTTTTCGCTTGATTCAACCAATAAAATAAAACGTCTGTCATTCATGACAAGTAATGTCAACTTAGAAGTTCATCTAGGTCTCTCTTTTGTCTGTTGGTGATTTTTATACAATAATGCTAACTTTAACATATAACAATACAAGTCTTCAATAATTCACGTGTTAAATTTCCGGCAGATATTTACGTCCATTAATGCTGTAATATTGTCATCGACACGTCACCTACAGGGGGAACCGGAAAAAAGGAATTTAAACACAACTCCCCTGTCCTTTAGCTTAAACCTTTTAAAAATCAAGTCTCTTTTTGAAAGTGAAAAACTGATCTATACGAAATTCTTAGAACACAGACTTAAATTAGTTAAATCAAACGCTCAGGTGAGTATTGGATTTCAGCCTTGTTGATTTCAATTGCGATCGCGGGGCACATTGCGGATCAATATATTGAACGTGGTACAGGCTAGATTTGTCCCGTATAGGAATCGCCTAGCAACCGGTAAACAACAGCATTAGTTATGCAGGTAATAATATTGTTTTCTAGTGATTCCAGTCCAATATTGAACAAGTTTACATTACATGACAAGGGCTGTTACAAACTTATTCAACCAAATAAATATACATATATGAACACTGGTGTCTTACAAAAAGTTTACAAATCCTTTTGTGGTTGAATTTAACGCCGTAGCAACACATAGAATAGGTCATATAGGGATTGTAAGTCAGTCAACCTACTCACTGTTCCACTGACACCAGAGTCTATATCATAAAATAATGCGTACGTCCCTATATATTGTTTCATGTGCATACACACATGTGCACTACCTTATATCATAATATACATGGTACTACCTTATATATAATATGTTATTATAATGAAAGTATAGTTATAACTCGTACACGGTAATGTATACGAGGGCGATTTTTAGTTGTGTTTGTTATCAAAATATTTTATGTGTGCGTATTTAAAGAATGTGAGGACTCTGGTGCCAGTGCACTGTTCCTGGAAAAGCAAAATCTTTAGATTAAGCTGTCAACCAGTTACTAGGTGCATACTTCCGTCATTGACTACGAACTGCCTTAAATGATTAAGAATCAGTGGTAGGAGGAAGAATGACTGTATAAATTATTTTATGGCCTAGTTTCATGAAAGAAAGCCTCGAACTGTTTGTTCTTACGTTTTGAATGTTTGAATTGATTTATTGCCGTTTTATCGAAATTGTTCCTGTTATTTATGGAAACTAATTAACCTCACAATGATTGCATGAAATATTTTTGTAAACAAAATGCTATTATGTTATGTTTTGTTTATTCTTTCAATCAGTTGCTAGTAGAAAAGAAAAAGAAAGGTTTAAATATAAAACGGAGCTTTTAATTTCCTAGTCCGTAATACATAAATTTTATAAGGATAATATAGATAGTAGTTTATTTCAAGATATTAGGCCGTTGGCCTATGAATCTACAAACATAAATACATATAGATACATAATATGCAGAGAATTACAAATTAGAGTAATTGTACATGTAATACATTTTAAAATGCATAGAATGTGAAAATATATCTGTATACATATCAAAATTATACATTCCGGTGAGTAAGATGTGAGTGGAAAATAAATAAAGTATCAATGTCTTACCTAACAGTATATATACGAGTGATAGTAAGTATCTACGTTAAAGTTATTAAAAAGCATATTTATAAATGAGGTGGAGAAATCTAATTTGAATAATATATGGACCCCAACTCTTGTTATTTAACACTTGCAGTTTGAACGCATAAAATAGTTGAACGTCTGTTTTGAAATGTTCTATTTGGAAATATTAAATGTTCGACTAGTGTTCAAAATACATACGCTTATGCTTTAAACATGTTCAAAGTGTTCAATATCTGTTGCATTGGATTTGAACACCACAAACGTTAAATTTCTGAATACTAAAAGTGTTAAGTATTTTATGTATGCCTTTCAATTACTGAACACGTTGCGTTCAGCCCCAGAAAACCAGTGTTCTAAAGGCGTTCTTCTTCAAACACCAAGTGTTAAAGTTTAAAACATGAACAAATGGACGTGTTCACTATCTGTTGCATTTTGGTGTTTAAATGGTGTTCATAAGTTTAACGTTTCGATTTACAGGGCAGTATTTGCTAATCACTTCACAAGAAGACAGATAAGGTGTTGTTTTTTTCTTACTCTTATGACCTCGTTTAAGGCGTCATTTGTGTGGCCAATTTACAGCCAGATGGTTTAAATAAAAACGACCGTACATTTGTATATAAAATACAGAATCATTGAAATAATTACGAACCCACATTGCTATGAGAATAAATAAAATATGGTTGAGCTACTATTAGTACTAGTGACAAAAACTCCATTAAACTCCAGGTTCAACAAACAAAATATAGGGCGTAAAAGAGAAATACTGAAAGCCATTTCTTTGCATAGCCGCATTCCCTGTTACATTTTACACCATGCCGAGCCTAATGGAGTTTAAATAAAGTTAATGGAAACAATCGTAGTTGCCGGCGATGTTTTGGCAACTCAGGCACGATGTCGGACAGCCAATACTGTATTGTTTATTTAATTTACATGCGATTTTTAAATACCTAAGTCCTTAATGTATATTTGGAAAAAAACTATGTTTCCTTCATCAAACCATTCTGCTATTAATATCATCGATTTTGATAATAATAATGAAACATTATAAATTTTCCAAAATAATGCCATAGCCATATATGAACAAATTCAGATAAACGTTTCCAGAAAATATTGAAGCCATTCCCACTTATTCAATATACGACCCTCTCGCTATGTGGAATATTGATATATTGACAGTTCAGTCTAAAACCAATACAGATACGGTTCAGTGCCGGGTTTTAGTCACTACAGGCGATGATGACGTCATTCAATAGATTCAATATTTCCAGTTTAATTGTTTTATTGCAACCTGTATATAGAAATTTAATTGATAAGAATTCATAGTTGAATCACTGACAGAGTAATATTTGATCAGTTAATTATTCGGTTAAGAGGTCTATTGACAGCCAATGTCAAATGTGGATTCTAAACACAATCAAAGCGCTATCAACGCTGACGAACGCTGTTCTTCCTACCGACACAGTTCAATACAAACACTGTTGAACGCTGTGCTTCTTGTTGACTAGAAATCACACTCGTTTCTTGATGTTTATTGTATTTTAGACTATTATCCCACACAAAAACAAACGTAATTTCAGACTTTATCAATGCTTAGATAAGGTTTGTTTGTGACGGTTTTACAGCGCATCAACACAGAAAGGTTATATCGCGCCGAAAACAATTGATGATACTATAAATGAAGCCGAATTCTAATGGTTTAAGTCCTATATTTTATGATAAATATTTATTTCCTTCAAATAGTTCAGTATTGCAGATGATGGTACCGACTAAAAAAGTTCTCTAAGTGAGTTAACCTTAAAATGTTTGTCATGGATGTATTTAAGATCCTGACAGTCAAGGAGAAAGTTTTTTACATTGCCAAATGCTCGTCACATGCTACATTTCGGTGCTTCCTCTCTTTTGAGGAGTATGAATGTGTTACAGTGGTGCTTTTCACAAAAATTCTTACGAAAAAAAATATTGGTAAGTCAGTTTCAAATAATTAACACTTCAAAGTCAGACGGATAATAATCATAACTATGATATGGTATTCAAAAGGTATACACAATTCTACACAATTATATAATAATTAGAATTCATAAGCCAAAAATATGAGCGTATTATTAATGTTTCTTGCTTTTGACTTTTTTTCGTAAGATTTTTTGTGAAAAGAACCACAGGATAACTGCTTAGGTAAGGAATCCGCAAACAGTTCTATATTAAAGCATTTCAAACAGATTGTCTGCTATAACAGACGCAATTGTTTCGAAATTCTTTACAGACACATAAAAACCGAACTTTATTTCCGCGTAGAACTATAGATGAGTTGTGCGTCGTCTATGTACAGAATGATTTTAACAACTCGCCCGTATCAGGTTAGGTTTATAGATCAGTATATTCGGACAGTAAACTTTCTGGCCAGATTTGATGATTTTGAATGGCATCAGAATAAAAGTGTTTAGTTAGTTATTTTGTGTCAGCATTTAGGTTGAGTAAAATAAATGTGAGATTGTTAAATCTAACCTGGAGTCAATGAATGGTACCAAGAATGAACCCTTTAGCTGTTGGTTACCAGGAGTCAAAGTCAAAGGTCATTTCTATTAATTAAAGACGAAAATGTTCAAATCCTATAAATGACTTACTTTGTAGCCCAAACAAAGTCAGTGCTTCAGCGCGTTTGTTATTTATTATTATTATTGAAGGGTTAGGCAAATCACTAAACTTTTCTCTAAACGGATGTTTTTAAGACCAAATGAAGCACTGAAACCAAATATGACCTTTACAATTGTCTCCAGCAACGTTTTAGGTTCAATGTTGCGAAAGTACAAAATGGCTGTCAAAATGGCCGATTTTGGTTTTTGAGGACCATATTATTTTGTCACAATAGTTTGTAATACATTATTTTATAGGTTTTGGTTGTTGATAAGCACGTTTTTGAAGTTAAAATTAACAAAATATGTACCGAGAAACTGAACCTAAAACGACATCGTAGATATTCAGACTCAGCACATAATTTGGCCATTAAAACACCCGTTTGATTTGCACCTTAGAAAAAAGTTAATATTTTGCCAAAGCCTACTTATAGTAAAATGAAACATGTTATGCTTGACATTTTAGTTTTCGAGTGGGACACATTGGTGGGTGGTATTTGTATGTATTAGTTCGTAGTTCTGAGGTGGGATGCACGCCTAAAGGTCGAGACGTTCTGAGTTTGAACCCCACTAGGAACACTTCCAGTTTTCTTAACAGAGGTGGATCCAGGATTTTTTTCCAGGAGGGTCCGAACTTTTTCTAGGGAGGGTCTAACTTTCGAACCACAACCACATTATACACATTTTGTAGGATAATGCAACATATTAATAATAAAAACTACATAACCATTAGTTCTATGTTAAGCACCGAGAAAAATTGCTTCATGCTACTTAAAAATGACTAACTGTCAATACATACACTAGTGGAAATGGACATTTTGGAAATTCTAGGGGGGGGATGTTCCGGACCCCTCTGACCCCCGCCCCCCGCTAGATCCGCCTATGCTTAAGTAGGAAATGTGTATCAATATTTAACAAATCAACAAGATCACCGGCTAAATCTTAATTAAGAAGCAGACTCTGGCGAATTAATCCTGATGTCAAAAGAAAAACCTGCTACGAGAATTAATTTTATAATTATCGTCGGTACCTGACCGACGATAATAACAATTATGAAGATTTGAGCATTTTTGTGTCGACACCGGTTGCCTTAAGCCAATCAGAACGATGCATTTGAGGTCACGTGATGAAAAAATGACGTCAAACAGTCAAAATAGGGGTGCGAGCATGGACTCGTCTTCGACGTATATTATCCGGTTACCTGTTTGTATTACCAGAAAAATATCATTATAAATATATGAACGCGTACCAGTTTCAAGGAAGTTGCAATATAAAACAAAAAAACATGCATCACTAATTGTTACATGTTCATTTCTTGAAAAATAAATGCATTTTTTGAAAAAAGCAAACCTATCTTCCCTACTTCCGGGCGAGTTTATAACGTTAAGACTAAAACACGAACGTCTACTTTGACATCATACAACCGCATCTGAGGCATGGCTATATACAAAATCAGAGACATAGTTACAGTATATAATTCCCTGACAAAATGTACCAAGCTTTAAATTTGTAAATTATTAATAAAATGTAATACGTTCCATGTTTCTGTTAACATTTTGTTTAGCATATATAAATTATCTTTAACGCGAGTTTCTCCAAGAAATTTATATTTTCTCTTCTAAACTGTGGTTTAAACGAAACATGTACACGTGACGGCCTTCGCGGTCTATTTATAGACAGTCACAGTCTAAACCACTGACGAAGACACTGACACCACAAACAAAGAAGGATTATCAGACCATCACTGATAATGATCCTTTTATATATTGTACATTTATTTATTGAATTATCAAACATAGTTGGTTTAATTAGCGGCTAATAAACCTTTATAAAAGAATTTTAATGCCTCAATTATAGATGAACAGGCTGAAGCAGTATTTCCGTGTTAGTAATAGTTTGGGCTCTTTGATGCTTTGCGTCAATATTTTCTTGTAAAAAATATAATCTACGCTCGATTAGCCGTCGGAATATGGGACAGAACATGGTCTTGATAAGAATAATCTGGTTTGCTTATCAATAAATAAAGTTTCTTGCCAAAAGGACTGATGAATTGTAAAGCCTACCTCTAAAATGCGTTTGTACTTGCTCGGTCGAAACATGACGAAATTGTTAAACTCTGACACATATATTTCTTGAATGCTTTATTAAAGGAGATATCATTCATGGCTAACCGACGATTTCAAGCATTTTTGGAAATGCTAATACTTGTTATACATGTATATATGTGTGTATGTAAGTTAAAACTTTAATATGTAACTATAAAAATATATTTAAAGTTAAAGTGTGGTTTAAAATCTGCTTCCATTTGTTCAGCTGACATCACAATCCTGTACGATAACTCCTGATCATTGAAATCACCCTCAGACACGTGATCTCTCACATTTACACCTGGGCAGAGTGGAACAATTATAGATTACATTCTTGTTCAAGGAAATACGCATTGTCCCTTGTGGGGATCGAACCCGGGACCTCTTGATCCCTAAGTGCACGTCCTACCACTGGATCGATGCTCCTACAATTGTGATAACTATCGTGATTAATTTACACAACTAACAGAGTATAAATATGCATGTACATGAATTGGACCAAACGTTTTATTAGATATTATCCAGAATCCTTTCCAAATTTTGACAAACAATCTAGCCAGCCTTATCGCACATTTTGAATGTCTGCTTTACCTTTCCCAGTTAAGCAAGACACTACACAAAACTATATTTAATTGCAGCAGAAAAAAAAATAAAATAAAACTTGCATTAGCGACACAATAAACGTGCAAAACCATTTTGTTTTATAAGTTTAGTAAAACTACATGTAAGTTCTAATTTCCCTTTATAAGAACGCAATGTTTTCATTTCTAGTAGTGTTAAATATATATAATCAATAATAGTTTTAGAGCTTAATTATGTCATTTGAATGATTTTTTTCTATCACAAAACTTTTGAACACATTGTGTTAAAACTATTGTTTAAAGAATTAACAAATTCTACTTTCGGTTTCGTTCTACGTACACTTTGAAGTGTAATAAATAACATTGACATATTTAAGTGAAAATTTCATTTTTTCTTTACATTAGAAGTGTTCGAAATAATATAAAACACATTAGTACCAGATAAATGTATATTTGTTTGTTGTTGTTTTTTTTTTTGTTGTTGTTTGGTTTAACGCCGTAGCAACACATGGTAAAGGTCATATAACGGCGGTCGGTCAACCTACTCACTCCTCCTGGAAAGGCTAAATCTCTGGATTTACTCTGTTAACCAACTACTAAGCGCACATTTTCGGCAATGACTGACAACTGACGAC
This sequence comes from Mactra quadrangularis, assembly GCA_025267735.1. NCBI lineage: Eukaryota > Metazoa > Mollusca > Bivalvia > Venerida > Mactridae > Mactra > Mactra quadrangularis. Next base: position 22,694,929 of record CM046297.1, on the reverse strand, counting down.
GTCTACAGTTGTTGGACATCGTAATACTTGATGGCTTATGTCTTTTATTTTAATTGTGACTGACAAACTTTTAATTAAAATAATGTTAAGCTTTTTTTGTAACACATTTATACCAGGGGCGTTAAGTTGTACAGTATCATTTTATACTATACAAAGGGAGATAACACTTAAAAGAATATAATTTAAAAGTTTCACAACATTTGTCTCCCTTAGAATTCTAATATTCCATTTAAACATTTTATGACCAAAACAATATACAATTATAAAAGGGGTAGGATCATTTATCCTTTAAATTAACCTTATTGCAAAAGAATGTCATGGTAAATCATTATGGCTGAAGTCATGAATTTTAAAAATCACCATTTTACTGTACCGAATCGAACCTACTCCTTTGGTTAACATTTGCGCTAAGTTGATAGCGCACAAGTTTACGGATCGCTGGGTCGTAGGTTCCATTCCTTGGAGGGGCATACTTTAATGGAGCTTGGTCATGTAATACTTTCTACGGCCATTTTTCCTTCTACCACTGATTCCAAATCATGTAGAACTGTGTCAGTCATTGATGGAAGTTTTGTGCCCGGTAACTGGTTGAAAGCTAAATCCAGAGATTAAGCCTTTCGAGAAACGATGTGAGTAGGTTGTCTGCCCATCGAGATATTTCCTGGTGAACCATGTGTTGCTACGTTGTTAAACCCCAACAAAAATGTTACTTTCTTTAAACAAATACTTATCATCTTTAATCTGCGAACAAATTTCTAATTGTTCTTAATAATTCAAGGCAAACCAATCAAGAAAATTGGTTACGAATTTGACTTCTCAGAAAATTCGTCGACCAAAGCAAGCATTTTGGTGATCGAGATCACTTTAATCTGATTGCCATACTGTCAGGGTATTATTTCGTTCTCAATGTCTATTTAGCTTCAATATGTTAATTCAATTTACATTATCACTCTGTTAAGAACTAATCTTTTGATTAAATTTGATTATTTCTCATCAGTGAAATGCTCATTCGATGTTTCCATTTGAATATTTTCATTATCGTTAGCGACAAATTATTCATTATCCTAAGCGACATTATTTTCATTAACTTAAGCGGAAACAGTTGTTAGGTCGCAGAATTGTATTATGGGATTGAAATATCCGCCATTGAATATTAATTGAGTCTTCTCCCCTGAGACTGTTTTGAAGAGGCAACTAAATTTATTTCATCAAGAAAATGGTTTAACATGACTGCTAAAAGGATTGTGACAAAATTAGTGAAAATCGGGTTTATTAACGTCGTGTCAACACAATCTATGCTGTTTCACGGAAGCCGGCACACCTAACCTAGCTTTTCTGGTCACGTATCTCTAAGAGTATTCATCTACCCTTCCACAAGACCGGCAACGTCTCTATATACCAAATTAAAGGAGAGAAAAAAACATTATTGTAAAATTTTCATGAAGGGTTTAACGGTCTCGGTGAAATTCGAAGTTCGAACCGTAACCACCTCGGGTAACTAGATACGAAATTCCGGCGCTGTACCAACTGTGCCATAGATCCGGTTAAAAATTGGATGGAGAAAATTAGGGGTGTAACTTTACGGTAAAAACCGTATTGCAATATATTGCAATACACGAAATTTGTATCGCAATATATTGCAATACATATTGTTCTTTGCGCATACACGCATAGCATGAATTAATGCACGTGCATCGTCTTAATTTGATCAACATTGTACATAGAAATTTGTCTTTTCAAATTATCTACGTATTACGCAAATGTTTGAATAAATTAGAAAAAATGTTTTGAGTGGACTTTTAAAGATAATTACTCTGTCATTTTACGAAAAAATTTCAAGTTTCCGAACACAATCAGTATGAAACATAACTTGGAAAACCGGTTCAGAGAAAAACGAACAGGTTAAAAACCGTCAGAAGTCGTATTGCAATATTAACCGGTATATCGGTTAACCGTTACACCCCTAGAGAGAATATATTTTGACCAATCGGTAAACATCGAGTATTTCCGTGAATCCCTCGTAAAATTACAGACCTGTAACGAAGTAGAGCCGAAATAATGGAATCTAACTATGTAAATAAGTTATTTAACCATGCAGCCTTAGCCGGTATCAAGCACGGTAGACAACATCGTCGGAAACCCACGGTACTCATACATTATCGTTGACGTAATACCCTGTGTTACCGAGGATGGGTAGACAAATGGTGAGGGCAATCAAAACCACTGAAGATGTTGTAGTTAAAGTCACAGCCCAGCTGAAGACGACGTTTTTCTCAACAGAATGTTTCCTAGACACTTAACTTGTTTAAGTTAAATTCTAGCGAGGATATGCACATAATGCATCCATATGGAGAGGAGAAAACCAGGGCAAAAACTAAACAACAAACTTTATAATCAAATTCAATTTCCATTATTAAGCGTGAAAGCCGAGGTAATCAGATTGTCCCATGGATGATTTGTGAATGGCCAAAGCTATTTAAGTTATTATAACAAACTATCTACGAAAGAATGTAAGGGTCATAGTCATATGAGAAAAACATTGCATAAAACAACAGTTCTAGGGTTAACTCGTACTTGGGTCAATGTTAGTCATTGTTCTCTTTCCCACATAAAAAGCTATGAGTAGCGCCGCTAAACGTCGCAATACTAGCGCTAAATGTCGCAACCAGAGCAAAATGTCACAATTGACGCTGACAATAAACGTCGCAACACTAACGCTAAATATCGCAACCAGAGCAAAATGTCACAATTGACGCTGACAATAAACGTCGCAACACTAACGCTAAATATCGCAACCAGAGCAAAATGTCGATATTGACGCTGACAATAAATGTCGGAACGCTGGCGCTAATGTCGCCCAAAAATCAATTGACGCTAAACGTTGCACTTGATAGGAAGGTTTAGTATCGAACCTAACAGCATACATTTGTACATGTATTACAGAAGACAAAAAAGCCTTGAAAGCAACTACTCATAGACATATAATAGCATATCGATAGCAATCACTCATATATATATATAATATACAGGCAAATGACTGTGCCAAAAGTATAGAACCAAGTTTTTATTTCTACGGCCATTCTCCCTTGTGTCAATGGTTTTTTATTATGTAGGGCAAATGTCAGTCACTGACGAAAGTATGCGCTTAGTAGTTGGTTAACAGTTAAATCCAGAGATTTAGCCTTTCCAGGAGGAGTGAGTAGGTTGACAGACCGCCGTTATATGACCCATACAATGTGTTGCTACGGCGTTAAACCCAACAAACAAAGTGACCAGGTATCAAACCGTTGACATCCGACTTTGACATCAAGCATTTTTTACACAGCATCACAACCGCAACAAAAATCCTTCATAACCAATCTGCTGGTAGAACGTTGGAGATGTCTCCATTTATATACGTAAATAATCGTACTTCCATTTGTAGCATGTAAAATTAATTCGATCCAGTCACTCGTATTTCAATGTACTTGTCTATTTAAACAGTTTTCAATTGTCACTCCTACCTCAGATTCACATAATTAAACTCTTCAATTGGAAGGCGTGAATGGGTGGTTCCTATTTCGTAATGCAGCCGAGGGTATCCTATTTGACCAAGGACTAAAAGTGTCTTCCCTTAAATGAAGAGTTTAATTTATGGATTTTTAGGGGTGGTTTGATGTTTTGAAGTGTGGAATATTGTAACATCGAGACTCAATGATAACAAAGTTTTTATGAATTAAGGAAGCCATTTAATTCATGTGTGATTTTGATGGTTTTAGAGACGTGTTATAAATAACAAATAACGAGGACTCATGTACGCGGATGACTTCGGGAGTTTTTGTCACTTTCAACGTGACAAACAGGCAAGTTAATATTGTTATATTTAGTGCCATTCTTTATTGTGTCATTACATGTACATTTGTAATTTCTATGTGACCTATTCGCTGATGATTTCCGAGAACTGCTGCTAATGCTAATGCTATATTCACATACACAATTTTTCTGACGACTCGCAGACGCTTGTAAAACCAAATCGTGAAACAAATTGTTAACGAGATATTTAAGCTACAGTCCCATAAACATAAAAATAACCGTAATGACACCGTACGGGCGCCGTGCGATGAGCCCAGGATACACGTATCAGTTTCAGAATCAAATCGTGAACAAAATCGTGGCCGAGTATGGATTAAACATGCATATCTTCCAGCTACGGCTCCGTACGGGTGTGTTGTTTTGTACCATGTGCTTACCGTCACCTTGATACGCAAGGCTTCCCACGGCCTACGACTATCTGCACGTACGGGTCCGTAACAAGCAACGGTTTTATGGGACTGAGGCATTACGGATTCTTGCTACTAGATTACGTATTTCTGCGACCAATGTATGATTCTTAATGGATTGTTAAAAGTTATATACAATTTATTTACGGAAAAATGAAATCCGTAGACAATTGTTAGAAGATTTTGACACATCAAAATTGTCTCTTCTCTCACGGATTCTCACGAGTGTCTATTAGTGTCTTCGAGTTGTAACGAGTTATTAACGGATATCAACGAGTTATTAACGGATACTTGCGATAGACTACGAGTTGGAAATTTGTAAGGACTTGTAAGAAAACTCCATGCATGTGAAGGTGGCATAACGTATGATTACACTAGACAGTCATTGATCCACACAATCCATCAAACTTTCCAGCGATCCATGTAAAAGCTTGGTTAATTCCTGATAATTCTTGACTGGGATTCATTCTGTACTTATTTGTTGAACAGGGTTAAAGATCACTACGGATAGCCAGATACAGTGCTCAGCATTTGTTCCATGTATGATCTGAACTATCAGCAGTGAAGGTGTAACCTAGGCATACATTGTTTTGTGTAATGCTACAGTCGCATAAACATGAAAAAAGCCGTGAGGGCACCGTGCGGGCGCCGTGTGATCAAGCTCCGCAAGGACTCGTATGAACTCTTGCGTATCCGTATGGACTGTTACGTTTTTACCAGTGTCCTTGGGATGAGCCGTGGATACGCGTATCAGTTTCAAAGCCAAATCGTGAACAAAATCGTGGCCGAGTACGGATTAAACTTGCATATCTTCCAGCTACGGCTTCGTACGGGTGTGGTTTTTTTGTGCTATATGCGTACTGTCACCTTTATACGCAAGGCTTTCCATGGCCTACGGCTTTCTGCACGTACGGGTCCGCAACAAGCCACGATTTTATGGGACTTATGCATAACTTGTAAAAATTGACATGGTTGGATTATAAGGCTTCAATAACTATACTGTGACTAGCTTATTTAAACAAAATTAATGATGTTCGAATTGTATTCGGGGGGAGTTACTGTTTAGTTCAATTTAACATGCTATACCGTAGTACGTTATTTGTACGTCCAGATCACTTGACCAAATACATCAGAAAATATATTTTTGGGGTTTTGTTTACATTTGAACTGATTTGTGTCAGATACTTACGGATTTGTTTTGAACATTATTTTTTCTAATAAGTTATTCAGAGTGTTATATACACACCTTTCTCAAAATTGTTACGAAATAATTTGGTGGCAAAATACAGCACGACGTTACAACTGAATTCGCTAAAAAATCATGCATTTCAAAGATTCTCGTCAATATGATTGCAATTCAATAACCAACTTTCTCTATTATATGAGCGTGCTGTATTTTATATTGTAACTTAAAGTTGTTATTCATGGCTGCCGAAAAGTAGGCCTATATGACATTGGACAAAAATAGAAATGTACAAAACTTTTTTCCGGTTTTGCATTAATAAAATAGAAAATATTTGTTCATTAATTCGTTAACCATGATAGCACAAGAGTAAATTTCTCTAAAGTATTTTAATAAAGGTAAAAGTTATGCCAGGTTATGGCTTGGTTCATCTAGATAGACAGGTAATACTGCGCGCTTTCATTGTGTCTCTAGCATGTTCTTGTGCTTCCTGACCACCACGAAACTTCAAGATTAGTTGTGTATGGCTATCATAATGTTGTTTTTCTAGCCATTATGAGGCATCACTTTTAGTGTTGTCAGACCATTATGTAGTTAAATTTTGAGTGAAACTTGACCATCATGTAATTTAAATAGGATTCTGATAATCAATTATTTAATAGACAATCGACAAAGTTGCACCGAGAAATAGAATAATGTTTTGTCCCTGTAGGTTCAATAGTAACCATTTGCTTCATACAATTTAGCTCTGTCATTGACGGTTCAATGTATAGAACAATTTCACCGATTTAACGGTTAAATATTAAGTGCCAATGTTTAATCCGCATCAAAGCCGGCTATATTCAATAAAATACTTTGGCAACTATTTTTATCCCTGGAGTTTTTGACCCGCTAATTGATATAAGCGTCCTTATCTAAATTGGAGAAATTGTTGAGTTTAGCCTCGATCGATTCATCATTGAAGTCAACCGGTGATCATCCATCAAAAACATTTTGTCTGCATCATATAGGGCTATTTAAACAAATATAAAACCACATGGAGAGCTTTCTAATACAAAACGACAAAAACACTTGTTAAATACATGAGCGACGCCGCTCAGGAGCTGTCCTGCAGTGAATAACAAAGCCGCTTAGCACATTGACTGTGAAATGACAATAGATCCTTTCTGATTGGACGGCGCTGTGATAATAATGGACAAAATTAAACAGAAATGATTTTATGGTGGAATATATTTCATTGCTTCTGATTTTAGCCGCTTTCCGGTAGATTAAAGCTTTTACGACGTGTAACAACTTATTTGAAAGAGAAAATATTTTAGCAATTCAAATGAGGTTAGCCTCGCATCACCCTAAAACGGTTAGATCTTAAATGCTCGACGTACACAGCGGAAGGATTTTTACTCTGTAAGAAAAGTAAACTATGTCTTTTCCTTTGAAACATTTAAATAAAATAGCAATTCGTTGCGAAGTTTGTTTGCATTAAGCCTAGATCAAACAAGTAAAGTCAATTTTAAACCACTATTTTTGCTACAATACAAAATCTATTTCTCAACCCATTCAAGCCCAAAACTATTGCCTGTGTAAATATTGATTAATATTTGAAATACATTTTGAATGGCAATCAATTTTCAAAATAATGGTTTTAATATAATTATAAACTCTAAGTCACTTTGAAAGTGTGGGCATGTCCTTTCTCCATTGGGACATTTTTATCGATTTAGCTGTTGGTCAACAGTTACCTTTTGTCCCCAAAAAGGGGGTCAAAATTCAGCAATTTCACAATTGAAAAAATATGATAATTCACAAAAATTCTAATGCGACAAGGCTCTGTTAGCCTCAAAATGTAACTGAGTTTGAGTATGCAAACTAAGTATTCACGTAAAGAATTCTGAATAGACTGAATAAGCAGTTGTATATTCGGCTTTTCGCGAATAGACTTCTAAAACATTCTGAATGCAAATTTAAGCTATGTTTTCGCAAAAAAGAACACTTCTGAATATACTTTCGAAAAGGCATTTCACCAATAGACTTGTATATCTAAATATATTTTTGAATGTGTAGCTGTGTTTTGGCGAATAGACTTCTGAATAGATTGCTCAATGAACAATAGTTCTGTTTATTCCCCGAATAAACTTTCGAATAGTCAACTGATAAATGATAGCTAACTTTATTAACCAAATAATAATGATTATATTACGAAAGTGTAAAATAACGGAAATAGGCGATATCACCCGATAATTCCGTATTCCAACTAACAACTTTTTCAAGCGGAGATGGCCGAGTTATCCCGTAAAAATTATCGCCGGCGTTCTTTGACTCAATCAAGTTTAGATTGATCATCGCTGTACACGTGTCACAATTTGTTACAACGTCAATATAAAAATCTCATAAGAAAGAATAAGGTCAAAAGATCACTATACATGATTTGTGCAATTGTGCAAATGTTTGATGCTTAAAGGAACACAGTTTGACCCGCTTGATGGGGTACTAATTTTCTCTAACACCCGCGGATTAATACACTTAATCGCCAGATGACGGTCACGTCTTCCGGCGAATTACTCCGCGTGATATCAAATAATTCACGATGAATTCTTGAATTTGTCCCTAAAATATCCACGATACTGACGTTATGGACTAAGGTTTGGGTTATTAAATCCATTCGCTTCAATTCATTTTACATTAAACGTTTTTCTAGGTTTTTTTTATTGTAAAGTAATTCCCTGTGACAGATGAAACCACTTTCTTACAACCAGTAGTTTCGTATTGTAAATTAAATCGTTTAGAATTACGACAAACTTGTTGATCAAATGAACCAAACTATATTTTTTCTATACGTTCTTCAGACAAAGTAGAGTTTTGACCTTATAAATAAAAAGATAGATATACAAATTCCCATGGACCTCCACGTTCTTGATACATTTTCACTGTAAAAAGTGTAAGCAAACATACTTTTTGTTCTATCTTGCACTGCGATGAGTTTTTCTTAATGAATAGTTACAGAAATCGGAGTAAAACTATTTTCCCACACATTTGCACTGTCTTATGTAAGTGAAATAATCTCCACTATCATAGATTTAAGAAAATTTGAACTTCAAGAAGAGCATTTGAAATGACATTGAACAGAATATCGGTAACAAATTTCATCAGTCTAATGAAGGTTGAGGATATTTTACAATTTTACAATTTGTTACATATAGTTTGGTCATGGAGCTTTTGGGATAAGTGTGAGGTTTGTGCGCCCTAGAACCTGGTTTAGACACCTTGTACCACCGCCTGCTTCAAGGAGGAAATCATACAGGTTCTTGATTTTATTTGTTTGTGGCGTTTTTCAGTGGCGGATCCAGGATTTTTTTCTAGGGGGGATCCGAAACTTTCTAGGGGGTCCGAACTTTTCTAGGGGGGTCCGAACCTCGAACCCCAATCACATTATACACATTTTGCAGGGAAAAAATGCAACATATTGATAATTAAAACCACATAACCATAAAATCTTTGTTCATCATCGAGAAAAAATGCTTCATGCTACTTAAAATGACTTAGTGGCAAGAAATACACTAATGGACAGGTACATTTTCCATATTTCTAGGGGGAGCGGACCCCCCTGACCCCCCGCTGGATCCGCCTATGTCTTTGTTACAATATACATGTAGATTTAAAAAGTCTGAAATAATCATCCTCATTGCGTTTTGGCTGCATTTTGTCGGACAATAGCTTATCAAAGCTAATGTTATTTTGTTGTCATGAAATCCGACTTGAAATAATTTTTGTATCTTGTATCCGGAAGGTCTGAGTTTTGACTGTTGCTTTTTATTATATGCTTGCATACACATTTCACTATATGGACATTATCTTTACAAGTGTATGCAGCATCTCCGAATATTTTGATAATAACATTTAGAATAGAATAGAATAGAATAGAATAGAATAGAATAGAATAGAATAGAATAGAATAGAATAAACCTTTATTTTCTCAATTCATGAAACATGGTTCATAAGAATATCAAATATGATATAAGATAATTCACAAGCGTTTTATAGAGAGGTACTTATCAGTGTAGGGGGGGGGGGGAGAAAGATGAAAGGGTGAGCGATAGAGAACAAGACCTTTATAAAATTCATTAAAATGAATTATAATGAATTCACTTCTAAGTGAAATGAAACATGAAGAAGGCGGTGTGTATGTTACTAATGCAACTTCATGCATACACGTGTTTTTATTCATTTTAATGTTCAATCTGCTTTGGTACTAACAGGGTTCATACAGAATTTATTATTTCCATGAACAAAGGTTACCATAGAACAAAAAAGTACGTTGACATCTTTTTAGTTACACCACCTTTAGAGTTCTCATCGTCGGAAACCCTTGGTACTCAATACGTTATGAATATTAGCGATCAGTTGTACGCAGTGTATGACTTTTCATACGCCAGACTTCATTCGTAGTTTTAATACATGCTTTAGTTTCTTTCCCTTGAAAAGAAAATATTACCGCCATGAAAAAACATCGAGTGAATATCAAATCGTCTATATTGAACCACGACGGATATTTAATGTACCGCATAAGAGTAAAAAGACATACCAATTTGTTAATGCCCCATTTGAGGTGATTTCCAGCTTTTCAAATGAAAAACAGCATACGGTTGATTAGTATAAATACGTATTAAAGTCATGGAGATTTTTCTTTGATAAAATGATATTTTAACAGGACAAATGTTTGTCGTGTAAAATACAGTGCCCTCCAAAAATCATGGGACAAAAATGCGTTTTTGTGGGATGAGCATTAAGCCCATTCAAGCACTTGACCTGTTAAACATGAAACAAAGAGTGTTATATGAGCAAATTACTAAGTCAGCATTAACTAACCTAAGCAAAACACCATGTGTGCATGGCCATGATCTGAAAACTCTGAAAGTTTATTTAACAGCCAATTGAGATTTTCACTAATAATCTTCTTATCAAGATTCCTAAGGATGTTTTTAATTTCTAGAGTCGGTTAAATTTGCTTGGTAATGTCGTTTTGGCCTATTGTTTAGGCTTTATAAACATAAGATACGTACTATGTTATATGAGAAACCTAGGAATTACAAGGCAAAAGTTCAACTTCATATTTCCTTATTTTAGATAATATTTTTTATAACTATGAATGTAACAGACACACTGTTATATTACTTGGCAAAATATTTCTTTATTTTCTCGTAATATTTGGGGGGTTTCTAAATAGACCCACGTTGGTCAGGTTAGCTTAAAATAGATTAGCAATGACGTAGAATAATATTCTACGTCTATGTAGATTAGTGTTAAAATATGCATTTACTGATGAGAACATACTAGAGCTTGTTATTGTGCAACATTAGTATAATTCTATTTAAAAGATATCCTAACCGCCTAAGAATGTTGAAAAAACAAGAAGCGACCAATGAAAATGTTTAATTTCAGCAAGTACGACATATAACAAAACTATAAATAGCTAGGTGATTTCCTCAGTATCCTGCTTTCGTTTTCAACAATGTGTATGCCACATGTTTTAATTCGTTCAGTGTTATAAGTGACAAATGTTATTAGTAAGTGATTTCTTTCGTTCTTTATACTGTTTTAAAGACTAAGCATGGTTCTATACTCCTGGCACAGTCATTTGCCTGTATATCCCTTTAATTACAATAAAATTATTTGCAGTCTGCATAATCAGTTTTTCACAAACTTTTGATTGTCCAATAACGTTTGAAGGGTACTGTTTATATACATGCATTTATTTAACACATTTCCTTCTTTACCTTTTATCATCCTTGAGTCATACATGTTTGTTACTTGTATTATAGTGGTGGCCATATGTTCCTTCTTGAGTTTTTCATTTTCATTTACGCCCTTTTTTACAATTGTTTAGAAAAGTAATATGCAGTCACCGGCTTGTCTTACAAACTTATCTCTGCACTAAACTTTATCCTTCATCCAAGACACGACAATTTCTTACTCTATGGGTGAATATTGTTATTGGTTATGTAGTTTTCGTGGAAGTGAATAACATGCCGCATATCGAACCCGGGACCTCAGGATTTGCTCTATAAGTATGTCCCGGCCAAGGGTTACCATGTGTTCATATATGTTGGTATCATCGGATAGTAACACCAACGAGATCACTAAGGCAGCACTTGTCTTGTTCTTAGCACGAGGACCATCAATAGCTTATAATATTAACAGAATATTATTATACCATGAGGCAAGTGTTCTGAAATAACTCCATCGAGAACGCAATTGTAAAACACTGCTCTTGTTCTGAAATATTCCTTTGATTAATCTAAAACAGTACTCCTGTTCTGAAATATTCCTTTTGCACATTTGAGAAGAGCGTTCCGGAACAGAGAACACTGTACCAGAACAGGTGAATGAAATAACTCATATAATAGACCTAATATTGTTCATTTAATTGAAAAGAGACATTTTCAGACATATTACGATCCAATGTTATTTTTGATTGAATGCAGTAAAGTTGCAGGCTGAAATTAGTTGTGTTAAAACTATGATATAATCAAAGCTAACTTTATAATCCCGAGGAGCCACGCTTAATAAATATAGACAAATGGAAGTTATTTCGATCTACGGAGCCCCTAAAGTGACATTTTGGGATGCTTTTATATTTTCACAGTTATTTCGTTTAAATGAAATAAATGTGAAAATAAAAAGAGGCTTCGTATCGATCCTTTCAACGCATAGCACTTGCCGGTAGCTTTTATTTTTATCGTAGAATTTTGGATATCTTTGTTTGCTTTTTCTTGCATATTCCAAATGCGCGTGACTATGTCAGAATTAGATATATAATAATATCAAAAACTGTAATTAAACCTAAAGAGTTTTTATTTCCGAAAAGTGTGTTTCATTTTTATGCAGTTAAGAGGTTTCAAGAGGTGGGGTTGATATATTAAGACTTTTATTTACCGGAGCAAAAATGTCAACATATGAATGCATTAATTAATTTCCATTTTGTCAAACCATGGCGGTAGTTTTAGCAAATTTTCTCTACAAACACTCTGCTAATTGTGTGTTAACATCACAAGTGCTGCTAGCTTAAAGGCGAACTTTTTTCTGTATGTTAAATGACGGTATTGTAATATTGAACAAGCCTCTATCAAACAAGTATACCATTCATTGAGGGTTTTAGTTCTCTAAGTTAACAATGTCCGTTTGAAGCACGTTGACAAAACGCACTATACGACGTGTACTGTTCAAATTTTACTGTTTAATTTTTTTTCATAGAAATTATGTTTTCAAAGATAGAAAAATGTCCTTTTTACAAGTTTATTTACCAACGTTCCGAGGTACGCACGTTTAATAGAAATCACCTTTTCAAACTTGTAAAACCAAATCTATTGAATTCCGACTGAATATAATTAAATTGTATTCATATTTTTGCCAATTATTTGAGCAGTGATGATTTTTACAACTTTGTACAAATTTTAATTTTTATTCATTTATCTCGCGGAAAATGGTTTGTGAAAAGAAATAGAAATATCGCATTGATTAAATATTATTGTGATCAGTTTTTATAACCGAATATAACCTTAGAAATTCCTATATTCAATGACCTAAACATCCTTTTTTGACTTGTTGCGCATAGATGTTATAAATACACATGTTTTCAACATAATTTAAGTGCATTAAAGATGCATTATACGGCTTACATTTTGAGCTCTTTTGGTTGGGTTTAAAGCCGCGGAAACACATTGTATAGGTCATGTAACGGCGGTCAGTCAACTTACTCACTATTCCTGGAAAGACTTAATCTCTGGATGTAGCTGTTAACCAACTATTATAGGCACATATACCCGTCATTGACTGACAACTGTTCTACATAATTTAGAATCAGAAAAAAGAAACTCAACACTAAGAAATTACATTCATATTAAATTGCCTTTTCACCAGCTTTCAACTAGAAGGTCCATTGGCAAAAACCTTACTACAGAAATAATCGTCGTTAATTTTAGTTTATTCGTCGTAAAATGTATGGCGATCATTGAAAAAATGCTTATATTTGTTACTGATATACAGAAATATTGAATAGTGTATGCATGGAGTCTGCATTTGATTTACGATTATGCATTACGTAGGAATATTTTGTGAAAACATAGATGGATAGATTTCTTCATTCCTCCATATTTGGAGGGTAAAACATATATACATGTTCCTACATAATAAATACAAGCAACTATATACACACAGAAGCGTTATAAAACATAGCAAAACATATAGATAATGCAGAAAATACTAACATCAGCACATGTACATATGTATGAAATGAAATTTCTAGATAAATAAACAATTAGCTTATATAAACTCATTAGGGCTGCAGCAAGTATCCGAGTACTCGGATATTTGCGATCCCGACCAGAAAATCGAGTACGAATATTCGTCACGTCCGAAATCGTCGGATCGCGATCTATTTCTTTGGAAAAAAATGAAAGAACATTTTCAGCTTAATTACAACTGAAAACGAGTCGCACTTCTAATAAAAACTTAAATTTATGTAGGGACCGAATAATCTTGTGTCAAAATTCGATTGATACACATTTATACAAAAATGTTATCACTGAAAATGCCCATAACATGTCTGGTAATAGACATGTTTGGAGTACATGGTTTGCCATATAGTAAAAGCTTCTGTAATTCTTCACTTACTTTGTAATAACATGAATTCTGTATGCTTCTCCATTAATAAGTGATTCGTGGTTTGATTCGTGAATCGCTACTCACGAATCGTGGTTAGGATCGGACCGCCACTTGCTCAACGATCAACAGACCTAAGACTCATGGACCCTATAAGCATTAATATAGGGTCCTAAGGTAGACCTAGCCCCTAAATTTAAGAACATAGTTCTGCTAATAAACATTCGCTATGCACAATCTACATAGTAACTGAATGAATTCAGTGGTTGTCTCCCTTACATTATGTTAGTAATATTGTATGGAATCAGAACGCTGGACTGATATGAAGTTATTTGTCGTCGTGTGTTGTTCTCCATGTTCGCTGTTTTCTTGTAATATACGAGATTAACTTGTTTATTTATCGATTCTTAGAAATTACATCACTACATATGAGTCTAAATATTGCAGCGTCGAGTTTTGTTTCTAATTTACATATGTTTACAAGTAGCCATTCGAAGACGCTCCTTACAAGCTGCATACAACTTGCTTTCGTGGAGTTTGATCATGGATAAACGTCCATGGCCATTCTTCTTCCTACCACTGATTCTAAATCACGTATGGCAGTTGTCAGTCGTTGACAGAACTATGCACATTGTATCTGGTTAACAGCTAAATCCAGAGAGTTAGTTTTATATACTAAATGCAAGCATTACATCATGCAATGAATACTGTAAAATATATAATATATTGTAACTGCGTTAGGTGCAGTATCCATGGGCGGATCCAGCGGGGGTCAGGGGGGGGGTCGGGTACTTCTTAGAATTTGGAAAATGTACATGTCCATTAGTGTATTTCTTGCTTGTATGTCATTTTTAAGTGGTACATGTATGAAGCAATTTTTCTCGGTGCTTTACATAGATTTAATGGTTATGTAGTTTTTATTATCAATATGTTGCATTATTTCAGCAAAATGTGTTTAATGTGGTTGTGGTTCTAGGTTCGGACCCTCCCCCCTAGAAAAATTAGGACCCCCCCTAGAATTGTTCGGACCCCCTCTAGAAAAAATCCTCCCTAAGTATCTGTGTGCCATCGTTTATTTAAGGGACGTCTGACTACATTATTTAAAAAACAAATTTTATTGAAATTGGGCAACTTAATTAATGGTGTTTACTAATTTAGAAATTTATTCTAAATGAGATTTATGTTGCAAAATTTCAAAATAATTTGTTACATAAAAATAACTGGTTTATTTTTGTTGGACTATCATAACAAATAGTTTATTCAATATCTAATATTTTTGACAATGATCTGAAAGGTTTTCTGGTACAAAAAAATATCTATAAAAAGGCGGGTTTTTTAAATTCCATTATTAAGAAATGTTGTTTTATTAAGATTTGTAGGACAAATGTACATCATCTTACAAAACATATAAATATAATACAGATTTGTTATTTGACAAAATTTTAGCTGGTAACATTAATGCATACATGTGCTTACGTAAAATACTTAAAATGCAGTATGACGTTTTTTATCTAATATTTATTACAATGTGTATGAGTGTGGAATTTAAGTTATAAGGCCTGTTTGTATGATTCATTCTATGTATAAATAATAATTACTTTTTTACCAGTTTTGTGTGCATACCAAAAGATATACATGTATAATTTATTTCAAGGAACATGTAAATATTACTACAAGTCTATTAGATCCATGGCTATTGTTTTCTTTTGACTTCGTCACGACACTATTTCTAATGTTCAAAGTTATCAACTGCATAGTTAAAACACTTAAAACAAAAATGAGGAACACAAACTTTAAAAAGATGTTATAATAACTCGACCATCAGATAATTTGTTCCTATCAAATTCTAGTTTCAATTTATCCATTTAAATTTTTGACAGAAATTACAATATTCAATTATCATTGTTATTGATTTTCCTTTTGATAAAATATTAGGCAAATAGTGGTAGAATATATTTTTTATCAAAAAACTTATCACAATTTAAATTATTGTCGTCTTTACAAGAGTAACGATTTGATAAGATTGGAAACACAACTAGCCTCGTGTAAAATTAATCGTTTTATTCATTAGTGTTTTATCACTGTTCAAATCGGAGCGAGGCACAGAATCAATAATAATATTGATCATAATCTAAAGGAGCTCTTTTTTCAATCTATGCTTTAAGCAAAATTCACTCCCTCAAACGCCCTCTACTGTTCTGATAATATTAGTCTGATACGAAACATTGATATGTGAAATAAATTTTACAGCGGAATTAATTTTAGACCAATCAGAATAAAGAACGGTTTCAATGCAGACTGACTCCGCCTCTCACGCCCTCTATTATCAAAAGAGTTACGCCCCCTTTCATTAAACATTGCCTTGTATAGAAATGATGCGATTTTATCGTCGTCTTGCGTACAAGTCCTTCAAATAACCAAACAAGGTAAACATCACAGATAATAATCTGGACATTGAACAGGATAGGATGTATCAAAAATAGTGCTTTATAGAATACAATGACCGGAGTTGCAACTTTAGTTGGGGTGAGTGCTTTCATTTCATTTTAAGTCAATCTTTTTATTTCAAAATATTTTATTTTCCAGGATGAACTTTATTCAGAACTGATCCTGAATTTTTATTCAGGATTGCTTTAGTACCAGTAAAGGATTCCTTTCCTCTGTAAAAAACTACTGAAAAATTTCGAAATACAAGATTTTCGGAATTTTGAAAATTTTGACGTTTCACTCCTCGTCTTTAGATGTGCGAATTGAGAATAAAAACCCATTGTACTGAGAATTAATTGTTAAACCACACAGCATTCGTAAAATAACATTAGTATATAAAATAATTATTAATAAGTTCTCTTTTACTTGTTTTTCCATAACTTCTGTAATATTTGTAAAACGAAAACATCATTCCTTGAGGTAATAAAAATTGTTTTCACCAGGAAAATGGGCGTATTATTCTTGGATTCTTTCTAACGAAATGTTTTAAGCTCTATATGAAACTAGCTATGAAGAACGTTCAGAAAATTAACTATGGATGCTGTCGAAAGGAAAAGATAATGAAAAACAGACGGCTTGCCAAATTGCTTATCTTTATGAGCTGTGCTAGGAAGGAGTAAGGTGTTAAGCTATTTAATGTAGGAATTAATTAGAATTTATGGTAGACAAGTCACTTGTAGCGAAGTATAAGCTAGCTAGAACACTCGGTGTGTTTTATGTGCAGTTTGCTTCATTAGATGTATTATGATACGAGTTAGTACTGTAGTCTACAATATGGTTAATATTATAAAACATTAATTTGAATCTTTTGCTGCTAACAGCTGATATGTTAAATACAGTGAGTATAGAAACACACAAAAATAAAACATGTGATGAACAAATTGGATTAGGGGAATTTTTTCTGGTGGAAAAAAAAGAGAAAAAAATCTTAATTGCTTCAATTGCATTGAAGTTTTGCTGCAACGTTCATTTTTGATGAAGAAAGTACAAATTTAAATTGATATGTTTATTAAGCTAAAACCACGTAACTTTCAAGACAAAAATGACATTAAGGCTAAAATTAAGTATTCATAATGGTCAATACATTTCATTTTGTTTGAATTTCACATTTGCTTAATTAACACTGATTATTGTTGAGATGCACCAGAGACATAATAATTTGCTGTTTGAATACGTATATGATACCCTTTGCGACAAATTTATTAAATTGTCTCATGGTGATTTCCATCGTACGAGTGTTTATTGAAGACTTACAAATAAATATCTGGGACTTTTTCAGGAAAATTTATCTTACGATAAAAACCACCGTAAGTCAATTTTATAAATTTATAATGTGAAGCTGACAGTCTACGAAACATATTTATCATATAATCATCAGAATGCATACAATATTCTACATGATTCAAGTAAGGGTAAAATCCGAGTAATCAAACTAATTGGACCTACCTATTTGAAGAGTATACAAGGGGAAATAACTGACTAAGATCCCTTGAGTTTTAGTCTTTATGTATGAACGTATCTCGATGTTGATTATCAAATTGACGTACCTGGTTAATCATACATGCATTTATTAAGAACCATTGATTCCCTGATCATGCCTAGATATGCCTTCATGTGGATCATAACTTACTAAAAAATATACCAGTTTTAACATTTAATTTTCCTACATTCTTTTAACTGTCATAACCAATTCAAGTTCGTAAGCCCAAATATTAGAAAATTAATGTAATGATATGTACACAGTATAGCTTGTGAAAATTAAGATGGGACAAAAATACAAAATGAATACTAGTATTGTTAAATTTTATTCAACTGTCAGTGGTACATACATTAACCCCGCTGATTTAAATATATTTATATTTATCGTGAGGACAAAAATGATGTAGTGAATATTTAAATCAGCGGAGTCAATGTTAGTGACACTGACGGTGGAATCAAATTTAACAATGACGTAACGTCCACACTTGATACATGTAGTCAAAACAGGCAACCATTTGATCGTGCTTCAAGTGTGTAATTAATATTGTTAGAGAAACTATAACATATTATACATTATCAGAATCCTCAGACAATGCGCTTTGGTAGGATCATATTTTTAGAACAATTTACCATTGTGTATTAAAACGTTACAGTTTCGAACATTAGGCAAGACGTCGATTTTAGCATGTCACAGCGTCACAAATATCTTCTATGTTGTGTATAATATTTTTGGCACGGTAGAAAACAGGCATCAATGGTCTGCATTTAATCAGTTTAAAATAGTGTAGTTGCCAAGCATGTACTAATCTGTCTCGGGCTAATTTAAACCAACTATTATATTCTGCCACATCAGCAAAAGTCAACATTTACTCATTAAAAAATCTCAGCAAATGTCTATGATATTTTGTATGTACTGTCAAAGACCTATTCTTGTTTACTTTATTTTAGTATTGTATACATAAAAGTCACTATAAATCGTATAATACGAGACGTCAGGGGCGGATCCAGGATAATTTTCCTAGGGGGGGGGTCCGAACTTTCGAACCACAACCACATTATACACATTGTGCAGAAAAAAATGCAACATATTAATTATAATAACTACATAACCATTAAATCTATGTTAAGCACCGAGAAAAGTTGCTTCATACTATTTATATGACTTACAATCAAGAAATACACCAATTGACAGGTACATTTTCCAAATTCTAGGGGTGGGTCCGGACCCCCTGACTTCCCCCCCCCTCCCGCTGGATCCGCCTATGCGAGACGCCATGTATCAAATATTCAGTTTTGTAACTTAAAGTAAAACCATTTTATATCTATGTTCTTATTTTCCCACTCATAACTTCTGCTTCGTTGATGATTTCTTATTTTATCTTGTAAGTTGATGCCAACATATTATATACCTTAAACGTTTGTGATCTTTAAATTTTGTAACATCAAAAAAAAACTTCCGACACAATAATTGTATAAAAACGTTTTAATTTTTGGTCAATAATTACTTTAAACGTCGTGGAATTCGAAACGTCTTGATGGTTAAAATAAACCGAATAAGTTATCTAGTTTTGTTGAAATAAATGTTGAAATAAGAACTTATATGATTTTTTATGTTCATACTAATTTATTTAAGCTCGATTGTGAAACAAGTTCTTACAACTTAGATTTATTACTTTCGAGTCCGCTTTCTGGTCCCCCAGTACTAAGCTAGTAGGATAAAGTTTCTTGATCAAGAAAACTATGATGTAGGTTTTGGATGGAATTCGAACCAACGCGGTTGTGTATATCATTTTTCGGAAATTTACACTTGTAAAAAAAAGCTGTTTTCAACATAAATACAATTAATTTTCATTTCATATGTATTTAAACATTAGCATAGTTATAATAGATAGTAACATTTGCAACGTGAAGTGATGATACTTTATACAATTGTAATTGTTAGACATGTGCAGTATTTAAAGATTTGGGCAGCATATTATCAAAGTTCTTACGATAAAATTACAATACAATATAGAAGTATTTACGACTAAAATCTGTCGTAAGATGTTTGATAATACGTTGTTTATTTCTTAATAATTAGTAAAAAAAACCTCAAACATTTACAAAAGTGTTAAGGTAATTGTAGATAGCACAGTATATTAATTATTTTGTTCCCTGAATAAGAAACACGATTTCTGTAGTACAGTAAAAATCCACTATTAAGACAATAAGGGACCTTAGTCGATTATTTTCCCTTGCATACTCTTCAAATAGGTAGGTCCAATTAGTTGGATTACTCAGATTTTACCCAAACTTTTTTGTAAACAATCATTTAATTTGTTTGAAATTCAAGCTAAGTATTGTTAGGGTAAAGAATTACATTTTGTATCTAAATTTTATCACTTCTGTAAATATCTTCATTAACAAGAAAGATATTAGATGGATTTATTTTGTTATCCTTATTTAGGAATTCAATGATAAAATCCAAGGATTCCAACTGTAAGGACCCACTTATCAATTGGATTGCTGAAGATTTTATCAGGGAAAGATAACTGACTAAAGTCTCTAATTAAAACCGATGGCCTCAATGGTGGAATACTTTTAATGTAGAGATAATTTTCTTCTAAAATTAAGAATTTGGGACTTCGTCTAAAATAACATGAATTTGCAAGAACAAATGTGGTCTTTATAGTAGGAATTTACTGTAATAAGCAAACTGCTGAAACAAATCCACGACATTTTATGGCACGAGGTCATACAACTTAAGAAGAAAACTCAAAATTCAAATCCTTGCATCGTTTTCTAGGGGTGCCTTTGTAGTTTAACGGACTATTCAAGAAAGCCTGTGCATATTTGTAATCAGTATTAAAAAAGTCACAAACGAACGGGAGACCTTTTCAAAGAAATTCTTACGAAAAAAGTTATCGTAAATCAATTTTAATGAGTTTGCAGTTCAATGTCTGAAGGATAATAAACTTAACTATGATTTGCTATTCAAAATGTATACATAATTCAAGAATTATTTGAACTGATTGGCCAAAGAAATTACCATATCATTAGTATTTCTTGCTTTCGACTTACAAAGATTTTTTGTCGTAAGATTTTTTATGAAAAACGCCACAGAAATTTATGTATTAGTTATCCCCTCGTATAATAAAACGCATATACAATGGAATAATTTATATGACCCCTAAGGGCTTACTACCTATCATAATATTATACATTTGTCTACATTTTCTCACTTAATAAAATGATAAACAAATATAAAGATGCGTTTTATTAATTTTGTAGAAATTATAAATTTTATAAAAATGAGGATATTGATTCATATTTCAATAGGGGTATCTAGGGGCCGGAAGTTACCAAATATAAAGGTATTCTCCTCATTATATATAAGTCATAAAACATGTATAATATCAGGACTCAAAATAGCACAGTGGGGTAGGTGGAAAATATAAAATCAGTTGAAAACCAAACATTGATGGTTTAAACACGGTCAGTCCTTCAATTCCTATTTGCTATCATTATTTTATTTATCATATAAGTATGTAACACTTGTTTTATATTTTAAGGCTTTACATTTAAAATATGTACTTGAAGTATTAACATAATTGAAAACAGTTACATTGACTTTGGTTTTTGATTAACTTTCTTTTACATTTACTTCATTTTATAATTGTAGGAATTCTAGTCTATTCAAGCCAACCTAGTCAATGAAATTAAATTTACTAACTTATTTAGCCTACTTTCATGGTATGGCGTATGCCTGCCATCGAAGAGTTTCATGATGTATACCCCTGATAATGCTTTGAGTTTTGTAACACCAATCGGGAGACTGACGAATTGGGTTCCATTGTCAAACCAATTAATCGCCAAACCATATCTTAGATATCGCATCACATCGTAACTGAAAACAACACGTAATTAAGGAACGATATTGAACATTGAGCATATAGATTGGCATGTTTCACAAACATGATGTACTGGTCGTATTGCACAATATCATAAATCTATGGATTTCAAATTCATTGTAATAAGAGATAGTACCATTGGCTTATTCTTTCAACTGCAGTTTTATAAAGAAAAAACCCTTGTGAATGAAAGTGAAATTTACGAATGAAGTTGGTTTACATGTTTTAGTGTTACCTTGGAAACTAGACCCTGGTCCTGGTCTAACTATCAGTCACTCATTCATACAAACTTTAGCAACCAAGTGGATATCAAACATTTGTGGCTTTTAAATTCGTGTGTCCGCACCCAAGAGACCTGATCATTGGCCATTAGCAAAAAACATACCAACAATTAATTATAAATGTTCCCCACTTTTATCTTCTGCGAACAAAACACGCAGTCTATACATTTGGCGACCTGTGGTATATAAACTAGGTCAGCCATACTTCCTTGGCCCTCAATCTGTACTTGGTGACCCCTTCGTATCGTCTGCCTCAATGATTTCGCCACAAGACGGACGACAAATTTGTCACGCAACTTAATTAATTACAACGTCGATACGTACTTGAAAAGTTCACTTTCAATATTTAAAACACACTTAAATCTTTAAAACTGCAGATTCATAATTCGCGTGTTGGGTTTCAACCAGAAATATCGACTTCTTGGCGATGCCGACGTTTGTCAGACACATGGTGGATGATAGAAACATTATTTCAAAATTCTTCCTAACGTTAAATCTGAGCCCTTAATGATAAGATTTATGACCCCAATTGAAAAAAGGGATATAATTATATCTGAAGCGAAAAATTATTTTTCCCACACCAATTTTTTTTTCGTTCAAAAAATTGTTTCAATTCGTAATCTAGTAATAACCGTAGAGATCAAACGATTTTGAAATTATACCGCCATGATTTTTACGGCCTTTTAATTTAGTCGGACTCAAAAATCAGTTCATTTAGAACGATCCCTTGAGTGAACATATCAAAGGATGACCAAGATAGTCTGTATTAATCCCCTTAACGAGTAGGTTTAACCAGTGAATCTCATAAAGAAGCATGAAAGCATACGTTATGCTGGCGACAGATTTGAATATAATTATGAAAATGAAAGGAATCTGCATGATGTGAAGTCATTCAAGTTCGATTTTAAGATTTCCGATTTCTTTTTACGTGAAACTAATTTTGCGAAAATATTTTCCATTTATTTTCATATAAATATGTGCATGCTATATTTGTTAACAAATTCAAATTTATACTATTAAATACACGTCTGACGAAAAACCCATATGTCTGCACATTATGCATCCTTATGGAGCAAACGGACCCTTATTAAAATCAAATAAAGTGACCCATCTATAACTTCTATCAGAGTACTAAGTAGGTATCACTTGATTACTGGAATCTGTCTCTGTGTCCAGCCATACAATTGTTCATGTTTTCAATTTCATAGTATAATATATAACTCTGAAAAAGAGTTGTACTGTTCTGTTCCAAAATGTCTTATTTGGCGCTACAATAAAACCTTAGAGCAATTCAATTGGTAAGTAGGCCCTTACAGTTGGAGTCCTGGGATTTTATCATGGAAGTCCTATGTAAGGATAACAAAATATTTCATCTAATATCTTTTTTGTTAATTAAGATATTAAAAAAGTGATAAAATTTAAATAGTTCTTTACCCTAACAATACTCAGCTTGGTTCAACCTTTTTCTCAAAGTTGTATTTTATTGTTTCAGGACATACATCATCCGCTAGGTGGCGCTCCTTTAGCAATGCTTGCCGCTCAGTGCAATAAGATTACTTCGAAGTCACCACCACCATTGGCCGACGCTGCTGTTGGTAAAGGTTTCTATCCTTGGAAGAAACCGGAACCATCTTCAGATCCATCCAATTTTCTGCTGGTTCCCCAACAACGCAGTCCATCATTCTCATCTACATCATCACCAAGTTATGTAAGACCGAGTACCACACTAACCGGAAGTAGTCCGTATGGAAACGAACTACTGTATCCGACAAGTTCGACGTCTGGTTCCCATTCACAAACTGATTCGCCCCAGCCGTCTTCGTACTTGCCAAAAATGCATTCAGATTCATCTTGGTCGGACACTGGAATAACAGGAATGTATTCAAGAGTTGCAGGAGTCTCGGCCCAGCATTACGATGCTTGGCCATTTAGTCTTGGTTCAAATTTGAAAACGGAAGTCACAGGAGCGGTAAATCCTGTGGCGCCATTTTGGGACATGCATGCCGGTACCGGAAATTTATATCCAGATATGACGTCATCATCGTCTGGATTACACTCTCAGATGCCAAGTTACCCTGGAGATTTAAAACTAGGACATTCTTTGAGTTCTGGCTCAAATTCATTGTTTTCATCTGGTCAGCAGTTATTTCAAGATCCATACAAAGCCATGTATTCTTCCGCGAATGATTTAAGCACAAGCGCTGTAAACCCATTTCTATCAAGGCCAGGATTAACAAATATTCCAAGCCCGAAATCATCCAAACGATATTCCGGAAGGGCGACATGCGCATGCCCAAACTGTCATGAAGCTGAGCGTCTAGGTCCTGCAGGCGCTCATTTGGTGAAAAAGAATGTTCATAGTTGCCATATACCCGGATGTGGAAAGGTTTATGGGAAAACGTCTCATTTGAAAGCTCATTTAAGATGGCATACGGGCGAGAGGCCATTTATATGTAACTGGTTATTTTGTGGGAAGCGGTTCACCCGCTCTGATGAATTACAAAGACATTTACGGACACACACAGGCGAAAAGAGGTTCGCTTGTCCAGTTTGTAATAAAAAGTTCATGCGTAGTGATCATTTAAGTAAACATGTAAAGACACACAGTGAGGGTACTAAAAAGAGCGGAAGTGACTCCGAGGAACAAAATAGTCCCGACGAAAGTTCTAAGAACATTGATAACAAATAATAGGATTAGTTTATACACATAGTGACTTTATTATGTGAGATTTTAGAATGTTGTTATTTAATCCTGAGTCTGAATAACTTACTGTATATATTATAATCATTCTTTGATGATCTTTTGATCTATATATAACTGGATTTGGTCATTCTGATTGGCTGACACACATGATATCGCACCATTCAAGTAACCATAATATCAAAGTTTACCATTCAATATGTATTAATTATAAGTTACAATACTGGTTATTGAACTTCCGGTTGCCATATTTGTTGTTGAACTTCCGGTAGCCATATTGGTTGTTGAACTTCTGGTAGCCATATTGATTGTTGAGAATTTTGGCGAACGCTTTCAGAATGGTTCTAAAAATCCTGATTCCAGGAATAACTTGCTTATCTGATTCAAAACACAGTATTGTTTTAGATCTACGGTAAAATGACAGCCAACCGGAAGTCACGTGATACCACGTGATGTCGAAATCCAGTTATATATCAATGTTAGGGACTACTTTCTTGTCTGAGATTAGTCCATTATTATATATTAAGGTACCAAAAATACTCGTCTTGTCTACTGTACTTATAGAGTGATTGTATACATACTTTGTCAATATTTTAACAGCATTATCACAAAATATCTTACGATAAAAATCATCGTTATTCCGATCACTATTCATAAGATGATGTATGTCTTATTAATAACAAATAGGTTTAACTAAAGTTAGTAGTACTGTATTTAACTATTGGTAGAACAATGGAATTATTGTGGGATAGACAAATAATATCGAACAAGTTTTTACTGAGAATCTGCAATTAATACTATAGATCTATCTGGTGGTTTCAATGCTAATTCGAGCCTCATTAGTTAGGGCAGATGTATTTTTGCGGCGATTCCAACTCGCAAAAATTTGCGAGTTGAAATTAAAGTTACTTGCTATTTTTAAAATCCACTCGCATTTTGCGAGTATGAGAGCTTAAATTCAAGCACTAGACTAAACACTTAATATTTGCATATTTATAGAGTTAAAGTAATAAGCTCAAGTGCGGTTTTAAAGTCTGCGCATGTCAGACAACTTCACAATTTTGTACGATAACTTCTGATCTTTCGAGCCACCGTTAAGCAGGTAAACCATCACAGTACCAATTCACACCAAAGTTAAGTAAAACAACTGTAGGTACATTTATTGCCCCATTGTGGTTTGAACCTTGTGACCCTCGATGCATAAATGCGTGGCCCACCACTGGACCACGGCTCCTATTAATCAAAGCATCGTATTTTATCAGTATTTGTCATCTAATGTGCAGACTTTCTGTGCCATTTTTCCAATGAGCTTACGATGAATCTTATCGTAAATAATTTTGTGAAAAGGTAAACTGGATTACTACCAAATAAGGCGTACTTGATATCAATAGTATACTGTTTATTTTATGTGTTGTGTATTTCGAAGTAAATTCTACTAAGCATTAAGGTTTCCAATCTTTGAGAAGTACAAGGTTTTATTTTGATTTCGATTCCCTTTTTGTGCTACCTTAAATAAATGAAAATAATTATGTCCTAGTACAATGAATGTACTTTACTTACAGTATTTAAACAGTATTGTGCTACGTAAATTATTTTCATTTATAGAATAAATTATATCCATCTGTTCTAATTTTAAGTATTCCTACTCTGACAGGGTTTTAATATCATTGCTGATGTACTCCGAGTCACTTTATTTATAATTTTGTTGAATTTATTTTCTATTAAATGATCCATATTCATGCAGATAATAAACAAAGTTATAATGGCTGCATGCGTATCTTACCGAAACGCTTCTTTACCACTTCGGAATTTCATAGACTCTTCTGACCGTTATAGTATTAACCTATGGTGGTACATTCGTATTTTCAACGTAAAATGTTTCATACAGATCCAGTCTGTCTAGCTACCCAGTGGCCTGATCCCTAAGCATATCCCTAGCTAGCGCTTCGCTCCCTGGTTCCCTCGATTTCATATCACATACTTCTTGCTTTTGGTGTATGAAGGGTACCTGAGGACTAACCGCTAGGTAGCGATATCCTCAAGAAACTGACCACAGTGTGTACAGGCTTGGTTTAAAGACAAGATTAAATTTCTTATCGTGTGTGGCTATAACTGTTATATTCGATACTTTGATAATTTCTTTACTATATAAAATTACACAATTATAGAAGAAAGATGTTGCAATTAGATATTGTTAAATCTTATTCAACTGTCAATGGCGAATACATTAAACCTGCTGATTTAAATATAATTTTATCGACCGTGAGTGCAGAAATACAGTAGTGATAATTCAAATCAGCGGGATAAATGTGTGCGCTACTACTGTACACATCTTGAACATCGTAGCAAAATGCCCTATCTTGGACTTTCACTTCAAGTCTTTAAATGAACTTACGATAATTGTTATCGTATGACATATTTATTAACGTGTATGTATTTTTCCCCATTTGGACCGGCTCTGTGACACCATAGTTTGTTCAAAATGACCTGAGACAAGCAGTACTATAAAACTATCATTATTCATACGCCGTGTCAAAATATGCTAGGTTATTTTATAGAATCCAGAGCACCTAACCTAGCTTCCTGCATGGAGCATTGTCTATAACTAGTACTCGCATATTCTTGCACATGGCATCAATATCGTAATTCAATTAAATGAGTCTATCAAAATTTGATAATTGTATTTAATCATTAAGTATTTAATGTATAGTCCTTTCAAGCTCAATGTACACAAGCTATAATGTGACTGCCAATACGGACATAGAATTACACACCAAATTATTTAAATTTATTAATAATGTATTAGACCTTCCCAGACAAATTTGTACAAGCTGTGTATATACTGTAACTTTAGTCAGTTATCTTTCCCTGATAAAATCTGAAGCAATCCAATTGTTAAGAAGGTCCTATCAGTTGGAATCCTCGGATTTTATTATTAAAGTCCTATGTAAGGATAATAAAATATTTCATCTAATATCTTTCTTGCTAATTAAGATATTAACAGAAGTGATGAAATTTTGATAGCTCTTTAACCTAAAAATACTTAGCTTGAATTTTTAAACAAATTAAATGATTTACAAAACAGTTATAAAAGATTATTTTTGGCAAATTGACATTGAAAAGTATGGGTAAAATCAGAGTATTCCTACTAATAGGACCTACCTATTTTAAGAGTATACAAGGGGAAATAACTGACTAAGGTCGCTTATTCGATACACCAAATAAATTTAACAATTAAAACCATGAACAACGTAGCTGTTTATGTATTAAGTTATCTACATGTTTGATAATTGAACAAAATAGAAAACATCTATATAGTTTTATTGATTTTAATTATTATGTCAATTATTATTATTTGATTTGCTGATTGTGACGAAATAAGAATTGAAATTTAGAAAATAAATTGTTGAAAATTATTATTTTGTTGTTACATGTATTTGATTTGATTTATAATAATCAAGATAAACGACCGGCTAACTTAGTAAGTAGCTCACAGCTTACCACAAGTATATTGGTCAAAGGATCGTAGGTTCCCGAAAAGGCTAAATCTCTCGATGTAGATTTTCGCCAGTTACTAGGCTTATTATCGCCAGTGACCGACAACTGCCGTACCTGATTTAGAATCAGTGGTAGGAGGGAGAATGGCCGTATATATATTTTTTCATGAACAAGCTCTATGAAGGTATGTCCCTTCCGGGAATGGTGCACATATACAATGGTTTGGCGTTCATTATCAACACAAATATAGCACTCATATTTACCAATACATGTGAAGGAAATTTTGTAAATATTATTAGTTTTGTAAATCTCTCTCACCAAGCAAACGGGGACAAAAATAATATACAGTGCCAGTATGACATCGTCTGTGCAACAACTACGCAGCAATGAATACCCTTTTAGGGGTTAACAAATTCAATGTCACATGGAAATGAAGATAAACAATAAACAATCAAGCAAAACACTAAATGTATTTACATCAATAATGAAATTCAATGTGCAGAATAAGAAATTTACCACTGATTCTAAATCTTCCAGGGTAGATGTCGGGCACTGACTGAATTATTTGCCTTGAAACAGCAAAAGTTAACAGCTAAATCCAGAGGTTCAGCACTTCCTAGAGCTGTATGCTTGCTGTTCGCCATGATATGATCTATATAATGTGTTGCTACGGCGTAAAACCCAACCAATAAAAGAACAAGAAACTATGATGTCTTTCGTATACTACAAATGAAATTAACTAATCGTGGCTATTCGACAATTTCCGTATCATTCGTAACTGTTCGCCAATTTCCGTAACCTGATAGAGTTTAGATTGGAAATCACCACGATTGTTTGACATGAGAAAATATTTCTGTAATGGGCATTATAACAAGACAACGATGTTTTATGTCATAAAATCATATCACACGGAATCTCTGTCATGTCAAAGAGAGATTTTGATATCATCAAAGTATGGAACGCCATACTGCTGCCTTTACATCGTATAATGATAAATTGTCATCTTATAATGACGCATTTGCATCGTATAATGGTAAATGGTCATCGTATAATGACGCATGAGCATCGTATATTACACTTTGAAAGTCCATTTATGATATTTTCAAAGCACACAAAGGAGTTTCTCATGTTAAGGCAGCTATGGCGTTCCATATCAAAGAGTTCCTGATAGTGCTAGAGGTATTAAAGAAACCATTCTACATCAATTAGACATCATATCTTGTCACATTACAATACTTTAACTGTCATACAAACTGTCAGGAATTATTTCAATAAAATATTTTTGATGTTTTGTAACAGAATGTTTGGATCTTGGTGCCAAGAGTTGTGAGTCATTTAACAGGCTTGTTATTGTGATGACCAAACACCAAAGAAATGCCAAAATGATTTGATTGTAGTAATAATAATATTAATTTGGCATAGTGTACAAACAGTAAAATTACATAGAACTAATATATCACAGACATCAAGTTGTAATTTACTATGTCAAGCACACCAACACCAGGGATAACACAAAAAGGACAAGCCCTTATTTCCATTGTGGTTCCTATGTGCTGGTGGCGTGACAAAGAGAGGCATTATTAAAATAACAATGAGATATTAAAATTTCAATTAAATTAAGAAAAATATACTGCCATAATATCATCAGTTATAAAATATGGGTTTAAAAAGACTCATAAAACAAAAGGTACACAAGCTTAAATTATTTCAAATTATTTAAAAGGCATTCTTTGACAGAAGATTTAAAAGAATAAAATTTATTTAATTCTATTAAATGAGGTGGTAGACTGTTCCATAAGTAAGAAATAGGACGTTCTCGTACCCAGAGGCTATCAGGATTCTGGATACTAGATCGGCAATCTTGATAACCTCTGGGTACGAGAATGGGGATGGGACTAATTGAATTACTTTTGGGTGGAGCGACTTGAGAGTTATAGTTGGAATGCCACGCTCATGGGCTATGCTCTAATGTTCCGAACTGTGACGACCAAAGATATTTTACACCAAAAACGAGCCATAATTTTGGTATATGTTATCAGACACTTTGCTCAATGATGTACATGTTGTATCAATCTCCGTAAACAAATATCCTGTAGAGCATTGTCGCACAGGATCTCTACTTTCTTAATGCAGGGTCACGTCGAGATGACCTTTATGTCGACTAATCAATGCGTAGCTTTCATCTAGACGAAACACTATTAATAACATTTTGATTTCGTAATTTCTAATTTTAGACCAATGTTTGCAAGCTTATTTAACAGCGGTATTATTCACAGTCTGCCATTGGACGGCTCATTTCAAATTGCGTGACGTAGACGATGTAAACAAGTTACGTATCATAACAATTTCGTCATTAATATTATGATGAGGAAATGTCGCCTGAACTTGACCCTCGTTTAAAAAAGGCGAGTAGGCGAGCGAAAAATTTTAGATCGGGTTATAGTCAGATTGGTGTTGTATTTATTAGCAAGTGTACGGAATATACTAAAGCGATGTTCAAAACATTAAATTGTTTCGTAAAACAATCACGATTTAGACAGGATATCTATTTACAGTACTTAGATTGTATATGACATTATAGTATTCTGTCTGTCATTGGCGCATACCTTGACCCTTTATACATCAGCGGTTAGGACTGTTCCGACAGTTTGTTGCGCACCTGAATTTCGAAGCTATTTTCACAATTAGGCACGAGTTCGAATCTCATCCGGACAGGTAATCCTGAAGGAATCTTATCCTTTCCATTGAAATTGAAGATAATGTCTATTTTCCTCCATAAATAATGTATATGTAGACGTTGCCGGCCTTGTGAAAGGGTAGGTGAATACTAGCCATTAAGAATGGTCTAAAAAGCTAGGTTGGATGCGCTGGCCTCGTAAGCTACCGATGGTCAATATCAATAACTAAACTGGAAATATTTAGGCTCTGCAAATTACTTATGTAACTAATATGTTATGGGGATTACGTAATTATGTACGTAATTGTAACCAGTATAATAAATTGACCTATGACATATTTACTCATATAGTTATGCGATATAAAGTAAAACTATAGTTTATATTATAACTAAGTACAAAATGAAATGACATTTATAAAACACTAATAAGTTATTCAGTATTTGAACAATGTAGATAAATTGTAGAACAAACTATGACGAAATTGATGCATGAGAGGAACCAATGTATGGATAGTCCTTTGTGTGAGTAATTAAACTTGATTTACTGAAGACTTATGTTTCGATGCATTGTGGTATTATACAGTTACAGTTTATTGGTAAAAATCAACATTTACATGTCTTTGACAATACATACTGGAATACAGGAAGATAGTACAATTTGAACGTAAATGAAAAATAAGCCTAAAAAGGAAGGAAGGAAGGAAGGAAGGTAGGGAGGGAGGGAGGGAGGGAGGGAGGGAGGGAGGGAGGGAGGGAGGGAGGAAGGAAGGAAGGAAGGAAGGAAGGAAGGAAGGAAGGAAGGAAGGAAGGAAGGAAGGAAGGAAGGAAGGAAGGAAGGAAGGAAGGAAGGAAGGAAGGAAGGAAGGAAGGAAGGAAGGAAGGAAGGAAGGAAGGAAGGAAGGAAGGAAGGAAGGAAGGAAGGAAGGAAGGAAGGAAGGAAGGAAGGAAGGAAGGAAGGAAGGAAGGAAGGAAGGAAGGAAGGAAGGAAGGAAGGAAGGAAGGAAGGAAGGAAGGAAGGAAGGAAGGAAGGAAGGAAGGAAGGAAGGAAGGAAGGAAGGAAGGAAGGAAGGAAGGAAGGAAGGAAGGAAGGAAGGAAGGAAGGAAGGAAGGAAGGAAGGAAGGAAGGAAGGAAGGAAGGAAGGAAGGAAGGAAGGAAGGAAGGAAGGAAGGAAGGAAGGAAGGAAGGAAGGAAGGAAGGAAGGAAGGAAGGAAGGAAGGAAGGAAGGAAGGAAGGAAGGAAGGAAGGAAGGAAGGAAGGAAGGAAGGAAGGAAGGAAGGAAGGAATGAAGGAAGGAAGGAAGGAAGGAAGGACGGGACGAAGGAAGGAAGGAAGGACGGGACGAAGGAAGGAAGGAAGGACGGGACGAAGGAAGGAAGGACGGGACGAAGGAAGGAAGGACGGGACGAAGGAAGGAAGGAACGAAGAAATAAAGAAATAAAGAAACAAAGAAACAAAGAAAGAAAGAAGGAAAGAAACAAACAAAGAAGCAAAGAAAGAAACAAAGAAACAAAGAAAGAAAGAAGGAAAGAAACAAAGAAAGAAGCAAAGAAAGAAACAAAGAAGCAAAGAAAGAAACAAAGAAGAAAGAAACAAAGAAAGAAACAAAGAAACAAACAAAGAAACAAACAAAAAAAACCAACAACATTGAATAGATATCAGAACATTCATGCATACACATGCACAACAAATCTAACCATACATACATTTATTTAATACAGTTATATTAAATAGTTTTATATGATATGTGCTATCATGATTCTTTGTACGTATAACTAAATAACCTACAGTTCATATAAGTATGTTTTGTTTTCTGATATATCATAAATTATGTATGTATATATTATGTTGTAATTACTTGTTTTTTGTACTCTTCATATTTGGAGGAATAAAAGTAAACGTATTGTAAGCAGACCATGAACATATTGATAATGTTTTTAGTAGAATTGGTAATCAAGATTATTTCATATGAACTGCATAAACTTGCACTTTAACGTTAAAAAGCAATAGATCTAGACGGAAAATAATATCAAGATATTTTAAATATGATAAATCCAATTTATTATTCATTACTATCGAGGAATTAGATTAATTTTCTATATTAGATCAAAAGACAAAATTATGTCTTTAATAGGAACTAGTTAGTTAATGGCGCCGCTTAAGTTTTGCTGAAAAAATAATACCAATTTGTTTAGACGTTAAATTGAGAGAAAATACGACAACACACTCATTATATGGACTAATAATGAGAAAATATATAAATGAAAAGTAATAAGAGTAAAAAATTCCTTTGAAATACGATAGGGTTTATTTCGCCGAGCGTAACTAAACGAAAGCAGCGCGCGCATGAATATTATCAGTGCATCGGTCACACTAATTGTTTAAATGGTATATAATTATAAACTGGTGTGTAATAATTAACCAATTAACAAAATAATGAATTCTTTGACTAATGAATTATCAGGTAACTTAAAGAAAGTAATAGATAACCATTTTCTTTTTTTTAAGGTTTTTTGTTTTTGTTTTTCGCCATATTGAAAATGGCAGTGATATGATAAACGTCGTTTTGTTCTAATTTGTAAATAAGTATTGTTATCTTTGTTAAAGTGACAATTGCATGAAAACAAAGAATGCAAACTATGATATTACAAAGATAAGATGTTCATAATGGAAATAAATATAGTTTCGCGAGTTTCTCATTAAAAACTAAACTGTTTTCAAAGGATGCAAACATGCACGAGGATGTAGCAGTTCTGAATACAGAAGTTCTCGATTGGGTCAAAGGCTGCCGAACAAACTTATAATTTACGTTCAGGGAGCAGATTCGACAAAATTTGTTCAAGTCGTGGCGACCTGGACATCATAATATCAAAAATCTTACGATAATTTAACAATACAATATATAAGGATTTAGGACTTAAATCGGTCGTAAGACGCTGGATAATACTGGCCCCTGATCTTTGTAACCCATTCGACGAACGTAATTTTTTTCAGTGGCTTTACATAAGTAATTTCCATGAAAATCGAACCGAAAGATATTTTTCATTTCTTTGACAAGTAAGTCCAAATGTTAAGCAAAATGGCTAAGAAATAAGCACACAGGAACACGTTGAATGAAATATCGTTGTTATGAGTGATAAGCTTGGTCAGATGCAAAAGTTATTTTTACAAAGAGAAAAAAGTATACCGTCGTCAATGTATTTACAACATGTACGTTTTGTGTCTCTATTAAATTTGTGTGTGACATTTTTATCGCTGAAAACTACCTTAAATGAATTTTAAAACTCATAAAAGCATCACTGAGTTCAGATGTTTTAAAGGATATATGAACTTCTTTATTTTTCTGTGACAATGAAAGGATATAAGAATTGTGGTATTACACGTATTTGCTTGTTTGTCCATCGATCAAAAAAAGAAAAGAACATGAAATATTGGACATGCTATACATTTTTGGGGGGAGAGGAGTGATTTTAACGCAGTTGCAACACATTGTATAGGTCATAACACGGCAATCAGTCAACCTATTTACGATTCCTGGAAAGTCTTAAACTCTGAAAGTAGCAGTTAGCCATCTACTACAAGGCACATACTTCCGTCAGTGACTGACAATAGCCATACGTGACTTTAAAATCAGTGGTAGGAGGAAGAATGGGAATAGGAATTATTTCATGATTGAGCTCTACTAAAGTATGCTCCGCCCGGGAATAGGACCTACGACTCCTCGATCAGTAGAAGGGTCAATCTTTTCTGTAATATTAAATTCTAACCTGACAACCAAAATAACTGGAACAAATCTTTACCAAGCAAAGATGTCTCTGATTTTACGGAGAAGACGTCTAATAAATGCCCCACTATTTAGTAGCAGTCGTTCAGTGGTAGCACGTGCGCATAAGGATCGAGAGGCTGGATTCGAACACGATCAAGGACATTGCTTATTTCCTTGAGCAGAAAATTTACCTTCAGTTGTTCCATTTCACCCAGGTGTAAATGGGTAATGTGATGGATCGATTGCCAAAAGGATGACTTCAATGACAAGGGTTAACGTACAAAATTGTAAAGTCGGCTGAAGCAGACTTCAAATCGCACATTTACTTTTACAAATACGTACTCAGTTGAAGCTACAAAATGAGTCCAACATGCGTCATGTTTCATCTATTTAAAATACCTAAATGTTGTTTATATCACGTGACAGGTCTATCAAACACCTGGCCAGGGTTTACAATGTCACAGCACGAGGTATGAATGTATATGTTATAAAATTAGTATAAAATGTCCTAGGAAGAATAGACGTTGATTTACGAGGGATACATGAGACCCCATCTAAATGAAGGAAGTTTTCTTTAATACTGAAGACGTTTTAACCTTAATTTTAAAGGTACTGTAACTAATATACATGTTTTCCCATAAACAAAATTAAGACGTTGACTTAGCGGATGCACAATTTTGTTAGCCATCAGTTTGACTGCAACCCATCCCTTCCTCTCGCTCTTTCTCTTAAATTGTGATTATCATCAATTAAATAAAGTAAAGGAGCGGGAGCTGTCGATGATTACGACGTCGGACTTGTAATCATTGGCTTACCAAATCCTCGTTGGTTCAAATCCCATTCAAACCTTCCTTAAGCAATAAACTATATCCAACTAGTTCAGTATTTGGGGACCAGGAATCGGACTCGAAAATGATTAATCTTAGATGTTAGAACTTGTTTCACAATGGAGCTTAAATAAATTAGTAAAAACTAAAATAAAATACCCGTTTTAACATCCTATCCTCAAATAGCATTTGCCAGATTCAAAAAAGGGTAAACATTAAAGTAAAGCCAAAAAACTTACAAAAATAAATATTAATTTTATTTGGCACTCCACCTTTAAAGGTAACAACAATAGCCGGGGTCTCACACTGATTTGTTGCCCTGTAGGCTTAGTTAATGTTTCGTGGTTATCATCTAATGTAGGGTAATTTGATCGGGTGCGAATCTGCAAAAATGTTACTAATCATGACAGAGCGAGTGAAATAAATCTTTTTAAAGAGGAATTTCTATAAAATTGACAGAATGGATAATGCTTAAGTTACTTTAATTATATATTTTCATTCCCTTTAAAGAGCGTCTAAGTTTCATGAGTATATCAAACGTCTTTTGATCCAGATCTGTAACCATGGGTTTCTTTCAACACGAGGCTAATTTCATCCTTTGTACAAAGCTATTCTGAACTGGAAATAAAATTAGAAAGCAAATGTTAGGTAACCAAATATGTCTTGTTTGAAGAACACACAGCATCCGAAATTTAACATAGTTAAATATATAGCTAGTATTGATGATGGATGTTTTATAGCTATCATTTCGGATACATCACAATTACTGGATGACTCATTTCAGTCTGCTATAATCTTACTTTTATAGTACAAACTTATTCTAGTCCAATTTTCCTCCATTAATAAGGTATATGGAGAAATTGTTGCTGGCATTGTGGAAGGGTAGGTGAGTACTGGTTATTGATAAGGGTCCAGGAAAGCTTGTTCTTGTACGTTGGCCGCCGTAAAACCTAAAATTGCGTTGACACGGAGTTAAACCCAGTACATGTATATAAAAAGTAAATTCGTGAAACGAGTTGTGACAAAATATATTAATCACTCCCGTGTCCGCTAACTGGTTCACAAGTACTATCGAGTACGGATAAAGAATATCCTCCCTCAAGGAAATAACGATGTGAGTTTTTGATGTGATTCCAACCATATCGGTTCTGGCTAGCCAATCATTACCTGTCCAATGTAACCGTTGACATCAATCATTTTAACCACTCACAAAAAGATGGTCGCTGGTTCTAGGTCACCTACAGACTATGAGATTAGTTGCTTGTGAGTTTTTTGGTTGTTTAGGTCATATTGTGGCGGTCAGTCAACCTACTCACCGTTCTTAACTGACATCTGCCTTACATGATTTTGAATTGGTAGTAGTTTGAATTGGTAGTAGGGGGGGGGGGGAGAATGGCCGTAGAAATTAGAACCAAGTTTCGCGACAGTTTTGTGGTAGTTGTTTGCGAAGCATATGTGAGTTAAATATTCATGCAAACAAGAAGTAATACTAAGTGCCAATGTTTCCAAACCTGGTTGTTTGCAAACTTGTGTACAAAATATCCGACTCAGACTTGCGAAAAATAAGGTCGCACAACAGCAATAAGTACAAAATGTACCGACGTCTGGTTCGATTAAACGCCATAGTAACACATTGTACAGGTCATATCAAGGCGGTCAGTCAACAAACTCAAAGAAAGGCTAAATCTCTGGATTTACGAACGTCTTCCTATGAAAAAGATTAATTGACTTTCTCCGTATGAACTCATTGTCAAGTAAGAGCCAGAAATCAAAAATATTGTTCGAAGTATCTGCAAGACAAGAGGTGATTGTTATTGTACATGACAATTTATCAAAATTGATTCTATAGTATTAAAATAGTTGATAATAAATTAATATGTCTTTTAGTATTTCAATGAAAATCCGTTAAGTGATAAATGATTAGAAATACTTCATTAATCTTTATTGATTGACTATAAAGGTTGAAAATTGTAAATTATTGTAAAAGTTTGTAGTAGTAACATTCTATAAGCCTATATAATTGTTACGGTGGCATAGAGGTGACATGGAGATATTTTTAAAATTTACGTGGCCAGGTAATAGCTTTACGTGGCCACGCAGTAGCTATTACGTGCGCACGCAATAACGTTTACGTGGCCACGTAATAGCTTTACGTGCGCACGCAATATCTTTTACGTGGCTACGTAATAGCTTTATGTGCGCACGCAATAACTTTTACGTGCGCCCGCAATAACGTTTACGAGGCCACGCAATAGCTTTACGTCCGCACGTTATAATTGATTAATGAGAGTTGTCGAAATTGGCGGTCATTTTTCATTGGACAATTATTACGTGCGCACGTAAAGCTATTGCGTGGCCACGTAAACGTTATTACGTGCGCACGTAAAGCTATTGCATGCGCTCGTAAAAGCTTCTGCGTGGCCACGTAATAGTAGCGGTATTTTAAATATTTCTCCATGTCACCTCTATGCCACCGTAAGTTGTAGTATTATGTTATATAGTATCATTATAGATAATTGACAATTTAGTTCTTATTAATAAAGAAACTATTGCAAGATCAATAGACATATCATCTTTTAGTTAGGAAAATCAGCCAGAGGTGCAATCAAGGTGATGGAATCTTGCTCTTTGCTAAAACCAGAAAAAAATGTCGAGTTTTGTCCCCTGTTCGGATTCTTTTTGTCATATACATGTATAAGCATATAGACAATAAGGGACTTTAGTCTGATTTCCCTGATAAAATCTGAAGCAATCCAATTGGTAAGTAGGTCCTTACAGTTGGAATCCTTGGATTTTATAATTGAATTCCTATGTAAGGATAACAAAATATTTCATTTGATATATTTCTTGTTAATGAAGGTATTTACAAAAATGATAAAATTTAGATAGTTTTTTACCCTAAAAATACTTAGCTTTAATTTCAGACAAATTAACTGATTTACAAAAAAAAATTTTAAGATTAATTTTGGCAAATTGACATTGAAAAGTGAGGGTAAAATCCGAGTAATTCAACTAATTGGACCTACCTATTTGAAGAGTGTACAAAGGGAAATAACTGACTAAAGTCCCCAATTGGTTACAGAGGTGGTATGTTAAGTAAGTTAGATACTGATTCCAAGAATGGCGGCAGTTTATTGATCTCCTAATGTGACACTGACTTTCGACAAACTGTCGCTGAACAACACAATACAAAGATGTACGAAAGTCTAGAAACTGTTGGTTTGAACAGGGATTCTATATACAGTGTAACAGGGATTTGTAACGAAGCGCTTTTTGGGCGGGGCTTTAGCCACGTCCAAAGTTAACAAACCGTAATTTCAGCTCCGAGCATTGAATTTAAGCAAAAAACCCGATCCACTCCGCATATCATTACTGCAAAAATTGATTCGGATATTTCGGTTAGTATATGTTATCATGATAATCGCCTGCGACTTATTTCCATAGATTAGATTTTTCATCCGGCAATAGATCAACATGAGTCATGATACGACTAAAACACGCAATGGAGAATTGGCAAGTCGACCTAATTCGGTTAATTACAGTTTCGCATTATGATTTTTAAATTCTATATCATTTTTTTAAATGATGCTATTTGACGTAAATAACAATCCTAAGTAAAGAAATAACCCAAATCATTTCATAAACGCTTGCAATTACCGCATTTTCGTTCTAATAAGTTGGGAGAATAGTATCTATTTATAGCCAGGGATTTCTCCACTAGTGGGCGGACGTTATTTATCACGTGACTCATGTGACGCATCAGTCAAAACATTTAACATGTCGGAACCACACGCATTCATCGATACAGTAAGTACATGAATGTTTTTGTATTTGTCGTTATTAACGCGAGTCTCAATAAATGTTATTATTTTTACAATATGATAAGAATGTCCATGGTTACATCTGAACTAATTTATATAATATATTGCAAAGTGTACAAAATTATGCGTCTGTGAACAGACTAAAAATGTAGACAGAGCAGCTTAGATATTTGATCATTTGTGGAAATTGTGAGAAGTTTCATCGCAAAAACTGCCGGTGTAACAATACACACATTTTCAAAATAAAAATTTAACTCGACCCGTCACTAAGATCGATTGTATTTCATGTAGTATGGACCTAAGTCTTCCGCAATTCAACAGCATTTTGACAGATGCAAGAGTGATGGGTTTTCGCGACCCTGTTTGTACTTTCACTTTCGTTTTTCATTTGCCGTAGTTTTCTGTCAAAATCCTTTTAGGTAATATATATTTGAGTATCTGCATTGGTCTAGGAACTACTTGCTTGGATTTGAAATGCACTTAGAAGTTCAAAAGTACTTAGAAAACTATGAATTAAAAACACGCTGTGGATAATGATAAATTACAATAAAATAGTACACTGTTGAATTTGATAGAATAAAACTTGTCCATAAACTTATGCGTTGACACTGGGTGGAAATATTTCCTTGTTAACTGACATAGATATACAAGTTTTACAGGGCAGGCACAGGAATTCAATATCACAGCTGCGTATGGCCTTTTATCATGAGTGAAACGGGGTAGTTAACTGCTTTCTATGGCCTTTCACACCCTAGCTTTCAGTAGATTAACTAGGTAAATGACAATCACCAGTGAACATTTATGTGTATTCATGTAAAATTGTAAAGTTTACAAATCTGAGCCTACTAGTGATTGCTAGTTGTTGGTTTTTTCATTTTGCTGTACTGTAATATGCCTGAAACTTTTAGAGTGGTGAAAGCACCATATAATTAAGAGGAGAACTGTATCAGCTTATTGATTTTAACTTATTTTTCAGATTGATTCAATTTTCAGCCACTTAAAATCCTGAAGCAAAAGGACGAATGGAAGCAACTTGTTGGAAGAGTATGTGGAAACAAGCTTTGGTCTCCAGTCAAAGATTCTACAGTATGCTGTGCTGCACATACTTTGTGATGGGAACGAACATTGATGAACTCATTACGTTCTCTCAACATGGGTTATGACACAGCAAAACCAGTACATATAATGGAATTCTTTGAAAATGGAATTCATAAAACGAACATGAAGGTTAGTACTATTCACTGCATTAAATGCTTATAAATTAGATGTAGCAGAGGTGTAATATGTTGCTTGTACTCCTTGCATCAGGCTAGCTTTTATGGCAATGTTGTACAATGTCCTCTTAGGACTCGAAAGGCTGTGGGTTTAAATCTTAGTTTGCAACATGGATTTGTATCTGCTTGCATTTTGCGTCCAACGTAAATAACCCCCTAGGAATTGTATGATTGCACTGTTAGATAAACTAAAGAGACAAAGGAACTCCAAGAATTTGCGGACAAATTCTGTTAATGAGGGGATATGTGTGTAGCAGAGGT
Source organism: Mactra quadrangularis (assembly GCA_025267735.1). Classification (NCBI taxonomy): domain Eukaryota; kingdom Metazoa; phylum Mollusca; class Bivalvia; order Venerida; family Mactridae; genus Mactra; species Mactra quadrangularis. The sequence continues at coordinate 22,653,872 of CM046297.1, read as the reverse complement.
ATTAAACTCGTGAGGTCGTTGGTTTAAATCTTAGTTTGGAACATGGATTTTTATCGGGTTACATAAACTTTGCATGAACAAGAACAGAACCAAACATCCTATAAGGATGCAGAAAAGTACCAGATATTAGTATGGAATATGCTACTTCTTGTGTAGTTGCTTCACCATTAGAGATCATTGAGCTGATGAATATCACATACTATTCATCTTAACAGTTAACATATCCTATATACAGCCAAGGCTAACCATGGCTCATCTGTAATCTATTTATTTGTAGTAAGATTCAAAGAACTGAACCCTTGCTTCTGGCAAACTTGGGCGAAACTAATAACACATATAGACACATTTATTACTCATTGATGGGAACTAATCTTAGTGCTGTGTGTTCTAGCTGCATACATGTAGTTAATTTTGGTTTTCAGCTTTTATCAAAATGCTTGGGTTAATGTTGAAAATATTGAAAATATTCTTTCAAATATCTAAGATAATCAGATATCATACAAATTACATGCGCATATATTACAATAACCAGTATTCAAATCTGGCTTATTTCTTAATTGTTGTACAATTATTGTTTCAGAAAATTCATACAGACCAGATCACATGGAACAAAGTGGACATAGTTCCAGACCCAGAGATGCCAATCCTTCTGTCTTCTGTAAAACACAATGGCATGGTGCTTTTTTAAAGTAACAACCTTTATGAAATGGAGATTGACTGGTGTAACCAGAATGTGTAAATGTGCAATACATTTAATAAAAAGTTCGAATTAGAAACATTGAAACACCTTAAACTATTAATGACTTGTTTGTCAGAAAGCACAATTATGTATGTCTCCTGCTGCTTAGCCTGAACAAATCTCAGATGAAGAAATTACATGGAATGTGGTCCAGCTTTTATGATGTCAATGACAGACTAAGGTTTTAATATAAGATCTAAGTTTGAAGAATTTAGCATATCATTATTCATGTTCCATTAGGGGAAAAGGTGAATGATAAATGACAAATTCCATAAGTCCATAATAGAAAAATATTGCATACCCCTGTATTGAAATTGAGCAAGTTATCAGGGGATTACAGTTTTTCAGGTTTTAGCTACTTGAAAAGCCTTTTTATATTGAGTTATATGTTTGTAAATTATGAATGTTTTTATATGAATGAAATCCCTGTATATACACTACCCTTCATGAACAAGCATGAACTTATGTTTTGCATTATTTGCCCTGCATAATTAAGAATCATTGGTTGGAGGGAGGAAGGCGGTAGAAATGATTTCATGACCAAGCTCCTTAGCTCCACAAAAGTATGCTTCACCAAGGAATAGAACCCATGGCCCCTCGGGCGGGGCATACTTATGTGGAGCTTGGTGATGAAATTATTTCTAAGGTCTTTGACAGTAAATAACACATAGGTTTGATACAATATAAACTGAATTACAAATAAAGTATTTTAAGAGCTGTTAGTGTTAATCCATTTCATGAAATATTACACTGTATACTGATACGCACTTATGTAGGCTACTGTATGTATATTAAGATAGGCTTACAGGATTTATAATAAGATAATATACATGATGTTCACATTATGTTCATGTAAACTTTTTTGATAGTCATTGTATCAGAATAATGGTCAAGCAATAAATGATGTATGAATAATTGATTTAAGGGCAATATCAAATATCAAGAACATGTATATTATTTCTATAAGAATATCTTAAAAAAAAAATATAGCACAATGAACTTATGAAAAAATTAATTTCCCAAAAAAAGAGGGGATAACCCTGTATAAAATACAAAAATATTTTTCTTTTATTGATTTACTATAAATTAAGACCATATATATATCAATTATGATTATAAGAATATTTCCTGAAAATTTTTGAAGTATTATCTTGAAAAATAAAGAAAATACAGCAATTTATAAATCAAGACTTTTACAGCTCTGAATTAAGTTTTTGCACAAATTGGCCGCGGGGCCATTTTCCGATCAATTTTTCTCAAAAAAGGAAGAAATAAGAATCTAAATGATTATTAAATTCAAATATTTACCTAAATTTTAGTACATATATGGAAATAAAGGACTCTGAGAGCTCTCTTTCTTTAAAACTGTTGCCCTCAAAGATGGCTCAAAACTGACCAATTTCTTACTTCAAAAATGGTGCAATACCTACCAACTTCAAAACCTCTGTATCTCAAAAACAATTAGCATTGAAGTCATCCTTGATTTGCTGTATATAACTATAGTTAACTATGTATAAAACATGAAATATGATAAGTAAGCTTTTGTTTAATCTGTTCCAAAATATTGTATCATTGAGATGTTTTACTTCGCATATGTTTGGTATTTGTGTAAATAAACATTTAAATGTATTTTGAACTGCAATAATATATGTACATGATGTGTAACAATCTATAGTACACCATGGATTTTTTTTCTATGAGAAGTTTCTCCATAACCCTGATGGATTATAAATGGTTAAATATTATAGTAATTGAACTAATTTAGAAACAGCCTTTTCTATTAGTAAAATGTACAGTAAGCATCATTAGTTACTTCAGATTCTATCAAACCTTTTAGAATTTAAGGAAGAACTGGTTATATTTAGGCACTTTATGTTATTTTTTAATGTCGCGGCTGAAATACCTATTCCATGGAAGTGTACAAGTCATCATTTAAAAATAAGTGTACTGAGAAGATTTTGTGAATTGTCACCCTGCAGTGTTAACTTTTTTGTCTATTTACTGTTATTACCTGGTATTACATAAACTTGAAATTGTTCATTCAAAATGTATGTATATATTGTACATTTCATACTGAAGTGTTGTAATTAATAGTAATAAATACATGTAATTACAAACAAATCTGTACTGTCAATATACTTAAGCATACATTGCTTGTCAAGGTTATGCCTAACCCACTAAGAACTGTGTTAAAGTTCATGTATCTTGAGATCAAAAGTGCTCAAAACTTGCCATTGCATCCGAGTATCATCAAACACTGCTAACAAATGCATCTGGCCTCAAATATGGCCAGCCGATATACAGTACACACCAAAAGTTTGGAGACATTTTCACTTTGTAGGCCTATTGAATAGCTGTTATAAAATATTTCAAAACTGCTTTTAAATACAATGTACTTGTCAGTTTTGCCTATTTTTTAATTTTAGTTCTACTTAAAAATATGTGATAGAAAATAATTACATTGCTCTTAATTTTTGAGGCTTTGGAATATCAGATGTTAAACCTATTAATTGTGGTGCGTTCATGAAATATGCTTTAATTTCATCATAGATAATCTGTGATGTATTAAAAATGATTGTATTAAAAAAAATCAATTACTGGAATCAAGATATAATAAATTTCTGTTGTCTCCAAACTTTTGGTAGGCACTGTATATCAACGAAGAACACTGGGTAAAAGAGCATGAAGTTGTTTCCTGAATTCATTAATATCGGTTTCTCAAGTGCATACTCATTGTTTGTTAGTGGTGGAGTGGATGAGTCGGCAGAAATATATGACTGATACTGGGATTGATTCCAGCTTTGTAGGGACTAAGGTCTATGCAACAAGTTAAAAGTTACAAGACTGGTCCTTGTAAAAAGAATAAAAATTAATTCTATGACCATCAAGGAGGGAAGTTTTTAACAGCAATAAAGTCAGACACTATAGACTACTATTCACAACTCTTTCCTTTTTTGTTTTAAATTAATCTTTCATGATATAGAATCCACTACTGAATAGAACATCATGATGAAAAACAATGATTCAATTTATCTGACACAATCATTATGACAATAGTTGAAAATCCATCTGTCCAATTGGAAAAGGGCAACTTTATGGCTAGTTTCTCATAACGTCATAGTAGTGTCATGATCAGTGTTTTAAAATTTTCAAGAGCCCCGCCCCATCAGTACTTTCAGTGCTTTGATTTTAATTTTCTCGGTCTTCACTGTCTATAACTGGCTGAAGCAGGTTGTACAAACTATTCCAAACTTGATTTATGTTTTTGCACATGTCTTCCATGCAACTTGTGAGTGTTTCTGAAGTTTTTGACACAAAACATTGTTGCAATTATGACCAAAAATACGACTTTAGAGGATGTAAAATGGGGCTAAAAATGGCAGATCGGCGGGAAAATGCATATTTTTGTAAAACAGTCTGTGAGCGTAATTTACCTCAAAATCATCTAGAAATACATTTTCATAACATTTATGTCAATTTGAATGGTACTGGTACAGAATTTCATGTGAATATCTTTATTTAAACTTGTTATACTTGTTTTCCGTATAGGTCGAAATAATAGCGACGACAGTGAAATTTGATGAAATCTATTACATTTACTTATCGTTAAAAATCCATGTTATATAAAATCCCTGGTTTGAACAATATTTATTGAAGTAATACAAACATTTATACATATATATAGTAATCGTGAAATGTGACAGTAGCAAGGATTGATAAGATAGCTTAATTAGCTAATTTCTATCTCTCTCCTCAAATCACAAAAAAGTTGAACAAGTAGCGAAAGACAGACAGAGGAAGTAATAGATAGAGTGGGATATTTAAGAGGTCATGGATACTTTGAAGAGGTCAATCCTTAGTAAACTATGGAACATGTTATTATGTTAAATAGAAAATATTATATGTAAGAACAACTTAACAAGGTAAGCGCGAGGTGCAATCAGGTTGATAAAATCTTGCTCTTAGTAAGATTTAAAATAAACGTCGAGCTTCTCTCTGGTGTTGCGAAAACTTAATCACCTCGGTTTTGGATATACCAATTGCTGATATATTAAAGTTTGTAAAATACCGCCAACATGATTTTTGGCACAAAACTTTGTTTATGCAAATAGAATATTTCGACTTGACTTGTAAGCTCGACGATTTCCAAATCAAAATTTACTTGCGCAGCAAAACATGGCGGTTGCCATATAATCACTTGTTATGAAACACAAAGCTTAAACAATAGATGAACTCAACTCATAGGTTACGTTTCAAGGCTGATTCAAACATCTACATGCCTCCACGCCTACTGTATTCCCAATAAATGTAATCTCTGAAGATTCAAGCGTAATAAAACAAAACGATTAAATAAAATGTATGAAAATGGCAACAACAAAACAGTAAAGGAAACACTGTAGCTGTTGTAATAGTTATTAATAAAGTTATTTCAAGTGTTTGTTTTGACAGGAATTAGTTTTAAACTTGTTAGAAATTATCCTCATACTATGAATACCTAGGACTTTCTTAGGATGCATTTTATTACTAAGGATCAACTCAAATAAAGAAGACAGAAGCATATTTATAACATATTTCCCGCCTTCTTAAGCTTAGTAAAGTACTATAAAATCCCTTTATTAAATCTTTATAAAATCTCATTATATTTTACGAGCAGAAAATATGCGACATAGAAAAGCCAAATAGAAGGTCTCTTAATGGACGAATGAAGAGGAAAAAAACGCACTAGCACAGGTGTTGTTAAAGGCTGGCACTAATTCAGAAGAATTTGGTATTCATTTACGTTCTCAGCATGGCTTGCAGTTCATAACTTTCACTGGAAAATGCTCTCGTCTATATTACTTAGCATAAATATGGTAAGAATGCGTTTTGTGTCGAGGAATATCATTTTATATCAACGAAAAATGTAAAATCAATGAAAACACAAAGTGACAGCTTGATACGCAGTTTCCATCAAAGAACTATTTTAGATTGGACAATTTAGCATTTGTGGTAGCATTTGTTTTTATTTGCTTAGGAAAATTTATTTTCTCTTATTCTGTTAATACGTGCAGTCATAAACAACACTCAATGTTATATTTATTATAAATGAAGTGGTTCTGTTTCTTAAAATGACTTTTCATGATGTTTATTTGGTTAATAGATATAGGTTTTATATTTCTTGTATGTTTAATGTAAACATTCTTAGGTCACTCCAAAAATGTAAAATGTGCAGTTTTATTGAAGTTGAAGATGGTTGTCATTTTAAATTAAACACTAGCCAATTAACAAGCAGTTGAACTAATCGTTGTAAATGTGTCATTAAAACATTTGAAATAAGAACAAATATGTTGAAACAAACACTATATTATGACTATATTATAAAATCAATATAATTGTGTGATAATTGGTGATGCTTTTTGTTCTAGTACTATAACTATGTATTTCTCTGCGCATAAAACGTTTTGTCTATTCTGTGCGCCTTTCATATTAACATTTTTCAATAATATATGGTAAACAAGCTTCTAGGTACAATTTTCTTTACCAATACTAGATTAGCTTTCTTAAAGTAACCAATGTGTATATATAAACACAAAGCTGATGAACGCATTTAATTGATTATAGATGTATTAATTAGTCTCAAATTGCAAACTCAAGCAATATTGGAAGATTTTTAAGTCCCATAAGATTATTAAGGAGAAAAGGGCCCCTATATTAACACCACCCTTACTATCGATTTTGATTGTCAAATAGTCGAACTTTACAGTAGCACAAATGTTTTAGATAGGTGGGCTCCTGTGCCAAACACATTCAAGGAAGCCTCAGAGATGAAGCAAAAAGTACAAATTACTATTTAGTTTAAAATAACAATAAGTGTCGACCTTAATTGTTTTCAAGCGTGGCTTTCAACGACACAAGGCGTTTAGCACTAAACCCACACCAACCTTCCAAGCGATTAAACAACTATAAAATAAGCAAGAAATGTCCAGAATGTTTAAAGACTAACCACATTAACAAAGCCGCTAAATTGAAATTCCGGACCTGCTGGGTTTTAGCTAAAACCGTGAGGAACTCGGAGCGTTCATCCATCTGAACTAACGCAAACCATGTGGTCCACAGCATGAAAGAAACATTTTTACGGCAAATGTCGTAATTATGCTGAGAAGTCGATTCTTGGTATATGTCGTAAAAGAATGTCGTAAAAGAAAGCCGTAAATCATTTTGGATTCATATAATGACTGCGTAATGGATAAATCTATTTAAATAATATAGAACTAATCATTTCTAGTAACTTGCCTGTGAGAATTATAACATTGTTAATGATTGCTTAAGTGAAAGATTTCCAGCATACTTGTTGATTGTTTTCAAGTTTTAGCTTAATGTAAACAAATGGCATTCTAATATATTTCGTTGAATCACACTTTATGAGAAATAATTTCAATTATTATATATACAAATATATATTTGTTTTTGTCGGGTGAATCAACATTCGTTGTATAACAAAAAGCTTAAACTTTAGATCAAAACAGCTAAGCTTTTACACCAAAATGCTAAAAATGATTCAAAAAAACTTCTTATAATGTGCATCGAAATGTTATAAAAATGCACATGAAAATTTGAATAAGCCGTTCCATACTTAAGGTACCGAAACATTATGCACACCTAAGCAAAATGCTTAATCTATTGTTTAAAGAGTTTAATGTTCGAATTGCATCAATGCCATAAATGTTCCACACATACTCTTGCTTTCTCAATATCTACAAAATGTCTAAGACGATGTTATAGAATTTAACATATGAGCGCTTGCTGGTCATTCAATGTTTAAATTGTATTACATATGATTTTTTTGTCTTGACAAACTGTTTCGTTTCTTTATTTGTTGATCTAGTTGGATTAACACCATTCATTAATACTGTTAAGTTATTTAAGACGACCAGATCTCAAAATCAATCTTCTAGAACTCAATAAATTAACTCAAACCGAGTGCGTTTCTACATGCAAAAATACCATATTCAAATATTATGATGCTCTAATGTGTTGTGAATTAACACAGTTGGAACTGAGTGAGTTAATTGTCAACCCAACTCAGAGTTATACACTGCTGATTGTATCTGGCCAACTTGCCTGCCTGTGGTGCTATCACAAACATTCTTACGAAAAATATTTTCGTAAGTCAAAAACAAGAAACATTAATAATACACTCATTTTTTGGCTTATCAATTCTAAATATTATACAAATTGTGTAGAACTGTGTATATCTTTTGAAAATCATATCATAGTTATGCTTATTATCCGTCTGACTTTGAAGTGCTTATTATATGAAACTGAGTTACGAAGATTTTTTTTCGTAAGAATTTTTGTGAAAAGCACCACTGGTTGACAAGCTACAACTGACTACACTATCGACCTTGATAGTAGCTCGTAAAGTGTATAAGTGACAAAGTCATGGATAAGGGTCTACTATAATACATGTCCAACTTGTGAAGGATATTTCCTTGCCCGGGTTGGCACCATCAGTCTTCTCCAGACACATAGAATCAACTCAACGAACTGAAACTATAATCATTATCGATGAAAGCATACGAACACCACTATTATACTTAGTGATATAATGTTGTCTCACAAACTTTACCTTTACCAATGACCGCTTAATCTTCTACTAGGAGTCAACAACTTCACCAAACTGCTTCAGGCTTATATAATATTCTCCGAATAGTTTATGCTATAAAAATGAAATAAGCACCAAGGGCTGTCATTTTATAACAAATTGTTGCTTAGCATCGTTTGTTTTATTCCCATATTTTACAAATCACCCGGTGCTCTTGTGCAATTTACACGCCGTGATAAAAACTAGCGGGGCATCACAACATTTAGTGACGAAAAACACTTACGTAAATTTGTATCGTGTTTCCAGCTCTCGAATACTGAAATTTATTCGCCATTTGTTTTAATTAGGTTTCCCTGTAGGACCGCTGGTGTATGGTGTTTAACTCTAATATGATTTAATGAAAACAATATGTTTGGATTTGATTTTAGATAGAATGTGAAGGGAAGTTGCCAATTCAGAGCTTGGTTCTTGTAATGAACACATAATGTTCCACAGGATTTTCTTGAGTGTTGTTAAAACCATAAGTAATTGTTAAATCATGGCTTTTCAAGAAATATTTCCTATACTAGTACGCGCTTAAATACTTTCACACTGGAGTCAGCAACTTTTCCCAATATGGAAGAATCCACCTTTACACCGTCTCTAGTCACGTGCTCTATATCAACAGCTAATGAGGAAACAAAATTAGCTTTTTTTTCGCCAATTTTCCTTTCCAGACTATTATTTGAATGACATCAAACCACGAACAAAATAACTTCCAGTTTTCCTTACGCGAGCAATCCCGATCGATTCTTTGAGTTTGAATTGTAAGCTCCAAATCTTCCACACAAAATGGATATACAGACAAATAACTGTGCCAAAAGTATAGAACCAAGTTTAGTCTTTAAAACAGCATTAAGAACGTAAGAAATCACTAACTAATAACATTTAATTAAAAGGTAAACTAGGTCATGTGCAAATATAATGTAGAAAACAACTACGCTTCAAACTCAGAGGCTAAAGTGGTCATTTAATAGTTATGAGGATGCCTTATTAATGATAACTACTCACCCGGGTTGGAATAAAGATCGCCAACAAAAACCAGAATACTGAACATTGGGTCACACCAGAGGCAAACAACAACAAAATGGTACGTGGGTCCTGTTTCTGCTGGACGCTTTAAGCAAACAGTTTACTGGAAGAAATGAACGCCCAAGAACCGTCGTCTTTTTCAGAATGGATTTGTTTGTATGTTTGTTGGGTTTAACGCCGTAGCAACACATTGTATAGGTCATATAACGGCGTTCAGTCAACCTACTTACTGTTCCTGGAAAGGCTAAATCACTGGATTTAGCTGTTAACCAACTACTAAGAGCATACTTTCGTCAGTGACTGACAACTGCCCTACATAATCAAAAATCATTGGTAGGAGGGAGAATGGCCGTACAAATAATTTCATTACCTAGCTCCACAAAAGTTTCCCCCGCCCGGGAATCGAACCCACGACTCCTCAGACTTGAATACTAACAACTGAGCTAGCCGGGTGGCTTTTCAGAATTGATAAGCTTTGTTTCGTATACCCACAAGTACCAGTAATTAGGAATAATACATATCGTAATTTGTTAGGGAATAAAAGATAAGTATTTGATACAAGTGTATGTGGAGTGTTTCACAGCGATACTAAAGTGTTTATATGATACAATATTATCATTTAATAATGTTATATATTGCTTTATCAAGTGATTAGTAAGTGCCATTGCACAAGTGACTTTATCAAAATGAAATTACCCCCACCCCACTTCAGCATATGCATACAACATTACTTTTTTATTTTGTTTAACGCCGTAGCAACACATTGTTTATGTCATATTATAGTGGTCTGTCAACCTACCCACCGTTTCTGGAAAGGCTTTATCTCTGGATTTAGCTGTTAATCAGGTTCTAGGCGAATACTTCCGCCAGTGATTCGTAACTATTCACATGATTTAAATCAGTGGTGGGAGGGCGAATGGCCGTAGAAATAATACTTAATCATTACGTTAAAGCGGCCATTCTTATAAACGTTTAAAACATTGTCCTGTGGGTCATATGCAGCCAAATTAAAACCTGTATGAAATTGACAAGAATAGTATTAATCAACGCTGTTAATCAATCGGTAACGCGTCTGACTACCAATCCTAAGGTTATAGACACAATTTCTGGGACCCACATACCTATGTGAAGTTTGGCCAAGAAATATGTCTATAACGATTTTCTTGCCTGTCTCTGTATCATGTAGAAGGTTTTCCCCCACTGTCAATGGTACATGTATGTACATTATATGTACATGTACTAATTCATATTCCAGAATTTAAAGATTTAAGTCCTATTTTGGGATATCAAATAAGACGACGGACCACCGAAATATGACTGGAAAAATAATTGAGTTAAGCCCATACAGTATATATCCTAAAAATGATGTTTTGTCGGCGAGAATTCGTTTAAAAACTCCGATTTTGAAATATTACTAAATACGACTTTATAAATTTCGTAAAGTTTATTTAGGGCAGTTCATGTTTTGTAGAATACTTTAAAAAGTGACATTTAACAATGCACCGTCACGTACGATTGTAATTTTCCCGTTTTTTTTCGACCGATTTGAGTTTTAGACGTGATTGAAGTTGACATACGTGTACATCAACAACGCCACTTGGTGTAAAAGTTTTTACCATAATGCACGTTCATAATTGTTCACTTCGCCTTTAAACAATGTACAACTTCCGACCAATGCATCCAATGGGAGTTATTTAAATGTCTAAGTCAATTGTATTCATCTCATATCAGATATTCGGCTTTCTTCTGTTGTTTAGATGCAGAAATGCCAACAATTGTGAAGTCAATTTTCTTTAAACACTAACAACTAGTTGTCCAATGTAACTTTTATCATCCAAATTTTTGACAATTCAAAATGGTCACATCTCCTTTTTCCTTCTAAATTCTTGACCTAACCCTTTGCTTAAATTGACAATTTTTACCACTGCATGTAATTACTGATTGTACTGATAGACTGATTGAAAAACTAGATAAAGATTTGGTCACTAGAGAAAGACAGATAGACAAATAGATAAACGCCGGAGGTTTGCTAAGTTAATATTAGGTTGTCCACCTAGCTTGGACATATTTAAATATATTAGGACAATGGTGTACAGATAAAAACGTCAACTTTTGGAAGTAATATATACGTTTTGCATTCAAAATGTTGGAGGATTATGACAAATGTAACTGATGTCTTCAATGACAGGGTCAACATGACTTGGTCTCTCGTACACTATATGCATTCCTTACTATGAATCATTTTTGTGGTTTCAAATTCCATTTAAACAATCTATATTAAGGGGCTGAGATGTACGTGGGAAAAATCAGGTGTCCGTGTTATCAAACATCTTACGACGGATATAAGTCGTAAACCTCACTACATTGCATTGCTAAATAATCGCAAGTCGTAAACCTCACTACATTGCATTGCTTTATATAATCGCAAGTCGTAAACCTCACTACATTGCATTGCTAAATAATCGCAAGATTTTTTTATAATATACTGCCCAGGTTGAGTTCTTTACAAAAATCTTAATCTTTTTTGCGAGGGTCCGTTCCTAGGCGGATATCCCTAAGGTTCTTGTTTTCGTAATTTCTTTGTAGTTGTCACTTTTATAACAAACGTTTCAACATCTAAAAACCCATCTTTGATTTCTCTTTGATTTTTAACTGTGTGGAAGGTCGGTGTTTGTTTTACTGTTGCTGTTCCAATCTGATTAAAACCCGATCTAAAATTTTTCGCTCGCCTACTCGCTAATTTAGATTTGGCCTTTTTCAAACGAAGGTCACGTTCAGGTGACCTTTTCTCTTAATAATATTAATGACGAAATTGTTATGATACGTAACTTGTTTACATCGTCTACGTCACACAATTTGAAATGAGCCGTCCAATCGCAGACTGTGAATAATACCGCTGTTAAATTAGCTTGCAAACCTTGATCTAAAAATAGAAATTACGAAATCAAAATGTTATTAATAGTGGTTCGTCTAGAGGAAAGCTTCTCATTGATTGGTCGACATAAAGGTTATCTCGACGTGACCCTCCATTGAGATAAGTAGAGATCCTGTACGACAATGCTCTACAGGATATCTGTTTACGGAGATTGAATATGGTTGCTTATACCTTTTAAGAAAAAAATCCTAGTAATTCCATTTCATGTTATTTTACAGTTGATCCAAATATCAAATAAATACGTGACAACAATTTCAGACTGTTGTTAAGTTACATAAATCTTAAGTCCATTTAAAAATGGAATTAGATAAATAATTTATGCTTCCTGTCTTTAATGGTTGACATTTTGTGAGTTGTACCACAGATCAAAACCCAAAATAATGAAAATTCCAAATGTATGCATTTACAGGAAAATGATATTTAAATATAAAGATGCATGTTTTGTTTAGTAGGGAACAGTATAACAGTATAGCAATAGACAGCATGAACTATTCTACAGTAAAAGCTATGAAAATTGGAATCCTTAGAAAACAGTACGATATGATTGGTATTCAAATTTAAATTGTTGAAAGATAACACGCATTACATGTATAGACATAAATGTAAGAAAAGAGAATGAAACACTGACACACTTCAGAGTTTTCGTCGGAGTAAAACAGCCATTTCTGTAAAAAGCTATGTTTACAAAACGTTTCAATTCTATACAAAAATTTCAAACACGTTTCTAAAAAGTGCCCAGACAAATTGAACATATATAATACCAAACAAACACTCATTGAAAATTAGAAAATAGGCTGAAAACGTGTGTTAGTTAGTTTTTTCAGAAATCCCTCCATCTGCTTCAAAATAAAATACCCTATTGTAATACAAGTAAACAAATTACATATTTTGAGATAATCATACTGTTTCCAAGATAATTTTCTTTGAATGCATGATGAAAAGTTTGAAGAAAATGAAGAAAATGGATAGGGAAATATTATAATGATTAAAGTTCTGGAGAAGAAAGCCAAGTTAACAAGATGAGAATTTCTTCTCTAACATGATCAGTCTGTTCAATATATACTAAGATCTTAACGTTGTTGTTATTCTTCTCTCTAACCAGTACTAGAACGGTTTAATGATCAGTTTGCTGGGGATATAACTAAAGAAAATTCGACAGATGTCACTGGGAATCGCTTTATGCAACAAAATTAGGGGTTTCGTAAATTTACAAGCGTTGTTTTGAACATCGAGAGAGAAAATTGCTTTGAGTACGAAATGATATGAGGCCCGTATTGTATTTCTAATACTAATATCCAAGTGTGTTCATTTATTATTGGCTTTTTCTGTCAGACTGTTCTTTGTTTAATGTTGATGGTGTTTTGGGTGTGACTTGGTAGCTTATTTAATGAATAGTGAAGTACATGTATTAAACAAAGTAAAATAAAATGCAATGTATTTGATTTGGATAAAAGCCTTAGCAACTCATTTTATAGGTAATATCGCGGAGGGCAATCAACTTGCTCACCGTTCCTGGAGATGCTAAATCTTTCGATTTTGGTGTTTAGAAGTTACTAGGCGCATACTTTCGTCAGTGTCTGGCATCTTCCTATATTATTTAGAATCAGTGGTAGGAGAGAGAATGGCCGTAGAAATTATTTATGACTAAAGTATACCCCGCCTGTGAATCGAACCCACGCCCCTTGTTCAGTAGACTTGTGAACGACAGAGCTCCCCGTGCGAAAGGTGTATCTAAATTACTTAATTAAAGGCGAGTGTCACTTAGAGAAATTTGTGAAACTTGTTTTATGCTTATTATCAATTCTTCAATTCAGTCCTATCTTATTTCGTGAAATTTGTGAATCCATGGAAGCCATAAATACTAAAATTCCGATCCCTTTTATCTCAAATTCTCGAAATCCTTGTATCTAAAGCTTGACTACTATGTGCTATTACGGCCCCCGATGACCTAAAGTTAGGAACTACGTGGTTATGCTAAACACTATTTGAGCAATACGTTACTATGGTAACAAGAGTTGAGGGCATTGTGACAAGAGAACATAATTGAACCCAAAGACGGGCCTCAACCATAGAAACATTGGTAATTATAGCCTTCCAGTGATGGGGCGTTTTATTCACAATAGACATTGCTAATATAAAAGAAATAAACAAAATGCTTCGCTTTAAGCATTGTTTATTCATTTGTTTTGACTTTAGTTGAAACTGCGACAATTTATACTGCCAAAATATTTCATTTTAAATCAGACTATAATGTTTTAACTAGCAATAAATTTCCCATTAAATCAACGTTCAGAACACGTGATTAGCGACCGTTTTATGATTCATGTTATTCGCTGGTTCACATTTTTCTCCTAAGATAATTCGAACAACAGCATTCTTGTGCTTGCCTGCTTGATTTTAATTTTCAAGCGCAACAACGAAGAACATGTTCCCGAGAAATAAGTTTTTATAGTTCTGAGCTTGATTTTTATGAAAAAATATTTTTGATAGTAATTATGACTTTTTTCAGTGTTAATTTGATACTTACTTAATTTTTGTCATTTTAAAAACATGACAGAATAGCAAACCCCTTTATCCTTTATGTAATTCTTTGTTAGTCGTATTTTAAACAATGCTAATCAACTTTTTTCAAAAATCTTACGATAATTAACAGTACAGTTTATTATATAGGGTTTTACGACTAAGACGCTTGATGATACGGGCCCAAGCATACGTGACTAAAAATTCTTTGAATCAGAATATAGTTCAACAATCATCTTAAGACATAAACCATCGTAAATATATTTTCTGAATTTGCCTAAGAAAAAATGAATATCAAATATACAATTTCTGATAATATAATGAATGGTATAAAAAGATCTGCATATACACCTATTTCAAGTTGATAGAAAACAAACCTATATAAATATTTTCGACGTTTGACTGACAATTTGTTGGTTGGTTTGCTTGCGTCAACATCGACTGTTGTCAAAATAGTTGTGCTTCTTTGCCCAACTTTCAATACAAAGGGACTATAGATATAAGTATCAACATTTCTTGTGAAAATTTTACTTAGAAGCTATTCCATTACATATCAAAAATAACAAAATTTAAGCGGGGGAAATAGGTTTCATAAACTATTCTAAAAGAAAAATTCAGAAATCGTTTTCCTAGAAAAAACTTTAATGTGTTCACTTACGATCATTGAAAGTTTTTTTCTTGTGTATTTTTTTTTCAAAATGTAAAAATAATGGCTTTTATTTGCCAAAAAACGACGAACCTTTCATGCAATAAGCAATAAGTGAGACGCGCTAAGTGCGGAAATGGAAGCATGTAACATGCCGTTTTAACACATTCTCAGAGTGCACGCATTCATTTGAACTTTAAAATCAGAAGAAATTAAGTAAATCAAAAACACACATCTTTAAATTCTAATTTTCATTCAGTATTAATGTAATCACTGCTACAAATTAAAATTAATTTCCATTTATTAGTTTAAACTTAATAAAATCGAATAAGAACCAAGGCAGGTGTTTACCACGCTGAGTTAATGACAACGTTAACTTCGGATGTTTCCGCCATCTGACAATTCAGTCTATCGTAATTAAACGGCGGGAACGTTAGAAAATTATAGTTCTAGAGACGGGGCGTCTTTGGGCGTTGAGGGGAGGTCTGCAATGTTTCAGCAAAGTATAGAAAATAGTAATTTTCGGAAGAAATTAGAAAAGCGTCAATAACTATACATTTTCAACCCCTTAATTGGTGATCTGGCGTATCATTTGAAAGGAGAAAATTGATTTTAAGACTAGTAGTACGTCTAATGTTGACTTACGATAATATAGGTCGTAATTACCATAGCAACGGTGATTGGAAATAATAAACTATACTAAGGTTCTATCATCAATTATTTTGACTAGAAACTTGGCTAATGAACTAAGATTCTTTATATAGAAATACTGAAGAGGAAATGTTAGTTATAGACAAATTTATTTTAATCCTGAATTGGATGTAAGGTTTTTCAGTTCTGATTTCCTTGTGCTCTGGTACCAGTTTTAGAGTACTAATAAAATAATTAGAATAGACTAAAACAACAGAACAGTACAGAATAACAGAATGGCACAGAACGAAACACATTCTAGAATTGTGGAGTAGAATAGAATAGAATAGAATAGAATAGAATAGAATAGAATAGAATAGAATAGAATAGAATAGAATAGAATAGAATAGAATAGAATAGAATAGAATAGAATAGAATAGAATAGAATAGAACAGAATAGAATGGAATAGAATGGAATAGAACAGAATAGAATAGAACAGAACATAACGATACTGAATAGAATAGGATAGAACGGAATAGAATAGAATAGAATAAAACAGAATAGAATAGAACAAAATAAATCATCACATGACAGAACACAACATAACGGAACAGAGCAAACTCTTTCATTAACCCAGGTTATGTAGAGCATGAGGTTTATTTACAAAACATCATAATAATCAAAATAATAATACATGTATAAAGAAAATAAAAAATATATCGTGATACAGATTACACATTGTGCATTAATATATCGACAAGACCCTATAGTTGTGTTCCAGTGTACCATATCTATACAATTGAATTAACCCGTTTGCTAGGAGTAATCTTTTCTTCGACAACTCAGACAAAACTCCAGTTACAAAAACTTAAATTAGTTAACAAGATTTTACTAAGTTTGGGTTATCAAAAATCACCGTTATTGGACTTGTACATGTACGTAATAATGACGTAATTAGAATTGGACTAATATTTAGTACAATTAAAAATGCAATTTTTTTACCCTCCTCCCCCACAAAAAGCGTTTCTAATGTGATGAGTTACATTTCTTTACTGTTACTATAAACCAATCTAAAATAAATGCATTTTAAGGGGTGTTTTTCATGCCGGTAGCCATTGTCTTTTTTACAAGAAAAACAACAAGAGCTTTGGTAAGGGCATTCTTGTACCCAGAGGTTATCAAGATTCTCTTAATAACTTCTGGGTCGTATCGAGAATCGTCATAGTCTCTTGAAATGAGAATGGGGTGAAAGAAGCTTTCTCTTCAACTTGTGTGGCCGTGGCATTCTTTCACATTCTGTGAATATATATAATTTATGTATATAAAATTGTATATACAAAAGTAATACCGAGTAATATTGCACGATTTTAAATTTTAATAAAAAAATAATAATTCTCGGGAAAATAATTTTGTAGATTTTCTGATATAAGATAAAATAATAATAGGTATAAAATGATAAATGTATTTGATTTAATGTACATTATATCACACAGTGTTTTCTAAAAACTGTTATAATGATTTTTATTTAAAGAAATAACATGACATTAAAAAAACTTATTTTTGACTTAATAAATCATGATAAGTTGCCAAAAATCTCACGATTTTTTTCAATGCTTGGCTATTTTTCTTTAAAAAATGACAAAAATTTGCACAAAAGTAAAAAAAAAAAAAAATGTTCGTAATATTTTCCCGCCCTATTATCGCGTAAGAAAATTTAGGCAACAGTGAATGGCGTATTTAAATTTTGAGTAAAAATGCTGTAGACAAACTTAGAACACGTCGCCAAAGAAATAAAACAGAAACAAATTGTGGTTGAGATTAAAATAATCGTACGCTCATCTGATACTATAATGATATCTTTTTATCTTTAAAAAAGTTAGGAACGCTGAGGACGTGACCATCGTAAAACATCGGTCATTGCCGTTACTTTCCGTAAACTCGATTGTATAATAGCCTATGCATTCCGGAAAACATCCGAGTGATTCCGTTAACTGACGATGTGTTCCGATTGTAGCCGATGCGATCAGATTAAACACGGAACTGTCCCGGAGAGACATGATTTTAGAATAGACCGTGTGAATATTGAAATAAAGACGCTTAGTCGGCTTAAGTTAATATATAATTTAAAATACTGTTTGTTTATATGTATTCCACTAATTTTATAATTCTTTAATTTGTGACTTAATGTTTTTAATTTGTAAATAATTTAATTCCGTTTAATCACTAAAATTAGAATGTAAAATTGTGAAAAATTATCAAAGATTTTATATAATAGCACATAATTATAAAATAATTAGATTTATTAGGGTTTAAAATTAAAAATATATTAAAAGCTTACAAGTTCTCGGACCTGTTCCCGTCTGGACAATAAAATATGTTTATGGGTCTAGGTGTAAACATAAGCAGAACAAAATGTGGGAAAATATGGTGTCGACATTTGGACGCCGTTTTCAGTATGAAAATTGAAAAAATAAAAATTCAAAGAAACCAAAAAATTTTAGTGGTTGTGTACTTGACACGTTTCGGTTCAAATTCTGCAATATATTTTTGCTTTTCAGTTGCCAGGACAACATGGTCGTGAAAATACGAATGCACAATCTTAGAATAGTACTAGTGGAGTTTTGACTAGTTTTAATAAAATATATTATGGTTAGTATTGGTCATGATTAGAAATTTCATCATTCGTTCCATTCGGAACTCCTCGGCCATTCGCTACGAATAATCTCGGACATATTTAGGTGCCACTTTGAAACTACCGATGCTGAAGTAAACAAATACACGATCGTTTAGGCGATGAGTGATGTTTCGTCTTTAATCCGTAAATTTGAAATAACACAGTTCAATGATATCGCTGAACAATATTTGGTTCAATATATAACATAGACATATGTTTTGCAAAGATTTGTGTGTATATTCAAAAAACTATTTTGCATAACCGTTACGTGCTTCGCCTGTGCTTCGCCTCACGTAGGTAGTAAAAAAACAAGCCGCCAGGGTAGACCCCCCACGAATCCTTCCGAGCTTATTCATTCATGAAAGGTCGAGTTGTTCCAAATGCATTTGTACAAGTTTGTGCAATGAAGATACTATAAAACTGGACAAAATTATTTTGTACAGGTTATCACTCTCCTTGCATTTTGATATTTGACTAAGAATTAAAAATGACACAAAACAACAACGACTAAAATAATGAAATATTCATGCACCAGCAATACCAATATTTATTTTTTTCAAAAATCCGAAAACGAGCAAAACTGGTGTAAATAACAGTCTATTTGTATATAACTTCCATATGTAAAATACATGTATTTATGAGATAACTAAATATTATAAAAGACATGATATCAAATATAATGAAGTCTTATTACTAACTGGATTAATACACAATATTTCACCACGGAACTAAAACATAACTACAGGATTAAAATATCACCACGAAAATCAGACAATCAAATTCAACATTTGTTAGTTAAGCCCTACTCATCTGTGGATCGGTTCGAATGATACGAAGGGAGCGTACTTAAGCCCTAGCTGTTCGCATCTTTGCGCATGATACAGTTACTTATAAGATTAACACCTACATTTGCCTGAAGATGGACTCCCGCAAACCCTAATGCTTGTTAAACACATCTATGCACATAAAATGATATCGCGCATCACTATGCAGCCCCGAGATAGACCCCTGTTGATATAATGTTCAATTTTGAATTGCATCCTCGTATTCCTGCAAAACAAAAAAGATATTTTCGAAGTGGATAAAAGTGGTGAAACATTTCTAGAAATGTATCTTATATAAAATAACACAACCTTGATAATATTATGTGTTTTGGCATGTATATACAGCTTTACCAATATGACAATTCAGTCAATAATGAGTCGATTTTTGATCATCGAAAATTGTCGAATATTAATATTATATGGAGATTTTGACAACCGCAATTTTGCTTAAAAATGTAGGTACCTGCTTTGTAGTTTGCTGTTACATCAGAGCCGTAAGTGGTTACTATACTGGACTGATATTATTTGTAAACATGTTTTCATAGTTTAAAACTCCATTCACTGCACACCTCTTTATTTTCAACTATATAAGGACCTTAATAATGCTATGTCTTAATCAAATTTGATAGGCTCTCTGTCCTTTTCGTTCCGTTCCATTCAGTTATGTCTTGTTCTGTTCTATTCCCTTCCGTTCCACACTGTTCTGATTTATTCCGTTCCTTTCCGTTCTATTCTGTCCTTTTCTGCTGCCTCCGTCTCTTTTGTTTTGTTCCGACCTGCTATGTTTAATGCTGTTCTGTTCTGTTCTGTTCTGTTCTGTTCTGTTCTGTTCTGTTCTGTTCTGTTCTGTTCTGTTCTGTTCTGTTCTGTTCTGTTCTGTTCTGTTCTGTTCTGTTCTGTTCTGTTCTGTTCTGTTCTGTTCTGTTCTGTTCTGTTCTGTTCTGTTCTGTTCTGTTCTGTTCTGTTCAACACGTCCAGTGTCTATCTTTAAACAAAAACCTACAAATGTTAATATGTTTAACATTCAAGTATAAGCTATGCAAAAAAACTAGAATATTTTTATGAGCATAAAACCTTCAATTGAAGGGGGAAATCTTTTAATGCTTAGATCTCTAAATTAGCCATAATTGGTCAATTCCAGCAATTTCGCTTTCAAAAACGCCAGCATCGGCATAAACCCGGTGCATAATGATCAGTTGTAAGACGGGATTCCGTGAAATCGTCAAGAAAATGATATATTAAGTCGTCAGTTGTTTTAGACATAACCCTCTGTAATGATATGGTACGGTAGACGGTTGGAAATTTAGTATGAATCCGAAAGCGATAATGGCTAAGGAATGGAAATTCAGAATAATCAAAGGATCGACTGTAAAGCTAATGAGTTAATTGTCTTTTCTCTGGACCTTTTCAACGTAAATGGATAAAGACATATCAAATGAGGAAATGTTAATTGTAGTTCTTGTCCGTACCGATACCGGATAAAATTGCATTTAATGTCATCCGCGATGCAATTTACACGCGATGGTATTCTTTTCGTTTTCTAACGTAAGGTATAATAAAAGTTTTGTATCTACAGAAGCTGAGACTTTGGTTTATTTTAAGAACACTGAGCCTCAACTCTAGATGCCCGAGTTCGATTCCAGCCTTGAGAGATTATTATACTTCCATAGAATTATAAATAGATAAAAATTGATAAATTGTTTTCATCTGTTAGTAGCGCATTCTTGAACTCCACTAATTTTAAAACTCAAAACTGTTCTGTTCTGTTCTGTTTCAAAAACTGCTCTCACGATCGATTTGAATCAACGGGGTCAATGTATGTGCCACTGTCAGTTGAATAAAGTTTAACATCTTTTATGGTGCAGTTCTTGACTATTATGGAGGTTTGGGGTTTAATCCGGGTGGTTATACCCTTTCATGAAAATTTGGCAATAATGTCATTTTTCCTCCATCAATAACGTATGCGTCGTAGTTGCCTGTCTTGCGAAAGGGTAGGTGAGTACTGGTTATAGATTTGGGTCCAGGAAAGCTCTAGGTAAAGCGCGATGACCGTCGTAAAATAACCTAAAGTATGTTGACACGGCGTTAATCCCAGTATAAAAATGAATATAGCCCAATCAATCTTTATTTTTATTAAAAGATAAACAAAATAAATAATCATTTTCATTATTTCAAATTAATGTAAATATCTTAAGCAATAAACCCTCTACCACACATGTTACAGATACGTGTTGGGCGTGCTGACATGGGCGTAAAGGTCCATGCTACATTGACGCCCCTCTTGGCATTGGGTGGCAAAACTAGGCGTGGGTTGGGCGGCTACAATGGTTTGCTGGAGAATCGTCAAAATATGGTCGATTTTTGCGAACACTTGTAATTATGTCGAGAAAAACAGCAGTCTCGGAACAAGTAACGTGTGTAATGAATAACCGAAAACAAAGATGGCGTGTCCTGCTATCGTCAAATCTCGTATATGGGAGTAAACAGGCGGGAAAAGGCGGGATTGGAATGAGAATACGATAGAAAATGGTTATAAATTAATTGATATTCGGCTGTAAATCGGATTTTTGTGTCTAACATATTTCTCCAGCTATTTAATATGATCTGACATTCTGATAATACGGTACAAGCCAAGATCTGTATCAAACTGCCTTGCAGAGTTATTTTAACAAGTTTTCTGGGGACAAAAATGTACTAAATTCAATGGAACGTGTTTAAAATGCAATTTTACTTGTTAACTGCAATGAAACTTTCATAATTTGGCGTCTTGGATAAATCCTATGGATAGTTTTTAAAAATCCAGACCTACTTGTTAATGGTAATAAAGTTATTATAAATCAGATTACATCAGTGCAATATGAAGTCAGACATTCTCGGTATGTGTGAAGTATGCACATAACACGTGGTATAACACTTTTAGCACGTGGTTAATCTCGAATACCTTTGGTGGTTATGCGTCACGTGCAGCACATAATCCATTGCATTCTTGTTAATCTCTCGTTACCAAGGTTTCTGTTCATAAACGATTCTTTGCTTGATTGTAAAAGCTTTATGGACTAATAAGCTCAATTTTGTATCACCAGACACTAAAGTAAATGATCTTCATGCCCTCTAAGCAGCTCGGCTAGCTCAGTCGATAGCGCACTGATCTACTGATCGATGGATCGTTGGTTCGATTCCTGGGCTGGGGCAAACTTTCGTGGAGCTTGGTCCTTAAATAATTTCTATAGCCATTTTTTCCACCTTCCACTGATTCTAAATCATGTACGGCAGCTGCCAATCACTCGCGGAAGTTTGCACCGAGTAACTAGTTAACAGCCAAACCCAGAGACTTGACATTTCCAGGAACAGTGAGAAGGTTGGCTAACCGTTGTGATATGACGTATGTGGGTTGCTACGGCGTATAACCCAACAATAACATCATCAGAGACTAAACAGAGCTGATCTCTGATGTAGGGCATGTAACAGTACATGTTCAGTTAATCGCACGCCAATACATTTAGCATAAACCAAAATCTTCGAATTCTTAGAAACTGTTTAAGCCTAAATTTAAGGCTTGTTTACTAACATTTGTTCAGTCATTTGTCATGATCCGACCAACTCACTGAACCAGCTTTCCTGCACACTTGCTTTTCAGTACTTGCTCCTAATTCCATAGGGACCGACAGCCGACTGCTTATCCTATTCTAATGACAACATCATTGTCGAAGTTTTTTAGACTGGCCACAATCAGGAACGGAATACATGTCTCCTGATCCATAGTCCTACAAACCTCTGTACAACGGAGGCGACATTTAAGAAATCAATCATTTTTTGTTAATTCAAACTACAACGTATTAAAGTTTATTTTCTCTTTAGTGGAAAAAGTTAATGTTATTAAACTTACACTTGACCACCTTATGATGTTTTATGATAAATATTGACATTATATGAACTTTGTAGCCCATTTAATTCAAATGAATGTCAAAACTATCATTCTTTTCATAGGAACTATTTTTTTTCTTACGCGTTACGGTATTCGCCGGAAGTCCGGTCAGAGGTCAAACGGTTAATGTAAATATTTAATAACTCCGGTGAGATAAATCGCTCTTTCGCAATGACTAAACTATTGACCATAAAAATTGATCATTATTCCAGGGTTGTAGTTCCCATGACCCTTTGAAATGACCCTAAAAATCGTTTTGTCGATGGGAGCGTAATTATTATGTTGGAGTCCCCTTAAAGAAGCAATAAAGATCAGTATAAAATTTATGACTTTTTTAGGATACTTTGACACAGTGAAAATGTTGGTGTGTATTTTTACGCTAGTTAAACACATTTTAAACCGAACACTTGTTACTCTTCAACTTACTTTACACTTGCTGAGAATATCCAAACCTGAGTTAGGCCTTTCCTAAGTAAAGCAATTTCCCTTATTAAGCGACCTTAAACATGAATTTTTGTTCTAATTTAAATCTATAATAAGTGACCGCATGTCTTTAGCAATCATTTTTGTTCGGCTTTATATCTGGTGGCTTTAACACACGTTTGTCTGCATTTAAAATAGTTTTTTGTCAACTTTAAGATCAAAGCTGTGTGTTGATTCATTTCAGTAGCGTGTTGGTGTTTTTGAATTGACAGTTTTTTTGCAAGGATATTTAGCTTATACTAACTTTATTTCGGTCGACTTTTTAAACAAAATCCTACAACTGAGTAGGATAAAGTTTCTTGCTCAAGGAAACATCGTCGTAGGTTTTGGATAGTGTTTGAACCAACACATAGTTGGTAATCTAATGGTTACCGGTCCAACGTCGTAACCACTCGACCACGTCCGCTCCATGTAGTATCTACATAGCAGAGTAATGCTTTGATCAGGTAATGAACTTACACTTGTTAAAAGCATAAATTCAGTTGTTTTATGACAAAACTATGATCATACAAAGTCACTCTCTGAAGACGTGTTTCTTTTAAATGGCTAACAAATGAATACATGTATTAATCCTTATTTCTTATAAATGGAGTAAAATTGACATTTTCAAATTTTCATGGAAGGTAATGACCGCCGGTATGGAATTCAAACCTGCACCCCCTTTGGTAACCTAAATTCAAAATCCCGGCGCGCTACAAACTGAGCTACTGGGACCAGTATTTTCAATACAAACAAACAAACAAGACAACCCAGTGTGCTGTCACCGATATGAACTATACTAAGTACATAGTTTGTCTATTTAATACTCTCCATTAAGTTATTTAATGAAATCAAATCTCTAGCCTGGTGGTTAAAGTCATAGTTAGGACGTATTTTGTGTCCTAAAACTTTGTGTGAAGTAGACCACACTTCTTGTTCCTCGTCTAATTTTTCAAACTATCCAAACATTAAAGGACCATATATCATAGAACATCGTTAAACCGACGTAGATCTCTAGTTAGTTTATAAATGATCAAAATTCTACGGTATACCGTAATGGCCATAGCTTAATTTATCGCCAATGAAATTAATGATGTCTCGTCATAAACCAGAGATTTAGTCTTTCCAGGAACGACGTGTACGTTGACTGACCGTCGTGATATGACCTTTACAATGTGTTGCTATGACTTAACCCCACACAAATATATCTGAACGAAGCGTCTTTACAGCAAAGTCGGCTGATTGCTGTGATATGACGAAAAGCTTCATAAGGCAGCATATCTCTAAAAAATAAGTCGTAACCTTGTAACACATAATAAAGTATGGTTGTAGATAAGGGCTTCTCTATAAAGCACAGAGTTGATGTCCATAAGTAGGCAGAACTTTCTAAGCAAAGAGCGGATAACTAGTTACCCTTCTTTTCCCACCCAGGTATGTGGGTTTGCAACTCGTGAGAGCCGTGTACAAAAATCACTTTAAGTACGTAGAAAAACGTTTGAGAAGCAGAACCCCGAAATATCGGTTTGACGAACCTGCCCTATCTGTCGGTCATTTAAGTGGTGTAACAAAAATCAAAGCATTATTAGCGATAGACTTCATGAAACTCTTAGATGACACGCGTGTGACATATAATGAAAGTATGTTTTATATGTCAGTAAGATTGTTTTTGTGTTTCCGTATTCTTTATAACAATAATTCAATCACACGCGCTAACTAGATAATGGTACAAACACCTCACTGTAGATTTCACCTTTGGCTCGCAAGTTAATTAATCAGTAATGAAATAAAGATCAATTTAAAGGTTAAAATGACATTTTCTACCTCAATGGATGTGATTCATTCAGTAGGAGTGTTTCATTCATTTATATAAAATGATACATTAAACTTTTAATCTATACATTAAATCAATTACATTTATCTTATGGTTGATAATAGATTGCTTGTACCCCTATTCCATACTAACATCTTGCACAAAAAGTGTCGTACGACGGTTTCACTCGTAAGTTCTTTTATATAGAAAAATGTGAAACAACTGCTCAGATAAGACAAAATTAGATGTGGATGAAGGTACAGTTAGTTCCACTATTAGACTGCTTTGGTTACTGCAAAGTTATGCGATTTTTTTACTATTTATAAGTCCCAACATTTAGACCATACCTCTATTAAGACCATCGCTTTTATTATTATGGTAGAGGAATTGTTTTCTGATTTAGGGGTTGTGAGTTTAATTCCAGGGCGGGTTATACTTTTAGGGAGTTTGATCATTTCTATGACCATTCTCCCTCTTACCACTGATTCTAATAATGCAGGACAGTTTCCTGACATTGACGGAAGTCTACTTGTATAATAACCGTTGGGTCGAAAGTTCTATTGCTGGGCGGGCCATACTTACATGGAGCTTTGTCGTGAAATAATTTCTACGGACATTCATCCTCCTTCCACCATGCATGTCAGTTGTAAGTCTCTGGTGGAAATATGTGCCTAGTTACTGGTAGCAACTAAATCCAGAGATGTTGCCTTTCCAGGAACTGTGAGTAGGTTGACTGACCGCCGTTAACCTATACAATGCGTAAACAAACGGAGTTAAACCGAAACCCCCCCCCCCCTCCAAAAAAAGAAAGAAAAACAGCGCAGCTCTTTTCGTGAATTCGCCGCAAGCATTTCCAAACAGCATTTTCATTGTCTGAAAGAAAAACTCCATAATAACAGAAAATGTGTTTTTATACAAAAATACTCATCAAATATTTCAGAAATTTATTGTTTGAAAACATAGAAGCCGTAACAATGGTTATTTCATTGGTTCGAGAGATATTCGAGGAAGAATTGTCCATAATGATGATAAACAGACTAAGATTTTGCTCTATGAACCCACTCAACGTTTTCTAAATTGGTTTTGATTGCTGAGTCTGTCTCAATTTTAGTTAATTATACGTCATCTTAGAAGATCAACGTTTCTTAATGAGCGCCGCTTGACATGGAGCGGATTAATTCGGAATAAATCGGAAATTGCCGGACAATTGTTCATCGGATAATTGAAAGTAATCTATTTCCGCGATGCTGCGCGCTCAGTATTAAATGTCTTGCGTTCGTAGTGGAACAAACGGAGATAATAACACAGAGAAGGAGAGATCGCCAGTGGTTCATGATCTAAAATAGACAGGAATTACTGTAAGTCAAGTGACTTTGGCTCTTTCATTAATGAATTGATTTAGACGATAATTACGACATTTTATCTGATGATGTTGCTTTAAGTATTCCATGGGGTTTTAAGTTACTATGGAATTGTTATGATATGGCTGTATCATTTTTAAGTGACAATTTGTTTTACAATTTTGTCAATTTATTTCAAGTACATTATTATCAACCCTTACGTAGCTTTTCAAGGTTCTTCCAAATGAAGTTCTTCACGAGTGACCGGAGGATCTACACCAGGGACCACATTGAATTTCATGTTATTAATTCTAACAGTGGTCAAAAGTTTTTGTGTACCTCATATATTTTTGTCTTTTTTCACAGTCTATTATTGACTAGTAGATTCAAACCCCACAAAGGGCATTGCTAATTTCATT
Organism: Mactra quadrangularis; assembly: GCA_025267735.1. Taxonomy (NCBI): domain Eukaryota; kingdom Metazoa; phylum Mollusca; class Bivalvia; order Venerida; family Mactridae; genus Mactra; species Mactra quadrangularis. The sequence goes on along the minus strand of CM046297.1, from coordinate 22,626,291 downwards.
TAGCAACAAATTTACCTACAGTTGTTCCACTCCACCCTAGAGTAAATGGGTACTGTGATTGATGGCCTGTCTGGAGGTGATTTCAGTGATCATACAAGTTCTCATACAAGATTATCATACAAGTCGGCTAACATGTATTATATTATGGAAGCCGACTTTAAACCGCACTTTAACTTTTTAGTCTTGATTTTATCAGTGTTTAAAACCTACACGTGTTATACAAAGGAGGAAACAACTATTGCAACCACTATACTGTCAATTTCATTCATGAAAACTAGTGATATTAATTGAACATAGAAATAATTGATAAAGGGTCATTCATAACAATCAGTACTACCATTCTGATTTTCCCTAGATAAGTCAGTTAATGTTGAACAATTCTTTGATCGTGACCAGATTGTGGTCAATGAACTAGTTTGCAGGTGTTACGTTCACCTCAAAAAGTTACAAAAACAAATTATGTGGACAGTTAAATTAGTAGTAAATGTCGAATGATGGTCATTTATATTGGAGGATATAAATTGGATTTGATCTTATCTTCATCAACATTACCCAATACAATCTTAATGCGTCTTTAAACTATTTTTATATGGGGGATATTTCGTCAGAGGTGATGGATGCCCTGTCACCGCCAATCAAATCTCAAATTTGAAAAGGAAAAAAGGTTTAAGAAAATGGCGTTTACGAATTAAATTGTTTTTTAGCAAAATTGTCTACAACCAAAATGTCTGTATGATGCTTTTGGCTCCGAGTTATGTTTTTAATAGCATTATGTAATAACTGACAGGTGTTTTTACGTTGTGTTATTATAACGCAAAGTGTAAAACACTAACGAATACAAAATGAAACACGGATGGTGGAAAATCGTCTATTTTTTGTTATAATAAAATTCTTCTACCGGTATCATCGTAATATTATTTGTGACTTAAAGAAATGGGCGTGGTAGAATTGTCCATTAACCGCTGGTTGCAATCACAAATCCCAAAATGAAATTACAAAATCTGTTTGCTTCTTATTATGTTAAAATGGAACGTAATGAACAATGCGATGGAAAGCAAATAAGTCCAATTTTTTATTCTGTTATTTCGCCTGATCAAAGTCAGATTTCTGAACTAAAATTTAATGTGTTCATTTAGTGATCTCCCCCAAAAAGCGCACATGTGCGTGCTGTATGAATAATGCGTATAACACGCTACTTCATGAACATATTTTTACGTAAATAACCAGCAATCATAGTAGTGCGTTCAAGTTATTTCGTTTTTTTATACTACCACAAAATAAGTTAGACATTTAACAAACTTTTCATATTTGCCTTATTGTCGCTTGATATTCCCTTAAGATTACTATAGTTCCCTATTCTATGAACTACATGCACGCTAAATGACATAAGCTGATGACGCGCCTTAAAAGAGTAATAATAATGTCTTGTACTTGTTAAATCAAGAATCTTTATAACCTCTGGGTACGAGAATAGGAGATCGAATCCCAAAGAGACATAGTTACATTTATGTACAAAACAGAACTTTATTAAACTGAGAATGCATATTACAACAATACATGTATATGAGAATACATGTATATACATGTAGTTCCAAAAGCATGAATAACGCATGATATGACATGTTGAACTAAAGTATTATTAGAGTTGAATAGTCGATACAGACTTAATTTAAATAAAATACAGAAAAATATCTGTGCTTGCTTATTACCTAATAAGAACACGTAAAACTCCCAGAAAAGTTCCGAACTTCCAACTTTGTTACACTTCGGCGATAGATGCGCTACACACTGTTGATCGACAGTTTACATTCTCGTACCCCCGAGGTTATCAAGATTCTCGATCTAGTATCGATAATCCAAATAGACTCTGGGTACGAGAATGGCCAGTTTATGGTGATTGAAACTTTTATAGACTCGTATAAAATACAGGTTGTTAGGGATTGTTCCGGTCAAATTTATTCAGAGCTGTTTCGACAACCTACAAGTTAAACCAATGTTGCTAGTTTGGCTAAAGTTTGGTGATTTTTTCAGAGAATCTGTAGATGTTTGTGATATTGACTCATTGTTGATATTGTCTCGAAACTAAGACCAAGTCTCATCATGTCAACGAGTTGGAAATGTCATTAATACGCTATTTATCGTTCTAGGATCGTAATAAGTCGTCATCCGCCATTTTTGTGTTCAATTGATACAATTACTGGTCCTCTTAATACGTGAAATGGTAGGATTAATGAATTCTCCCTGCCTTAATGATCATAGAGCCAGAGAACGTAGTGATTATTGTGAAGAGTGTATCATTATACACTATAAGTGATGCGGGATCGCGAAAACTAATGACAATCCGATAAGAAGCAAAAATAAGGGCTAAATCAAATACATTCTGAGTTCAGACAATCGTCTATGAGTTTGTCTTAAAGAGAAATCATAATACTGCTTAATGTATTAATTGTAGTTTATCCCCAATAATAGAATGAATTCTGTTTCTAGCACAGACAAATCATAGTACCTGCAATGGTGGTGGTTTTACAGATGGCGCTTTTTTCAATTTCAATAGACAGCAATAGACTAGTTAAGCCTGTATCAAGCCGGTTATATTAAAAAAGGAGTATAAATGCTAAAAAATACCAACAGAAAAGGAGATATTTTCTCCTGATTTGTCGATTCGTAGACAATTCTATGAGGTGGACAGATCTTGGAACTAAATTTAAACTTGATTTTTCCGTATTTATCAGCATATTATCCAGGCTAGCTCATGCAGTAAATGGCACAAAAGTCTACTGATCAAGGGGACGTGGGTTCGATTCCTAGGCTGGGACAATTTCGTCGACTTTGGAGTTTGAAGTAATTTCTTCGGTCATTCTCTCATTTACCACTGATTTTTAATTATGTAAGAGAGTTGTCAGGCACTACCGGAATAATGTGCCTAGTAACCGGTTAACAGAGATTTAGTCTTTCCAGGAATGGTGAGTAGGTTTACTGATCACTGAGATAAGTATCATCCATTCAATATGATACTGTACATTGTTCGAACAAAAGTTAAATTTATCGTTGGTCGAGTTTTATTTTCATTTGGTTTAAGTCACTCATTTAATTCATTTAAACCAGTTGTCTTGATGTATTTTTCGATTAACCTTTTTATTTTTTAATTCTAAAATAATTTACAATTTTTCATTTAAGTCACTCATATTCTCCTCATACAGCTGGCTACTTTCACACATGAAGGTAGGTAGCCAAACTCGAACTTACGATCGACTTCCGCAAGTTTTCTGCTAAAAAGGGAAAAAACCCTTAAGTTTCTTTCACAATATGAAATATGTCTTACATCAATAATATAACTACTTGAAATATTTCATGGAATAATGTTGTGAATGTACGAAGCCTTTTATCATATCAGTCTTCTGAGTTTAGTCAAAAATTACTATGACAACGAATACAAGGGTCATCGGTTTGATTCCCAGGCCAGTCATACAAACAACCGTGGAATTAGACGCTGACCATTTTTTACGGCTTTTTCTTGACTTGCCTACGTCTGTATCGAACAATACAGATGTCAGTCATTTGGCTCTTGTACTTTTTTTGTATAAGCTTAAAACTGGTAAAAATATTTTGGTTCTAAGATGATCTAAGTATGTCTATGGATAGCATTAGATAGAATGACCGACTAGATGTGACTGGAAAAATGTCCAAAACATAACATCAAGCAACATAAATGTATATATTTTTACTATGTAAAAAGACGTTTACAGTTTAAAATTACGCTATACCGCTTCAAAGTATTGACCTATTCCCTTGTGTCTGAACGTTTGACAGGTTCATCGTATTAATTATTAAACAGATTAATTAAAACTACATGATTAAAACAGATAGTGAACATTTTATACCACAAATATAGAGATAACATCGACTAAACACTTAAATTTATCACCAAACGACGGTTCAGCCTCGTTCTGAAATGTTCACCACGCGCAGTAACGCCTTACAACGCCTCTGATTGGACGATAATTATACGGAACACCTCGCGCTACCCTGCAATTACTTCGATCAATCAGAACTTGCGGAATGAATGTGCCACGCCCCCTGTATTCATAGAATCACTATACAGCTTAAATGAGAAAACGTTTGTGAGTGTATTTTATGTACAAGAAGTTAAGAAAAGTGGGAGGGGTAGAGGTATGAGTAAACTAAGGCAGAAATGTGATAAACATAGCCCCCTATTTACACGTAGATTAACTGACTCGATATCGTTTCAGATAAGTTCGGATTACAATATTTTGAAAAAATATAAAAATTCCATGAGCGTGATTTAATATCTCTGTGATAAGATGTAAACTATGTCAGAATTTTGTGTTTTTGAATAATTTGTAACGGTTTTATATTTTATTGTTAAATGAAACGGTTTCTAAAGGAGCAATGACGACCATAATTGGGGTAAGTCACATACGTTGAAATATATATATGTGAGCTTGGTTCAATATTTTCCACTATTGTTTTTGCTTCATGCCTATTTTTATTTTTTCAACCTTTAATGATATGGACTGTAGTCTGACATTTTTTATGCTGGTCAGGGACCCTATATTGACATGATTCGACAGTTTAGAATTGACAATTCTAAACAGTTTCCGCTCTATTTTGCATGCGACAAGGTCAATTCGTTAACTTGAAGTGCACTCAATTGTAAATGTCATAAAGTTCATTTGACTTCTTACTAAGAGTCTAAGACCCGTTAAAGCGGCGAAGAATAAGTAAATAAAAATTGAATCATAATTCTAAGGGTTTTTTTTCATTCATTTTATTTTATCAGTGTTATTACTATTATTATTATTATTATCCATTATTTTTAACTAATACATCTGTATACCAACCCTCGTATGTGCTATATCGTTGTAGTTCGGTTAATTTCAAATCGTCGCAATAAATACATTGTAATACCATTTTGTCTAAGACTAGTATTGGTGATCCGTGGATCAATCAAAGGTACTGAGTACGCAGTTTTCGGAATTTCCAGACAATTTGAAAACTGACTGACAAAACAAGTTCTCAACGTACATGCCTTACTTGGTTTGTTTAGTTCAATTAATTTTTTATTTACCTTCATTGAGGAGAGCTGTCATTGACTGCCTGACCATGGTCAAGTTTTAAATATACAATATTTGCATTTTGTATTACTATAACACCTCTTTGATGTTTTGTGATCTCTTATGGAAGCCGGTATTTAAAATGAAACTTTCGAATGATGCATTATTTCTTGTTTTGTGTTTATGTGTTGATTACACTGTTTCAGTTTATTGTGTTATATCGACATTAACATGTCTTTGACACAAAACATATATACAAGCATATAATACAATTTAAACAAATAAAAAAGAAAATAGAAAATTGATTACACAGACCAATACTGATCTGTAAAAACAAAACAGTAATATTAACAGATAAAATATCTTCCAATCGTCAGTATTCCAATGTGCCTGTTATTAAAAATAATGCCGACAAATATAAAACAGAACTTATTTCAAGAATTGTGTACAAAGTGCATATTTATTATGTCATACCGACTTACATCATATCACCCATAGAAGTTTAGAATTATCAGACATATGAATCTTTGCCCCTCTGCAGTGAAGACCTTAGAACAATTGTCACTTTAAAACAATGTTACCTTTGAAGATTAATTTATTTAAAATCATATCTAAGTACAACATAAATATAAAACATATATATCATACATTATAAATATTAGTCATCAAAGTATCATAAAAAATTATATAATAATAAATTATATAATAATAAATGTCCATAAGCCACTCTTTATAAGTGTTATAAAATACTATAAGCATTGTAAATTACTGAATTAATCAAACAATTACTAACAATAATTATGGTTTTTTATTCAACAAACAGACAAACATAATAAATCATGTTAAAATGTAGTAAAAAAAATGCCGAATCAACAAAATTATGTTGTTAAAAAAACGCACATTTTTCAAACAAGCAAAATTACTTCTATCCCAAGTACGCGTGATAAACGACGCTTACTGAACATGATTAAAGTCCCTGGGTTCACTGTGCCCCACGACCAATGTTGTTAAATCTAGAAAATCATCACTGATGTTAGAAAATACCTATATCTAGAAACGTATGCAAAACATTTGCTTTTTATCATTTGTTGTTGGTTTTTTTTTGGTAGGCTGCTACCCCAAAATCTCGCGGTTAGATCAAGTGTTGTAACTAAATCATAACATTTTAATTTGCTTGTTCACGGATTTCAATTTAAATATCAACAATTCTTATCTCAAATCTGTATAGGGACATATAGTAGCAATAAAGCAGTGTTCTGATAATGAGAATTTTAATGCAAATTGACGTACGAATGTAAAAGATGATGTTTTTTATGTATAAACATTAAAATACACCTCGTTAGTAACGGTAAGGACGATTTTTAATGCGTTTTTGTGACTTTTACGTTAAATTCCTCACAAACTATAGGTCATTTTGCCATTAAAATAATTAATTCTTATGAAACAATTACAATAGGTAATTTTCAAATATAAAAAACAAGTCTGTGAATGAGAAGCTTTCATAATGTAACAAAACAAGATTGAACGTTAGGAAATGTAATATCTGAATTAACATCCCCTATCCTGTAAAACTGTCCGATATTTTAATTCCATTGCGAGAATCAAGAAACTGAATTTTCTGTCGGTTTAATAATTAATATATAACAAAAATTAGCTTAACATGATTTTCCGATATTCTTGTACACTGACTAAAGCAACCATGGCAACATATTATGTACGGAATTACAATCTAGTTCTTTCATATTTATAATAGAGATATAGATGGCATTGGTCACCATGGAAACCCAATAACAATTCAATAGATCTGATCGAGCGTTGATGATGTTGCTTCTCATAGACTTTCCCCTGGTAAATCAGATTTTCATTCCGATAATATTCTAGAAATTCCAGCCAATGAGAAACCGTAAGTTCAATAAAATATTTCAAAGTGAAAATTTGACAATAATATCCGTTTTCCTTCATTAATAAGGTATATGGAGAAGTTGCCTGCTTTGTGGAAGGGTAGGTTAGGTGCGCTGGCTTCCGTGAAATTATTTTGATTCAGCCGAACGGCGTTAAACCAAATATAAATTCTACGTGCTAGCATATTATCATGGCCTGACCATGTAATTTTCTTTTAGCATTGTAAAGTCTATATTAAGGTAAAGTCATGTCGTATGCTTGAGATCTCGCGAGATGTCAATATGAATATTTTCCTGAAAATAAGGGACCTTGGTCAGTTATTTCCCCTGGTATATTCTAAAAATAGGTAGATCCAATTAGTTGGATTACTCGGATTTTATCCTTTTTTTCCTTATTTTTCAATGTCAATTTGCCAAAATTAACCTTAAATAATTTTTTTTGTAAAACATTTTATTTATTTGAAATTCAAACTAAGTATTTTCAGGGTAAAGAACTATCTAAATTTCATTACTTCTTTTAATATCTTTATTTACAAGAAAGGTATCAGATGAAATATTTTGTTGCCCTTACATAGGAATTCAATGATCAAATCCAAGGATTCCAACTGTAAGGACCTACTTACCAATTGGATTGTCACAGATTTTATCAGGGAAAGATAACTGACTAAAGTCCCTAATTACCTCAGACTTATCTCGTCAAAACAAACGTGATTTCATTTGCCCCCTGTTTGATTGAATGCTAGACTAGCTACTAGTCTGATAATTAGTTTGTTTTGTATTTTTATTTATATTTTATACATCTAAACATACTTTCTAAATATTGTAGCCAGTCTATTTTCTATCATACTGCATTGAGAGAGATGAAGTTCAGATAGAGATGTAGACTGGCTCAAGATAATTAGTTGAAGAATTATTAAAATAAAATACTTCATCGCCTGGAATCCAGGCTAATTGAATGCTTATTTCTGAACACCAAATCGGGTTAGACTATTACATTAATTAAAAGTAACGCGTATAATGATACTAAATAAAAACTTATTCCCGGAAACTTTTTTTCTCAGAAAACATTAATATTTAGCTGACTGTTTATTCGGACTTGAGGCTGGTGATATATTTAGATGACCCGAGTTGGATGACCATGGTTTGTTGTAGTATACTATGGCAGGAGCGGTTATTAAATAATTCTATTTGCGTAATCTTTTTATTTTACGAATGTCGACAATGTAAGATTTTGAGTAAGTTTTTTTGTTGTGTTCCAATAACATGATTTTTTAGGCCATTTTAAGGATTCCCCCATATCTTAAAATCTTAAATACGTTGTTTTTGAATATTCTACACCGTTAGTAAGTTATTCTGAAGTTGAGAGTTAGTATTTTTGTTATGAAAATATATCGTGATATTCAATTATTCACTTATATATTTTGGTAAGGGGAGTGCTGTTTGCTAAGGTTGTATAACTTGGGGCCTAAGTTAACCCTTTTGCTAATGTGTTATGTATACTGTATACTCTGACTTCTCCTTATTCGTGTATGCATAAATGTTGAAAAAAATACATTATGCAACAAAATATTATTAATCTAATCATTAGAAACAGGATTTGACTCTAACAGTGTCTAAGGATAAAAAAACTTGCTTCGCTAGGGATTCCGTCAGAAACTTCTATTATATCATGACTTTTAGTTCCAATGAATAGTTCATCACCATTTATGATTGCAAATCTGTATTTATTTTTTATTCTTTTTTTGTGGAATCACTAATGTTAAGGAGGAATTTTTGTTTAACTGACTAAGGGTCCATTCCGGATCCCTGGTGAAACAGTAAGTATCTAACCCTATATAGAAAGCGTTGACAAAGATAAGAGTCAATGAGTTCTGAATGTTGTTGTCTTCAAGTGCGTTCTCAAGTCGAAGACTTGCACTTATATTTTTTTCTAACAATAGTCTTGGAGCTTTTAATTGTATGTTAAGATGTGTTTTCGTGATGCTAATGTCATTTTCACTGTACGTATCTTATTATCATAATATTTTTATAAATCTGGGAACATAATTATCTCAGTAAATTCTATGGTTCCTTTTCAACGGTCGGAAGTACAAAATGTATACTTATGTATATCTATTCCAGCATTATGTATAATTATATTTTTTTTAATATATATATACATGTAAATATTATATAAAATATATACATGTATATTAATATCTCACAACAAATATTGATTCAAACATACTTCATAGCCTCTACATTGGGATTTTTTCTCACATCTGTAGCGTGTTCAATAAGGGACTTTAGTCAGTTATTTCCCCTTGTATACTCCTCAAAATAGGTAGGTCTAATTAGTTGGATTACTCGGATTTTATCCTTACTTTTCAATGTTAATTTGCCAAATTTAATCTTAAATAACTTTTTCGTATATTATTTAATTTGTTCGAAATTCAATCTAATTATTTTTAAGTTGAAGAACTATCTAAATTCCATCACTTCTGTTAATATCTTCATTAACAAGAGAGATATTAGAGGAAATATTTTGTTACCCTTACATAGGAATTCAATGATAAAATCCGAGGATTCCAACTGTAAGGACCTACTTACCAATTGGATTGCTTCAGATTTTATCAGGGAAAGATAACTGACTAAAGTCCCTTATTACCCTAAACGTTCCAAAACGTTCCGTAACGATACATTCGGAATTCCTCGGCCATTCGCTGCGAACAATCTAATCTAATAAACAAATATACAATCGTTAAGGCAATGAGTGATGTTTCAAAATATATGGACTAAAAACGAAACATCACTCATTGCCTAAACGATCGTATATTTGTTAACTTCAACACCGGTAGTTTCAAAATAGCGTCTAAAAATGTCCGAGATTATTCGCAGCGAATGGTCGAGGAGTTCCGAATGTATCGTTACGGAACGTTTTGGAATGTTTAGGGTAATTGAATAGGCTACAGTTTTATCAAAAATTGTTACATTTTAGTGCATATACAGTATACCTGTATAACAAAGTTAAATCATAATTGAAGCATATTTTATCGTCCACTATTTACATTTTTACTATAACATAAATTACAACAACAGTAACAATTTGATGAGACCTTAGATTGCCAACTATAGTAACGGTGCTTCCCATACCAAGTAAATAAAAATACTAATAAACATATAAATTGTACAATAGCAAATATTTTTACAAAGTAACAACTGGGTATGCATCTTTATTTGTTTTTTTAACTTTTATATATATGTATACAATAACTTCATGAAAATCTGTTTTGTTCTGTTTTGCTAGATTCTGTTCTGTATTTAATATTATGTAAAATGAATTATAGAATAGAATAGAATAGAATAGAATAGAATAGAATAGAATAGAATAGAATAGAATAGAATAGAATAGAATAGAATATTTCATTCAACTTATGTCATTTTGACAACTTGTCATGTACAATTACAATGTAATGTTATGTATATCAAGTACATGTAATTACATAAAATGAGTTAGTTCATATAATGATCATAGCAAAATGTGTCAATACAAGATCAAAATTACATGCAAATGATAGTTATGAGAAAGTTTGGATCAAATGTTAAGGAGGAGTGACATCATTCGTATAAACAAGTACGTACATAAAAGAACAAAAACACATAAGTAGAGCCATGTACTCGTTATTATACAAACAACAGCAATAAATTGTACTTAAGTAATAGTGCTTATCAAACCATTTCTTCTTAGAAGCGCAAATTTAAAAAAAAATACAGAGATTTGAGAGTATAACTTTGTCATTTTGGTTCAACAAAGTAATGAGTTTTATACATGCTTGGCTTTTTAAAATAATATAAATCGATATATTTTCTTCTTACACAGATGGATTTATTTTGCAGTCTTGTTGATAACTTTTATCATCGTAAGATCTAATACAAGTACTGTTAAGTTCTACAATTACGACCAATTTGGTTATGACAAAGTCATGCGCTTTTTGACGACTCATAAGTCCAATATGCTTAATTTGAGAACAAAAAACCCTTATCAATTCAGATAACAAAAAACTTATTAGAAATCTTGGCATTTTTGTTAGTAAAGCTTTTGAGGGACGTGATAGGATTTTGTTTAGAAACGAGGATATTTTTGTTCAAACGTTTGTTCAAATATTGTCATGGATGTCTTACACTGTATTTTTGTTCTATGCAATTGTATTTATCTTTATGTGTCATTGTGACCTTCTCCTTTCCTTCTCTTTCTTTCTTTCGTTCTGTCTTTCTTTCTTTCTTCATTTATATAGTCATAGTTATAGTAATATATTCCTCTTAGTATTTGGTTACATTTCATTTGATTTGTGTAAGCTATTTATGATCATCATGCGCATTACATGCTATGTAATGTCCACTTGCATTTTATATGTATTTGAAAATAAACTATGTCTCTCTCTATTAAGACCATTCCGGTATCAAGGCCATATATTTTGATGGTCCTAAATAGTGGAACTTTACGATAAACAACGCATTGCTAAGGACTTTAGTCAGTTATCTTTCCCTGATAAAATCTGAAGCAAACCAATTGGTTAGTAGGTCCTTACAGTTGGAATCATCGGATTTTATCATTGAAGTCCTATGTGAGGATAACAAAGTATTTCATCTAATATCTTTCTTGGTAATGAAGATTTTTACAGAAGTGATGAAATTGACATAGTTCTTGATCCTACAAATACTTGGCTTGAATTTCAAACATATTAAGTGATTTATAAAAAAAAGTTATGTGAGATTAATTTTTGCAAATTAATATTGAAAGTAAGAGTAAAATCTGAGTAATCCAACTAATAGGACCAACCTATTTGAAGAGTATACAAGGGGAAATAACTGACTAAAGTCCCTGTATACAGGTACAAGAATAGAAAATATACTAAGGAGCGTTCATAGCTTTCGTCTCTTTAAAATCTATATGGTAAATGTTTGAATATTGGCTAAATATTTTGATGTGGTTTTTTTTCATTTTCGACTACATGTGACGTACGATTTGTGTGGGCAAGATCTCTTAAGCATTTAGGCGTTGTTTTAAAGTTAACGTTAAGTGTTTATTATTCGTCAATAGCTTTTTTTAAATTTATCCAAGGATCTATCGTACAGGGTCTTTGAATACTGAAATAAAGTTACAGTAAATTCATAAAAATATCAAATATAACCATGGATGAAAATTATTTATGTTTTATAAGTATTTGGTCATAGAATTTTCAGCTATAAATGGTTCTATATTTATATAATATAATGCCCCTACAAAAAAACTTGGGCAAATGAAAGTTTGAGAAAGACAATGATGATGCACACTGCAGGTAATTTAACATATAACTTATGTTTATTCATATAATATATTTTTGCATATTCTTTTCATATGTTGATAAACCAATAAGTGACTTTAGTCAGTTATTTCCCCCTTGTATACTCTTCAAATAGGTAGGTCCAATTAGTTGGATTACTCGGATTTTACCCTTATTTTTTTAATGTCAATTTGCCAAAACTAATCTTAAATGACTTTTTTGTAAATCATTTAATTTGTTTGAAATTTAAGGTAAGTATTTTTAAGGTAAATAACTATCTAAATTTCATTACTTCTGTTAATATCTTCATTTACTAGAAAGATATTAGATGAAATATTTTGTTATCCTTACATAGAAATTCAATGATAAAATCTGAGGATTCCAACTGTAAGGACCTACTTACCAATTGGATTGCTTCAAATTTTATTAGGGAAAGGTAACTGACTAAAGTCCCTAATTAATGCTGATTTTGGAATTATCTCATATGACTATATTTTCATCTAAATGGGTTAAAAAGAATCTGTTTTTAATAAAAACTGTAATATTGTCGTTAAGAGATGTAAAATTATTTTTAAAAAATCATTTACATACAATGTACTTAATATTTAGCCTCAGTCAAACAGCATGGCTAAATGATGTACATTGTTACATAAACTGTACAGAAGCACTGAGAAAAGTGTTACGCAATGTCGTGCTTGGTCCTTATTTATAAATAAGGAGAAACACATAATAAACGATAAACAGCAAAAAAATAACCAAAAAAAAATCAACACGAAGTAACTTACTTATTTTTAATTATAGATAATTTATAAATTATCCATCGCGCGTCCTCCGTGATACACGTGGCAAATTTGAACCTACGTCTGACAATTATATATATTAATACATGTTCTTTAATAACAGGCCTTCGCGAACTTTCTAGTTTAAAACATATATTATGCAGCGTTTCACACGAAAGACAATAAGGGATAAGAATTATTATGAAACTATAATTATTGCAAATGTAACCAAGGAAGTCATATTTAACCAAGATGATGACTGACGTCGTGCAATACTTTCATTAAAATATTAATTACATATCACAATGTTGGGGAAAGTAACAAAATCACAAATCACCAGAAACGCACACGTTATTATTATGTATTAAATACTTATATCATTTATAACATATTATATATTTTATATCATTTATTATTTTATATTAAATAATTACAACATGTATAATTGGCCCATAATTGGGGTATAATTGGACTATGATAATGTTATAATTGTTTTACAGAGTCTTGAAATATCTTGAAATAGTTAAATAATGTAGGTATGAAAACATTATTCACAATTTAAATGATACACGATACGATGATGCTGATGTTGTTTTTGTTGTTGTTGTCTACTTCACCAATCCTTTGTTGGTTTACTTCATATCTAGAATATATTTTGTTATGTTAACTTCAACAAAATTAACAACCAGATATAATGCCACGTGTAACCTGTCTTGTTTTAATTATTCTGATCATTATGATGTCTTGTAAATAATTCCAAGCTGCACATAACCTGAGTTAAAGAAAGAGTTTGCTCAATACTGTTCTATTTTAACCCATTCTGTTCTGTTCTGTTCCGTGTTTGTTCTGCGTTCTGCTCCGTGTCTTGTTTTGTTCTGTTCTGTTTCGTGTTTGTTCTGTGATCTGCTCCGTGTCTTGTTTTGTTCTGTTTCGTGTTTGTTCCGTGTTTGTTCTGTGTTCTGCTCCGTGTCTTGTTTTGTTCTGTTCTGTTCCGTGCTTGTTCTGTGTTCTGCTCCGTGTCTTGTTTTTTTCTGTTCTGTTCCGTGTTTGTTTTGTGTTCTGTTCCGTGTTTGTTCTGTGTTCTGCTCCGTATCTTGTTTTGTTCTGTTCCGTGTTTGTTCTGTTCTAGTCCGTGTTTGTTCTGTGTTCTGCTCCGTGTCTTGTTTTGTCCTGTTCTGTTTTTGAACCTTCATCCTCATTAGGTTTTCGATAAATTTTCAGTCAGAGTTGCCTTCTTTTGGCTTTTGACCTGCAACGGCTGGATTCCTTCATGTACATGAATGAAACTCTACTAAAATATTAGTATTCAATTCACATTCAAATCAAGTTATCACTAATATGCAAGGAATTTATAAAATCAATATAAAAACACTTAAAACATTTGAGGCGTAGATGCATTTTATAATACTTCAAGTTTTGCCACAAACAACTCTACAGGGTTTCTCATACAAAAAAGTAAATAATAAATAAAAATAAATGAAATAAATTCTTACGTATTGTAAAGTCTATAAATTATCTAACATTTATTTTTCTCGAAGCGAAGATTTATGCCAGTGGTGTGAGTTATTTTCTGTGCTTAACTGTTTTATTAATTTAATTCATGCTTTTCAGCGTCTCTCTCTCTCTCTTCCCCCATCTCCTCTCTCCAAGTACTCGTACATAAACAGACATGACCTTTTTTACGACCTGTACCATGTAATTGTGCAAAACGTATCTAATAAACTTTGAAAATAAAGTTTTGATATTTGATAAAATGAAAAACAAAAACATGAAAGATTTACATGATAAATCTAAAACTATGTGCGTAAAATTGGAATCGAAATGGAAAGGAGAAAAACTGTTATTTTACAAATGTTTTTATCATATTTGTTATGAAACAGACGCGGATAGTCCCCTAGTGGTATTTTCAAAACAATAAATCATAATTTAAGATTTTAATGTGATAGGATGACAGGAGTAATCTCCCTTATCATGAAACATTTAATGTTAAGAAAATTAGCGATGAATGGTTTTAACCTTGTCATGCGGATTTCACGCTATTATAATAAAACAAGTGAAATTGACAGGTTCTAATTTGCGCTGACACTTGTAAGCCTGTATGACGTATCATGAAATCTATGTATATATTATTAAAAAACGAGGCGATGTAATATTCTTGGAAAGTCTTAACAAGTGATTTAAAACTAGCAGGTACTTCATATTTTATAAGCCCCTAGAAAACCCCTTAATTTGCTGGCCCTTGAATTCTAAGGACCTATAATGGCATAACACTTAAGATACGTACAAAGATTGCAATAATGTTGTTAGAATTATAAGACAGTTTATAACTTATCCTCGTGTATCGACGGTTTATTACGTAGGGGAAAGCCAGATCAAGAAATTCTTGTGGGAAAAGTCATAAATACTGATTTTTTTATATTTCATGAGAAATTTGTGAATGAAATTTGTACCAATTATTGTATTGACATTACAGAACTGGTTTACTACTAGAAAACGTAATTTAACAAACAACGAGCTCAGATAAACATCTAATTCCATGGGCTTACTATCTGCATTTTATTGAGATGCCCAGTTCGCTTGACTTTCATGTATTTCGTATTGGAAAAGACAGGGAGATTGTTGTTGATATTTATTTACATTTGTTTATAGATATATAGTTAATTTTTTTCCGTAACTTTTATAAATGTATGTGGATAATAATGCATAATAATAGATGGCATGACAGTGTGTACAGATAACAATAAAAAGAGAACATTCATATCACTGAATACTAATCGTACAAGTACATGTATATGTATTTATGATTCTAAGTACTTGGAGAAGGTCGTGGCCCATTTATTAGTATTAAAATATATCATTTTGAATTAATTTTATGTATGTATCATATGAAATAATTTTCATTATAATATATTATTTCGTAATATTACATTATTTCTTAACATAAATGCACTGTAAATATAAGTTTGCAGGTTTCTACGTAAGCCCTGGAGGGACATTTTATGTTACTTGTTATTACTTATTTGTTATGACTTATTTGTTATGACTTATTTGTTATGATTTATTTTCAAGTTAAACGTAGACTGATCGTTCGGCCATTTTGTACATTGTAAAGTAAAGATGGCCAAACTCGTTTTATTTGTGTCCAATCTGGCAGTTATTTTTTCCATTCGTTGAGAGTGTAGTGCCCATTAGTCAAATTATACTCATTAGCTAATACTTATTCCTTATTTGTTATTCCTTATTTGTTATTCCTTATTTGTTATGAGTGATTAATTTTTCTTATGTTCAGATATTTGTTATTAATCGCTCATAACAAATAAGGAATGGCCGAACGATCAGTGTACGTTTAACTTGAAAATAAATCATAACAAATAAGTAATAACAAATAAGTCATAACAAATAAGTCATGACAAGTAACATAAAATGTCCCTCCAGGGCTTCCGTAGGTTTCTTATTATTGTTTGCCAGTACAGCTATAATTTATTTCTTCACTTGATTTTTCAAATTGGATTTTTAACGTCTAGTCAACACAATGCAGGTAACATTACGGCAGATAGTGCATCTAATCTAGCTTTGTTGGACTCTTGTCTATAACTCATTTACCCTTCCACAAAACTGGAACCTTCTCCATGTGCATTAATGAAAGAAACTTATTGTCAAATTTTTATGGAAAGGTATAACCGCACCGGGTGGGATTTGAACCCGTACCCCCTTCCGGATTCTGAATTTGAAATCCCGGCGTGATACCAACTGCCCTACAGTTCCAGGAAAGAAATAAACACAACTATTTATAATTTTAAGTCAGGACCACCATAATACACTTTTTCACTTGAAGTTTTGGCGTTTTGGTCACATGGTAGGTCTACCCTGCAAGATGAGCAGCTTAATCATTACAAATAAAAATCATGTTAAATACTCATTAATAAATACAAGCAAATATTTCATTTACAAAGGTTGCAATAACTAGTCATCTAAAATATTGAATTCACTGTCATGATTACACGTCACCTGAACGTTTAGGCAAATAATTGAATACATTGTTCCATTCAAACTTGTTGTATGCAATGTTTAATGTAAAAAATGAGTTAGCAAAATAATTAATTAAATCTTTAAATAACATGGATGTAAATACATGAGAGTTTTTTTTACAATTCTTATCAACGGTGTGAACAAATGATTAATTTTATGAACAATTTTTGAATGGAGTATCCTCGATCCGGTCAAAGCTATGTTCTTCCATTATCGCGATTGAACGCACTCTGTGACCTGTACCCTACGGCTCTGATTGGTCAATTAACCCTCACGTGATTACGGGTGAAAGGACAATAATCACATGGCTGGATAATCAAGAGCAGTGTAATTAACGCTTTAACCTCATTAAAATCTGTTTATGAAATTTGATACATCTTTTTGTATTGGAAAAAAAACTATTAAATAGCAATGATTTTAGAAAAATAGTCAAAGCAAGAAGAAATTGTTATGTTTCTGAAATTTGTTAATAATCCATACGATCGGAATAACTCAGGCGATACCGTCGATCTGATAGAAACTGTGCAACAACATAGCGCATTCGAAACTCTTTGGCAATATACTATAAATAACATTTGACATATCTAGACCACATTTAGTAACTAGCTTAATGCCATATGTCCAAAGAAAATACGTTAACTGGTGTTCAAGTAAACAAACCTACGATTGTTAAGGCGATGTTAAATGTCTCGTTCTCAGTCCATAAACTTGAAATGCACGATTGAAGTTGGTCTACAGTCCAAGATCGACTTTCAAACGTTATGACTTAGTTACAAACGGCTATAAGAGCATGCATCCGATCTTGCTAGCGAAATCAAAACGAAAGGCACTTGCCAGGGAGAGCTAAACAATAGGGAACATTTATTCAGAATATAGGTACTCTGATTTACCCTGGAAGACCAGTCAAGGCTCATGAGAACCGATAACATTATACATTTCCGCTATAAAACGGAAAAAAACTCAGTATCTTGCGCCATACTCCTACATGGGCGTTCTTGAATTTATATACGAAGTTTATAAAGTACTAGCATTTGGTTTAAGCATATCATGGAACTCAATTTTTGTACTAAATAAATGTCTGATAAATCGTACGAAGCATTCGTTAACTTGAAACTTTATAATAAGAATACATTATTTTATGATAATAAAATATGGACTCTGGTGTCAGTGTTGTTTTTTTTACTTCTGTTTTATATGTGTATAATATACACACATGAATGTAATGTTTTACTCTGCACCGCTCTACTCTGTTCCGATCTGTTCCAGTCTGACAAAGCACCTTCTAAATGACCAGTTTTTTACAAGATGTATACCTATATGACCTTCTATGACTTTCATTTTTTAAAGACGACATTTTAACACTGAGGTTGCTCTTTACTAAGT
The DNA here is from genome assembly GCA_025267735.1 of Mactra quadrangularis. NCBI lineage: Eukaryota > Metazoa > Mollusca > Bivalvia > Venerida > Mactridae > Mactra > Mactra quadrangularis. The sequence continues at coordinate 22,607,821 of CM046297.1, read as the reverse complement.
AGTAAGAATTGTTATGGGTTATTATATTGTAGCCAACGCATTATTTCTTTGCTGAATTTTTATATATGATCACGTATCTTTGTTACTGAAAGGCAATGTGCAACAGTACCAAAATCACACAGACTCAATGAACGCTAAATACCATACATTTCATGCGTTTCAATGATCATGATTTTCAACAAAGTCATGAGGTCATGATCATATGTATTTAAACGCTCATTGAATTAAAATGGTACATTAAAGTCGTCTCGCTTTTAGATAATTATAAGTCTCAAAATGTTCAATTAGTTATCAAGGTTCGTTTAGTAGCAATATTTTTTCAGGATAATTAAATTAATCTAGGCTTAGTTGGTCGATTCGTCAAATTAGGTAATCATTTTGTTGAAAAGACTTTATTCTGCACGACTAGCTCGCTCACGACCTCTAAGATTGTGTTATAAACACCAGTTTTCAATTCGACGGGTATGACATTGCTGCAAATATCTTACTGGGTCTGGTTGTCTTGTTTGTCAACACTTCAATATGTTTTGTCTTAAGAAGAGATATTAGAAAGTCCTGACATAGGAACTAAAAATCAACTTTGCGCACATAACAAATCATGTGACTGATCGTGAAACAATTTCTACGGACATTCTCCCTCCTTCGATTCTAGATAAAAAGGGCAGTTGTCATTCACTGGGGAAGGTATGCGCCTAGAAACTTGTTAACAATTGAATCCAGATATTAAGCCTTTCCAGGAACGGTGCGTAGGTTGACTGACCGCGATAATTAGACCTATATAATGTGTTGCCACGGCGTTAAACCCAACCAAAATCTACAACAAACAAAACAAATCATGTTATCAACCACCTAAAGTTGTCTTATAGTTTAATGTCATCATGGTACTCGAAAGCAAGCTTGTGTACATGGCATCTATTTTCTGTAAACGGTTAACATTATTGCTGACATTGAGTGTTGTTCGGAAGCATTAAATTCGTTGTAAATTGTTACTAGCTATATTCAATGGTACAAAGAGTTTGATTGCAGCACTGGCATCAGAGTCCTTATGATCATAAAATAATGCGTACGTCCCTATATATAGTTCTCTGTGCATACATACATGTACACTACCTAATATATAATATTATAATGAAAGTATAGTTAGCGTAACTTGTACACGGTAATGTACACGGGACCGATTTTTAATTGTGTTGGATGACAAAATATTACATGTATATATAAGCGCATTAAACGAGTGTGACGATTCTGGTGCCAGTGGATTGCAGCTCTTTTATGAAAAACATAAATCATGATTCCATTTAGAAGTAATTCTTATGAATAAAATATGTTTGAAATTGCTTTAAAAAATCACGTTACCTTTCTTAGGATGCACAAAAACGGACAAGTCGAGGCTGATTTTTCATGGTTTTGTTCTTTAACCCCTGGCATTTGTGATATCGTCGTCATGTGGTATTGCTACATTTTTTTGTAGCGTAAATGTTTGCAATATTTTATTATAACTCTCAATATATTTTAATATAGAACATCTTGTACTAAAATAAATCTTAAGGCATATTTGTGTGTATTCTGTTATGTTTGTATAACAATGACTAAATCAACAAAATTATAATTGTTTTAAAGAGTCTATACCATGTTATTAAAACTAATGTATGCCAGAAATGATTAAGCTTTCTTTGGTTAAAACTAAATAAATTGAATTTTGAAAACAAATATCTATAAAACTAGCAAAAAATATCGTTCAGACATAAAGATGCAGAGAGGGAGTTCCGACAGTCTAATAAAGCAAGCCATTCTCAAGAGACCTTCATTTTCGGAGATGAATGAGTAGCAATAGCGTTATATTGTTGGTTAGATTGAATTGATAAAATAATCATAGAAAAAAACGCATTTTGGTGAGTGTTGTCCAATGTGAAAGCGGACACGGGTTTGGGTAATTGTGTTATCGTCCGTTTTTTGATCATCCAAAGTCAATCGAACCTTGAGCATGTTTGTCAATAGAAACCACTCAGTTTTCATATCTGTAACGGAAATAACCGAGTAGTAACGATTGCGTCCGACGATTCCAATTTCCGTGTCCTGAAAAAATATTCAATGACTCTACACGATCCTTTTTTATTGATATAAGTATACCTAGTCCAACATGGCTTTCATAACAGTCAATATTTAGTAATGAAAAAAATATAAATTGTTTTTTTTTATGAAAATAGCGTTCCAATTTTAAATGCAGTTTTAAAAAGCCATATTGAGAATCGATTGAACGGATTTTTTTCATATATTCAATTTTAGCTCTTGACTTTGTGTGGGAGGTTTGCCAAATGAGTTTTTACCCAAATATATAATGTGCCCAACAAAAAGTATTAACTAACAGCGCTTGCCAGACAGAGCCAATTTGGTAAACAATTTAAAATTGCTTGAAAACTGTATTTTGTTCTGTAACTCGTAGCACATGAATTTCTAGACAATAAGCTACAAATAGTTCTGTGAATTTTACTAAAATAGGTTGTTTCAAGTAATTACACTTGTTAATGGTTGTCATAAATGTGTTGGCTTTGCTATGAATGTTGTAAATGGCCAAAAACATGTACAAAGACATTTGGCCAAACAAGTAAGGTAGAATAGGTTCCGAGGTTTTTTAACAGAGCCAATTGTGACTTTTACTATTAATTTCCTTGTCAATATTCCTGAATGTAAAATTTAAAAAAACACTCAAGGGTCTAAGAGAGATTTGCTGGAGAGGATCGGTTGCCCTGACTACAGGAATTGTTTAGGCCTAAGCGAAATAGATTGTTTTTCTTTTAACATTCCATTATTGCCTCTATATGTCAGGAGCACAATGAACGTAAGTGCTTGTCCTTTTTTGTGCAATCCCCGGTGTTGATGTGCTTGCCATAGCGAATTGCCATATGCTGTGATAGTTTATGTTCTTTGTATGTTGTATTTTGCTATTTGTACAGCATGCCAAATAAATATAATTTACTGATAACAAAAGAGTCAACAATAATGTTCCGATGACGTAAAAATTACAACAACTTGTTGTTATCAACAGGAAATTCTCAATTTTGTTGAACATGTCAGACTCAGTCGGCACTGTCTGAGTTACTGTGGTGTGTCCTAAACAAGTGTATGTTCCGTTCTGCTCTTTTTTATTTGTTTTGTCCTGATCTGTTTTGTTTTGTTCAGTTCCTGATATGTTATGTTCTGTTTCAGTTTTGTTCGGCCCTGGTCTGCTCTGTGCGGTTCTGTGCTGTTCTGCTCTACTCTGCGCTGCGCTGTTTTACGCTGTTCTCGTCTGTACTGTTCAAAAACTGTCCATAACGATCAGAATTTACAGCAACATGCGTTATAGCACAAATTGTTAAAAAATTTATCAAATTATTTGACGAACAATTTGTCAATAATAATTAGTATCGCATAATCATTCAATGTAATAACTTAACACTCATAATGATTAACCATAACTCAAACAAACAAGTATGGTGTAAAATTGATTACAATTATCAAACAATAATGCAAATTAAAGTTCATTCAATATGTCATCACTAATCACACAATTTAGTTAAATCAATGCAAATTCGCGCATAATGGTCGCCATTGTTTTTTTCAAATATGGACAAAGTTTAATCTGATTGGTTTATAATGTTCGGAACTGTTCGGATTTTTCCAAATAAACAGTTTATTATAAACTGATAGAATCACTCATGGTTTAATAAAAACCTTGATGTGTTTTTATTTTTTCCGATTAAGTATTTTGTATTTGAATCAATTTAGTTTTTTTACTATATAGACCGGGGTAACTGTAGTGCAATCCATTTATATGCCCTAGCTATTTTGAAAAGTAAACATTACTCAATAAAACTTTCTTCACCATCGATTCAAATTTTAATCAATCCCTTGCATTCTGTTGTAAAGAGCTTTTGACAGGGTTCTAATACACGATTCCTCTTACAACCAATGGGTTTTTTATTAGACCAATAAGCGTTTCAAAGACTTAGATTGAGTGACTTTGTTCAAGGTCATCCGAATGTTTGCTCAGTCATATTCTCTATACAAATTTTAGAGTGAAGTTTTAGAACGTTCGGAAATTCTGTGTGGTAGCTCATTATTGGAAATGTCATTTTTTCACAGGAAGTCTCTTAACACATGTGTGGCCAAACTATAAGGTGTACAATTACGAATAATCATATCAAATATCGTTGTCGTCACATCTCATATAGTTGTTGATTTTGAAGATTTCTACTGAGGCATTCGGAACTACCTCGGCGAAGATATACCTCGGAAATCAGACGTAGTAAGACTACAACCAGGTTTTAAGGTCCGGCGACTGTAATTGTCATGCCAACATTTAATAATAACATTGTTTCACACTTTATCACATCACTTCATCAGTACAATGTCTCACACGTCGTATTTCTGTGTAGTCCAGACTATATAACCACAGAAACCAAATTTCTAGATCTACTTTTTCACCTTATGATATCCGAGGTTCATCTGCGTAGAAGATCGCCGAGGTAGTTCCGAAAGCTACTGAGGATAATCATATCAGTGTATAGATTTATGACTTCATCATGTATCTATGTATTATATATAGAAATTAAACTTATTAATCAAGACAACATTACCCAAGTCTGTAGCGCAGTTGGTAGCGCGCCGGCTTTTTAATTTAGGTTCTCGAAAGCGAGGCGGTTATACCACTCCATTGAATTTGACTAGGCTTTGATTCCTTGCCACGAAAGCAAGTATCATCCATGAAAATTGACCTATGATGATATTTTCTCTCCCTATTGGCCACTTGTAGTTGGGTAAATGTGCAGAAAAAATAGCTCAAGAAAACAGATGAGATAATCCGACCATCGCAAATGAATGAGAAAATGTTGACAATCGGCGTAAACCCCAGAACAACCATTTACCTACTTTGTGTGAAAGGCCAAAGTTTGATAAGTAATGACAGTTTAAGTTTTAACATAAATTCCTGGTGTCTTTAAAGATATCACTTGAATAAATTCTACCTGACGTTTTAACAATGGTTAATATAAGGTTATACACAGGTACCAAATTATGGAGACATATCAACCCTATGCATTCTTCACATCTGTGCGGCTTTTGTCAATACCAATACTTCAACACTTGAAGAGCTATTTCCATATAAGCTTGTTAAAACCAGAGTTTTTGTCCGTATCATACCCTATTAATATTCATTCAAAGTATAACACGATAATTTTTCAAGTGCATATTGAATTACCCATTCTTAATCTTGTTGTGGATTTCCTGAGGCCAACAATCTTCAGATTTTTTAACCAAAAAATAGATTTTCCATTTTTTTAAGAAAGAACGGTTGAAGTACGACTTAAGATTGACGTCAATATTTTACTGAAGATGAATAAAACGTGTATGTAGGTCTAGTAATGTACATGTTTTGTATTTTTCTGTCATTTTTAAAAAAAAAAATATGCGTAACAATTTGAATACAAATAATCCGAACACATCCAATGTTATGCTGAATTTCTATAGGGTTTAGAAATAAGAATAAGTAGACCATTTTACGGGATGCGATTCTATTTCTACAAGCGTCAGTCAATTGACTGTTTTTCGGCCGCTCCCAAGAAGAATGCTGATGATGTTTGTCGGCGAATACCGAGACGAGCACCTCCGATGTTTGTATTCGAATACCGAGACGAGCAACTCCGATGTTTGTCGGCAAATACCGAGAAATACCTAAACCTGAGGCGTAATTTTATCTATAATAGTATAAATAACATAATAAGACAAATATTAAAATAAAAATAGAGTTCTAAATGCTTAGTCGATAAAGTTAAACAGAACATTTAAAAATTGAAATTATTTAACATATTATCGTTTTGAATACAGTATTGCCTTATTGCACAAACATAATGCATAGGCCAAAACATTGTTTGTCTATATAACCGTACATGTGTAGTATTATCTGTAACCTTTGTATATTCATCATTTTTTTCATTTGGATTTTAGCCGACTATCAGCCCTATTTTATTTATATGCGGTCACGGATACATTTGTAAACTTTTCAAAGACTTTCAGGATATTCGATACATTCGATAACCCTTCGAAAATGTAAGAGCTTTCGTCTTCTTCCTCTGTGAAAGAAAATCTTCATTATTGTGAAAATGTCATGCAAGGCAATGGCCAAAACATACCAGAAATCAAGTTCTATGACCATTCTCCTAAGCATATCGCTTGCTAGAGCATTAATCCCTAGTACCCAGGATTTGATATCGCATACTTATTACTTATTAAGTGTAAGAAGGGTACCAGAGGAAAAAGCGTTAGCAAGCGATTTCCTTAAGAAATTGGCCACTAGTCGAGATGAATTGTACGTCTGGCCAATTTCTGAAGGAAATCGCTCGCTAGCGCTTTGTTCACTGGTACCCTTCTTACATCTTAAATCCATCTTCGAGTTTTCATGTTATTTCAGCGATCTCAAACACGTTTGTAGGCTTCAAACATACGGACAACATTATATTATAAGGTCAAGCTTTAAAGTGGACTAAAAGTTGACTGACCTTATGATGGTCAATATTGGACAATATTAACATAAAGTATTAGACAAACTTAAAAACTTCTGTTTATATTGACATAGCATGATCAAAACATGTAATCACAGACTTAACACTACTGATCTTTACAATGACTTGTACTCGTAATGCTTAAAACATATTTGTTAACACTGTACCCGTGCCCTTTGTCAATTCCACTTACAAACATATCACTTACAGACCTTTTATGGCAACAAATAGATGTATTTGATAAACCGCCTTTGATCTAAGGAAATTACTGTAACTAAATCTGACAAAATGCGTGTCTACGTACAGTTTTAAGTGAATTTGTGCTTTACATTTATTGTCAATGTTTATGCCTACATGCTTATGCCCTTTGACAATTTTGAAGTTTATTGAATACTAATATGTGTTTTTGGAGAAGTTTTAATAGTTTCTTAAACAATATAGTCATAGAAAATAAACAGCTTTGATCGTATAAGCCATAAATACGTCAGATCAGAGGGTCAGATTTTCTGTCAATCCAGTCGAGATAAGAACCAATATTAAGTTGTCTACCATTTTTGACGAGACGTTTTTATGACAATTCACCGTATTCAGGGGTCCACGCGCCAGATTGTCACACTCCTATATTTTCATAGATAGTAATTTGTGGTAAAGACCCCCAAAAAATATTTAATATGACTATAATTAGCTGGAACAAATTGTCTAAAATCAAACTTATATCCTGTCTATTCTGTTTGTTTCTTTTGAATATGTTCATTTATTGCTACATACTATCAATCATTGGGGTTGTTTTGTGCACATAATTTAATATTGTGGTCACCGATACATGAAATATTTGGTTTCCATCACGACATCATCGTTTATCTGTAATATCAGGGAATAATGTCCCGTGATTTTGGAATGTAAATAAGCACTTGTTTTTCATCAAACTCTTGAAGCAGTTATTTACATGTAATAGAAATTATTCAAGTTTTGCACACAAAAAACATTAAAATTTCTCTGTTTGAAATTACCACATCAGCCTGTGAATTGTTACTGTCTCCTTTGAAATTTCCTCACATGTTATGTTGCAGATGACCTACTTTATCGCCGACTTATTAGTTCTATTTAGTAGAGTGCCGGTATAATCTCAAACTGGGAGTGAAACAAATTCTATTTCATGAGAAAGTCATTGTCTTCAATCATATAATATAAAGCATATTTATCTATTTCCAGGATCCTCATCCATTTGGTGGAACTCCATTGGCCATGCTAGCAGCTCAATGTAATAAAATATCAACAAAATCACAAGCACCTCTCAGTAATACGGAAATATCCAAAGGTTTTCATCCCTGGAAGAAACCAATAACTGCTATGGACGCCCCTAGTCCTATCTCATTCCCAGCACAGAGAATGGGAAGTTTTAACTCTTCAATGACAATGTCAACTTCCGGTTTTAGTTATGCGCGCGCAAACAGTTTACAAAGTTGTTCCGGTGCATACGGAAGTGAACTATTTTACCCATCAACCACGGGATCTACATATTCAAATTCTCAAACGGAAAGTTGTCAAGCTTCTTTGCAGCAGAAAGTTTACAATGACAATGGATTTTCTAACTCAAATATAGGTAATATGTACTCTAGGGTAGCTAATGGTCCTATATACGACTCTTGGTCCTCTTATATGCCTAGCGCTAACACCCATAGTTTAAAATCTGATATTACAAGTAGTATGAACACACCTGCCTCTTGGTGGGAAATGCATTCAAATCCATCCAACTGGTTATCGGACATCGGAGGCTCATCTAATAGTATTCATCCGCAAATTAGTTCAAATTATCCTAATTCAGACTCCTACAGCGCCTTTGGACATGCGCTAGGCTCAAACGGAAGTAGTTTTCCTCATATACTTCAGGATACGTATAAATCTATGCTTCCGGGAAACAGTGAACTCACAGCATCAGCAGTTAATCCATTCAGTTTGTCAAGAAGCGCCGCAATGACCTCGCTGAATCCATCTAGGTCACAGAGACGCTATACCGGAAGAGCAACATGTGACTGTCCAAATTGTCAAGAAGCTGAGCGTCTAGGTCCTGCAGGCGCTCAATTAAGGAAAAAGAACTTACATAATTGTCATATTCCTGGTTGTGGAAAGGTTTATGGTAAAACTTCTCATTTGAAGGCACATTTACGTTGGCATACAGGTAGGAACATTTTTACTTGAATAATAAATACTTGTATATTCAGGGTCTATAGTCACGTGATTTACAACAACAACCCAACCCCAATAATCTGAATGAGAACGTTGAAGTTACCAGTCTTGGCTTTTATTTAACGGGGAGTGCGCATTAAAGTTTTAAAGTTCTAGTATGGCAAATGTCCCACTTTTGCCGTTAATAAAGGTGATTGAAAACACTCTGTTGATGGTGATTTAGCATATCGTCACTAAGTAAATTCCAATCTTGAACATTTCTAGGAAAGAATAAGTATTTAAAGTTGTCCGTTTATGTATGTATAGGTTGGTAGCACTTAGAATTATTGTTCATAGATTTTAAGACGATTTTTTATTAATATAGTTCTCGAATTGGTTAGCCTTCGTAGTGCGTTTCGGATGTAGAGGTAGCAAATAGTGTTCTTTATTGATTGCTGGTACGTGCCCTTTCACTACCTTTGACAGAAGTGTGAGCTTCTGGTGGCGTCTGGTAAGGTAAACAAGCACATGTTTTTGACCAATTTATCTTTCATGACAAATAAATGTAATTAAAATACACCATATAGCACATAAAATAACATTACCTTACTTTACCCCAAACAAATCCAATTGGTCCATTGGATTCAAAACCTTCGCACAAAAAAACCGAACGGTAAACTAGGCCATTTGCAAAATTAATTTGTGCAAAGGTTTCAAAGTACGTGTACAATACAATAACAATTCTCAAGCAAATATGGATATTTTCGGAAAAAAACTTGTAATAGTTAACTTATGCATTACGTATAGTATTTGTATGTTTGAGTAATTGTTTATTGTTGCAGGAATTTTTATGAAAAATGTATAGTCTGTTTATATTTTGTACATCACGTGACTATATACCCAGATTAACTTAATAAATAACGACAACATGTGCTTATTACTTGTCAATACTTCGAGTTTAAAAGAAATTATCTTAAAGTGAATAAATATGTAAGCGATGGCTAATATCACATAGATTTAAAACAAAATACGCGTAACAAATCTTGTTTGATTTATCAATCTGATGACCCCAAAATAAAGACATTTTGTGAAAGAGGGTCTCTGTGATTTGAAAGAATCAGTTGATCATGGCATAACAAAAAAACATTTGACTATGAAAATGTTTGTGATTCAAGTTGGGGTACATTACTTGTATAAATTGTGTTTGTCATTTTGGCATTTTAAAATGGCTATTACTATGCAAATGTTAAATTCCTTAAACTATGTGTCATCTAATATAAATTTATACTATTCTAAAATGTTATAAAAATTATATGGAAATATCATTTTCGATGAAGAAATGCATTTTTCAAACACTAATAATTTATTGGCCGAAGAGTGCTGCCGAAAGTATCTACAACAAGTCTTTCATTTGTCACTGATGCTTTCGCCCAAAAGCAAGCATTTTGACCAAGAACTTCCAAACGGACCCTGTATTATAAATTTGGCTCATCAGACATGTGGTATAATGGTAGCGCCTTGAAATAGCCATGCATTTTGAGAAATTACTTTAGTGTGCTCTTATTAAAAGAAATGTACCCTTAGTCAAACTTAAACTTAAAAAGTAAAATGGTTTTACATGTACATGTTTATTATCGACGTACCTGTACGTCGATATATACAATTATCAAGATTTGAGCATTTTGTAGTCGACACCGGTTGCCTTAAGCCAATCAAAACGATGCATTTGAGGTCACATGATAGAAAAATGGACGGCAAATTGTCAATTTAGGGGTGCGTGAATTGACTCGTCTGGACGCCATCTTTTGTCGGGTATTACCAGAAAATACAAGAATCAGAATAGGAATGAGTACCAGTTTCAAGAAAGCTGCATTTAAGACCCAGAAAATGCAAAACTAACTGTAACATGTTTGTTTTCTTTTTAAAACCACCATTAGTTGAAAAAAAATGCAAACTTATCTTCCCTACTAATGGGCGAATCTATTTTTACGGGAGAAGATTATCTGTATCCAATCAGCTGAGAGGCGTAACCAGTATCCACTGAGACAGGTTTAAGTCACGCCCCTCAAAAATATCGCTGTTCGCTTAACGTTAACCATTGGGAACGCCCCACTGATTCTTATCGTTCGCCGGAATATTTTGGTTTGCTAAAAATTGAATGAAGTTCCTATATGCCAAATAGACAGAAACAATTCTAGAGTCTACCATAATGCTGTTTTACGTGCATAATCCGAACAAGACCTGGACAACATCTGTTCATTCGATGTATTTTTATCAGCCCCTGAAGGTTCCGTACAATGAATCAAAAAGGTCTAAATGTTTCACATATCGTTAGCGGATCACGGAAATCCCGGTATTCTCTAAATAGACTTGGCACGGCTAATGGCGTTGACGTATACTACTTGGAAGGAGATGTTGTAATACGCGGCTAAACGTCGATTTCAAGCATTTTTTGGAAATGCTAATACTTGTTGTGTCTCTAATGCATGTTATATATTAATAACTTCACGGTTGCAAGACTGTTTTTAAATTTGCTCTATATGAATGTACAGTACAGCCACTTTTTACCAATATCCAGTGGAAGGGGCTACAGAGTGTTGCTGTTCAGAGATTGTTGCTATACAGAGGTTAAATTCTATTAAAATTTCGCATAAAGGATAATTGTTGTGTTAAGGATTTGTTGTGCACAGATCACCTCTGTATAGGTTATATGTATCTTCATATACTTTCGTGGAGCTTGGTCATGAAATTATTTCTACCGCCATTCTCTCTCCTACCAATGATTTGTAATTATGTAGGAAAGTTGTCAGTCACTGACGAAAGTATGCGCTTAGTAGTTGGTTAACAGCTAAATCCAGAGATTTAGCCTTTCCAGGAAGAGTGCGTAGGTTGACTGACCGCTGTTATATGACATATACAATGTGTTGCTACGGCGTTAAACCCAACAAAAACAAAGTACTGGCTTTAACACAAATACAACTTATATTGTGGTACATTTTTTCCAGGTGAAAGACCATTTGTTTGTAACTGGTTATTCTGTGGTAAACGTTTCACCAGATCAGATGAACTCCAACGTCATTTACGTACCCACACGGGGGAGAAACGTTTCGCATGTCCTACGTGCAACAAACGTTTCATGAGAAGTGATCATCTTAGTAAACATGTCAAGACACATAATAATGATAATAAAAAATCTGTGAGTGGAAGTGACTCTGAAAATAGTCAGGATCATAATGGAAACTCACCGACTAAAACGGGTGTACAACAAAAAACTCAAATCAAAAAATAGATTTAGATATTAAAATATGTTAGTATTGAATTGTGCTATTTTCTCATCTGCCAAAATGTGAATAACTCAAGGGTGTTTTCAAGTGTTAGAGGGAAAATCGTCGTTTTTTCATTCGTGTTTTCCCTATAGTTATTTATGGTCAGTTAGGACTGTTTGTAGTGTTGGATAAGTTTTCAGAAATGACAATTCAGTGAAGACGAGGGTATTGGTCTTACTATTACACATTCAACAGGGGCGGATCAAGGATTTTTTCTGGGGGGTCCGAAGTTTTCTAGGTGGGGGTCCGAACTTTTCTAGGGGGGGGGGGTCTGAACTTCGAACCACAACCACAATATACACATTTTGCAGAAAAACATGCTACTTATTGATAATAAAAACTACATAACCATTAAATCTATGTTAAGCACCGAGAAAAATTGCTTCATGCTACTTAAAAATTACTTGAAAGCAAGAAATACACTAATGGACATGTACATTTTCCAAATTCTAGGGGGGTCCAGACCCCTGACCCCCTCGTTGGATCCGCCTATGTTCAATCATCTTATTCTAGCTTTGACAGTTGAGAAAATAGGATTGTAGTCTTTCTTGTACCTATAGAGGTTATTATTAAATTTTATTCAACCGTCAGCGGCACAAATATTATAGCAGCTGATTTAAATACTCACTACAGTATTTCTGTACTCACAATCAACAAAATAGTCATTCGTATCAATGTTAGAAGATTATCCAAAATATATCGAGTATTTAAATCAGCGAGGTTGATGTTTGCGTCTCTGACAGTTGAATAAAATTTCAATAGCAAGATTCTTCATATGCTATTGATAACTATCGTGGTCAGATCGAGAATCTTGATAACTCTTTGGTTCGAGAATGAATATTAGGTATTGTTATAGCTTGTTAAGGTTGACCTGGGACAATGGGTTATTTCATTTCATGTTTTACCAACAACTCTGTTTCTTATTGATTTCATTTTTGGCAAATAAAAGGTGTAATTTATACTCCTTGTCACCGGTCAATGTGTACAAGCTGTATAAATAAAATGTGTAATGGCGCCTATATCAAGACATACGGCTGCTCATGGAAGTCAGACAATCTACATGCTCACTGTAGTTGATTAAGATACAAAGCCGACTGATAATGTAATTGGCGAAGTTTTCCATTTTATCTCAGCAGCTTTCGTGCGAACTGGATCGGGTGCGTCACATGTAATCCAGACGAGGAGTTACAATTAAAATGGCTGATAATTTTATACGCAGTTATCGTTCTTGATACCACAAGTCCATGCCATTCTGAGATCTTCGGCCATCCACAGATTCTTGGTCGCTGAATGGTCGAGGTGTTCCGAATGAAGCCCATGCTAGAGAGTATACAATTATTTCTGTTATTGTGCCTTAAGTGATTTTATGCAAACTTGATATTTGTCTGTTCTATATTTGTTTTAGTTAGTGATTTTACCCTTTAAGTGCTTTATATTGAATAAAGTATTCTTGTAACATTAAAACTGCTCAGTGGTTGGTTCAAAGTTTGTTGAAAACTTTTTCTGTAGTGTATTTGAATCGGATGGATTTCATATCAGTGGCACATTTGGGATGCTAAATTTGAAATCCTGCACATAGTCTACTGTACTACGGACGAGAGGGGGGAGGTTAAACAGTGGCTATTCATTATTCATCTGTATAGTAGATATTTTATTTTATGTACGCCGTGTGTATTCCATGCTGCCCCGGTTCAAGTTCGTGCGTACAGATAGAACGCCAATAAAGCGGCAAGACATTATGGTATGATAAGTACACCATAGTATAGCTTATATTCCGTCCAATTATTACATTGTATTTTATATGTAGAAAGTTCTGACAACTCGTACCTCAGATTTTTATATAAACTTAAATCTAGCGTAGAAATATAAATCATTTTATGGATATTACTTGTATTTTAATATTTTTAAAAACATTTCTTATGTGTGTTTATGTTTATTCAATTTTGTAAATTTTATTCAACTGTCAGTGGCACATACATTAACCCCATTGATTTAGATATTCACAACTCCTTTTAGCCAAATTTCTTAACAAACATTCGACTAATAGTTTGGCGAAACACAGGTGGGCGGGCACGGGCGTCCGGTGTTGTTAACAATTGCACTAAAGTTTTCAATTTAGCATAATATCTATGCAATTTATTGTCAGATCTTTATGAAACTTAAAAATCATTGTATGAAGTTTCATAAAGATCTGACAATAAATTGCATAAATACTATGTGATGAACAGCATTAGAAAGTAACCGCAACTCTATCTGGCTTTATTATGGATTATTTCCCTTTAGAATTTTTGCGTTGAAGTTTTTAAATCCGGCTTTAATGATGTTTCTACATTACATTTTTAGTTTTTCGATATTCACCATTGATAATTGTGTATTAAAATCAGCAGAGTTAATGTATGAGTCTCCGACAGTTGAATACGATTTACCCATTCTTGTATTTCAATATTGCTAAAAATAGTCCTGAAGTTGATTAATCTATATTGTATACTGCCAGTGACGATAAATTAAGTCCGCTGATTTAAATACTAGGTTATCAATATTGAGTACACAAATACTGAAAACACTGTCTTATTTGAATGTGGAATGTATCATATAACATGGAATTCACTATACTCACTGTACAGTTCATTTTGTTCAACAAAATAGACTGTATGTAGCCTATTCGTATTGAAGTTATAAAATTTTGTTCATGCCGCGCATGAACAAAATTTTTAATCTAGTTTATTATACTAGTTATTGGTCAATAGAGACTGTATAAAGTGGATTAAGTCCATGCGGCGCATGAACTAAATTTGGACTGGATTTCAGTGTTTAATCCTTAGTGAAGATGTCCCAACACAAGTGATACATTTAGTATCATATTTGTAAAGGGGCTACATGAAGTCTCATGTTTATAAGGGTTGAATAGGCTACATGAAGTCTCATATTTTTATGGGTATAGTGAATTCCATGTTATATGATACATTCCACATTCAAATAAGACAGTGTTTGAAGTGAGTATTTAAATCAGTAGGAATAATGAACTCACCAATGACAGTTGAATTAAGTTTAGCAAAACATTGGGAGTGCTCTCAATATGGGAAGTCATTTATAATGCTTTCAAAATTTTGAAAAAATGTGGTTAAAATGATATTTGTTGTTGAGTGCTCGCCATTTTGGCATACTCCCTTAAAAACTTTGTTGTACGCAATTAATTGCATCTATGTTTTTCTTAGCCTTTGCAGAACTTATTTATTTTTGGCATCCCTTTTTTATATTAACATGATTTTATTCATTGCCAAAACTTTGCAATTTAGAATGTAGCAATCATGTGTTTGTTTCAAGCATGTACGAAATACCAAAAGTGTCTCTATTTACTGATTTTCTTAGGAGTCAACAACTATAGTATTTTAAACGAACTGGGCAGTACTCTGTCGTTAGTCTCCTTTGTGACGCCGCTAAACGTCGCAACGTGACGCTAAACGTCACAAAACCAACGCTAAACGCCGAAACACCGACACGAAACGTCAAAACATCGACGCTAAACGTCGCAAACATTGGCACTAAATGTCGCAATACCAAGTTGCACTGGGCAGGAATGTTAATTATTATAACAATTGCGACGTTTTTGCTTTAATTGCGATATTAAGCATCGGTTTTGTGACGTTTAGCGTCGATTGCGACGTTTAGCGGCGCTACAATCTTAGCTGTTCCATATTATTAGAACGATGTCTCGCCTGATATTTTGTTTGATGTTCATAAGCATGATTGAAGCTCTGGCACTTTGCATCATTCAAAGTGAATAAAGTCACGTGAAAGTTGTAAGGTATAAAAGCTCCCTCGATCAATGTCTTAGGGAGTTAAAGGGTCAAGTTCTCCAATAGTTGTAGAGACAATTAAGTTATTAATTATGTAATAATAATCATATTTTACATTATTGTATGCAATTACAAATGTGCCATTTTTGTTTTGATTATATTTTGCTAAGTAGTGATGTTTATGAAATTAAAAAGCAATAAAGATTTTAAAGTTAAACATGGCTCGCTTTGTTCTATTGTATTTTTTATAATGGATTTTAACGCCGTGTCAGCATGGTTTAGGTTATATTACGGTGACAAGCACTCTCGTTCCCAGAGCCTAGTAAGTTTCTCGATCTTGATAACCTCGGGGTACGAGAATGGGTGACAAGCAGATATAACCTTGTTTTCCTGGACCCTTAGAGCTAAAACTAGTACTCACCTACACTTTCGTAAGGCCGGAAACTTCTTCATATACTTTATAAATTGAGGAAAATTGACACATTGTCAAATTTTCATGGAAGGATATATACGCCCGGGATGAGATTCGAACCCGCAACTCTCTTCTGGAAACTAGATTCGAAATGCCGGCGAGTTACCAACTGCGCTTCGGACACAGGTGTGATTTTAAATTTAATCATGGATCATATTGTTTTTAGTCCAGCCCTCTATGCACGTACTTTGAAACACGTTGAATTTGAAAAATTGAAATAATGTGAACGAGAAGATTTATAATATTTATATGGATTTATCTCGTATATTTTGCAGCATACAGTATCTGTTAAATTTGGATGAACCACCAAATTTTAAAATGCAAAAAATACAGGGACGGATCCAGAACTTTTTTCGGGGGGGGGGGGGTTCCGAACTTTTTTTAGGGGGATCCAAACTTTCGAATCACGACCACATTTTACACAACTTAAAATGACTTACAGTCAAGAAATAAACTAATGGACAGGTACATTTTGGAAATTGTCGGGGGTCCAGACCCCCTGAAACCCCCCCCCCCCCCCGCTAGATCCGCCTTTGAAATGTTCTATCAATAAAATGGTCTGTTCTGATATATTCCTTTTGATAAATGTTATTATCATTTTAGATATTTATGAACCCACGTTCCAGCCAAGTCTTGAGTTTTTCCCTACTATTCTAAGTAAACGTGTTCAACGGGAATCCGGCTACTCGCAAATTCAGGTACGATGTACTAACAGGACATTTTTGTGTGAAATTGAATATATCTGAAGTTACAATTCTAAACTATTACAGAAATTATCGACTTAATAAGTTAACAATTTCTTTACAGTAATAATTTACAACAATTTTGATACACAAAAAATATCAAGCCCATTCTTTATTTTTATGTCTGGCTTTGAAGTCCTTTACAGTGTAGTTTATTACCCGTATAACTGACATAGTCAGGGTTTTTATTTGACTGCAAACTCATTCCTGTTCGTCTGTAGAAGCGAATTAAAGTTATTATGTTATACACACGGTGCAACATTCATTTAAAAAAAGCTACTTTCACAGTGACTCTGTATTAATCAAATCAAAAAAAATAATAATGATTAGCGAATGGATAATCCAAAATAGTAACTTTGAACTCTTAAATCGTTCAAAACAGACCATGTTAATTATGGGACCATTAAAATCGCGTGAAATAAATAGGATTTTCATGTATAGGCTTACTAATGTTTTCACTTCAAAGAGCTTTATTACAATATATTATTTATCGCTTAAACTGGGTACAAATCTATTATAACAAGAAATTGAAATATTATTTAACTACTGAAACTACGTCGTTTTTTATATAAAAATTGAAATAGAAAATGTTATTAAAATGTATAAAGCTATATTTAATGATATATTATGTGGCTGAACAATTTATGATATTTCATAGTTCTGTTCTGCTCTGCTCTTTTCTGTGATGAGCTGCTCTGTTCTTATCTGTTCTGCTCGGCTATGCTCTGTTCTGCTCTTTTCTGTGATGAGCTGCTCTGTTCTTAACTGTTCTGCTCGGCTATGCTCTGTTCTGCTCTGTTCTGCTTGACTATGATCTGTTCTACTCGGCTATGTCTGTTCTACTCGGCTCTGCTCTGTTCTGCTCGACTTTGTTCTGTTCTTCTGTTCTGTTTTGCTCATTTTGGAATGCATAAATTGAGGAAAAATAATAGACATCACATGCGCGTTCTGACTTCGCTAAGTAGACTTTTAACATTACCTATAGCTTATACCATATATCGAAGGCTGAACGGAAAACTGTCCTAACTACATTGTAATGAGTTTAAGTGATAAATTTTTGTCATTGATGTGTACATGTAACATTTTTTTCAAAAATGACTTTTTGATAAATTTGGCTTCAGAAATGCCAAATACATGTTCCTACCAAATTTCATCAAAATATTCCATTTATAAAGTACATAAATTTACTTATTTCCATGTTCGGAATAACTCCCAATTTCAGTAAAAACTGTTTTAAGTAAAAAAAGCTTGTAAATTCACAATAATTAGGTGTGTTAGCACAGTGTAAATACATAAGACATGTTATTTGTTACCCACATATCAAACATCAAAAATATTACATTATTTTCATATCAAAGGGAGATAATAACTCATTTTCATTTAAAAAATATGAATAATTTTTGACAGAATATTGTTTTATAAATGCAATCCATGCAAACTGATTAACACGATGTACTGGATTAAAAATGTTACATTTTGTAATTATTTATCATAGCTTTCAAAAATATAAATGTATTTTATAATGTATTGACAAAACATTACTTTAATGCCGACTGATCTATCAGGACGGCTGAAGATATGATTTCAAAACACACATAGTGAAATAAAATCTTACACCAAGATAGAATATTCACAATAAACATTGAGAAAACATCCATTATTCCACCAAAAATATTGGGGTTCTGCTACATACGCGAGATGAAACACAGGGGATACACGTAACAGTTAAACAAGATAAACACACAAGCCTTTGTAAAACATTTTTTGTATTGCTTTTGAAATCACAAACTTTTTTTAGATGTGAAATTACAAAAACTATCTCAAACTTGACATTGCTTCATTGCGACAAATTGGCCATAGTTTTGGAGGCTGATAGAAAATTTTGTTGCAACATGAAAATGAAATGTACCGATTGAAATTTTGTCTCCAAGGCATGTATAATGAACTTAATAAACAATGAAATAATAATTCTCTAAGTTTGAACATAGAAATAGTAGTAATTTAATTAATTGTACAGTGAAGACACTTTTGGAGGGCAGTGTATACCTCCTAATGGTGAACTGTAGCGTGTTCAATTACACTAAACGTTACAGAACGTTACATAACGATACATTCGGAACTCCTCGGCCATTCGCTGCGAATAACCTAATCTAATACACAAATATGAGATCGTTAAGGCGATGAGTGATGTTTCAAAATATATGGACTAAAAACGAAATATCACTCGATGGCTAAACGATCATATATATGTTTACTTCAACACCGGTAGTTTCAAAATAGCGTCTAAATATGTTCGAGATTAATCGCAACGAATGGCCGAGGAGTTCCGAATGTATCGTTACGGAACGTTTTGTAACGTTCGCGGTAACTGAACGCAGGGCTGGTAACACGTGTTCAATCTACGTGGGAGTTTTTGCAAAAATAAACTGGCTGTGTACACTTTAAAAAAATAAAGTTAGCATATTGAAAGTAGGCGTGGTTTAACAATTATTTGAACACGACAGTAAACATATTCTGTCATACGGGTGCTCCAAACTCCAATGACATTGTAAATATAGTACAATTATCTTAAACTTTTAATTATTAGATATTGAACTGTAAATATATCCTCAGATAATACGTTCGTTATATCTACAACAGGAACTTAATTCTGTGAAAATATAGGACGTTTTTAGGTACTATTTGCATACATGTACATATTGTTCAATTTTATTCCACTGTCAGTGGCGCATACATTTACTCCGGTATACGAAAATAAACATTAACTGTAATAAAAGTGCTGACAAGGAGGAGAAAGATCTTTATGATGTAAATCTAACGATACCCGGATTCTCCACCAGTTTTCACCAATATGTTCTTTGGCATATCGACATTTGATTGAGGTCTAAGACTTTAAGATTTTTTCCATACAGGGCGTAAGCAAATGTCTATGTAATATGTATAGTTCGTACAAAAAACAAAACACTGTTTATGTAAACCATACAATAAGCTAATGCACGACAGGGGATGCTCAAACTGACATTTCAGTATGTTTATTGAGGGTCTTGTTGGTGTAATGGTAAAGCGTTCTACCATTACAAGTATGACTGACCAAGGGGTTTTCTCTGCACTAATGTTGTTAAAATGAATTATACAACTTTTATTTTTAATAATGCCTATTTAAAAATGGATTGGTTCATTTTTATGTTTGCACAAACACGTTATCTTTTTTGGCTCTAACTATATAATATAATAGTTTATCATTCCAATTATTTGTTATCAGAAACAATAGTAAATTTAGTCCGTGCACAATATGAACTAAATTTATTGAGCCAATTATCTCAATAAACTAGATCTCACGTTCAGTCCCCCTATAGACCCAAGCAAGTTAGATTCGATACAACATTTCAAATCATAGTTTCATTTAAAATACAAATTAGGCCACCTGCACGTGGTGTCGAAAATATCGTCATACTTGATACTGAAGGCTTAGCAAATTATCTATTTGAAAAAATGGCTCAAATTTAGTCTGAGTAATATCGTGAAAATGGATAAAAAGATAGTTTAAGATAGCTGGATGGTTATCCATTCTAAAGATGTTCAAATTAAGGACAACTGACACCTATTCTTACCACGGGAGATTAGTTTTCGAGGTAGATCACCGTGGTGCTAGTTAGACGTAATTACTGTTTCACACCTATCAATTTTAAGGCGGTTCTTTTGATCTTCTTTTGATGTGCCGACACAGGGGTGTATATTTCTTTCTTAAATCTTAGAAGACGTGAAGCATGAGTAAAGTGATGTGACAATGACTAGCTGGTGAGGGTTAATAGTTTTGAATAAAATGCATGTCCCATGTTTACTCGTTAAAATGACATGATAGAACAGAACTGAACAGAAAAAAACATGTACATGGTAAATAGTTACAATACCTTAAAAAACAAAAACAATGTATATAAACTTCAATGTCAAAGTTTCGATAGAAAATAGGGAATGGTTACTTTATTTATTTATTTAGGTTTTACGCCGTGTCAACACATTTTGGTTATTTTACGGCGTCCAGCGCACCTAACTTAGCTTTCCTGGACCCTTGTCTACAACCAGTACTCACCTACCCTTCCACAAGGCCGGAAACTTTTCAATATTCCTTAATAATAGAGGAATTTTGACATTATTGTCAAATTTTCATGGAAGGGTTTAACCTCCCCAGGTGGGATTCGATCTCTCTGCAAAATCGGGAATAGATCAGTATTTGAAGTACTTAACACATATAAACGAATATTAATTTTTAGCAGTAGTGGGAATAATTTCGGTAATATATTACTATTTTGAGTTGTATACGTAAATTTTACCTGAAGCATTTAAAAAAATTTCAAATGTATAAAATTATAGTTCGTTTATAAGGCCATGCGTGTTTTTATACTAATAAAGCAACTCGTTCGAAGATTTCAACTCAAATACCAACTTGTTTGATTTTTTCAAAAATAATAGAAACATTTTGGAAATAGTAAAGTGGTGTTCTTATAATGAATAATTAGTTTAAATTGACATACAACTACAGTCTACGAAATTAGTGGGTGTCTGGTTGCCCAGGACAACCACTTTTTAGTTTGGGCAACCAACAATTGCTCTCGGGCAATCAATTTCTGCAAATATAGTGCTTGCTCTTACAATGATTTGTTCGGACAACCATTTTCATATCCTAATTTCGTAGACTGAACTATAAAAGATGGTGATACATTGAATAAGGTAAAAAAAACAACTCCACATTGGTAATGGTATAGATCATTTTAGAGTATCTTTGTGACTATTATTTTATATTTTGCATAACCAGTTTGCTTTAAGAATAGTAAGGTTTTTATTTTCTAAACACATAAATTATAACTGACTAGCAATTTTAAAATATAAAAAGAAGCTTGACTATACAAGGGTTGTTCATTTTAATCCCGGACAACCGTCATTACTTATCTGTGACATATTTTGTCTTGTTGTAGTGCAATATGGAAATTCGGTCTTTCCAGGAAAGGTGAGTATAGGTTGACTGACCGCTGTCACTGATTGCTCTAAAATGTGTTGCATGGCGTTAAAACCAAACGAAACAAAACAATCTCATTAGGCGCAATCTTACAAATGATGATCTCAAAAAGCATAACCTCACAAATTACGATGTCAAAAACACAATCTCACAAATGCTGATCTCAAAAAAGCACAACATCACAAATTACGAACTCAAAAAGCACAATCTCACAAATGCTGATCTCACCGAGCGAAGACATAAGCACAGAATCCATTGTAACGTATTCAATACACATCTGAGGCATAGCCGTATCATAGCAACGAAGCTCAACAAAACTTTCTTGCAAACAGTACGTCAAAATTTGTTAAAGTTTAAACCAAATTACTATAAAAACTTGAAGATTCGATTCTACGTTATAAAATATTGAATTTCCAATAAGGTGTTTATAAATCATTAAATTTCATTGGCACAGCCAGGGCACGGCTGCCAAACGTGTGTTTTTAATTAACAGTTATACTATCCGCTATTTCCCAATTAACGAAACCCACTTAATCTTGTCCATATTAAACAAACCACGCCTGTTCAAATAAACTAAGCACCGGCAACAAAACAACACGTTATCAAGTTTAAACTAGTGTTAAGTTGTTAACAGATCTAATTGATTAAGTTACTGGTTTTAAAATTAACGAACTACGATTTCTGGGATTAATTAAATATGGTAGAAATTGCCTTAAAATTTCATAAAACGTACAAAGTTATTTCTACACAAGAGGTGACTATTGCAGCTAAAATCACTATCATAATATCGCAATGGTTCTGATTAATCAATTCTCTAATAAATAGAAAGTTGTTGTAGCTTTGTGCAAGGCACACACACTACTGATCGAGGGGCCGTGAGTTCGATTCCACGGCGGTCAATACTTTCGTGGAGTTTGGTCATGAAATTGTTTCTACGACCATTCGCTCTCCTATCACTGATTACAAATCATGTTGGACAGTTGTCAGTAACTGACAGAATTTTGCGCTTAGTAACTGATAGTTCAGCGGTAAATCCAAAGATTTAGCATTCCCATGAATGGTGAGTTGGTTGACTGTCCGCCGTTATACGACCTATACAATGTGATACTGTGGCTTTAAACCCAGCTAAAAATATTTTGATATATAAAAAAGTCAAACTTACTTAAAATGGAAAGTAGTAGTGTATTTTACATTGTATACAGCGATTCAATGTAAAGGATGATATTATTAAGCAGATTTAAACATGTTTGGACATGATGAAGTAATTTAATTAAATATCTACTGTATACTCACTTATTGTGGTACATGTATACTTTAATTTTAAAGATACGTGACTTTTTAGACACAGAAACATGGGCTGATCAATAAACGTTTGTACTTTGAGTTGTTAAAGTTCTTTAGGAAATTAATATGACTTTGTTTGAAACTGTATCCTTTTTATTTCCTGTAACGCCGCTAAACATCGCAACACGACATTTATCGTCAGGGCAATTGCGACGTTTAGCGTTAATTGCGACATTTAGCGACGGTGTTGCGACATTCGGTGTCAGTTGTGACGTTAAGCGGGGTTGCAGTTGCGACGGTTAGTGTCGATTGCGACGTTAAGCGGCGCTACACTCCCCTTTGCGACAGACAAAGAATAAAGCAAACATTTTACCTAGCCATCATTCCTAAGAAGCGCAATTAAAAGACTCTCGTTTCCCGTAAGTCTTCCTAATTTCTCTTTAAAAAGGCCATAGTAAGTAGTTGAACTCATATCGGCAGTTCTGATGTCACGGCGAATTGAAGTGAGATACATGTACTTTAACCACTCCACCACTATGGTCAGCGCAAGTTTGCAACAACCAATGAGAAATGCAGTAGCACAGATCTGTATTGTTTCATACGCAATGAGAATATACGAAGTTCAAAGTCGTCTTCATAACTATAAGGATGGAAGTTTTTTTGTAAGCTATCACATTGGAAAATTCAGCGCTATGTTTAACATCACGCACGTGCAAAAAAAGGTTGGCTCGCTACGCCCCTTTTTAAGATGGTGTTGTTCAATAATAATTGCAAGCCTAGATATTGAGTACAGTTCAATCACCCTCTCTTCTCCGAGTAATCTGATTGATGTTGATAGTTTGTTGTTTGATGAAATCACGAAATCTATTCTAATGTAAAACACGTAGTTATAAACACGACTGTGTCTTTTTTATGACTCTAAAATCTGTAATATTAAGTCTAGCACGTCTTTTAATATTCAACATGAACAAATTAAACAAATGAAATATCTCCCTGGTGAACGAACGTCGCGTGTGTCACATTCCACGTGTATGGTGGCATATATCTGCCATTCGAGACATATTACCACATATATATTAACGAAATAACTAAACAATAATTAAGTGGTTAACTTCTTAAGCTACTAGATTACCACTTACTTTTTAGCGATTTTAATACATGATCAGTAATGACTAGAGATGTAACTATTTAATTAATAATTAACTTGTTAGTTATGTAGTTACCTGCTGGCAGAAATGTGCCACCATACTTACGCACAGTTGCTTTATTCGGTTCGTGAGAACCATCACTTGAATAATCGAACATGGTCGGACTTTATCTGTAGAAGTAGCAGGTTAGCGGGACAGAAATAAACAAACGTGATATTTCGTGGTAAACTGACCATCATACAACTGCCATAGGTGAGTTTTTGGGGGGTGGGGGTGGTGTTGGGTTAAATACCGTAGCAACACAATGTACAGGTCATAACTCGGTGGTGAATCAACCTACTCACCATTCCTAACATACTTAATCTCTCTGAATTTAGCTGTTAACCAGTTACTAGGCATATACTTCAGTCAGTAACTGACAACTGTCTTACGTGATAAGGAATAAATGGTAGGTGGGAGAGAGGCCTATTCTAATTTCGTTACTCAAGTTTGAAATGGCTTTGGCTTTTGGCACTGTTCTTGAGCTCGCCATAATTGTGCATATTAGTAGTTAAGTTCCATTAAATATTAGAACTATCAAACAGTGATGTTCTTGGAAGTGGAATGGTCTAATGATATATACCTTCTTATTATTAAATACATTGTATCTAATGTATAGCGTCTCCATATACATGTACAGTAAAACCTGTCATATGCGACTTTCTGGCGGAACATCCAAACACGGTCACATATGACAGTGGGTCTTTTAATCCAGGTTCAAGTCAATATAATAGCGTGTCACCAAAATTGCACATTTCAGCCAAATAAGTGATACCCCCACTGAGTTGGGACATTAAACAGTTAAAAACATGATATTACATAGCATAATTCTCCCGATTTTCTATCAACTTTAAATTTGTGCCCTCGAAGAGTAATAAAAAATATATATTTAAGGGAGATAGATAATACTGTTGACAAAAATATCGTCAAAACAACATGATTTTTAATAACCAAGGTGAGCTTTATACCGCTACTTCACAGTTCAATGTAACTTGAAATAAATCCAGATTTTTGTCAAGAAAATTATTAACAAAATTAAAGAAGCTGGCGAGAATAGAGAGGATCGCAGAAAAAATGTTTGTCCTGGGAAAATCCGCCATTTTTCTGAGTGATTTGAAATCAACAATAAGCCACTTATGTCAAAGAAGAAATTGAACACAATCTGGAGAGTTTAAACGACATCATAAAAGTTAATAAATGAGCTACATTCACACCTCATTGACTTGAATCTTGTTAAAGAATTTAATATTCTTCATTTTACATGAAAAAGATGATTTCTCGAGCGGAAGACTAAGCGACATATATCAAAATTTAGTACATCGTTTTTACCTCAAAGACGGTGTTCTTTGTGTTTCTTTGTACAGCTTTGGGTTCGTTTTTATAGAATTAAGTAGCGTTAAATATATGGATGAAAATTGAACAAGTTATTAATTCATTCATTATTAATTCATGTTTTGCGGTGTGTTTTAAGTGTAAAATTCTTCAACTTTAGAATAAGACTTTTTGACAAATACAGGCGTTCTAATTTTGATCAGGTGGATCGCTTGATTAAATTTGTAAATTCTTTGGTATAAAGCATGGTAATATACTATTAGCTTTGAAAATGGTTACTGCCTTTTCATGAATATTCGTAGGTAGGCACAAACGTGTGGCGTGAAGGCCTTCCCACATCGACCCACCCAAGGGATAGAAAAATGCTCACCAAAACACCGTAAAAAATAGTTGAATAAATCCCGAAACAAATTATCAGTAAGTAAATGTTTATTCTCCTTTGAAAACATTTGTAACTTGTAGATGTATCATGTTTTAAATAGGACACCAAAACAACAGAATTTGTGGATAAACAAAATGAGTAAATACTGGATACTTTGAAAGGCATACATATTATTGTAATGTTTTCACAAGAGCAGGTTAATAAATGATAGGCTGTCTCACGAACATCATTAATATAGACTCTGATTTATATAATTTATCTGATGATATAGGAGTCATTTGAATCATGTTTACATATATCGTAATACATATCGTATCGCAACTACTGCGAAGTGATCCGTATAGAATCGAACTTGGCTGGTAATACTTAGCCCAGATACGGAAACACCCGATGTTATACGATGGATGCTTTTTCTCAGAGTAATTAAAGTGTCATCGAAATTGAACGTGGTGAAATATTGGCTCAAGATTTGCCTGTTTATTCTTATCAAAAAATAGTGCCTCTACCACGTGCAAGATGTTCGATTAAAGTTTTGTTCCAAAAATAATGGAGCACAGAAACTGTGAGAGTGGGCAGTCATTGTTATCTTTTAAGAGAATTACAGGCGGCATTATCAATTAAGAACTATTTAATTATGAGTCTCTGACACGTGGACAGACTGTCCAACCAATAATTACCGTGACGGCAGTCGAAATATAATGAAATATGCGTGACACAGTCTGTGTCCCTCTAATTTGTGGTGGGTGGGGTAATTATTTGACCCCTGCTTGCATAAATCACAAACTGATGATCATAAAGTAGAATGATATCATGATCAATTATACCTTACACACTAATTAGTTCACCCTACGGTCAGTGAGACTGGCCTCACCATATTGTAACAAATTATTATTCAGGCGGGAAAATATCCCAGCAGACGAGCAGAAACCTGAAAGATTGTCTGATTTTTTAAAGAAATAGTAAACTCTTCCTTTTTTCCTTTTCTTTTACATGCAATGTACTAGTTCACAGTGTATTCAATAAAAAAACTTGAAAGTTTTAGACCCTTGCAGCCGGTACATACATTACAGCATACAGATTATAATCAAAAATAAACTTTGCACAAATCTAAAGTTTCGTACACAAACTCAATTAACTGTAATAAAACTCAAATGAATAAATCAATTTCGTAAACATGGCACGTTATTGTACTGATGTATGGCGTTGAATTTTACAATTTTACTGAAAATAAATAAAGAATTAAAATATTTTGAAACTGTTACTTTGTACCATAATTCTTGGGACCCGAAAAATGACGAATCCAAAATTAATACAAATAAGTGTCATATTTACAAAATTGATGTACATGTATACTTCAACAATAAATAAAATCATTATCAAAAATCAAGCAAAGCTAAAATAGCATTTATAAATGAAAGAGTGTCAATTTTTTATAAATGCTTTTAAATAGTCTAACAAAGTAAAACTATTTCCAAACTTTTGTTTTCCAATTAGAAGATAAGAAACGTCAAATTTTTAAGTATTATAAATTATTCCGCATTCAATTCATACAAAAATCATCAGAAGATATTTTTGCCTACGTCTTTCTTAAAAACTATATTCCTGGTTCAAAAATTTGCATTTTAAAGGGAGGTAATTCACAAAACTGGCGAGTGCGCATACTAGAGCATTTGTATTAAATTAATTTTAATTATGATTTTATAGTATTTTATAAATGTATCCGCTTTTTGTCATGGAACTCTTCCTGTTTTTTTAATATTTTTTAATATTTTAAAATATTTTAGGAAGTTGTTTTTTTTACAATTCTTGAGTGGGTACAAGTATAGAAAATACATACATACATATATGATAGAATTCAAGAATTTCAATTTTAGTTATATAAAAAGTAATGTAAAGTTAGACTTTTCATTTGCTGCTTTCAATTTTTCTCTGACGACCAAGCGATATTAAAATTGAATTAACATTTTAAAACAAGAACCTATATCTTCGAATAAAGAGATTAGCACGATGCTCAGGAACGACCAAAGCCAACCAAGTGTTTCGCTAAAAGAAGACAAGCGCTTGGTTCTATGTATGACATTTCTTTATAAAAATTAGCTTAACTATGAAATAGAATCATATTTCCTAGCACCTAGAAGTAACTAACAGATGAGTTGAAATAAAATAACCAAACTACCGTGTCAATAAAATCAAATTCTACCTTCATTCATGCCAATTTCAAGTGGTATTATTCTTTTATTACAATTTTATATGACATTTAAATTTAATAGTTTAAAAGGTGGAAAACCAATTAATAGAACCAAAAACAAATTTAAACCAACAAAAATTAGTTCCCTTTTTCCTTACATATCTGTTAAGTATTTTTGATGCTTACAAAGATATCCTCGATAGTATAGTGGTAAGTATCCCCGCCTGTCACGCGGGAGACCGGGGTTCGATTCCCCGTCGGGGAGCTTTCTTTTATGTTTAAATAGTAATAGTTTTTGTTGTTTGAAATGACTATATTAAGTTAGAGTTATATAAACATGTTGTTTCTTGTAGTATGATGTCAGTTTTGTAAACATGACATGTTTGTGTACTTTATTTTTAATTTATTTTTTGCTAGATTTAACGCCGTGTCAACACAATTAAGGTCATTTTACGGCGCCCAGCGCATCTAACCTAGCTTTCCTGGACCCTTGTCTATAACCAGTACTTACCTACCCTTCCACCAGGCCGGAAACTTCTCCATAGTATCTTATCAATGGAGGAAATTATTATTTCATGGAAGGGTATAACCTCCCCGTGTGTTATTCGAACCCGTACCCCCTTCGGGACACGAGATTCCAAATCCCGGCGCGCTACCAACTGCGCTATCGACCCGGGTGTGTACTTTATTTTTGGGCTCATCTGTGTAGGGGGGGGGGACGCGTAAGTCCGTGATATTGTGGTACAGTTTCAAAGTATCTATTCTAATGAAAACAAAATTAAATGTTCAGTACATATGGTTCAGTAGATAAGAGAGTAAATATTACTTATTTGTTTCCATACAGACAATAATAGAATATTACTGAGGGCAATCATTCCTCTCTGTTTTTGAACGTTAGACTTGTCTTTTGTTGGAATGATATACCAAGTTTAAAATAACCTATTAGTTTTATGATTCATGCCATTATGTGACATTGTATGTATTGAAATAAATCTATCAATCGAAGTGTCCGAATATTTTTTTGGAAAATGTTAATAAATTCTAAACATCCTATATGTATATTACTAAGCTCATTTAATTACTACATAGCATCAATTTCCTTTTTCAATTTTTCATGTGACAACAATCGATCTACGTATTTTACACATCGATAATAAATATTTATTGAAATATAGGGAGAAGTTGCCAGCCTTGTTGAAAAGGGTAGGTGAGTAATGGTTATAGACAAGGGTCCAGTAGGAATGCTAGGTTAGGTGCACTGGCCGCCGTAAAATAACATAAATTGTGTAGACAGGGTTTTAATCCCAGTATAAACAAAAACAAGAAACAAATGATTTAAAAATACAAAACCTAGGCTGTATCAATGTTCATTTGTTTTCATTCTCTCTTTTCCGATCCTTACCTTATAGAAAAAAATGTCTCGAGAAAATTTGGCGGTAGTAAATCACAAACTAATTTGTTGGTTTAATTTATATTTCCTAAGACATCTTAATGACTTTACGCTAGTTTATAAACCGGTCATGAAGTTTTGTAGTAATGGACTCCTAAACAAACAAGAATTAACTTAAAGACTCCGTGTCTATCAATCATGAAGCCTAATTCAATGGACCGACTTCTCTCACCTGCCTTTTACCCCACCCACATGGGTTTATCAAGATTGAATTTCACGTATAACAATAATTCAAGACCAGGAACCAGTAATTTACGTGTCAATTTCGGGGACCATAGTCGTAAAATCTTGCAAAAGAGGTGAATGGAAATGCAGCGTTGGGGTTAGAACTAGGATCCAAAAAGAACAGAAGAGGTCACAGGCGCAACCAATGTAGTTGGAACGAGAAAAAAATTCCAACGTGCAAGGTAGTCGGTATTTTTTTCTTCATAATAACTCTATGCAAATGAACGGCGTATTAAGGGCTTTGTCTCATACAATAGAAAGATTGAGACAATGCATAACGTTTTTTATTGTTGTTGATGAATAATGTCGAGTAAACACATTTGTTACTTTTGCTCCGATCGTATGAAATGAGTTTGACGTTTTGGGAAATTTTACGTACAAATGCTTTAACATTTTATTTTACTTAAACCCCGTAAATGTCCATAAAGTTGGTAACCAGGGCTGCGTTTCATTAAAAAAATCCTAGGACATGCTCCTAGGATCGGTCCTAGGACAATTCTAGGATTTGACTTAGGTGCATTTCAACAAAAACCACATTTTTATCCCGCAATTCAGTGCAGTTAGGATTACAAACCCTTATAAGAACTAGGACTGTCCAAGACCGCCCCTCAAGTTAGGGGAGTTTTCGTCTTAGGATTTTATTTAGGAATTTTAATGACACGCATTTACGATTTTTTCTTGATCCTAGGACTAAATTTCGTCCTAGGATTGTTAATGAAACGCAGCCCAGTCTCTCAGTTTTACTTTTCGTAGAAACGTTGACACTCTGTGCAATACTATGAAAACATCCATGCCCGCGTGGCTAATTCAGTCGGTAACATACAATACTACTGATCAAGAGGTTATAGGTCAGATTCCCGAGGAAGACATACTTTTGTGGGGCTTGGTCATAAAATCATTTTTACGGACATGCTACCTTCTACCACTAATTGTAAACCGTACAATGCACTTATCAGTCGCTGATAGAAGTGTGCGCATATTAACTGGTAACATGTAAATCCAGAGATTTAGCCCTTTCAGGAATCGTGAGTAAGTCGACTAACTGCGCTGATATGACCTATACAATGTGTTGTTACAGCATTAAATCCAACTGCAAACAAATTATAAAACATACTTCCTTCAATTATTAACTCTTGTTTCAATTGATATTTAAAAATTGAGCGACCAGATCCCAGTTTCACACTTGTAGGAAATACATAATTGTCAAATCGGGCTGATGCCTTAGTTGAAATTAGTTATAATATCCAAATAAGTACAGAGAATGAAACTAATAAACAACTTTTCAGAGCTTTTCAAGTACAGTCTTCCAAAAAATATACCGTAAGGTCACGTTTAAAGGAACTAGTTCACAGATTTGGTTAAGATTCTTCAATATTTTCAAAATACCATTCGGTGTCTGTAATAGTGTCAAACAATAAAGTCTTGATATTTTAGGACAAACTGGCCTATAGATTGCGAGGAATATACAATAAAAGTCACAAAAATGTACTAAAATTGTCTATACTGTGACATACGGGGTAGAATTTTACTACTTGAAACACCATCATTTGTACTTGTATGTCGATTTGCACTAAAATTGTCATTATCAAATCACTAATTACCTGCTTCAAAAATGTTTCTAATTAAGTTTGATAGTTTCAGGAAAAGTTTATGTTTAAGTTGAAATCTGTGAATGAGTACCTTTAAAGTCCCAAGGATAAAAGGAATAATTATTATTTGATGTCCAGTAGCAAAACAATGTTCTACGTGATTAGGAACATATTTAAAGTTGATAGTTCAAAGGAATGACCGTATTTTGAATATTTCTTGCGTTTGATGTATGATGATTTTTACCTATTTTAGTGAAAACTGTGAACTGGTAACAATTTTCATGGAAGTAAATGTAACCCTATAACAATCCATGGTCCGAACTGAGATTTGAACCCACGACCTCTCGACTGGTAAGAGGACACTCTACCACATCGCCATAAAAGATAACTTAAAGGCAAGGAAATACAAGTGCCATATTATACCTCTGCTACATAAATGTAAACAATCTGGCTAATCATGCGTTATAAAGCAAATCGTCGTCGTAATTCCAAACCGAGATATGAGTGTTTTCAGAGCCTTGACAAAGAATGAAGAATTAGGCAGTAACTTTTAAGCATCACTTACGTCTTCGTGGAATTGATTTTTTTTGTCTATGCAGACTAATTCTACAGTGATATAATTTTTACAGTCGCTTGGAGCAGAGACATAGATAAAATATCTAATTCCCTGCTTAAAGATTAAAAAAACTCTTGTTTTATTAGTCATTGAAACTATTACAATGGTACCAAACACTGAATATTGCAATAAATTGACTTACGTTCCGACAAAATGTTTGAATATCTTTTTTTAAACCATTGATTTCCCTCAGTTTTTAAAACGGAACAGAAACATTTTAAAGATTCCAAAAATCCAGCATTTCAAGACCAGACCTGAAATTTGTCACCTATGATAGTTCATGTAGTGTATGTATCTTTATGCTCTATGAAGCGATAGACCAATGGCGAGATGTACGCTTAGGGAACGAGAGTTTCTGGTTCGGAACTCTAAAATTAAATTACTTTATCTTTTGTACCACTATCGGTCACTACTGTCCACTTACTGGGTACAATAGAGAGACTATCCCATTGTTTTTGTTTATCAACTTATTTTTGAATATGTTTAACAAAGTTAAATTACAGGAAAAATACATCTACGCTCTTTGACATTTAGAAAACAACTCTCCTTCAGAAGTTCTGAATTCACTCTCCTGTGGGTTACAAGACCATAAGATACATGTAATAAGGTGTTGATCAGGCATGCCATCATTGGTCCAAAATGTAACCAGCTAACAGTGATTTCATCGTATCACTGATACAGCTGTCTGTATTGATACATACTTCGGTAATTAGTCAGTATTTACAGCTATGGTACGAATAACCTTGTGACCATGGAGATCAGTCTTCTATGGAAACTAATGACCAATAGTCTCAGCATGAGAACCATAAACCAGTGGATCTAGGAACATATTATAAAATTCATTGAGACTAAATGGTTTCTTGTTAGTAATTCTCATTCAATCAGCTAATTGTGAAAGAAAACATGCACAACTTTGTTGGCCAACTATGAGCCTTATGTTGGAATAATCTCCCTCTTTTTTCTGGTGGTCAGTTACACCTGGACAACTACTCCTGACCATATACTGGTTATAAGATGAAGATTAGACCACAGTAAAAGTTCAGACCAATATTTGTTTAGAATTCATGTTTGATACACACAGCGCATTAGCAGTTGTACATTTAACATTATATAATGAAAGTGATAAAACCCAGGTTTGTAGCTCAGTTGGAAGAGTGCCAGGATTATGAAAATTGTATTCCAAAGAGGCTAGGGTTCTTATCCCATTCAGTGCAGTTATAGCTTTTATGAAAATTGGACCATAATGTCAATTTTCCTTCTTCAGTAAGACATATAAAGAAGTTGCCAGCTTGGCACTATGACAGACAAGTACTGGTAATAGACAAAGGTCAAACAAAGCTACGTTTGGTGCACTGGCCTTTGTAACATCACCACACCACAGTTTGACACTTAAATTCGACCAAATAAAAAGCAACAACAAAAATATTTTGTAATCATTTAATAAAACAATTTATATTACAAGGGAGGTAACTCTTAAAAATAATTTCTAAAAACAATGATAATGCAGTTATCTCCCTTCATGCTCTTACATTATACTTTCGAATCTAATTAATCCATGATAACAACATTATAATGACAGGCTTCAAAAAACCATTGGTAAAAGTTGAAAAAATCGAAATTCAAAATTTCATTTTATTAAGTCTAAACATTCATCTTTCTCAGAAACCAAAGATCCTTAACTTTAGGACCAGCCCCTAATGTAAATAATGATATTATAGAAGGATGTATTATTGTTGTTTTTTTTGCTGGGTTTAACGCCGTAGCAACACTTTGTATAGGTCACATAACGGAGGTCAGTCAACCTACTCTCTCCTCCTGGAAAGGCTAAATCTCTGGATTTAGCTGTTAACCAACTACTAAGCGCATACTTTTGTCAGTGACTGACAGCTGCCCTTCATAATTAAAAATCATTGGTAGGAGGGAGAATGGCCATAGAAATAATTTCATGACCAAGCTCAGCTGACATTTTCTTTTAAAATATTCATGATGCAATCATTGTGCTTAGTGACTTGTTTACATTGAGACACAACTTCAAAAAAAAACTGTCCAATCACAATTTTTGAATAAAACACAGTCAAAAGCAATGCAAAACTTGGTCTTACAATAGAAATTATAAAATTAATAAATTCTAAACTATCCTTCCTGCACAAAGAGTCAGAGGTCTATATTATCGATGGAGTTACTGATTTTCATTGAACATGTGTTTCTAATTTACCATGCTATAAAACATCTAAATAATATCACAACAATTTAGTTAACATAATGCCCAGTATTTTCTAAATAAATCAACTTTCATTTGATTGGACCACTTTGTGATGACATCACACACATGGCAGCAACATCATTGATGACATCACACACATGGCATCACCATTCTTGATGACATTACACACATGGCATCAACATTATTGATGACATCACACACATAGTAACATCAACCCTAATGACATCACACACATAGCAACAATATTCCTGACTACAAAATGACTAAATTCATTCATTCTTTAATAATCTTCCATTCAGAATTATCTGTTACATCACTGTTTGATGGACCAAGGAAAGATATAGATGATGGTCTTTGACCTTCAATCAAATACCTGCAATTATACATAACATATGATTTACTACGTTGTAGACAATGGGAGGAAACAAAGCTGCAATATATTGTGTACTTTGCCAAGGTGGACACAAGGTACAATATTTTACTGGGATGCACATATATAGGTAATATATGATCAATATACACCAACCAATCCAATCAATTAGCAACAATATCAATTTTGACTTACCCGGCAGTAGATAGTACACAAATACTAACACTGGTTAACGTTCATAAAAAGCAACAATGCTAGTTCTTTTTTTATTTTAGTTGGGTTTAAAGCAGTTGCAACACATTGTATAGTACATATTACTGTGGTCAGTCAACACACTCACTGTTCATGCAAAGGCTAAATCTCTGAATTTAGCTATTAACCAGTTAATACTAAGAGCATTCTTTCGTCATATAAACATTTTAATTCTATGTTATGATACAGCAATGAAATATGTGTTAACAAACTAAACTATTAAACTGTTATGTTTACCCCTAAATTTTTTTTTTTTAATGGAACTGGGTCCTTGGGAACACCTTGACGATCTTTAACGCTGACATGCTTGAGATATCAGAAGTGGTAAGAATACAACCAAGTAATAATTCCCGGTGAATAACACACTGGTAAGTAGTTCTATAATATCTTAAGTCAATATTATTCAACAATTTGCCTTTTATTCTACCAGTTTGCTACAATACAACTTTAGGAAGCCATCCACACTGCAAATGGCCATGGATTATCTACATATACATTGAAACACGACTACCTGTACTTTTTATGATGATAATACTTAATAATATACATGTACATTGTTACATGCTATATCAAAATATTTCATCAGTACACTGTCTCACACATTGTATTTCTGTGTAGTTCAGACTATATGTCCACAGAAACAGAATTCCATTCAACTTTTGTTTACCATGGAATCCATGTTAGAACTTCTTTCTCACCTTTTTATGTCCCAGGTATGTCTTGCGTAGAAATCTCAAAGGTGTTCCAAATGAGAACTGGCTATGTTTATATATGCAACGTTTAAACAAACAAAATGTACTTATGTAGCAGAGGTACATTACGGCACTTGTACTACCTTGCATTCAACCTAGCTTTTAAGGTGACATGGTAGTGTCTGATTTCGACTCGAGAGGTTGTGGATTTGAATCTCAGTTTGTACCATGGATTTTTATCGGGTTACACTTACCTTCGTGTTACATCAACAATATCATCTTTAGTAGCAGAGAATAATCTATCCCGATTCTCTTGTCTCATACTATCTGTTATATTATATAAGAATCTATTAGAACCAATCTGTCCTGGTGACACTGGCTTGTCTATCTGTAATAATGAAAAGTTAAAGGATAAATTAGTCTGCTTATAAATACATGTTTAGCGGTCTTAACAATTTTTGTACGATAACTCCTGATCATAGAAATCTATTTAAGGCAGGTGATCCCTCACAGTACATTTACACATGGGTGTAGTGGAACAATTGTAGGTAAATTTCTTGTTCAAGGCAATTAGCAGCGTATGAACCCGGGACCTCTCAATCCCTAGGCACATATTCTACCACTGTACCACTGCTCCTACCCACATATGTATACTGTATACATATTCAAATAGTGCAATCTTCATTATTGCTTTTACTAAGATTAAATCCTATTGCACTGTGTACCCACAATTTTATTTCAAATTTGTTCCGCACAGGTAAGGTATATCAGTAATATCAAACATTTTTTGCTAAAAAAACCCATCAACTTAAGTTCCCAACCTTTAATGAAATGGTGCTAACCCTGACCATTCCCAACTACTGATAAGCTCAGCCTACTGCTGAATAAATTAATAGGGGGTTACCTGCAGCAAGAGTCTAAGTTGCCCTGAGCAGTGAGAAGATGATAAGATTGGCACGAACTGTTATCACCCTAAGTATGATAAGGGTTATTACAGGGAACTTTTGCTCTTCTTAAATAAACCATTTGGGACTACAAAATCATCAAAAATCACATGACTTGACAATAACCTATACTGACAACTGGACTGGACTTAATAACATAACAATAAGAGAGAATAATTGGAAAAATCCTAAACACCATCAGCTTAGTTCCAAATCAAACCTGTTACAAGACAATTAAACAAGTACTTACAGCTTGAAAAACAGCAATTTTAGCCTCATCTATATCGACATCAGTAAAACTACCATTAGCAGCCCAATCTATAGATTTATTAAATACATCTAATGTTTCCATGGAGTTAGGATCTCTGAAAAATATCATAATATTCAAGTACATAATAATGTATGTAAGCTATAGGTGAAAGTTTTCAAGACTAATAAGACTTCTAATGCTAAAATTGGCAAATTTAGAATTAAACATTTTGAACTTTTGCCCTATCTGTCTGTCAATATGTCTGTCTGTCAATCTGTCTGTCTGTTATCATTTTTAACAAAAATAAACAATTCTAACTAAGAAATGTTACAAGAAAGGGACTTCTGCTATTGTTATAATAACTAGTGGTCCAATGTGCTAATGTCATCTGTACATGTATTATGTAACTATTATACACTTAACCTACTCTGAATTTCAAACTACACTTGTATTTATGATACTTTTATTTGAATGTATTTTAAAAACATTACTCAATGAAATATTATAAATCTCATAGCTTATATTAAAGTGAATCTTTATTTACCAACCTGTAGGAGAAGAAACTTAATACACCATCAGAACAGTTAGCACCGCCTCCATAAGCTCCGCCTTTCTCTCTTATTTCTCTATGTAAATATTTCCATGACAACAACCTTGATAATATTCTTAAACTGAAACAACAACAAAAATAAATCTCAAAACAGAGCACATTTTATTTACTTTTTTTCAGAAAAATATTTCAGGGCCAAACTCCACGCAGAAATGTAAGTGTAAGTCTAGCCAGGCAATAAAACTCACAACATCTGATCGCAGAGAATGGAACCTCTCTGTGATCGACCCTCAGGAGAGAAACACCTGAAGATCAGGTGGGAGAAATGCCATGAGTGCAGCAAGCCAGCTACCTGAAAGAAGGCCCACTGACATGGATAATGCCCCCACACCTGCACGATAATCAAAAGTCCAATGACTGATGACTGAACGTGTGGATCCACAAACAAGAGGTACTACACACTGTATGAGCTAACAGCAAAAGTTACTTTTTGTTCTTGGGTTGAATGCTGAAGCAACATTTTGTATAAGTCATGTTTAGGTGATCAGTCAACCTTCCTGGAAGGCTTAAATCTCTGGGTTGAGCTGTTAACCAGTTTATAGGTGCATGCTTCTGTCAGTGACTGACAACTGCCCTGCATTATTTTGAATCAGTGGTTGAAGGGATAATGGCCATAGAAATGATTTCATGACTAAACTCTAAGAAAGTAAATGTTATGTATGCCCAGCCAGAGATATGGAACCTATGAACCCTTGTTCAGTAACTTGTGTGCTACCCACTGAGCTAGCTGGGTGGCTCCAACTACCATTCATAACCTAATAATTAGTGCTGGCATAAAAATACATAAAATCTTTACAAAAAATCAAAGTACTCATTTACTTATAGTTAACATAAAATACAAACCTGGAGAAATCTTCATGTGTTAAAGGTACAGTTTGTATACTTTTACTGTATATAGTTTACATAAAATACAAACCTGGAGAAATCTTCATGTGTATAAGGAACAGTTTGTATACTTTTATTGTATATAGTTTACATAGAATACAAACCTGGAGAAATCTTCATGTGTATAAGGAACAGTTAGTATACTTTTATTGTATATAGTTTACATAGAATACAAACCTGGAGAAATCTTCATGTGTATAAGGAACAGTTTGTATACTTTTATTGTATATAGTTTACATAGAATACAAACC
This sequence comes from Mactra quadrangularis, assembly GCA_025267735.1. NCBI lineage: Eukaryota > Metazoa > Mollusca > Bivalvia > Venerida > Mactridae > Mactra > Mactra quadrangularis. The sequence goes on along the minus strand of CM046297.1, from coordinate 22,569,033 downwards.
TGGAGAAATCTTCATGTGTATAAGGAACAGTTTGTATACTTTTATTGTATATAGTTTACATAGAATACAAACCTGGACAAATCTTCATGTGTATAAGGAACAGTTTGTATACTTTTATTGTATATAGTTTACATAGAATACAAACCTGGACAAATCTTCATGTGTATAAAGTACAGTTTGTATACTTTTACTGTATATAGTTTACATAGAATACAAACCAGGAGAAATCTTCATGTGTATAAGGTACAGTTTGTATACTTTTACTGTATATAGTTTACATAGAATACAAACCTGGAGAAATCTTCATGTGTATAAGGTACAGTTTGTATACTTTTACTGTATATAGTTTACATAGAATACAAACCTGGAGAAATCTTCATGTGTATAAGGTACAGTTTGTATACTTTTACTGTATATAGTTTACATAGAATACAAACCTGGAGAAATCTTCATGTGTATAAGGTACTGTTTGTATACTTTTATTGTATATAGTTTACATAAAATACAAACCTGGAGAAATCTTCATGTGTATAAGGTACTGTTTGTATACTTTTACTGTATATAGTTTACATAAAATACAAACCTGGAGAAATCTTCATGTGTATAAGGTACTGTTTGTATACTTTTACTGTAGATAGTTTACATAAAATACAAACCTGGAGAAATCTTCATGTGTATAAGGTACTGTTTGTATACTTTTACTGTATATAGTTTACATAGAATACAAACCTGGAGAAATCTTCATGTGTATAAGGTACTGTTTGTATACTTTTACTTATATAGTTTACATAGAATACAAACCTGGAGAAATCTTCATGTGTATAAGGTACTGTTTGTATACTTTTACTGTATATAGTTTACATAGAATACAAACCTGGAGAAATCTTCATGTGTATAAGGTACTGTTTGTATACTTTTACTGTATATAGTTTACATAGAATACAAACCTGGAGAAATCTTCATGTGTATAAGGTACTGTTTGTATACTTTTACTTATATAGTTTACATAGAATACAAACCTGGAGAAATCTTCATGTGTATAAGGTACAGTTTGTATACTTTTACTGTATATAGTTTACATAGAATACAAACCTGGAGAAATCTTCATGTGTATAAGGTACTGTTTGTATACTTTTACTCATATAGTTTACAGAGAAAGGCAACTCTATTTGTGTCTTCTCACTAGTTGCTTTAAAATTATCATCCTACAAATATACAATATATATCATTAAGTAGGCATAGTGTCCCAGCAGTAGAAAGTTCCAGGTTGGAACAGTAGGAAGCAGTGTTTGGTTTTTACTGTTTTTATCAGGTATCTGAAAAGGATCTGTAGTCGGTTATTCAGAGATTTTTCCTTATGTTAGGGATTCATGCAATTGAAGACTAACAACTTTGATTCAGATTTGCAGTTACAAATTTTGATTTGTGGAAACTCAAATTTATGAAAGAATAGCAATTAATGAGGGATTCTAATGGAATCACTAGCTAACAATCACTGGGATTCCCCTCAAGATTTAGGGATCCTAAGAATCCTAGGATACTGTCAGTGTTTAACACAGCAATGTATGCTTCAGAATCAAGAAGTTCCAGGTTCTAATCCCAACAGGGGCACTATTAAATTCCTAGGGCATCTGGAATTAGCTGTTAACCAACTACTAGGCGCATACTTCTGTCAGTGACTGACTACTGCCCTACATGATTTAGAATCAGTGGAAGAAGTGAGAATGGCCTTAGAAAATTATTTCATGATCAAGCTCCACAAAAGAATGCCCCGCCAAGGAATCCAACCTACGACCCCTCGATCAGTAGAATTGTGCTACTAACTGAGTTAGTCAGGTAGGCTAGAAAACTTTCAAAGGAAATTGACTAATAGAAAACATTACCCGGATGACTCAGAGCATTTGCTGTTAAGTTGGTGAAAATAAAGCATGCAATGTATGCCCTACCAATGAATGGTACCTGCTACCCTTCCATCAGTAAACTTGTGTGCTACCAAGAGCTAGTCGGGTAGCAAAACTGTGATAGTTAAGAAGCGCTGTCAGAGGAAACAGCATGCTCGACTTAGTAAGTATTTGTCACAGGAGATGTGGTTAATGATAAGGAACATACATATTTTAAAATTTGAAAATATAACCTTAACAAATTTAAAGTAAATAAATAGATAAAAAAATTAAAGAAAATTTTAAGTTCATGGACGACAATTTTGAAAAAAAATGTATTTGGAGTTATGATTCTTGTCACATGAAATGTGGTTGATAGTAAGGAACATATATTTAAAGTAAAAAATCTTAAGAAATAACAAAGATATAGAAGAAAGTATTTTACTGCACAAAAACTTTAATCTGTGCACAAAAACTTTAATCAGAAATGTGGACGTGTACGACGACGCCGGGGCGAGTAGGAGAACTCTACATTACTACGTAAAGTCGAGCTAAAAGTGTATAATGACTTACATGTGTAACATGAGGTTTAACAATATGTTGTTCTGGTTTTCTATTGCTATTCAATGTTTCAATAAATCCTTCAACTTTTCTCAGAGCAGACGGCATAAAATCTGGAGTAGCATTTACACTGATCCTGAAACAAATTAATGATTAATTTTTTTACAAATAATTACAACAAAAATGAAACCAGAAGCAAGAAAGGCTAGCTCTTAATATTGCTACATAGTGATTTCCTACACACCAGTCTGCTTATGAAGTAGGCTGTACGAAGCAAGTTTCTTTCTTGCTGGCTGAGCACATTCGGAACAACTCTGCTTTTCAAACTAGCTGTCCCCATGCAAGTGTTCCTTTTTCAAGAATACTGTCTTGTTTCTTTTTTCATTCAATTCATCATCCAAAATTCAACAATATCACCTGGCAAGGAATGGAAAACCAACAAATTGGAAGTTCTGAATGAGAACAATTTTGCATTACAAACTTACCATCTTGCTATGAATTTTTTAACTGTTTCAATGATTTACCTTAACTATTTTATAATTATACTGAAACATTTTACTTTTGTTGATCTGATCACTCTAATAACCGTGTTTACATTACAGAATGGAAAATGGCCAGACAACGGACAGTGTTTGTGATCAATGAAATAAGTCTACCTCTGCAGAGCAACACCTCTGTACTGGAACACTTGGCAATCTCCACCGGATGTCGCTCTGCAGTGGTTGCACTGTACTTACTTAAAATTATTTTTATTCAGTATATGATGACCAAGTTCTACCAAATGTTCCATAATCTTACTATTATCTTCTAACTCAGCTATCTTCTTCATTACTGATACCTGAAAGATATATACGAGAGATGTTCAATTTATTATGAAAAGTGAATCATATAATCCCTGCTGAATGGATGCCAAAAATCTCCCATGGACTAAGATACTTCTATTTATTATCTTAATCTAGGTACCGGTAGATATATTTGTGTATTTTAAGATTAAAAAATTTAAGGCAAAGGGCCCCATTGGAAATAAGTCTTAGGACTTTATGGGCTATCCTGTGTATTTATCCTTACTTATATCATGCATTTTACTCAGCATATTTCTATGCATCTGAACTGTGATATTTTAAATCATATTCTTGTTTGTCTTGTAATGTTAAATATTGTATGTTATGTAAAAAAGCATCACAAATCACCCTCTATGATATCTGGGGTCAATCAAAATGTAGGCTACAGAAATGCAATATTTATACCATGTTCAGTCTTAAAAAGGCTTTCAAAAAGGATTGGGACAAACTAAAGCAGTCCTGCATAAACCAGACATTAGAAAGTTGGCCAAAAAGTGATAAATTGTTTACTATTGCCATGAATCCCAGATTGAGCATCTGTTGAAATAAAACACTCGCAAGTAAGTAACTAGGTAAGTTTTAAGTGTTTAATAATAAATTCACCTTGCATATAACAAAATGTAATGAAGGGATACAGATTCCCATTCCCAGCCAAGGGCCACTTGGACCCTGGCATGTAGATTTTAGGAACTCAGTCATGGTGTTAGGAGCCCACCTTGAACTTAACAAAAACAAGAGCAGTCCACGGACAGCTCGCTCAACTATTTGGTGTATTCGTGTAAACGACAGCAACAACCAATCAAAACTCATGCTGGAGTTATACAACTTGGTATTTGACCTTCATTCCTAACCCCGTTGACATGTGTGAAGATTTAAGTAAATCCCTTCAGTGTGAGTTTCAAAAATAAAATTGCGCCAAAAAACTTAATAAAAAAAATTCTAAGTATTAGAGGGCCATAATCATGTCAAAATTCATGCTAGAGTTATGCAACTTACGCACAGCTGAGAAGGATAACCTCACTATTCTCTGAATAGTTGAGCTAAAAATAAAGAGCAAACCACATTCAAATTTTTCACTAAGGTAGCTGATAGTGATATCATTTTTATCACTACATCTATCCCAGATCCCATCTCACTTGTGTCAGTGACCACATAACACCTCCCACTTCATCTATTCCCATTCCCATCTTACCTGTGTAACTCCATGGAACATTTCATCCATTTTACGTGAAGGTGTCAAAGATGAAGAAGAATGAGTCATAGCGTATGAATGTCCAGAATTAGATAAACCAGAGGCCAATTCTGCTGCACACATTTGTATTAATGTTTGCAGACGATTTGAATCCTTTAAATTATACCTAAAAAATATAATATAACACATATAAAGTTTTTTTTTTATTAAGATATAATGCTATACGTTTGTATACATTTGTTGTGGCTGATTCACAAACTCTGTTTACCTGGACACATAAGTGGAGTTTAAAGGCCGCCCAGGTAGATTGATAGATAGATACCAGTAGCCCAATGACCAGGAGTAATAACTGTAAAGTCGGTGACTGTGCATAAGCATGAACCATAAGACAATAAAATGCCATTACTTTATTTTTACTTGAATCACTTGTTTACCATTCTACAGGACTTACTCATGGACAAGTATATTTTGGAAATTTCAGGGTAGGGGTCTGAACCTCCGCTCCAACATGACCTGCCTATGACCTGCCAAGTCCAGGAATCTAAGCAAAAATACTGGAACTATTTTCAAGCATGACCCTAGTATATAAGACATTTAATAGCTGTTATATCAAAGAAACATCCTGGGATTATTGTAAGTCTATGACTTAAAATACAACTGTGGTTGATAATACCTACCTATCAAATATTTCTGTCCATAAATCAAACATTCTATCTAGATTTCTTTCTAAACAACAGGATGTAAACATAACACCCTGAAAAACAGAACAATATATTCCTGATCAATGGGTCAGAGGTTCAATTCCAAGACTGGGCATACTTTTAACTTGATCATAAAAATGATTTCAATGGCAATACTCCCTATTACCACAGAATCTAAATTATGTAGAGCAATTGTCAGTTACAGTATGTAACTGGTAACCAAACATTTATCAATTTAACAGATTTTCCCATCATATTTGATTCACAACATGGAATAATGTCATCAAAATAGGCTTCAGAAAAAATATAACTTTTTGGTTGACCAACCATTTTTGAGGATATGATGATTAACTATTTTTGGGATTCATAACTAATTTTGCTATTTGAAATTCATGTGATTAAATCTGTGAGTTAAAGACATATACCCTTTTATTAATTATATTGGGTTTCACAAACTAAAACTCATAATCATAATACAGAGTATAAAATTCAAACCTGTTGATAACTTAATATATCAGATGGATGTTGAGCCACTAATGTACTTGCGTTAAGTCCACCAGTATATAAATCTATCTCATGAGACAATTCTTTATAATCGTATATACCTGCACCCATTCTGAAAAATAGCAGACATACAGTGTCCACCTTAAGTTTGGAGATATACAGCACCCCCAAAAAGCTGGCCCTATGGCCCCATATTTTTAAATCCTAGGCAAAATACTGCCCATTCATGTATCTGTTAAATAAAGATACATGTATTTAAAAAAATTAGTACATTGTAGATGGGTTAAAAATAGAGCTATAAGTACTCTTATATTGAATATAGAGAATATAATTTGTCAACTTATGTGTGAGATTGGTTCTTATTTCACTAAGTGAAAACATATTTTCACATTATCAGTAATAATATTTTAAAATTCAATAAGTTTTACATTTAGTCTTATTTGTGTCCTGAAGTTTTGTATATGATTTTTATTTTGTGTATATATCATATATCATTCATTTGTTTATTGTAAAGTGCCTTTGAACATGTATTAATATATGAAAAGGTCACTCTTTAAACATGTGGTACATGTATATAATAATAATAATTACTTACTTGGTTATAACATTAGTAAATAATGGTACATAGACTTTCATTTCTTCTGGTACTTGATCTAAGTATGATATCATTTTAATATATGTCACTTCATTTGTTGGTTGTTTACTGTACTGTACCTCTACACCATCTGAAAACATACATTGCCTTTTATCAGACATTATAGTAATACAGTGTTTGACACATATGCTTCAGTCCCATAAACATAAAAATAGCCATGAGGGCACTGTACAGACACCGTGCGATCAAACTCTGTAAGGAATCGTACAAACTCTTGTGTACCTGTACGGACTGTTACGTTTTACCAGGGTCCATGAGATGAGCCATGGATACACGTAAGTCAAATTGTGAACACACTTGTGGCCGAGTATGGGTTAAACTTGCATATCTTCCAGCTACAGCTCTGTGTAACGAGTGTGTTGTTTTGTGCCATGTGCGTACTGTCACCATAATAAGCAAGGCTTCCCACGGCCTATGGCTGTCTCCACGTACGGGTCCCAACAAGCCACGATTTTATGGGACTGAAGCAATACTGTTTCACCAGGGATCTGGAAGAAACCCTAATTCAGTTATTCAAAGATTCCTATTTAACATTGACGAATATTACAATAATAGATAAAAAAATAGATACAGATTTGCTGTCATAAAATGTGATGAACAATTCATGTGAACACAAATTCATGAAATAATGACGGAATCCCTAGTTAAGCATTACTGATATTACTCCCAAGTTTTCAGGATCCTCGGAATCCCTGAACACTGTTAGAGTCAAACCCTATCATTCCTATTCCCAACTTGTTCCACTCATACATCTACGTCTGAGGACAAGTAAATATTTCCACCCCACTAGTCCATGGACAAGTAATAATCGTTAAAGAGTTTAAAAGAGCTGTAAGTATTTTAATTCTGGTACCTATGCCAGGCTAAGCAGAAAAGAGTATACTTTTGCTGTGCATCACATCTCCAACACCAGTTTTATACTTTTTTGTGAACACCTTAGAAAACCTACAAAACGTTATTCCTTTTCAATTAAGAACAATTTCTTGTCACTGAAGTGTGCTAGTTTTCGGCTTAACCTCATTTTGCTGGACCAAATGTCCAGTGCTGATAAAAAGTTTGTAACAAAGGTTGCATATTATATCCCAGTATTTGTGTTATTTTTGCGCTACATGATCAATCAGTGCCTATGTACCTTAGAACAACATGAAATATATAAATAAATAAATATGCATATTCTATTCATACCTATAGCGTCAGCTGTGGTGTAGTGGTCAGCATGTCTGACTTCAAATTGGGAGATTGCGAGTTCGAGCCCGGTCACGGTAGGGCATACCCGGTACATGAGTTGTCAGCCTTGTAAAAGGTAAGATAGAAACGTGTCCAGGAAACCTATAGTACGACTTTAAAATCCAATTAAAACAATAAATAAAAAAATATTCATACCTATACTAATTTGTTCAGTTACTTCAGGTTTAATATTTCTATTTATTTCATTGACTTGTATACAAGGTAAACAGGATAAATCTTCTGCTATATTCTGTGCATTTTGTAGTTCTTGTCCCAGTTTATATATCCTTTGTCTATCTTCCTCAGTTAACTTATTTATACATTCTTGTAACTTCTCCCTCTCTTTTTGTTGTCTCTTCCCTTCAAATTGTTCGTCAGGGCTCATTACTAATGTCAGTCTATGTGGGTTATCCTGAAATACATTGGGAACTCCATGATCATTTACTACAAAATATTTCAGACACAATTAGATGCCATTTTTGAAATTACATTTGTGTCACATGTCCAAACCACAGGCTGCCAGTACGGTCCAAAATCAAAAACACTATACACTGTACATACATATCAGGTAAATTACTCACAAAATGATAATTTTAAACTAGGTTCAACTAGAGGCCAGATTCTCCATCATTAATAACTTTATTTCATAGATTTATACATGCAAGTGCAGATAAGGCTTTGTTCCTTCAACTGTACCAACACAAATGTTATCCATGATCGTTAAGATGATGTTTAATATCTCCTTTTTAGTCCATAAATTTGAAATGCTTGCTTCAAAAAAGATGCCGTCATGAACAATAATAAGTCACATATATTAAATACAACAAGTAAATCAGTGAGCTAATGCTCACTAGTGATACCCCCGCAAAAATCTAAAAATATGCGACAAACAGGAAGTAGATGAGCAAGGAGCATGAAATCGCTTTACACCACATGGGACTATGGGATGAAGCAATATGCAAAGTATTAGGCTGCTGCATGTTATAGTTGCTGAGAAAACTGCGACGGAAATTTTGTAACGGACGGACGCACACACACACGGACAAGGGTAAAACAGTATACTCCCCTCTTCTTCGAAGCGGGGGTATAAAAATGTTTTACACAGTCTTGTGTGTTTTTACAACAAGAACTATTTCACATTACTTTAACATTGCCTTGCAAAAACCCAATATTCTTAGTGGACCCTCCAGATCGGGTTTTAATCAGATTGTCATTTAATGAACTGTCGAAGTATTCCAATGCCTAGAGCAGTAGAATTGTTTTCTACTGACTGAGCTAGCCAGGCTGGAAATTAGTTTAAGCACAATGTCAGCTGGTTTTAACAGCTAAACTAAGAATTGTAGCCGTTCCAGCTAAGCATATCAGTTGAACACATGAAGTTGACCACTTACCTTCAAGTATTGTTTGACTTTGTTCTGTAAATATTGTGGATCATCTTTTAATTTTTGTTTAAATATTGCCATTTGATTGTTAACTTTTAACATTTCTGCTGCTTTGCCGTCATGATTCCAACCACTTGCTATAGACTGAAAAAATCCATTATAATGCAATTAAGAAAAAACTACTAAGGTTAGACCCTTCTATGAAATTTTGATAATAATCTTATTTTTCCTCCATTAATAATGTATATGGAGAAGTTTCTGGCTTTGTAGAAGAGTAGATGGTTACTGGTTACAGACAAGGGTGTAGGAAAGCTACATTAAGACTATAACATCCTGTAAATTAACTTCCCTTGTGTAGAAATGGTTTTAAAACCTGGTATAATAAATAAATTATCAAAGCGCCGATAGCGCTGTCAGACATGGGGTTTTAGTAGAGTATATGGCTGTATACACAACTCATATACAAGCGATACAAGGGACCCTTACCTTACATTAACTAGATAAGATATACACATGCTTCTTTATCGTCTGCTTGTTAACGCGTAATGCGGACTATATTAATTGCAGTGGTAATTATCCCTTTATTTGCGCGAGCACAACCGTATGTAATCGTCCGCGACAAATTTTGATGTGGATTTGCCACAGTCCACTACTAAACATGGGGAAACCCCATGTAAAAAGTAAAATGACATACCATATTGAGAGATAAACCATAATTACTTGATTGATGTTTTGTACTTAATTCTATCCTATGTAGTATAGCATCAATTCTAGACTCTTCAAAACCATCCCTACAATAATAATATAATATATATACAACAATCTCCACAAGGCTTGAAACTAACTTCTAAACTTGGTTGTCTGAATGGATGGCCAGCTGTATTTCAAATATGCCAAAACCATATCTTTAGCAGTAACAGGTTACCAGGTTATACAGATTGTCAGGGGCAATATAACCATCTGCAATGTTGAGCCTTGTTTTAATTGAATTAGAAAACGGTAGGGGTGTATCAGTTAATCGATATACCAGTTTATATTGCAATACGAATTCTGACCGTTTTTAACCAGTTCGTTTTTCTTTGAACTGGTTTTTGTAGCCATGTGCCATACTGACTGATTTTATCAGATTCTGAAAGTTAATTGTTTGTATAAATGGTAAAATGTGTTGAAAACTTGAAATAACCTTTCTTTGTGTTGGATGGTTAAACATTTAGTCAAATGCATTAATTCATGCTTTGCAAACGGTACGTATTGCAATATATTGCAATATGGTGTTTACTGTATTGTTACACCCCTAGAAAACAGTGGCTGTAAAAAGTTGCTCATCTGTCCGGCCATTCACATTCTAAATGTCAATGGACCAACAGCAATTTTTGTGGACTCAGTTCACCATCCACTGGTATAAATTGAAGACTGATAAATGATACATACATTAATAAATCCAATTACATAAACTTAAAGAAAAACTATAGTTACAAATAAGACTCATGCAAAACTTGTAATTCTGTATTGTTTCATTTAGAAAGTCAGAATTACCTGTCCTAGAAAAGACATTAAATTTGTAGCCTAAAAACTAATCTTATTTATCTTAGTTTTATTCATTTTACAATATTTTTTAAGAAACTGATTAATTATTTTATGTCAAGAATTTAAATACAAATACAACTCATTTGATATATGAATATATTAGAGAAAATATATGTAAATGGGGCTTCTGTATTGCGACTTGAATAGAATAAAATTTTACATAAAGAAAGTCAGCAATGACCACTAACTACCTAAATGATATGCCTGCCTAGCTCAGTCATTAAGCACACAAGTCTACTGGTGGAGGGTTTGTGGGCCCAATCCCCAGATGGAACTTCACAAGAGTATGTCCCACCCCAGAATCGAACCAACAATTCCTTGATCAGTAGACTTGCATGTGGTTGAGCTAGCCAGGCAATTTCAGTCCTCTAAAACCTCATGTAAAAACTATTACCTGATTACTTCATCAATTGTGTCGTCTATAATCTGTTTCACTTTATCTACATCATTTTCATGTATACCTTTTAAACCAACAGAGAAAGTACCCTCTCTTGTATAACCAATGTAACTGTGAAGTAAAACAAGGTAAAGTGTGGTTTACAGTCCGCTTCTATATACATCTTCAGCCAAGTTTACAATTTTGTTAATTTATTTATTTAATTGGGGTTAACGCCGTGTCAACACAATTTAGGTCATTTACGGCGTCCAGCGCACCTAACCTAGCTTTCCTGGACCCTTGTCTATAACCAGTACTCTCCTACCCTTCCACAAGGCCGGAAACTTCTCCATATTATCTAATTAATAGAGGAAAATCAACATTTTGTCAAATTTTTATGGAAGGGTATAACCTCCCCAGGTGGGATTCGAACCCGTACCCCCTTCGGGACATGAGATTTTGAATCCCGGCACGCTACCAACTGCGCTATCGACCCAGGTTTTACAATAGCCCTGGATCATAACAATACCCTTCAGTCAGATAATTCCACACGGTCCCCATTTACACCTTGGTGGAGTGGAACAACTTTAAGTAATTTCTTACTCAAGGAAATTAGCCTCTTATGGGGTTTGAACCAAGGACCTCTTGATCCCTAAGTATGTGTCTTACCACTTGACCACTGCCCTTGTTCCATGAATAGAAATATAGTGCTTACTGAAATCAAATTAAACTCGATAAACAGGATATTCATGACAGTCAAAACAAGTAAATCTGTGAGCTAATGCTCACTAGTGATACCCCCGCAAAAATCTAAAAATATGCGTCAAACAGGAAGTAGATGAGCAAGGAGCATGAAATCGCTTTACACCACATGGGACTATGGGATGAAGCAATATGCAAAGTATTAGGCTGCTGCATGTTATAGTTGCTGAGAAAACTGCGACGGAAATTTTGTAACGGACGGACAAGGGTAAAACAGTATACCCCCTCTTCTTCGAAGCGGGGGGTATAATAACAAGGTGTATTAAATATACCTAACAAATATACACACAAACTATAGTTCCCAATAGAATTTGCTGTTAATAAGAACACCTTTCTAGAGAAATAACAATTCCTTTTAAAAAAACATAAAAATTATTTCTATGAGTTTTTCCTTTGAGCATGTTTACAAGTTACAAACTGGGCAACATTTACACTACCCTCCAAAAGTTTCTTTACAGTACAATTAATTAAATTGCTAAAATTTCTAAGTTTGAAGAAATTTTATATTATAATAATTGTTTATTTCATTCATTATTCATGCATGGAAATGGATTTTCTTATGGTACATTTTTTGAGTTGCAGCTTAAGTAATCTATCAGCCTCCAAAACTATGATCACTGTATCTCATTGAACCAATATCAAGTTTGATAATATTAATGTTATTTCATATTCCAAAGAAAGATGTACTGATTAAAAAAAGCAAAATTTAAAATCATTTACCAATAATCTGTTTTTACAACTTTTTGAAATCTATTAAGTAAAATGTAAATTGTGAATGTGTGAAGGAACTTTTGGAGGGCAGTGTACGGTGGTAATCCAATGTGACTATATAGTCACTTCCAACAGCCTTGCTGTTGACTTAACCTTTTAGAGACGTGGTTGAGAGTCTCGCCTTCCACCCAGGAGAACCAGGATCGATTCCCACTCAGTGCATACAGTTTTTATTCTCCCAATTTACTTAAGTATTAAAGAAAATTTCATGTACTGAAGCAATATATGCCTTATGATACTATTGCGATAGTAAATTTGACTGCAATAGTCACCTCTAAGCAACACTAAAACATACCCATTAACAGGAGCATATGATGAACCAATATTAGCTTCAAGTAAAGATCTATAGAATGGTGAGGTCTCTCCATCAATTAATAATGATGATAATATCATAATAGTTGTACATTCTTCTATATCTGTGATACTGTAATATATATTAATATAAATAAATTAATATATCAACCAAGAGCATGCTTGAGTGGTCCAAATGAACCCAGAATTGAGTAACAACCATTCCCCCAAACAATCTTTAACCTCCGGCATAATTGAAACAGTCTAATAATTTACAGACTTCATTTGCATGTTTCATTTATGACAGATTAATATGGCAATCCTTCTGCTTAATGTTCTGGATCAAGCTTGTTGCAAAGTTCTTGAAAATATATTAATAACAATTTGGATAATCTGCATTTTTGCAATTATTGCATACACAATCTGAACTCACAAGTTTTAACCAACTTGATTGTCATTTTGGTGCAGAATTAAACACTGACCAATTCCACACAGAACATAACAGTGTCGGAACTCAATTCTTGAGACCACTCAAGAGCACACTCCTTGGTGTTCTAATGATAATAATACATGGGGTGCATTGCCTAAGCATATCGCTAGGTATGGCTACAAAGCAAAATCATAGGAAACAACTTGCTACAAGATATCGCTTCATTTCTCTACATAGCCAAAGCTAGCATAAAAAATCTTTGCTACTTGAAAGTGCTGTTATGAATCAAATGGCTGCCTCCGCAGTAATGTGACTTCCTGTTTGCCGACAATTTGTTTTTTATGTTTGACTGACTATAGATGAATTTAAATTTATAAATATTTGTAATTGTTCATATAAGCATATGTTTTTGCAATGATTTTATACTATTTACAGACTTATTTGGTTTGAAAATCGCCCTAAAAACATGAAATTGCAATAAGCGCATTCTGTACATCAGCACAGGCAGCCATCTTGGTTTGTGACGTAAATAGCAAGGCGTTTCCTAATGAAGACTTGCTACAAGAAAGCGCTTTTTCATAGCGATTCGTAGCGAATGTATTAGGCATGGTCACCCATAGTGAGAAGGTTTACTGATAACCATGTGTGGCCAGTTTCTTAAGGAAATCACTACCTTGTGCTTTGTCCTCTGGTACCCTTTTTACACCAAAAGAAAATAGTATGTAATACCAAATTGAAGGTACATGTACAAAAACACTAGCTAGTGATATGCAAATGACCTATACAATGTGTGGCCATGGCGTGAAACAAAACAACAAAAAAACTTACTCAGATAGTAGAAAGTTAACAGATAATGTAGTTTGTTTGTTAGGATCAGGACACATTGTGTCTGGTTGACAACTTATCTTTTCTTCTTTCTATAAAATAAACAAAAACAACAAAATAACTAAAATACTGTGGGTCTGACTCACATTTAACACAATACATGTATATATCAGTAGGAGCTGTGGTCCAGTGGTAGGACAAGCACTTAGGGATCCAGAGGTGCCGGGTTCAAACACCACTAAGGGCAGAGCTAATTTCCTTCAGTAAGAAATTTACCTACAATTGTTTCTCTCCACCCAGGTGTAAATGGGTACTGTGAGGGATCACCTGCCTGAATAATGAAGGAAAGTGAAGGAGAAAATGACCAATTTGTTGTGCAGCAGTATTTATTAGACCCAGAAAGGAATACATATCAGGTTCATGTTGAGTATTCTAACTTGAATTCGAATCTAGTGTCTTGAAGAATGGTTTTGAATCCCACCCTAGGAGGTTATACCCTTCCCTGAAAATTTGACAATTATGTCAATTTTCCTCAATTAATAAGGTACAATGTATATGGAGAAGTTTCCTGCTTTGTGGAAGGGTAGGTGAGAACTGATTATAGACAAGGGCCCAGAAGAGCTACGTTAGGCATGCTGGACGATGTAAAATAGCCAAAATGTGTAGACATGGCGTTAAACCTAGTATAAAGAAGTTAAATATTCTATACATACTGGTTGATTCCATCTTGGTTCTAAAGGTACAGCTGTGTTAACATATATCTTCTCAAATCTTTCTAAATAATTCTCATTGATAAATTTTAAATGCTCTTCCAGGGGAAAATTTCCATATGTAAAAAACCTGAAAAAAGGGAAATATACGTCATTGGAGTAATATACATGTGTATAAAAGAAATAATTTGATATGATGAGTAGTTAGGTTTTGTATTCACCCCTCTTAGAAAGGCAAAGTCACATGGACAGTTTACATAACTATCATTTATAAGGGTTGATTCATTAAAAGGTAAAAATCTATGTAAAATCGAAGGAGTATGCCACATAGTTTAAAATCAATAAATCTTTTTAATCAAGCAGTTTTCAACTTGGTCTGTAGTACAGTTGGTAGCATGCCAGGATTTCTATTCTAGTTTCCTGCCGGGAGAACTGGTTGGATTCCCACCTGGGGCAGTTATAGATGTACTTTTCCATGAAAATTTGACAATGATGTCAATTTTCTTCCCATCAATAAGGTATATGGAGAAGTTGCCAGCCATGTTGAAGGGTGAGTACCAGTTGTAGACAAGGGTCGGGGCAAGCTATGTTTGATGCTCTTACTGCCATAAAATAATCTAAACAGTGTAAGTAGGATGTTAAACCCAGAATAAAAAATGCACTCATATGACACAAAGAAAAGAAGTTTGTAAATAAGTCTCTGAGATTCAATAGACAGTTTCATATACAGGGTACATGTATATAGTAAAATGATCTTCAGAATGTTATAAAACTTTTGTTTTTCATCAAAACCTAACAGAAACAAAAAAATAGAGACCATTTTAATGGTGCATGTGATAAATACTTTATGCCTATGTCCAAAATGCCCAAGTTTGCTTGTTAATTGTAATAATTTACTTTAAATGCTTTGCACAAATTAATTTGAAATTGACATTTTTTTACAGTTTCATTCAATCTTTGTGCAATTGATTTATTATTGATTATTAATCAATATTTACAGGACCAACTGATGTCATTCAATTATTTGCCTATTAAGAGTAAATGGTGAAAAACATTATCTTATTAACCTTGTCACATGTTGTTAAGGATCAAGTAAGAGCAGTAGTCCAGTTGTAGGACACACCTTTGGGGATCGAGAGGACCCAGGTTTGAACTCGTACTAGGGACACTACTCATTTCCTTGCCCACAAAATTTACTTGCCATTGCTTCACTCTACCCACATGTAAATGGGTACCTGCGATGATGGTATAATAACGTTGTACCAATGTGACGGCAGCTCTAAGCAGAATAAAAGACTCCCAAGGGACATTGATAGATACCAGTAGCCCAATGACCAGGGATAATAGCTTTAAAGTCAGTGAGCGTGCATTAGCATAAAACTTAGACTATAAAAAACATTACTTTCCTTTACCGTTATGTGACACTAAACCCTGATATAATTTAAATAAAGAAGGTATTGATATTCAGTCTACGAAATTAGGATAAGAAAGTGGTGGTCCGAACATATCATTTTAAGAGCAAGCACTATATCTATTTTGCGGAATTTTGGTTGCCCAAAAGAAATTGTTGGTTGCCTGGACTACAACGAAGTTGTCCCGAACAACCGGACATCCAATAATTTTGTAGACTGGATATTCAAGCACTTACTTAGAATTACTAGGATGATAGTGAGATTGATGAAAACTCTGTAATTGTTTCCATGTCAGATCAGGAATATTCTCAGGGTCACCCCCGGATACAACACCATACGTATGACTAGGTGCTAGTTTGTTCTGTACAGCTTGTGCAAAGATATTATCTTGACTGGACTGAAACCAACAAATATCATACAAATACAACCATCGCGAGCTTAGCACAAAACTGTCGTAACTCAAGTTAAAAAAAGTAATAATACATGTAACAATAAAGACTTTATCTTAAGTGGCTACACATTTGAATCAATCCGATCTTTCATGAAAGCTTCTAGGATCCAATCTTTCAGAGGTAATTAAAACTGTTTTGAGCTAAGCCTGCGACATATACAGAATTATACAACAATTATTATTGGAAGCCATGCAAGGGAGATTCCACAAACATTTACTGATCATTAGATTACTTAACCAGATCAGATACATTGTATATACTTTTATTGCCAACGTCTGCTTGCTAGCATGAAAGGGGACTTATTTTATTGCAGTTATAACTATCACTTAATTAGTCATCTCTAAAGATAGTGGACCAATGGTCATGTCTTGTAAACAAGAGCTGTCAGAGGAGACAGCATGCTCAACTAAGTAAGTATTTGTCACATGAGATGTGGTTGATGATAAGGAACATACATATTTTAAAATTTGAAAATGATACCTTAACAAATCTAAAGTAAAATAGTGGGTTTTTTTAAAGAAAATTTTAAGTTCACCATAGACAATTTTGAAAAAAAAATGTATTTGGAGTTATGAACCTTGTCACATGAGATGAGGTTGATAATAAGAAACATATATTTAATGTTTGAAGTTGATACCTCAAGAAATTAAAAAGTTATAGTAAAATATATTTTACTGCACAAAAAATTTAATCAGAAATGTGGACGCGGACGCTAGGGCGAGTAGGAGAGCTCTCCATTTATTTTGTAAAGTCGAGCTAAAAATTAGAAGGTCCAGCTAGATCTGCAGATTTACAGGTCTGATTGTTTGTCAAAGAATATGATCTCATCCGCACAGTTTTCAATTCATCAAAATATGTAAAATATCTCAGGCCCTGTAAGACTAGGTTTGGTCCAGTAAAATTTTAATATTTACAGGACCTACTGTCCAGTAATAAACTGTCGAGTTTTGCAGTGACTGCCTTTAATTACCAATGTGCAGTTAACTGTAATCACCAGGGTGGTTTATAATGAGGATTTGCTACAGTCTGCTACTAAATGTGGGATAAACCCAATGTAAAAATATAAAAAAAACTTACAAATACTCCTTTCATTTCATTATAGACAACCCCTTTGAAATTTATAGGTGACTTTGGATCTTGTAAGTTATCATGTTCCAGTCTCCAGCCTTCTTGACTAGAAAAATATACATATAAACATAATAAACAGATATGATTTTGTTTTAGGTTGAGTTTAACTTCATAACAACATTCCCAGACAGGGCATCTGTTTGTGGAGTTGGGTAATGAAATAATTATTATGCTGATTCTAGCTCCTACCACTGATTCTGAATTATGTAGGGTAATTGTCAGTCACTGACTGATGTATGCACCTACTTAACAGCAAAATCTAAATTAAGCATTTCCAGGAATTGAGAGTAGATTGACTGACAATTGTAAAATATGACCTGTATAATATGTTGCTAAGGCATTACACCCACAATTTGTTTTTGTAATCCTTCCTGTTGCTTATTTCAAGGTTGCCTGCAAGACTGTTGTAACTTGACTTTTAGGCAATGCACTTACTATAGTCTAGCGCACAACCCTTGATTTATGTATGTATATTGTATATTTTATTGTATATATCTGTAAAGATTATATTGAAAAATGGTTAGCTTAACATCAATTATGGATATAATCCAATAAATATTATAGTTATTTCCATATTATCATCACCACCATTAGCAGCAGCAACAACTTCATTGATCAATACCATCATTATTTCGTGAATCAATACACATGAGTTGTGGTTCCAATCAGATCATCGCCAATTGCTCAACGATCCACAGCCCTAATCATTATCACCATCAACATTATCACCATTAACATTATCACCATCAACATTATCATCATCAACATTATCATCATCATGATGATCATCATCATCGTCATTATGATTAATGAATAACAGAACTGACAAGACATACATGAAAGTGTTTATATGTATCAAACAAACATGATCTAACCAAGATACATATGAAATATAAGACAGGTAAAGAAAACAAAACAATATACCAGAAATCTAATTCTCTTAGTTGTGGATAAAAAACAGCATCCATATAAATAGATAATAGATTGTTAAAATCTTGTCTATTTTGTGTAGAAAATGGATACATGGTCCAATCACTGGCTGAAATATACAGATATAGTTTTTATAGAATTGCAAACCCTAACTAACAATTTTTGTTCACTTCAATTCTTTGTTTATATTTGGTTTAATACTGTGTCAACATAATTTCTAAGTCATTTTCTATTAGGTCTTCAAACGCACCTTACCTAGCTTTCCTGGACCCTTGTATTTTTAAATTGGGTATCTACAAAAATGTTTGAATTATTTGTGTAGTTGAAAATGCGTATGTTAAAATGGACTTTCAAAGAGAATTATTTACTCATTTGACAAAATGTTCGACCAAATAAAACCAAAATAATTTGTTGAAGTTTCCAAGTTTTTTTAACATTTCTTCTTACGTTTTAATTCCAGATTCTAATTAAAACAATCAGTGCAGCACATAATTACAACAACCTGTGAAAAAGGAACTGGTTAAAACCTTCAGAATTTATATAGCAATCAGGGACCAGGAAATCGCCGGTTTTTCGGTTTTCAGACTGATTTTTTCATTTTAGACCGATTGAGATTTCAAAATCCTTAAAAAAATCGGTTTGGGAAAAACTCGCAAAATTTGTCCTCAAACCTTTCATTTCCATAATTATCATATGTTGATCAGTTGCATAAACCCACTCTTTATTGTTGTAATATCCTGCTCAATTGTCCCCAGGTTACATCAAGGTCCCTGTATGTATCCTTGGTTACAGGTATCATCTGGGGTTGACGCAGTGTTATTATTTTTTTTGACCGAGCACAGCAAAAAGTAAGTACTAATATAGTCATAAATAAAGTACAGTAAACGGTCTGGTTCGTACGGTACACGTAAAAACCTGTATCCGGTACTCGGAAGGGCCTTGGACTGATTGACTTCGGCGAATTTCCTGGTCCCTGATAGCAATGTTAACCCTGTATATCTGTTAACTGTAACATGCCTACTTATAATATTATCATAACTAAAACCCAGCCGCCTGGCTAGCTCAGTAGGTAGCAGGCAAGTCTACTGATCCAGGGGTCGTGGGTTCGATTCCCGTGCAGGTCATACTTTCGTGGAGCTTAATCATAAAAAATATTTCTACAGTCATTCTCCCTCCTACCAATGATTTTTAATTATGTAGGGCAGTTGTCAGTCACTGACGAAAGTATGCACTTAATAGTTGGTTAACAGCAAAATCCAGAGATTTAACCTTTCCAGGAGGAGTGAGTAGTTTGACTGACTGCCGTTATATGACATATACAATGTGTTGATACGGCGTTAAACCCGACAAAAACAATACAAACTAAAAACCATATACGTACCGGTCATTGCATTCATAAATGTTGCTAATGAACGATTTAACATCTTAAAGAATGGATCTCTGACAGGGTATTTGTTAGACCCACATAATACAGTATGTTCTAGTATATGTGGTACACCAGTACTATCCATAGGAGTTGTCTTAAATGCTACGCTGAAATACATATTGAACAAATAATTAAAACATGGTTTTAAGGGCAATATACAAGTCTATGGAATGGTTTATTAGATCGAGGAAAGTAATTGGCCCAAATCACAGCTGATAAATTATAACAAATCTAAACCCTTTCATCCTTTTAGTTGCTGTCTTTGTTACTATAATTTTCTTTCAATTAAAAAAATTATTTCTTCATTGTGTGTTCAATATCTCAGTTTGACACTATTGGCAGTTTGTGTTGTCATGAAATTTGAACCTTTTATAAGTGGCTTCCTGCAAACTGGGGTAGGCAGACATCTGATCTCCACAAAACCATATTTAGAGAATAATGGTTCTCCAGGTTGTATGATTTTAAATCAGCCTTACACACACTGTCTGGTCATGTCTTTCTTAGTCGCCAATGTTTTTCAGTGGACAAGATTAAACAAATAAATATCTTAGGGAAAAATTTGTGATTATTTAAAAAATTATACACAAAAAATAAAACTTGTCCACAGACATAAATGTACGAGTTGGACAAGTTGAGCATAGGGATTTTACCACTCGAAACTTTACCTGAAAGAATTGTTATCATCCTCTCTTGCAATATGAAGATGTTGGGCACCTGTTTTGTCGTGAGTTAAGGACACAGTTACCAGAAACAGTTCTGGAACTTCATCAACCTGAATTGAATGAAAATTATCAACATAAAAAAACAGACTACTAAATTAGTTTATGTCCAGGGGTCTTGGAAAACTTCAAGTTTCATACCAGTACTGTGTTTCTATATGGGAACATTCGCAGCTTGGTTATTGTTAGGTGAACTACTTAAGGAACATTTTTGCTTCAAACTAGCAAATCTAAGATGGCGACTTCCACATAATTTTAAAGTCGCCAACATAATTTCAGCGCTGTATACTTTCGTGACCACCATCTTTTGTTAGCTTAGCTAGTCACCTCTTAATTACATTCCCCTATGTTGGGAGTTGTGTGGCATGCAAACCATTTATTATGGCAAACACTTACCCAATTCGTGAACGTCCTTGCCTTGTTAAGGACAGCAGTACTGGTATTTCCTTCTTTTAGTTTTGTTAAATGCCATAGCAACACACTGTATAGTCATATCATGAAGGCCAGTCAACATACTCACCCATCCTGGAAAGGCCAAACCTCAAGATTTAGCTTTTAACCAATTACTAGGCACATAATTCCATCAGTTACTGACAATTTAAGTATTTTCATGATCAAGCACTGTGAAATTATGCCCCAACTGGGAATAGAACCTATGACCTCCATGATCAGTAGCCTTAGGTGCTACCGACAGAGCTAGACATCCAGGCTTCATCCTTTTATTGCAATCAAACTTGTAATATAAATATCACATCCTACACAGGGTGATAGAACGGAATGTTCTCCTGAGACATGTCATGTCCATCGAGGCTTTGCAAGTGTTTTTTTGTTGTCTTTTTTATATAACAACTCCTGCCTTTTATGATGAGACTTTAAGCCGTTTATTCTTAATCAGAAAAAACTTTATGGGATAATTTGTAAAAATTAACTTAATTTTTTCATTAAATGTCTTTTAACACTTTAAAGGGTACTTCCAGAAACACAAAGAGGACTGCCCACAAAACTGTAGTAAGTGCATATCATTAAATTGCAAGTTACTACAGTCATTATAGCAACCTTGGACATTTAAAGGTCTTACAGCTGATTTTGTAGTTAACTGCACTCTAATGTTAAGCTAACTTATTGTAAGATTTTTGATAATATGCTGCCAACACCCAGTTACAAAGTGAAACAGAAAACATACCTTGAATGGATGCTTGTACATTTAAACTTTTTTTGTCATGAAACAATCTTACTGTTACTTGTGAAATTTTGGTCATGTCTTTTTTAATTTTGTCCTTTTTGCAATAGTGAAAAGGCCTAATCTCAGTCCCAATGATCTGAGGTTTAAAAAATCACAGCACACCTGGGCTTGAACTTTAAAGGTCGTACTATTGCCCCTAGCAACCTCATTTTGTTGTTTGAGCAACATGTAATTGCTACTAAACATCAATTTGCTTCTGGCAAGTTAAACATATAGCTGCTTGTCCATTTGGGCAACTAATTTTAGAAATTAATGATGATCTCTGCACATTAATATGTTATGAAATGATAAAAGTATATCATAAAATACCTTTTCAATTGTATAACCATGAAGTTTGGTACCAGGCTTTAATGTACGGGCAGCTTCAACTACAGGTGATGTTTTCACTTTGACACTGGAACCAGTAGTTAAGTGTCTACCTAGACACAATAATCTGAAATATAATAATATTGAAACTTACAAAGTAAGCAAGTAGTGTTTCAAAATCGGAAAAAAATCATAATCTATCATCAGAAATAATCGGACATCCCTTTTCGATCAATCATCGTTTATATAATCGAAACATTTACTCAGGGTTTTCCTTCTGGATTTCTGAAAATACATGGCAATACATTGCAATAGTTTAAGTGATTTTGTTGCAATAATAGAATATTTAATCATGCATAATAAACCTATAATTAGTGGTTAAGTAGTTGTTCATGTTTAACAATGAAATCAATTTTCGAATATTTTCTGTACCTATACAGAATAGATAAGGGGCTATATTTTGTCTAATAATGGCGAATTACATGTCGCCTACCAAAAAAAATCACCACTTATCACAAAATGATTTACAATAACAGTAGTAAAAGTGTTATTATGTACCCATCATGTTTTAATTAAGAAGAGTTACATTCCCATGAAATATTTTTTTATTTATTAATATTGATTAATTTAAACTTGAATGTCTTATAGTCAATAACCGACATTAGTGATAATTGATTATTAAACTTCATAATCGATTGTCACCCTTTTTTAATACAATGATCGATTATCAATCATAATCGATCATTGTTTAATCCCTAGCCCAAAACAAATTATTTGTTGCCCGA
This sequence comes from Mactra quadrangularis, assembly GCA_025267735.1. Taxonomy (NCBI): domain Eukaryota; kingdom Metazoa; phylum Mollusca; class Bivalvia; order Venerida; family Mactridae; genus Mactra; species Mactra quadrangularis. The sequence goes on along the minus strand of CM046297.1, from coordinate 22,545,936 downwards.
ACTAAAAAGTTGTTGTCCTGGGCAACCAGACACCCAATTATTATGTAGACAACAGTCACAGCACTGTATAATACAATTGTGTTATCCGAAGGTGTCGGGACAAAACGGACCATAAGACGAAACTGACCATGACAAAACGGACCATACTCGGGACAAAACGGACCATATATTTTGGACAAAACGGACCATTGTCGGGACAAAACAGACCACTGTCAGGACAACACGGACCATAAGAATAAAGTATGACATTTCCGATAGAAACATTTTACTATTATTTAGGATGTGAGTAATAATATCATATGTTTGGTATCATTTAATTGTGGTTCACTTCAATTGTAATTATAATAGTCTCAATTTTTATTAACTAGTTGCGTCTTGTTGGTGTGTTGTTTGTCACCTAAATTAAATGTGATAATTGTGATATTTGATGTACGGACTCTTAAAAATCAACAACAAATAATGTCCTATCGAATTCTATTCATTGTCCTCCTCGTTGTTTCCTTGAACTAACACCTTTATTGGTACTGGAGTACTTTCCTGAGAGTGATTGAATTTGAAGTTGCTTATAATATTATAGTCAAGCACTGGTTCCTCTCTATATACTGCCCGCCATATATAACTCTGGAAAAGGATTTATGATAACAAACTTGTACTTCAAGATATAATTAGCGTGGACACACTGGTTCTCGAACCTCTAAGGACTCAACGAGCCATTTTTAATCAATACAACAATATTTTTGGGAAAATACATTTAAAACACACATTTTAACCTATATTCCACTTTTCTATCATATAATTGTTGATAGGGTTTCAAAATCGGAAAAAAATCATAATCAATTATCGGAATAATCGGACAACACTTTTCGATCAATCATCGATCATATAATCGAAACATTTACTCAGGGTTTTCATTCAGAATTTTCGAAAAATATAACAAATAAATATGAAACAAATCCAAATCCTTCCAGAAAAAACAATACCATTCTCTGAAAACTGTCATGGCGGCTAAAAATAGATGACCTAATTTCAAACCTCTACGGTATTTGGCTATTTGTGAGGTTATAATTAGCTGTCACATGAATTTTTAGCAGAAGACAGGAATGGCTACCTGCCATGTGCTTCTTTTGCAATAACATACTTTTAAACAGTATTTGATGGATTGTACTGACAGAGCGGAAAAAGGTAATCAGAATTTACTGAAAAATATTCACCATCACAAAATATTCATTCTAATTACCTGGATCTTGCACATTATTCTTGTTTGACAGTTGTAGTTGCGTCAATTGTTTACTTAACATTTGTGCACATGAGTTGATGACGTCATACGCAATTACATAGCAAAGTAAACAACATTTTTATGAAAGGTTTGAGATCAGGTGAGGTTCGAGAACAGGCGTTTATATGATACTAATACTCACAGTTATACTAATGAAAAAAACAATTAGCCTCTACTAATTATCAATAACTGTCATCAGTTTGGCGTTGATTAAAAAATTTAGTTGTCAATGAAATAACAAACAACAACACTATTGCATTATATTGAAAACATCAATATCTGTATTACCTAATAGTATATATATAAATATATAAGTTTTGTAATGGTCCGTTTTGTGCCGACAATGTGAAATGAGTTACGGAGGGTCTTATATATAGGACTACTGCCTACCCTGAAATTGATTGCCTCTTTTGTGATGTTTACCCTAGCTTAAGGTCTTCAGCGAACCCGCGTTTATACTGTCAATGAAATGCTGCATCTGATGAAATCAAAATGTTAAAAAAGCGGCTTATAAAGTTTTGGAAGCCAGAACTATGTTTACCCCAAAAAGTTCGTTTTTTGGGTACTCACTATATATATCATAATGGCCCGTTTTGTCCCGACAATGGTCCGTTTTGTCCCGAATTTTATCCGTTTTGTCATGGTCCGTTTTGTCAGGGAATTAGATGCACGTTATCTAAGTCTCTGGTTTTGTCCCTAATTCTATCCGAATATGTGATGGCCGAACATAAGCTATTTCGGCTTACGCAATATATGTAAATATGATTTACCTGGACACAAGAGACTTGTTCCGTTGAATAACAGGCTTATACATGTTTATGTTCTTTGTTTTATAACATTAGATTATAATTATGACAACAAGTAAAAGCGACAGAAAACGTTGATTGTCAATGTGACTTTGTTGTTGTAGCCGGCCAATAGAAGTGGGGGCTGTCTGAATCGCAAGATTTGAGAGAATACCACGCCCCAATACTTGAGGGAGATACGCCTCCTACATAAGAGGCGGAGTTTACAAAAAGTCAGAAAACTGACATTTTAACACTAAATTCTAAATGAAATTATGCCTATAATTCTTGATTTATGTTATAATTTATTTAAAGAGCGTGATTGATATTTGGAATCGTTCTAGTGCAAGAGTCGGAAGTTACACAGCCGTTTCGCGTTAAGTTAAGCAATTGCAAAAATATCATGTCACATAGTATTTTTACTAAGAATATAGCATGGTTTATTACCAAATTTGTCATTTACCTAGGAGACATACGTCTTTACCGAAAACATATACATTTATAAACATAACCATTACTAAATGATAATTTTACTCAGCGGTGAGATGCGCAGTGGCTACAGAGCCCCAAAGTCACCCCTCATCCTGGTGTCCCGAGATTTGCACGTTGTTTCGCGGTACCTGAACGTGGTGGGTTTGGTGTTTAAAAACTTTTTTCAGGTGCCCTAGATGGTTAGCAACCTAACTGCAAAAAATCACATTCGCACACCGACTTGCGCCATGGCAACAGAGCCGCAAAGTATACCGTGCAATATGGCTATATATGGCTATAGAACAGCAAAAATGACCGCCTCATCCTGGTGTCCCGAGGTTTGCACGCGTTTTTTGCTACCTTAATGTAGTTACTTACTTGTTTGAACACATTTTTTCGATGCCCTACGTAGTTAGCAATCTATTTGCAAAAAAATCATACCTGCGCAGTGAGATGCGCAGTGGCTACAGAACCCCAAAGTCGCCCCTCATCCTGGTGTCCCGAGATTTGCACGTTGTTTCGCGGTACCTGAACGTGGTGGGTTTGGTGTTTAAACACGTTTTTCAGGTGCCCTAGATGGTTAGCAACCTAACTGCAAAAAATCACATTCGCACACCGACTTGCGCCATGGCAACAGAGCCGCAAAGTATACCGTGCAATATGGCAATATATTATGGCTATAGTACAGCAAAAATGACCGCCTCATCCTGGTGTCCCGAGGTTTGCACGCGTTTTTTGCTACCTTAATGTAGTTACTTACTTGTTTGAACACATTTTTTCGATGCCCTACGTAGTTAGCAACCTATTTGCAAAAAAAAATACCTGCGCAGTGAGATGCGCAGTGGCTACAGAGCCCCAAAGTCGCCCCTCATCCTGGTGTCCCGAGATTTGCACCTTGTTTCGCGGTACCTGAACGTGGTGGGTTTGGTGTTTAAACACGTTTTTCAGGTGCCCTAGATGGTTAGCAACCTAACTGCAAAAAATCACATTCGCACACCGACTTGCGCCATGGCAACAGAGCCGCAAAGTATACCGTGCAATATGGCTTATATGGCTATAGAACAGCAAAAATGACCGCCTCATCCTGGTGTCCCGAGGTTTGCACGCGTTTTTTGCTACCTTAATGTAGTTACTTACTTGTTTGAACACATTTTTTCGATGCCCTACGTAGTTAGCAATCTATTTGCAAAAAAATCATACCTGCGCAGTGAAATGCGCAGTGGCTACAGAGCCCCAAAATCGCCCCACATCCTGGTGTCCTGAGATTTGCACATTGTTTCGCGGTACCTGAACGTGGTGGGTTTGGTGTTTAAACAAGTTTTTCAGGTGCCCAAGATGGTTAGCAACCTAACTGCAAAAAATCACATTCGCACACCGACTTGCGCCATGGCAACAGAGCCGCAAAGTATACCGTGCAATATGGCTATATATGGCTATAGAACAGCAAAAATGACCGCCTCATCCTGGTGTCCCGAGGTTTGCACGCGTTTTTTGCTACCTTAATGTAGTTACTTACTTGTTTGAACACATTTTTTCGATGCCCTACGTAGTTAGCAACCTATTTGCAAAAAAATCATACCTGCGCAGTGTGATGCGCAGTGGCTACAGAGCCCCAAAGTCGCCCCTCATCCTGGTGTCCCGAGATTTGCACGTTGTTTCGCGGTACCTGAACGTGGTGGGTTTGGTAGTTAAACACGTTTTTCAGGTGCCCTAGATGGTTAGCAAACCTAGCTGCAAAAAATCACATTCGCACACCGACTTGCGCCATGGCAACAGAGCCGCAAAGTATACCGTGCAATATGGCTATATATGGCTATAGAACAGCAAAAATGACCGCCTCATCCTGGTGTCACGAGGTTTGCACGCGTTTTTTGCTACCTTAATGTAGTAACTTACTTGTTTGAACACTTTTTTTCGATGCCCTACGTAGTTAGCAACCTATTTGCAAAAAATCATACCTGCGCAGTGAGATGCGCAGTGGCTACAGAGCCCCAAAGTCGCCCCTCATCCTGGTGTCCCGAGATTTGCACGTTGTTTCGCGGTACCTGAACGTGGTGGGTTTGGTGTTTAAACACGTTTTTCAGGTGCCCAAGATGGTTAGCAACCTAACTGCAAAAAATCACATTCGCACACCGACTTGCGCCATGGCAACAGAGCCGCAAAGTATACCGTGCAATATGGCTATATATGTCTATATATGGCTATAGAACAGCAAAAATGACCGCCTCATCCTGGTGTCCCGAGGTTTGCACGCGTTTTTTGCTACCTTAATGTAGTTACTTACTTGTTTGAACACATTTTTTTCGAAGCCCTACGTAGTTAGCAACCTATTTGCAAAAAAATCATACATGCGCAGTGAGATGCGCAGTGGCTACAGAGCCCCAAAATCGCCCCTAATCCTGGTGTCCCGAGATTTGCACGTTGTTTCGCGGTACCTGAACGTGGTGGGTTTGGTGTTTAAACACGTTTTTCAGGTGCCCTAGATGGTTAGCAACCTAATTGCAAAAAATCACATTCGCACACCGATTTGCGCCATGGCAACAGAGCCGCAAAGTATACCGTGCAATATGGCTATATATGGCTATAGAACAGCAAAAATGACCGCCTCATCCTGGTGTCACGAGGTTTGCACGCGTTTTTTGCTACCTTAATGTAGTTACTTACTTGTTTGAACACATTTTTCGATGCCCTACGTAGTTAGCAACCTATTTGCAAAAAAATCATACCAGCGCAGTGAGATGCGCAGTGGCTACAGAGCCCCAAAGTCGCCCCTCATCCTGGTGTCCCGAGATTTGCACGTTGTTTCGTGGTACCTGAACGTAGTGGGTTTGGTGTTTAAACACGTTTTTCAGGTGCCCTAGATGGTTAGCAACCTAACTGCAAAAAATCACATTCGCACACCGACTTGCGCCATGGCAACAGAGCCGCAAAGTATACCGTGCAATATGGCTATATATGGCTAAAGAACAGCAAAAATGACCGCCTCATCCTGGTGTCCCGAGGTTTGCACGCGTTTTTTGCTACCTTAATGTACATGTAGTTACTTACTTGTTTGAACACATTTTTTCGATGCCCTACGTAGTTAGCAACCTATTTGCAAAAAAATCATACCTGCGCAGTGAAATGCGCAGTGGCTACAGAGCCCCAAAATCGCCCCACATCCTGGTGTCCTGAGATTTGCACATTGTTTCGCGGTACCTGAACGTGGTGGGTTTGGTGTTCAAACACGTTTTTCAGGTGCCCTAGATGGTTAGCAACCTAACTGCAAAAAATCACATTCGCACACCGACTTGCGCCATGGCAACAGAGCCGCAAAGTATACCGTGCAATATGGCTATATATGTCTATATATGGCTATAGAACAGCAAAAATGACCGCCTCATCCTGGTGTCCCGAGGTTTGCACGCGTTTTTTGCTACCCTAATGTAGTTACTTACTTGTTTGAACACATTTTTTCGATGCCCTACGTAGTTAGCAACCTATTTGCAAAAAAATCATACCTGCGCAGTGAGATGCGCAGTGGCTACAGAGCCTCAATGTCGCCCCTCATCCTGGTGTCCCGAGATTTGCACGTTGTTTCGCGGTACCTGAACGTGGTGGGTTTGGTGTTTAAACACGTTTTTCAGGTGCCCTAGATGGTTAGCAACCTAACTGCAAAAAATCACATTCGCACACCGACTTGCGCCATGGCAACAGAGCCGCAAAGTATACCGTGCAATATGGCTATATATGGCTATATATGGCTTTAGAACTAGGGGTGTAACAATACGGTAAAAACCGTATTGCAATATATTGCAATACACGAAACCCGCATTGCAATATATTGCAATACGTACCGGTTTTTCGCTTAGACATTCCAGGCATTAATTAATGCATGTACCTCGTCTTAATTTGATCAGCATAGCACGCATATGGGTATTTTCAAATGATCTCTTCTCCAAATGTTTGAATTACTAGTGTAAAACGGTCTATATGTTAGAAAAATGTGTGGTTTGAAACAGACTTTTGAAAATATTTTTCTATCAATTCACTAAATGTTTAACCTTTAAAAGCACAGTAAGATTATTACAAGTATTCAATACATTTTAACATTTATTTAAACATTTAACTATCAGATTCTGGTAATAACAAGCAGTATGACACATAACTACAAAACCGGTTCATGGAAAAACGTACCGGTTAAAAACCGTTAGAAGTCGTATTGCAATATTAACCGGTTTATCGGTTAACCGTTACACCCCTATATAGAACAGCAAAAATGACCGCCTCATCCTGGTGTCCCGAGGTTTGCACGCGTTTTTTACTACCTTAATGTAGTTACTTACTTGTTTGAACACTTTTTTTGATGCCCTACGTAGTTAGCAACCTATTTGCAAAAAAATCATACCTGCGCAGTGAGATGCGCAGTGGCTACAGAGCCCCAAATTCGCCCCTCATCCTGGTGTCCCGAGATTTGCACGTTGTTTCGCGGTACCTGAACGTGGTGGGTTTGGTGTTTAAACACGTTTTTCAGGTGCCCTAGATGGTTAGCAACCTAACTGCAAAAAATCACATTCGCACACCGACTTGCGCCATGGCAACAGAGCCGCAAAGTATACCGTGCAATATGGCTATATATGGCTATAGAACAGCAAAAATGACCGCCTCATCCTCGTGTCCCGAGGTTTGCACGCGTTTTTTGCTACCTTAATGTAGTTACTTACTTGTTTGAACACATTTTTTCGATGCCCTACGTCGTTAGCAACCTATTTAGAAACAAATCATACCTGCGCAGTGAGATGCGCAGTTGCTACAGAGCCCCAAATTCGCCCCTCATCCTGGTGTCCCGAGATTTGCACGTTGTTTCGCGGTACCTGAACGTGGTGGGTTTGGTGTTTAAACACGTTTTTCAGGTGCCTTAGATGGTTAGCAACCTAACCGCAAAAAAACACATTCGCACACCGACTTGCGGCATGGCAACAGAGCCGCAAATTATACCGTGCAATATGGCTATATATGGCTATAGAACAGCAAAAATGACCGTCTCATCCTGGTGTCCCGAGGTTTGCACGCGTTTTTTGCTACCTTAATGTAGTTACTTACTTGTTTGAACACATTTTTTCGATGCCCTACGTAGTTAGCAAACTATTTGCAAAAAAATCATACCTGCGCAGTGAGATGCGCAGTGGCTACAGAGCCCCAAAGTCGCCCCTCATCCTGGTGTCCCGAGATTTACACGTTGTTTCGCGGTACCTGAACGTGGTGGGTTTGGTGTTTAAGCACGTTTTTCAGGTGCCCTAGATGGTTAGCAACCTAACTGCAAAAAATCACATTCGCACACCGACTTGCGCCATGGCAACAGAGCCGCAAAGTATACCGTGCAATATGACTATATATGGCTATAGAGCAGCAAAAATGACCGCCTCATCCTGATGTCCCGAGGTTTGCACGCGTTTTTTGCTACCTTAATGTAGTTACTTACTTGTTTGAACACATTTTTTCGATGCCCTACGTAGTTAGCAACCTATTCGCAAACAAATCATAACTGCGCAGTGAGATGCGCAGTGGCTACAGAGCCCCAAAGTCGCCACTCATCCTGGTGTCCCGAGATTTTCACGTTGTTTCGCGGTACCTGAACGTGGTGGGTTTGGTGTTTAAACACGTTTTTCAGGTGTCCTAGATGGTTAGCAACCTAACTGCAAAAAATCACATTCGCACACCGACTTGCGCAATGGCAACAGAGCCGCAAAGTATACCGTGCAATATGGCTATATATGGCTATAGAACAGCAAAAATGACCGCCTCATCCTGGTGTCCCGAGGTTTGCACGCGTTTTTTGCTACCTTAATGTAGTTACTTACTTGTTTGAACACATTTTTTCGATGCCCTACGTATTTAGCAACTTATTTGCAAAAAAAATCATACCTGCGCAGTGAGATGCGCAGTGGCTACAGAGCCCCAAAGTCGCCCCTCATCCTGGTGTCCCGAGATTTGCACGTTGTTTCGCGGTACCTGAACGTGGTGGGTTTGGTGTTTAAACACGTTTTTCAGGTGCCCTAGATGGTTAGCAACCTAACTGCAAAAAATCACATTCGCACACCGACTTGCGCCATGGCAACAGAGCCGCAAAGTATACCGTGCAATATGACTATATATGGCGATAGAACAGCAAAAATGACCGCCTCATCCTGGTGCCCCGAGGTTTGCACGCGTTTTTTGCTACCTTAATGTAGTTACTTACTTGTTTGAACACATTTTTTCGATGCCCTACGTAGTAAGCAACCTATTTGCAAAAAAATCATCCCTGCGCAGTGAGATGCGCAGTGGCTACAGAGCCCCAAAGTCGCCCCTCATCCTGGTGTCCCGAGATTTGCAAGTTGTTTCGCGGTACCTAAACGTGGTGGGTTTGGTGTTTAAACACGTTTTTCAGGTGCCCTAGATGGTTAGCAACCTAACTGCAAAAAATCACATTCGCACACCGACTTGCGCCATGGCAACAGAGCTGCAAATTATACCGTGCAATATGGCTATATATGGCTATAGAACAGCAAAAATGACCGCCTCATCCTGGTTTCCCGGGGTTTGCACGCGTTTTTGCTACCTTAATGTAGTTACTTACTTGTTTGAACACATTTTTTCGATGCCCTACGTAGTTAGCAACCTATTTGCAAAAAAATCATACCTGCGCAGTGAGATGCGCAGTGGCTACAGAGCCCCAAAATCGCCCCTCATCCTGGTGTCCCGAGATTTGCACGTTGTTTCGCGGTACCTGAACGTGGTGGGTTTGGTGTTTAAACACGTTTTTCAGGTGCCCTAGATGGTTAGCAACCTAACTGCAAAAAATCACATTCGCACACCGACTTGCGCCATGGCAACAGAGCCGCAAAGTATACCGTGCAATATGGCTATATATGGCTATAGAACAGCAAAAATGACCGCCTCATCCTGGTTTCCCGAGGTTTGCACGCGTTTTTTTGCTACCTTAATGTAGTTACTTACTTGTTTGAACACATTTTTTCGATGCCCTACGTAGTTAGCAACCTATTTGCAAAAAAATCATACCTGCGCAGTGAGATGCGCAGTGGCTACAGAGCCCCAAATTCGTCCCTCATCCTGGTGTCCCGAGATTTGCACGTTGTTTCGCGGTACCTGAACTAGGTAAGTTTGGTGTTTAAACACGTTTTTCAGGTGCCCTAGATGGTTAGCAACCTAACTGCAAAAAATCACATTCGCACACCGACTTGCGCCATGGCAACAGAGCCGCAAAATATACCGTGCAATATGGCTATATATGGCTATAGAACATTAAAAACGACCGCCTAATCCTGGTGTCCCGAGGTTTGCACGCGTTTTTTGCTACCTTAATGTAGTTACTTACTTGTTTGAACACATTTTTTCGATGCCCTACGTAGTTAGCAACCGATTTGCAAAAAAATCATACCTGCGCAGTGAGTTGCGCAGTGGCTACAGAGCCACAAAGTCGCCCCTCATCCTGGTGTCCCGAGATTTGCACGTTGTTTCGCGGTACCTGAACGTGGTGGGTTTGGTGTTTAAACACATTTTCAGGTGCCCTAGATAATTAGCAACCTAACTGCAAAAAATCACATTCGCACATCGGCTTGCGCCATGGCAACAGAGCCGCAAAGTATACCGTGCAATATGGCTATATATGGCTATAAAACAGCAAAAATGACCGCCTCATCCTGGAGTCCCGAGGTTTGCACGCGTTTTTTGCTACCTTGATGTAGTTACTTACTTGTTTGAACACATTTTTTCGATGCCCTACGTAGTTAGCAACCTATTTGCAAAAAAATCATACCTGCGCAGTGAGATGCGCAGTGGCTACAGAGCCCCAAAGTCGCCCCTCATCCTGGTGTTCCGAGGTTTGCACGCGTTTTTTGCTACCTTAATGTAGTTACTTACTTGTTTGAACACATTTTTTCGATGCCCTACGTAGTTAGCAACCTATTTGCAAAAAAATCATACCTGCGCAGTGAGATGCGCAGTTGCTACAGCGCCCCAAAATCGCCCCTCATCCTGGTGTCCCGAGATTTGCACGTTGTTTCGCGGTACCTGAACGTGGTGGGTTTGGTGTTTAAACACATTTTCAGGTGCCCTAGATGGTTAGCAACCTAACTGCAAAAATCACATTCGCTCACCGACTTGCGCCATGGCAACAGAGCCGCAAAGTATACCGTGCAATATGGCTATATATGGCTATAGAACAGCAAAAATGACCGCCTCATCCTGGTGTCCCGAGGTTTGCACGCGTTTTTTGCTACCTTAATGTAGTTACTTACTTGTTTGAACACATTTTTTCGATGCCCTACGTAGTTAGCAACCTATTTGCAAAAAAATCATACCTGCGCAGTGAGATGCGCAGTGGCTACAGAGCCCCAAAGTCGCCCCTCATCCTGGTGTCCCGAGATTTGCACGTTGTTTCGCGGTACCTGAACGTGGTGGGTTTGGTGTTTAAACACGTTTTTCAGGTGCCCTAGATGGTTAGCAACCTAACTGCAAAAAATCACATTCGCACACCGACTTGCGCCATGGCAACAGAGCCGCAAAGTATACCGTGCAATATGGCTATATATGGCTATAGAACAGCAAAAATGACCGCCTCATCCTGGTGTCCCGAGGTTTGCACGCGTTTTTTGCTACCTTAATGTAGTTACTTACATGTTTGAACACTTTTTTTCGATGCCCTACGTAGTTAGCAACCTATTTGCAAAAAAATCATACCGGCGCAGTGAGATGCGCAGTGGCTACAGAGCCCCAAAGTCGCCCCTCATCCTGGTGTCCCGAGATTTGCACGTTGTTTCGCGGTACCTGAACGTGGTGGGTTTGGTGTTTAAACACGTTTTTCAGGTGCCCTAGATGGTTAGCAACCTAACTGCAAAAGATCACATTCGCACACCGACTTGCGCCATGGCAACAGAGCCGCAAAGTATACCGTGCAATACGGGTATATATGGCTATAGAACAGCAAAAATAGGCGTCGCCTCCTAGTGTCGGGAGGTTTGCACGTGTGTTTTGCTACCTGAATGTAGTTAGTTACTTGTTGAAACTCATTTTCCCGATGCCCTACGTAGTTAGCAACCCATTTGCACAAAAATCATACCTGCGCACTGAGATGCGCAGAGGCTACAGAGCCCCAAAATCGCGTCTCCTCCGCGTGTCGGGAGATTTGCACGGGGTTTCTCGGTACCTGAATGTTGTGGGTTTGGTGTTTAAACACGTTTTTCAGGTGCCCTAGATGGCTACCAACCTAACTGCAAAAATTCACATTCGCACAACGAGTTGCGCCATGGCAACAGAGCCGCAAAATATACCGTGCAATATGGCTATATATGGCTATAGAACAGCAAAAATTGGCGTCGCCTCCTGGTGTCGGGAGGTTTGCACGTGTTTTTTGCTACCTTAATGTAGTTAGTTACTTGTTTTAAAACATTTTCCCGATGCCCTACGTAGTTAGCAACCCATTTGCACAAAAATCATACATGCGCACTGAGATGCACAGTGGCTACAGAGCCCCAAAGTCGCGTCTCCTCCTCGTGTCGGGAGATTTGCACGGGGTTTCTCGGTACCTGAACGTGGTGGGTTTGGTGTTTATACACGTTTTTCAGGTGCCCTAGATGGTTAGCAACCTAACTGCAAAAAATCACATTCGCACACCGATTTGCGCCATGGCAACAGAGCCGCAAAGTATACCGTGTAATATGGCTATAAATGGCTATAGAACAGCAAAAATGACCGCCTCATCCTGGTGTCGGGAGGTTTGCACGTGTTTTTTGGTACCTGAATGTAGTTTGTTACATGTTTAAACACATTTTCCCGATGCCCTACGTATTTAGCAACCCATTTACACAAAAATCATACCTGCGCACTGAAATGCGCGTTGTCTACAGAGCCCCAAAATCGCGTCACCTCCAAGTGTCGGGAGATTTGCACGGGGTTTCTCGGTACCTGAAAGTGGTGGGTTTGGTGTTTAAACACGTTTTTCAGGTGCCCTAGATGGTTTGCAACCTAAGTGCAAAAAATCACATTCGCACACCGAGTTGCGCCATGGCAACAGAGCCGCAAAGTATACCGTGCAATATGGCTATATAGGGCAGTAGAACAGCAAAAATAGGCGTCGCCTCCTGGTGTCGGGAGGTTTGCACGGGTTTTTTGGTACCTGAATGTAGTAAGTTACTTGTTTAAACACATTTTTCCGATGCCCTACGTAGTTAGCAACCCATTTACACAAAAATCATACCTGTGCACTGAGATGCGCGTTGGCTACAGAGCCCCAAAGTCGCGTCACCTCCTAGTGTCGGGAGATTTGCACGGGGTTTATCGGTACATGAACGTGGTGGGTTTGGTGTTTAAACACGTTTTTCAGGTGCCCTAAATGGTTAGCAACCTAAGTGCAAAAAATCACATTCGCACACCGAGTTGCGCCATGGCAACAGAGCCGCAAAATATACCGTGCAATAGGGCTATATAGGGCTTTAGAACAGCAAAAATAGGCGTCGCCTCCTGGTATCGGGAGGTATGCACGGTTTTTTTGGTACGTGAATGTAGTTAGTTACTTGTTTAGGCCACAACAAATTGATTTTAGGTTCTATGGATTCGCTCGCACCTTAATTTTGACAGTGTTTACAAAAAAATATTTTTATTTCCTCGCTCGCTCATAAAAATTTGGTCAAACCGCTATATAAAGCAAGTGAATAAAGATTTTTTTAATTTTCTTTCTTCGCTCGCTCGCCCCATTTTTTTCCAGAAAAATCCGTTGAACACATGGTCAATTTGTTGTGGCCTTAAACACATTTTCCCGATGCCCTACGTAGTTGGCAACCCATTTACACAAAAATCATACCTGCGCACTGAGATGCGCGTTGGCTACAGAGCCCCAAAGTCGCGTCACCTCCTAGTGTCGGGAGATTTGCACGCGGTTTCTCGGTACCTGAACGTGGTGGGTTTGGTGTTTAAACACGTTTATCAGGTGCCCTAGATGGTTAGCAACCTAACTGCAAAAAATCCCATTCGCACACAGAGTTGCGCCATGGCAACAGAGCCGCAAATATACCGTGCAATATGGCTATATAGGGCTTAAGAACAGCAAAAATAGGCGTCGCCTCCTGGTGTCGGGAGGTTTGCACGGGTTTTTTGGTACCTGAATGTAGTTATTTACTTGTTTAAACACATTTTCCCGATGCCCTACGTAGTAAGCAACCCATTTACACAAAAATCATACCTGCGCACTGAGATGCGCGTGGGCTACTGAGCCCCAGAGTCGCCCCTCATCCTGGTGTCGCAAGATTTGCACGGGGTTTCTCGGTACCTGAACCTGGTGGGTTTCGTGTTAAAACACGTTTTTCAGGTGCCCTAGATGGTTAGCAACCTAACTACACAAAAATCACAGGTGCCCACCGTGGTGTGCCATGGCAACAGAGCCGCAAAATATACCGTGCAACATGGCTATATATGGCTATAGAACAGCAAAAGTCGGCCCCTCATCCTGGTGTCGCAAGATTTTCACGGGGTTTTTGGTACCTTAATGTAGTGTGTTACCTGTTTAAACACATTTTCCCGATGCCCTACGTAGTTAGCAACCCATTTACACAAAAATCATACCTGCGCACTGAGATGCGCATGGGCTACGGAGCCCCAAAGTCGCCCCTCATCCTGGTGTCGCAAGATTTGCACGGGGTTTCTCGGTACCTGAACGTGGTGGGTTTCGTGTTAAAACTCGTTTTTCAGGTGCCCTAGATGGTTAGCAACCTAACTACACAAAAATCACAGGTGCACACCGAGGTGTGCCATGGCAACAGAGCCGCAAAATATACCGTGCAATATGGCTATATATGGCTATAGAACAGCAAAAATGACCGCCTCATCCTGGTGTCCCGAGGTTTGCACGCGTTTTTTGCTACCTTAATGTAGTTACTTACTTGTTTGAACACAATTTTTCGATGCCCTACGTAGTTAGCAACCTATTTGCAAAAAAATCATACCTGCGCAGTGAGATGCGCAGTGGCTACAGAGCCCCAAAGTCGCCCCTCATCCTGGTGTCCCGAGATTTGCACGTTGTTTCGCGGTACCTGAACGTGGTGGGTTTGGTGTTTAAACACGTTTTTCAGGTGCCCTAGATGGTTAGCAACCTAACTACACAAAAATCACAGGTGCCCACCGTGGTGTGCCATGGCAACAGAGCCGCAAAATATACCGTGCAACATGGCTATATATGGCTATAGAACAGCAAAAGTCGGCCCCTCATCCTGGTGTCGCAAGATTTTCACGGGGTTTTTGGTACCTTAATGTAGTGTGTTACCTGTTTAAACACATTTTCCCGATGCCCTACGTAGTTAGCAACCCATTTACACAAAAATCATACCTGCGCACTGAGATGCGCATGGGCTACGGAGCCCCAAAGTCGCCCCTCATCCTGGTGTCGCAAGATTTGCACGGGGTTTCTCGGTACCTGAACGTGGTGGGTTTCGTGTTAAAACACGTTTTTCAGGTGCCCTAGATGGTTAGCAACCTAACAACACAAAAATCACAGGTGCACACCGAGGTGTGCCATGGCAACAGAGCAGCAAATATACCGTGCAATATGGCTATATATGGCTATTGAACAGCAAAAGTCGGCCCCTCATCCTGGTGTCGCAAGATTTGCACGGGGTTTTTGGTACCTTAATGTAGTGTGTTACCTGTTTAAGCACATTTTCCCGATGCCCTACGTAGTTAGCAACCTATTTGCACAAAAATCATACCTGCGCACTGAGATGTGCGTGGGATACGGAGCCCCAAAGTCGCCCCTCATCCTGGTGTTGCAAGATTTGCACGGGGTTTCTCGGTACCTGAACGTGGTGGGTTTCGTGTTAAAACACGTTTTTCAGGTGCCCTAGATGGCTAGCAACCTAACTGCAAAAAATCACATTCGCACACCAAGTTGCGCCATGGCAACAGAGCCGCAAATATACCGTGCAATATAGCTATATATGGCTATAGAACAGCAAAAATCGGCCCCTCAACCTGGTGTCGCAAGATTTTCACGGGGTTTTTTGGTACCTTAATGTAGTGTGTTAATAACGTAATATTTTTCATAATTTTTCTTCCTTTCTTTCAGTGTGACAGTGTCTCCTACATAGATGAGATCCTTTAAATAATATTGATTCATTGATCATCTTGACTACAGTGTATGTGTGTTTTAAGTTGACATTTTTGTGTGATTATCATCAAGTTCATTGGACTTTATTCATTTTCTTAGCTAAGCATGTACATTGTATTAAAGTATTAATTTGATTGCCTGCCCAGCTAACTCAGTTGGTAGCGCTCAAGCCTTTTCCAGGAACAGTGGTTTGGTGGACTGACCGCCATGATATAACCAATACATTGTGTTGCTATGGCATAAAACCTAACACATAAATTGAATTAATATTGTCCCTTGTTTATATAACAGGAAAGTAGATTTTAAAAAATGAATTCTTTATATTTAAGAATGTATCTAAACATTTTGAAGATTATTTATTATTATATGGAATGTTTAAACTGGCCAGTAAAAGACATGAGGACTGTTATCGAATAAATTATGCTCCGAGAGTATAACCCATGGAAAAGATTGGAAACCCTAGCACAAAATAAAATTACTAAAAATAGAAACATTTGCATTTTCAACACTTGGTCATAATTACTTTATTATCTTATTAGTATTATCTTTTATTTCAGTGTGACAGTGTCTCCAACAAGAAGGAACTGTACTGGTGTGTATCAATTTAGTGTTTTCAAGTTTAAGTTTAATTTTTTTGTAGTTATTATTAATAACTTCATTGGGCGTCATGCATATTCACGGCCAATCAAATTTTAAAGTATGACTTTAGTTCCTTATTTGTTCATGTTTGGCATATTGACCAGTCATTTGAGTATTGACCACATTGCATCGGAGGTCAATACTGGATTTAATTGTCCAACACTGGTCATTAGTGGTCATAATTTATATATGTTGGGAAAGTAGATTTTAAAAATGATACCTTAATATTCCAGGATGTATCCAAACATGTTGAAGTTATATTTTGTAAGCATTAGGGATGTTAATATGGGCAGAGGGCCTGGTTGCAGTTTTCGGCCCTTTTGAATAATAAGAACCTCAAGAACTTCAGTTCATATCCTTGGAAACGCTTTATAATTTTTCTTTTCTTCTATTTCAGTGTGACAGTGTCTTCTACATTGGTTAGATGAGATGATCTACATAAATATGATGAGATGACCTACTTACCACCGTCACAACATAGATGAAATGACCCACATACCACTAGATGAGATGTTCCACATACCACTGTCACAACACTGATGAGATGATCTACACAATACACAGGGCCGGATCCAGAAGGGTCGTTAGTGGGGGGGGGGGGCACAGGGGGTGGGTTCGGGAGGGGTACCCCCTCCTGACTGTTTAGAAATTTTTGAGTTTTTCACATGTCAAAGGTGCAAATCTGAGCACATTAAAATGCTCTTTTAAACAAATTGAATGAAGCTAAAACTAGGTTACTTATCATTTTTTTCTGTAGAAAAGTGATGCAATGCGTAACATTTCAGATTCATGTGAATGATTAGTTTTATAAATAATCATAAATAAATAAAATGCATTCATGTGAGTTAGATCACAGGGCCTGATACAGAGGAGTCGTTATTGGGGAGTAGGTTGGGGTGGGTACGGGAGGGGTATCCCCTGCCGTAGATTAGGAAAAAAATTGAATTTTTGCATGTCAAAGGTGTAAATCTGAGCACTTTTGAACACTTTAAAGGATAAAATGAAACTAAAATTTGGTAAATTGTCATTACATTTTAAGCACTTTTGGGCAGTACCTAGGAAATATTGAGCGCTATAATTGAGGTATTCTTCATGCATGTGCCCGTTTTGTTCGTTTAGATTTAATGTGTTGGCTTATTAAATCCCATTCTCGTACCCCGAAGTTTTCAAGGAACGAGAATGGATAAAATTCTGATTTACAAAAAAAATCAGCAATTTCATCATGTAAATGTCGAGAATTTATAAAAAATACACTTGGTAACTTGTTTAAAATCACCGAATGCAATGAGAAAATTCTCCGATTTAACATCCAGAAAAGACGGTTTATGATACGTTTTTTAAATAAGAGGCTTAGTTTATTGTGTTGAAATTCAGCGTTGTTGTGAGTTTTTCGGACGTTTCAGTGGATTTACAAGAATGGTTGTTGGGACGATCCAAAACGTGAAAATCCTTCGAAGAATCACATTTTTCGATTCCTTTGGAAAAAATCATTAGGAATACAAATATTTTAAACACGTAAAATGATATAAAATAAAAGCAACGATTTAAAAATTAACGAAACTCAAGCCTATTAATGTATGATTGGATGAAAAAAAAATGTTTAACCACTGATTAATTTTTTTCTTCTTTTTCGTTAGAAACCTTGTTGTAGGGTATGTCACTCTTGAAAAGTTACTTGAAAGTTTAATTCATTTACCTACATTTTCTAAAAAAAACAACAACAACATAAAACGCTGGTTTTTTCCGATTTTAACTAACTTTTAATTTACTCATTTTAATGACAAACATTCATTCGACTATACTCGGCTTTTCTCAGTCTATTACTTGATATGAAAAACGCCGATGTCCTCCATAAATACTTAATTTATGTTAAGCTCGGTCACTTTTTAAAAGTTATTCGGAATTTTAATACCATAAAAATAATCAGACGATCGTGCATGTTTTCGAAATTAACTAAGTTCGAGTGTCATAGTAGTGACGTATAAAATGCACTTGATTAGCTGTCCTCGTCTTTTCTCTGTCTAACCGGCTAAGAAAACGCTTATGATATCCACTAGTAAATAAGATTAGAGAGTGCACAATAACCAAATTTAGGCCTCGTAAGCTAGTTACCATGGTAATTTCACTGGTGACGCTCTTAAATATACTGTTGAGGTATGTGTAATATAGACAATAAACAATTGGTATCTATGTGTCTGTATAGAGGGACCATACACTTGCACGATCAATGATTTGAACGCTTGATAAGGCCCGATCTCGGTACCCTGAGATGCTTGAATGTATCAATTTAGATCTTTATCTTTTTTAATAGCTCGGATGGATGATTGCATATCAAAAAAATTAATCTAAAAGTCGAGTTGATATCGCTTTGATGGTGCCGATTTTGTGCCCTTTTCTTTGTATGAGAGTCAATATCTGTGGGGCCAGGTGGGGGGGCACGTGCCCCCTGTGCCCCCCCGGTAAATCCGGGCCTGATACATAACCTGTCTCTTAGTCCGTTTGACATATGTTAACATGCATACCACTCTATTTTGAGATCAGACCACGGGTTCCGGAAATGGTCGCAGCGCTCTCTATAGAGGTCTGTGAATTTGTTGCCCGCAAACCACAGACAGGTACTGCATTACAGCTGCATTATGCATAGTGTCGTCGGCGCTATGTGTAGTGTATGTGTGCATGTGCCAAATCGGTGCAGCTCAAGAGCTAGACCCGTGAACTCACGGTTCGAACTCACCCGACCCGGTTTGCATTGACTTTAGGTAGCACGTGGGTAACTTGACCTTACATGCTCTGTAATAGTTTGTAAAAAACTATTAACATCATGTAAGCCAGTCACAAGTCTGGATAAACAAGGAGTGACCACAATAGCAATTGTAAGTGTTTTGTATTCCCTCGGCAGAGTGACCGATGGCCATTATCAGCCAGCTGGTTATACTTAATACTTATTTGGAAGTACTGAGAAAACTGAAGTTATCATTCATTATAGCTTGCAACAATAAATATTCAAAAAAATATTATGATAGTTTCATTATTTTAAGATAGAGAATACTTAACGACCACCTATTCTTAAGTTAGCACAAAACATTCCCTTCTCATAGTGTAATGAAGCACATGGAAATGTAGTCTGGGTTCAAGTCCCAGTGAGAAGATGTATACAGTGTTGACAGTTCTGAAAATACAATCTAATCTTCCATGACATTAATTAGGTTAAAGTTCATAACTGAAAAGAAAACATAGTTTGCTGCTTGTTTGGGTAAGCCAGATACATTCCCTGGAAAAATGCATCACATTGGCCTTGAAATGATGTTTAAAAGTTCATAAAAATGTGTTAAGAAATAAAAAAGTTAAATTTTTGCGGTATCTTTTGGGGTATATTATCGATGAAAAATGAGTCATATTCAA
Organism: Mactra quadrangularis; assembly: GCA_025267735.1. Taxonomy (NCBI): domain Eukaryota; kingdom Metazoa; phylum Mollusca; class Bivalvia; order Venerida; family Mactridae; genus Mactra; species Mactra quadrangularis. The sequence continues at coordinate 22,526,228 of CM046297.1, read as the reverse complement.
TCTTTTCTTCAATGGTGCGCAAGAAAAAAGTTGGAAAGGATAGTGAAAGAGAGAAAATATACCCACACAGATGAATGTATGCAATGCTATAGAAAAAGGAAGAAATAATAGAAAAGATGCTCCAATCACGTTTCGTCCATCAGGGTGAGACCAATTCATTGGGGCTCAAGGCCCACTGACGCAGCCCTCCCCCTTCATTTGGATGTACTTAGTGATTGGAAGGAAAAACCCCATTTAGAAGGTTAGGTCCTTAAGCCCCTCCTTAAAGGATACCAAGGTAGGGGCCTCAGCCACAGCGGCTGGGAGTCTGTTCCAAACTGGGATGGTCCGTGGAAAGAAGCTGAAGACTCAATCCCAATTAAGGTGGACATATGGGCATATTTTTTTCATTTTTTTCATGTCATCAAATATGAGTTTTAAATCAATTAAAGGCATTGTAGACATGTTCTGTACGCAGTATAAAAATCTTTTCAGCTGGGCTAGTATACTTTTTTAGATACAGGCTGGTGAAAGGTCACACCTAACATTAAAAAATGTGCTTATGAAAATCGAACATGTGCTGTAAATTTCACTTATTTAAAAGTAGTAATGGTCAAACTGTTGAGAAATTCAATACGGTTGCATTCTATAAGGTATTATGTTTCGGAATAAATGATAAAGACTGAAGAGTAAGCCAGATACTTTCAGAAAAACATAAATATTAAATACGCTATTTTCATTAGTTTTATTTGTTTTAAAAATGTCTTTCATATCAACTGTTCCAGAACGATACAAACAAGTTAAATATAGAATGAAACTGTTTAAAATAGTTAGATACCATTGTCTTAGTGTTATAACAAAACGTTGTGTGCATGTGAACCACCACAAAACAACTAATAAAGAATATAATCGTTGTCCCGTACGTTAGCAAAATTGGCTCGTACGTTATATACTTCAGTTTGGTCATCTAAACTATTGATAACTAAGTTAAACTGCAAGAATACAACTTACATTGTTGTGTAATTTGTTTTACAATTCAATGTACTAGTGTTTTACATATAAAATTACAATAATATCTCTCAATTACAATAATTACGCGAACCATTTTCATTTTTCCAAGAGAACAACATTCAACAATTTTGTGACAAGTTTAACAAAGAAACATAGCAAACTAACGCATAAACTAATAAAAGCTATTTAGTAGTGGGGTAACATGTGATTTACAACCATCAAACCATCCGGCAAATGCATGTTTAGACAATTCTACAGTGTCCCGTACGTTATTAAATAAGTAAGATAATGTATGAACCCGATCAAATTATTGCAGTGTGTGCTAAAATGATTATAATGTTATAATTTGATCAAACGAGACATTGTTTTAATTTATTATTTCAAAGCTAGATGGTATTCAATTAAGAACAATGCTAACTATTCATCATTTATTGCAAATAATAAGTCCTATAACTTATTTTCCCGTCACTCTTGTTAGTTACTTTTGAACATCATCAATTTCATTATAATTGCCGTTCCCATAATATTTTCATCTGAGAAGATTAAATGCATGTTAAGGAACCTTACAAAAGCAATTTATCATAAATATTCAGACGATTATCAATTATTGTGTCACATTTTGTCCCGTACGTTACGGACTCGTACGTTATTTTTCATTTTGTTTTTACTGTTTTTTTTGTGTGTCACAAATATGCACTTTAAATGAATTATAAAAACACTTTATAAACTTTTTATTTAATCATTGAAGATCAGTTCAATGAAGAATTTATATATCTATTTGAAACGGTTTGTTAGATAATTTGATTTTACTAATTGTCCCGTTCGTTACGTGGTGAAAATTACGATTCATTTTTTAATAAATGAGCTCATAAATTACCGATACCAATAAAATGTCAGCTTAAATGAATATCTTATCATCAGGATATAACATTATGGACTTAACTTACACAAAAATAGTTTGTAAAGAGTGCAAAGCTGTGAGATTAATGAAGCCTTTAAATAAATGTCCCGTACGTTATCGGAGTTTGGAGACAACGTTTGTTGTATGAGGTGTGGAAAATTATTTTTGAATTTACATTATAATATGTGTTTTTCATGAGGATTTAGTAATAATTGACATATTAAAGATATATTTAATTGGAAATATGTCTGAATTTTTTAACAATTTGAAGCTAACTGTAAGAATTTGTCATTGGAGACATAGGGATTTTCTACACCCTAGCTTAATTAAGAGACAATATTTTGAAAAAAATCGAAGTTTTCTTCACGAAATATGTCGTTTATACTTTTACTATAGCACTAGCACTTGTAAATATGCATTTTATTTACATAAATTCTGTAAGTTAAATTCCTGGAAACATGATAAACGTTGGAGACATCAAATGTACATTCTAAGTGGGAATGAGTCTGAAGCGGTAGAAATCTGTTGATGTAGTGTTGATATTTCAAACAGTGTGATGCTCTAGTTCTACTGGGTACGGGAGTCAGATAGAGAGAGCTGTCAATGTCGATAAGGCCATGGATTATCTTACGTACAGGACTGTGAGTTGGATTTTGATGCGTCTGGATTCAAGACTCTCCCAGCCAAGATGGCTTAGCATGTTTGAGACGCTGCTTGTATTATGATATCGATTTGTGACGAATCTTGCAGCTCTTCTTTGGATCATTTCCACCTGGTGTTTCAAGTCCTGTTGATGAGGTGACCATACTGAACAACAATAGTCTAGATTGGGACGTACCATGGAGAGGTAAGCTTTGGTCTTGGTGTCTTGATTAGCCTGGCAGAGGTTGCGGCGAAGAAATCCAAGCATGCTGTTTGCCTTGTTGGTTGCTCTGTTCACATGCCCTTTCCAAGATAAGTTGGCTTGCAAGTCTACTCCAAGGTACTTTGAAGATTGTTCTTCAGAGAGTGTGGTGCCCTTAAGATAATACTATTGGGTCCTTGGTGTTTTTGATCTTGTAACACGCAATACACTGCACTTCTGTGGGTGGAACTCCATACCCCATGTATTCTCCCAAGATGAGAGTAAATCAAGGTCTTGCTGGAGCTGATGTTGGTCTCTGTCAGCCTTGATCTGTCTGTATAATAATGGCATCGTCGGCAAATAATCTGACGTTGGAAGTGAGATTGTCTGGTAGGTCGTTAATGAAGACTAGAAATAACATGGGCCCAAGGACAGACCCTTGGGGAACACCACTCACTACAGGGACTTTATCAGACGACTCATCTTCGACCATTACCTGCTGCGATCTAGATGACAGGAAGGGTGAAATCCACTCGAGTGTATTGCCACGGATACCATAATGTGCAGCCTTCTTGAGTAAACGTTGATGAGGGACCCTATCAAAGGCCTTGCTGAAGTCGAGTACTACCATATCTACTTGTACTTTGCTGTCCAATGAAGATGCTAGTTCATGGTAAAGTGTAAGGATCTGGGTCTCGCAACTTCTCTTTGATCGGAATCCGTGTTGTCCATCATGAAGAATTTTGTGTTTGTCCAAATGGCCCATACACTTGGAGACAATGACATGTTCCAGTAGCTTACAACAAAGGGAAGTAAGTGATACTGGTCGGTAGTTTCCTGCTTCATGTCTTGATCCCTTCTTGAAGACTGCAGTGACATTGGCATGCCGCCAGTCATCTGGTACTGTGCCCTCTTGTAGTGATTTCTGGTATATGAGGGTCAGAGACGGAGCTATATCTGCAGCATAGTCATGCAGGATGCGAGCAGGGATGCCATCAGGTCCTGTTGCCTTGTTGGGATTCAGCTTCTGTAGTAACCTAAGGACACCTCTCTCATCAATGTCTATGTTGTTCATGTCTGGGAATGGCTCTCCCCCCGGATCAGGAATATGGTCTGTTTGTTCCTTGGTAAAGACTGACTGGTATTGCCGGTTTAGTATGTTGGCCTTGTCTCTAGGCTGATTGAATAAACGACCTCTGTCTTTTAGTGGTGAAATTCCAGTGTTATCTTTTCTCAGGGTCTTGATATAGTTCCAAAAGCGCTTTTGCTTGGAAGGTTTGTTATTATCGTCTAGGTGGTCTGCTTCAATAATGTTGTTAATGTAGGAAAAGAATGATTGTCGTTCTAATTTCTGAGTCTTTGCCTTGAATAGTCTATATTTTCGGATATCTGAGTCTGTTCTAGTCTTTCTCATGCGTGTATTATAGTCTGGCCTTCTTCTTTAGAGCTGACTTTACTGGCTTAGTGATCCAGGGCTTCCTGAGCTTGGTGCTTTTGATCGTCTTGGATGGTATGTGTTCCTTCATAAGCCGTGTCAGTCGGTCTTTGAATGTACACCATAGATGTTCTGTAGAGGCATTTACCATTTCCGACAGATCCACCAATAGCTGATTTAGCCCCTTCTTCATGCCAGTGATGTCAGCCTTCTTGTACATGATGAAGGTTCTGGGTGGTGAGTGTGTCTTGTTTGGTTTTAAGCTGGCTTCCACATAAACTGCTTCGTGGTCTGATATTCCAGGGATCACCTCAACTGTATTGATTAGCGAGGGGTTATTGGTGAAGAACAGGTCCAGTATGTTTTCTGTGGTGTCAGTTATCCTGGTGGGATGACTTACTAGCTGATGTAAGAAGCGGTCTGATGCAATTGCTAGGAGCTGTTTACTTAATACAGTCTTTGTAGCTATTGTCTTAGCTTTCCAACAGTAATAAATATGAAGATCTTCATATAAAAAATATATTCATTATTAAGAAAGTTGAGGGTGGGTCCATGTAATCGTTCCATTTTCTCTAAAAAACATATCCCACCCGGGGAGGTTATACCCTTCCATGAAAATTTGACTAAAATGTCGATTTTCCTCCATTGATTAAATAAAATTATTAATATGGAGAAGTTTCCGGCCTTGTGGAAGGGTAGGTGAGTACTGGTTATAGACAATGGTCCAGGAAAGCGAGGTAAGGTGCGCTGGACGCCGTAAAATGACCTAAAATTGTGTTGACACGGTGTTAACTCCAATAAATAAATAAATAACTCTAAAAAACATAGGTGGGTCCGGGGAATACATCTGTCCAAAACAGACGATAACATAGTGACATCTTCTTCGTAAGCGTTTTAGAATTACAACAACAACAACAATTCTGGTTATTTATTTATTAATTTGCGTTTTTAAGGTACAAGTAGTCATATTTTTATTTTATTATGTATTTAGCGAATCAATCCTATCTATTAGAAATGATCAAATGTAATCTTTCTGGATTTTAGCGGCCATCAGTTCGAAATATTTATTTGTTGATGTGAAGTATTTTTCGGACAGTATCATTTCGGATATTTTTTATTAATGGCACATGCCATGTATCTTGGCATCTGACTAGGTTTGGTCTTTTTATTCTTGTCGGTTTATATCATTTTAATTATCAATTCTTGTAATATTTACGGACCCGCACATGCTGACAGTCGTAGGCCGTGGGAAGCCTTGCGCGTTAAGGTGACAGTACGTACATGGTACAAAACAACACACCCGTACGGAGCCGTAGCTGGAAGATATGCATGTTTAATCCATACTCGGCCACGATTTTGTTCACGATTTGACTCTGAAACGGATATGTGTATCCTGGGCTCATCTCACGGACCCTGGTAAAAACGTAACAGTCGGTACGGGTACGCAAGACTTTGTACGGGTCTTTGCGGAGCTTGATCGCACGGTGCCCTCACGGCTATTTTTATGTTTATGGGACTGTAGCTTTACGACCTTAAAGGCTTAATTAATTATGATTTATTTGGTTGAAAATAAACAAATCAAACTATATACTATTTTAATAAATTGGGAGAATAAAAACTGTACACCCTGACTTGGAATCCTGGTCCTCCTAGGTGGTAGGCGAGACACTCGACCCCATCGCTTAAGGGTTAACCCAGCAGCAAGGCTGTTGGAAGTGACTATATAGTCACCAGGGGTGTAAAAATCCAGTTAAGATTGGTTAAAACTCATCCGATTGGGCGAGTATGATTTTCAAATCAAATAGGATTAGTGTCTGTTTTAATAAGAAAAAAAATCAAAATACGATGTCCTATCATTGACCACTTTTAGAGTCTATATTGTTTGCAACAATTAAAATAAATATTAATCATTTATTTGATGACGAAAATTGATATAAACAATAAAACACTGCATCAACATTTTTCACACTTAGTTGATGTTTGATAGCGTAACAATGTCATAATGCAATGTCTTATAGTGTAACTATGGAGTCTAATTAAATTGTTTGTTAGAATGTATTCTTAAAACAAGCGTGACATAGTTTTTTATTTAATTGTTGTCTTCATGTTAAACAAAGAATGACCGCTTTTGAAAAAAAAAAGAAATCGGCGATGGCAGGAATCAGATTTACTAATAGTTTACAGGGCCTAGTCCACCACATAATCACTTAAAAATTAACGACTTTCGTATGTAAATTTGCCTTTTTTTTTTTAAATGCACTCTGAAACATACGTAAAATCGCCGATTTTCGAGTAAAAATTCTCCAAATTTACATCAGGTAATCGCCGATTTACAAATATTTTTGTACATTAAATGTCTCAGTTGAATGGTTTGAAAAATCTACTAAAAATCACCGACATTTCACAAGAAATTGCCAAGCATTTTTGAAGAAAAAAATAAGTTACGTAAAATCATCAATTTAAACTGTCTAAAAGTAAACAATTTGAATAGTGCTATTTAAAAAAAATTAGGTAAATGTAAACAAAAGAACAAGCTTATCTGCATTCTTCGCCAATATTTATTTTTTTAAATTGGTAATTTTCTTTTGATCATAATAATTTAGCGGACTAAAAAAGAACTAGGTCATTCTTGTTTTAAGCATAATAATTATATTTACAATTAAATCAAACTCAACACTATGATCACACACTGAGACATTGCAACTAAGACATTGCTGGGTAATAAAACATCAAAGAGGGCTAAACAGGTGCCGACACGACGCACATCTTTGCAATGTCAAACATGTGTAAATTTGTAACCAAACAAAATATTAAAATGAATTCAATTAAGAAATAACTTACAGTTGTCTATATTTTGTTGTCTAATGAAATATAGGCACGAGTTGTGATGCGCGTATGATTAAATCACGAGTGCTTTAGCACGAGTGATTTAATAAGCGCATCAAACGAGTGCCTATATTTTATTAGACAACAGAATATAGACAACTGTAAGTTATTTCGATTCTAACATCGTAAAATACATCCGTAAAAAAGATATATTTATAGAACTATTTTTAACTGTCAGAAACGTCATGCTGTTGAAATCCACCCCAGTGCAAAGGTCGAAAATAGCATTTATTTACACAATTCTCACGGACAGGTGTTTCTTATTCCGAACAAAAAATATTAAAATCTTAATTATAGAATAGAAACCAAATTGTAAAAGTCAACCCTAATAAACTCGGGCGCCATTTTCGGCTTTGCGCATTTAACGTGGGGAGTAAAATTTCAACAGCCGTCACGAGCTATATTTTGTTGAATAATAAAGCATAAATGACGTCACATTAAATAAAGAGTAAAAACGCACGTGCCTATGTTAGAATTGCTGGTAAATGATGAAATATTTAATAAACAGACGTTTTGTGAAAAATGGTAATGTAATTAGACAAGATCACTATTTTAAATTGATACATCGTATAACCAAATGCCTGTAAAGGCCAAATTTTGATCTACTTATCTCCGAAAAAATGTCAGTGGTAATTTTGTCAAAGTTTTTTTAGGAGCATTAATTTGTGTACTGTTGTTAAATAAAATTGACAGTTTTGATATAATAATCAAAATTTGAAGTTATCAGTAAATTTGATCAAGGAAACAATTTTTTGTTGCTTTTTTTCTGTGTAATGGTAAGGAAAATAAACCGATTTTTCGGGACGCAATTTATTACCCTGTTATCTTTGTCTCTGATAAAACATGAAAGAAAATTATTATACTTTACTGTAAAATTTTGTTTCGTCTCTAATGATGCATTAGACACATTTTAACAGGTCATTACTGAAAAAATGTGTCAAATACGCAAAGAACGCACAGTTGCAGAAACACTGAAATTACCTGTTATCAACATTTGTATAGGTTAAATTTTAAGTATATTGATAATTCATATATAATATTTTATATATTCAATTGCTATCATAACATTTTTGTATTTATCTTTGATATTGTATCATTATGCTAATTTATGACAAACTGTTAAAATAATAAACACCTAGATAAATGACATTATGAACAATGTTCAGTTTGTTGAATACAATAGTTTCATTGCTTTACAAGTACTTAAAATAACTAAAGAACGGACAAGCTGTAATTTGATTTTTAGGGCGAGTACAAATGCTTTAAGGGCGAGTAGTGACATACATGCACTATTCCGACAGGGCGAGTTGCAATTTTGAAATTTTTGCACCCTGGTCACCTACAATCACCACACTCTTCCTCTCTGTACTTTCCAGAGAGCTGGCCTGGCTCTCAGTAAATGAACCGTCTATGCAGAGGCCGTGCATGAGTTCGTCAAACACTTCTGACAGCATTAAAGTTAATTGGGAGAATAAGAAATGTAGGCCCTGACTGGGAATCTAACCTGGTCCTTCCGTGTGGTAGGTGAGTCTCAATCTCCGTAAACAGATATCCTGTAGAGCGTTGTCGTACAGGATCTCTACTTTCTCCGTGGAAGGTCACGTCGAGATGAACTTTGTTTCGACCAATCAATGCGTAGCTTTCATCTAGACGAAAACACTATTAATCATATTTTGATTTCGTAATTTCTATTTTTAGACCAAGTTTTGCATGCTAATTTAACAGCGGTATTATTCACAGTCTGCAATTGGGCGGCTCATTTCAAATTGCCTGACGTAGACGATGTAAACAAGTTACGTATCATAACAATTTCGTCATGAATATTATGATGAGAAAAGGTCACCTGAACGTGACCTTCGTTTGAAAAAGGCCAGATCTAAATGAGCAAGTATGCGAGCGGTAAATTTTAGATCGGGTTTTAATCAGATTGGGCGAGTCTCAACTGCAAGGCTGTTGGAAGTGACTATTTAGTCACCTACAATCATCACAATCTGTTTATTTATCCACATTTAAACCTTGAATAATTTTTTTTACAGTTCTGTTCAATTCAGACGTGTGTTCTCGTTTTATGTTTCTCCCAAACAAAGATTGTATTAGGGTCCTTGCTGTGGTAAACACACAAATGAGACATGATAGTACCTGAATGACTGATTGTCAAACTTAATTCATAGAATCATATGAAACCTGATAAAAAAACCATTGGCCATACTAAAATTTCAACCCACAACCTCGTAAGTCATAAGTAGTAAGTCGTAGTATTAGTTTTTCTTTTTTGTAAACAAAAAATGTGACATATTCTTTGCAGATATGGAGTATAAGAGCTGAATTTCTCCTGTAAGGGTGTACTTGTAAACAATTAATGATTTTTTTTGTTTTGTTTACAGTTATGGTGATAATGTATTCAAGCAATTAATCTGATTGAAGCATCATGGGTAATGGAGCATTTATAAGATCCCAGGTTGATGATGATGATATACTTGGGACAGACCTTGATGGGTCCAGTAAAGGGGTCATTAAAAGAATTCCCATAGAAATGAAGCCAAGAGGAAAGTTGGGAAATAAGATCACTAGTTCAGTTTTAAGAAAACCTAAAGGAGGAAGTTTGAGGTATGTTATTTGTTATTATGATTGAGGTTTGTCCCTTACCATTTTTACTAGGGATCCAGAAGGAATCCCTAGTCAGTTATTTAAGGATTCCTCCTTAACTTTAGGGATTCCTATAATAGTATATAAAAAATTAAGATACAGATTTACAGTCACAAATGGTAGGCATTTTTAGGATTTAGAAGGAACCCCTAGCTAAGCATCACCGGGATTCCTCCCAAGTTTTGTGGATCCTCGGAGTCCAGTGTCACCTTTACTGTTGAACCCTGATTAAAATGATTTTTGGACAGTTAATATGCAATGCTCATTCTGTGCTCTCCTGGTTCAGGTAGTAGCAGGCTAGTTTTCTGATCAAGTGGTCGTGGGTTTGATTCCCAGCCTGGCATACTTTCATGGATGTTAGGTCATTAAATAATTGCTATGACCACTCTCCCTCTTACCACTGATTCTTAATCATGTAGGGCAGTTGTCAGTCACTGACTGAAGTAACGCCTAGTAATTGGTTAACAGCTAAATCCAGAGATTTAACCTTTACAGTTTGTTGCTTCAGCTATATACCTGACTAAAAGAAACAAGCACTCCTTTGTAAACAGCAATTAATGGATTAAAGATTTAACTGCAATATAGCATGGAAATTATGTATGAGATAACTGACTTAACTGGTCTGTACTGATCTAGTAGGATAAAGTTTCCAGGAAACAAGGTAGATTTTGGATGTTAATTGAATCAAGGCATAGCTGGCTAACCAATGATTACCAGTCCAATGTCATAACAAGTTGACCATTCCATCTCCGCAGAACAACATTCGTATGTTGTTCATGATTGAAGTTTTATTTTCTACTTTGAAACCTTAACGAAATCTTAACACCTGATACAGTGTTCACTGTATTACAATTTCTTGAGCCCGGGTTGGTAGCTCAGTTTGTAACACGCCAGCATTTCACATCTAGTGTCATTAGGGGTTCACCAGTTTGAACCCCTCCAGGTAGATTTATACCCTTCTATAAAAGTATGACAGTAATGTCAATTGAAGAAGTTGCCTGCCTAGTTAAAAGATAGGTGAATACTAGTACTTGACAAGGGTCCAGATTAGGGGTGCCGATCAACATAAAATAAACTAAATTGTGTGATGACCACATTTAACCAAATATAAAAAAGACAATTTCTGGATGTTGTTGTTTTCAGATCGGCATTATCAATAGATTTGGAAAACCCAGAAGTTGAAAGAATACGTAGAGAACATGATATATATAGACTTAACACAGAGAACGAGTTACAAAATACCACGAGGGAGAAAAAGAAGTTAGAGGCTGATAATAAGCGCCTTCGTGCTGAATTAACTGTCCTTCAGAGAACTTGTAATAATATGAGACAAGAAAGAGATTCAGCTTATGAAGAGAAACATCAAGCTCTGGCACGTGCTGCAGCTTTTGAACAAGATAGAGACAAAGTGCAAAGAGTTTTTAAAGTAAGTAAAGTTTAAAGTGTTTAACAGTAAGATGAGTGCAAAGATTTTTTACAGTAAGTTGAGTGCAAAGAGTTTAAGTAAGTTGAGTGCAAAGAGTTTTTAAAGTAAGTTGAGTGCAAAGAGTTTTTAAAGTAAGTTGAGTGCAAAGAGTTTTAAAGTAAGTTTTTGAATTAAGACCCAAGTGATTTTAAAGTCAATCCACAGTTTTTGAAGTAATTATAAAGTAAAACTTCTACTTATTGTAGAAGTATAATAGTTTAATATTGGTTTCTTAAATGCTCAACTTGTGTGGATTTTTCTTAATAAGTTTGTAATTTTTAATATTTTTTTTGCAAGTTTATTATAACTTGATTGTGTATCAAGTTTTTGCCTCTCAGAATATTTATTCCAGTGAATTTACTATTTAAGTTTTATCACTGTGCATAAAACATTTAAGTATGGTCATGTGATGTGCTCTATGGGATGCATCAACTCAATTACAAGGTTGAGCATCCCATCCTTTGGCAAAGTGGGCGGCCAAGAAAGCCCTGGTCAGAGTGCATAAAAGCTGATTTGAAGACATACAACCTGCATAACAGTAATCTCCTTAACAGGGTTATTTTAGAGGTCAGATGTAAGAAGATCTAGCGGCCTGCTGCTTACCCCAGTCCCTGGGACACCGGCAGCAGTTGACAAGTTAACTATCCAGATTTGATGATGATGAATGTTAGTTTATAGCCGCTATTTAGTGTTTTTATACCCCCGCTTTGAAGAAGAGGGGGGTATATTGTTTTACCCTTGTCCGTCCATCCGGCCGTCCGTCCGTCCGTTACAAAATTTCCGTCGCAGTTTTCTCAGCAACTATAACATGCAGCAGCCTAATACTTTGCATATTGCTTCATCCCATAGTCCCATGTGGTGTAAAGCGATTTCATGCTCCTTGCTCATCTACTTCCTGTTTGTCGCATATTTTTACATTTTTGCGGGGGTATCACTAGTGAGCATTAGCTCACAGATTTACTTGTTTCTTTTTGTCATTGTAGATATTTAGAGAGACAAAAGAGAGTGAAATACAGAATTTATTACGAGCTAAACGTGAACTTGAGAATAAATTAAGTAAAATTGCTCATGGTTTCCTTCCTGAAGATACTGACACTGCTTCAAGAACTGGACTTGATAGTAAGTTAAAGGTTAAGTTAAAGTGTGGTTTAAAGTCTTCCATATAAATGTTCAGTTGACTTTACAATCTTATATGGTAACCCCTGATCGTTGAAATCATCCTCAGGCCGGTGATCCCTCACAGTACCCATTTACACTTGGGTGGAGTGGAACCATCTTTAGTTAATTTCATGCTCAAGGAAATTAGCAGAGCCCCAAGTGGGAATCAAACCCAGGACCTTTTGATCCCTAAGCACCAGTCCTTCCTTTTGATCACTGCTCTTACTATAGTGAGATTTGTATACAGTTTAAAGTTTATTTATGGAATCAATATTTAAATACCTATGACACATATATATTCATGTATACATTGTATACATGTACTAAATATGATTTGAACATAAATAAAAGTAAATATATATGAAAAAGGAAAATGTGCTAAAACACTGAAAACGCTTGACAAGGCATATCATACTAAATGATTTACACAACCGCGGCCGTGGTGTAGTGGTTAGCATGTCTGACTTCGAATTCGGAAATCGTCATAGTATGTGTCATACCCTATACATGAGTAGTCTGCCTCGTGGTAGGGTAAGTTAGTACTGGTGATAGAAAAGTGTCCAGGAAACCTATAGTAGGAAGAGCTGGTCGTCGTATATATAACCTAAATATGTGTTGAATACGACGTTAAAAAAAATAAAAATAAAAGTACCAGATAAATAATTATTTTGTTTAATGTCCATGGACTGGGTTACACTTTATATAGGCACTATAACAATATTATATGTTAATGTTTCCTAGGTAACAGTAGTCCTGGTGATTGGTGGACAACAGTAGAATCAGAATCATCTATGGGTAGTACGGTACAATTACATCAAACTATACTAAGAGGTCCAGAATTTGCTAGTAGTATGATGGAGTTTGATGGACCATTTACTAATGTTAACAAAGGTAAGCAGACCTTTTTTCCTTACATAACAGGGGCCGTTAACAGGCGCCATCCCCTATTGAAATTTCTTTAAAATCATGCAGTTTTCCCCAAATTTGGAGTTTACTTTGGATATTTTGTTCCCCTTTCTATGAAATTGCGATAAAATTTCCCCAAATGTTCTACATATAAAAAGGTCCCAGGCCCCTTCCCCGAGTACTGAAAAAAAGCTCTGGTCTAATGAAATACAGTAAAGTTCTGCTATTAAGACCACTTTCATTATTTCAAAATCATGCAATTTCTGACAAATATTATGACTGAAATGCTTAATATGTGAGCAAAAGGGTCTCTATAATAAAACTGTTTCGCTGTTAAGACCATCGATTTTGCTTATTTTAATAGCGGAACTTTACTGTATTTTCTTTGCAACAGATAGGCTCAGACAGTTTTCCAATTTAACCATTAAACTATCGACTGAGGCCACCAAAATCAATGTCAGTCATGTGACTTTTGGAATGTGAGTTGTCAGACCTTCCACCAACTTTTTGCAGCCACCAATATTTTAATTCAATAAAAATCACGTAATTGATAAGACATTTGACATATATATGTAATTTTATAAAAATGGCCTTGTAATTTGTTATACTGTTTTAAAAGCAGTTTACTTTAGGTAATCTTTTCCCACCTGTTCATTGTTTATTTTATTTTGGGATGTACTCAACTAAATATTTAAAATGAAATACATATTTTAATAATCACTGATATCTTTTAGGTGCAGTAAAGTTACATTTAGTTCAGTGAAAAAATCTATTTTTCTGCCCAGCTAGCTCAGTTGGTATTGCACAAGTCTACTGATCAAGTGGTTAAAGATTCGATTCATGAGCCAGGCATACATTAGTGTAGCTTGGTCATAAAAATAATTTTTATTGTCTTTCTCCCATGACCCCTTGATAAGTAGACTGAGCTACCTCAGAGGTACGCTTCCCTCGCAGCTCAGTGAATACAATACATTCACCCGCTGCCTTAAAACCCGTTGATTTATGATATTGACCTTTACTATGAACCTTTGAACATCCAATGAAAGTTTACCAAATTCCAATTTAAAACTTTATACGCATTTTCATTGGTTGAACGGGTAAACAACGCCTTATAAGGTATGATCATACTATGTGTCTCTGTATAAAAATAGAAATATCAGTTTGAATGTAGTATTTTAGCAGAGGTAGAAAGTGAACGAGTGAATCTTTCGAACCGATGTATTGGAGAGTACCTCAGAGGCTGAAATGTTATTGAATCATTTGAGATACAGTCAATTCGCGTTATCTAGACTATGATAACGTCGACTTTTCGTTATCTCAATTGAAAATCCTAAGTCCCGATTTTTTCCCTTCTTTATCTATATGAAAAGTACATGTTTATCTCAATTTACACTGATGGTATATTTCTATTACAGAGGATTGGTCGTCAGCTTTAGCTAACTTAAATCAGATAGTACCTATAATACCTGAACAATCATTAAGTTGTACTTTAAGATTATATATATCAGCACCTAAAGATGCACAGGGGGAAGTAGATATGTTTATGAAGGTAGGAATTTACACTCTTGGACTTTGAAGTCTTAAAAGCACCAGTCTCATTTATTGTGTCAGAGAGCCGAATATTTTTCTTCATCTTTTCTTTAACAGTTCAATATTTTCTTTAAATTGTGTCTTCTTGTAGTAAATCGTGATATTCAAAGGACATAAAGATGAAAAAAATTTAGTTTTGATTAATAATTTGCAAAAATAAACATGTTTTTATGGGAGTCGCCATTTTTTGTCACTTAGTATTACTAGCGTCATGTGATTTACATGTTGGAAGTGGTAAATAGCAATGTGTGACGTAAGCACTGTGAGGAGTTTGCTCAAAAGGCTGAGATTTATTGTTTCCCTTAAAAGTTACACTTATTGTGTCCCCTAATAAGGAGACATTTAGGTGTTACTGTAAATGGTGGGGGTGGCCCCTTTTAGCTTGTTCAGAGCATAAGTTCAATACTAATCTAGTAAGTGACTTGAAACTGATGTAGACTTGCGTGCTACCTACTGAGGTAAAATGGTTTCTCAGACTTACATTTTAAACTTAGTTCTTCCTTGAATTGACTGAAATTTGCTTTAAATTTAAGATTATCTTTCTGCAGTAAATTTCTGCTGTTAAGATCACCTGCAAAGTTATGCAACTTTTTGGTGTTTTTTTAGGTCTGAGTCCCAATTGCTTAATTTGATAAGAAATGGGTATTTCTGCAAATCATCAATACTTAGTCCATTTATGTAGCACAAAAAAATTACATATTTGATCGTGCTTCACATTAAATCACACAGAGTTCGCATTTAATCAAATAAACGTCATGGTTTATTAGATTTAATGTTTATTTATGAAAGTTTGAGAATGAATAAAATTTAAGATTTTAAAAAAAATATATCTTCTGTTGATATGGATTTTAAGTCATGTTGGAGAGTGTTCCACCATTTTGGACACACTTGATTTATTGACCTGTCTGCTATCTTATTTCTTGAAACAGCAAACTGAGCTCCACCAGAGGATAGCAAGTGGTATGTAGTGTTTGTATAGCTGAGTATACAAATACTGTATGTATATAATATATTCTATATTTCAGGAATATTGTCCCAAGTTATGTAGTATGTGTCTACAAGAAGGTCGTAGTTTAGTTACTGTACATTTATTTTATGATGAAATGGAGTCACAGGATAATGTTGTATGTTTATTAAGTTTTTTTTTCATGTTTTTTTTTATACTGGATTTAATGCTGTTTTAACACAATTTAGATTATTTTACTGCAGTCAGTGCACCTGACCTAGCCTTCCTGGACCCTTGTCTATAACAAGTATTGCCCAACCGTTCTCTAGGCAGCAAATTCTCCATATACCTTATTAAATAATGGAGGAAAATAGACATTTTAAAACTTTTGTAGAGTATAACCACCTGTGGTGAAATTCCAACCAGTACCCCCTTTGTGAAACAAGATTTAAAACCCCAGTCTGCTGAAAATCTGGTACTCTCCAATACATTGGTACAAAAGATTCACTTGTTCACTTTCTACCTCTGCTAAAATACTACGTTCAAGCTGATATTTCTATTTTTAGACAGAGTCACATAAACATTTAAATTGCATGACTGTCACACGTGGTTTTAAAAAAAAATTCTCACGCCTGTAATTTCTAAATGTCGAAATGCAAAGATGTTTGACAGTTTTGCATTAGTTAGATAATGAAAAATTAACAAAAATGAAAGTAAATATTGATCTTTTTAAATGTGTATCTCTGATCTTTTAACTGTAAACATAGAGCAACTTATTGAACTTAAATACAAAGTATACCCACGCTATATATGACGTCATACGAGGTTGCATTCGTCACTAGTATGATCATACCATATAAGGCGTTGTTTACCCGTTCAACCTATGAAAATGCGTATAAAGTTTTTCAGCTAAATTGAAATTTGGTAAGCTTTCATTGGACGTTCAAAGGTTCATAGTAAAGGTCAATATCATAAATCGACACGTTTTAAGGCAGCAGGTGAATGTAATGTATTCACTGAGCTGCGAGGGGAGCGTACATTAATGTTTGCTCTGTCTGTATTATTATTGTATCCCATGGTTAGTGAATATAGTTCAGAGGAACTATACTGGACTTAGAGTTCACTTATCCTTATGGTAATTAATTCCTATTTTTGACAGCCTTCATTATTATTGTACATTATACAGTGTCATCCATAATTACCTTTACTCTTTTGTAAGTGTATGCTTTGTATTTAAGTTTTTTATCAATACTTGATAGATTAAAAACATATACTCAGATACATGTACATGTATAACAATTTCAGTTGTATGAAGTATCATTACTGATCATTCAAATGTTTAAGTCTATTACACATGTAACTTTACCAATGCATATATACATTCAAAGTAAGATTTAATTCACCTGCTGATTAAAACCCGATCTAAAATTTTCCGTTCGCATACTCGCTAATTTAGATCTGGCCTTTTTCAAACGAAGGTCACGTTCAGGCAACCTTTTCTCATCATAATATTCATGACGAAATTGTTATGATATGTGACTTACTTACATCGTCTACGTCACGCAATTTGAAATGAGGCGCCCAATCGCAGACTGTGAATATTACCGCTGTTAAATTAGCACGCAAAACTTCAAAATATAGAAATTACGATTTCAAAATGCGATTAATAGTGTTTTCGTCTAGATGAAAGCTACACATTGATTGGTCGAAACAAAGTTCATCTCGACGTGACCTTCCATGGAGAAAGTAGAGATCCTGTACGACAACGCTCTACAGGATATCTGTTTACGGAGACTGGATTTAATTGTGCTTATAAAAAAACAGTTTTTTTAAAGTGTAAGGGTAATTTTGGATGGCATTATATATTGTTACAGTGTTGTGTTGATTTGATAGCTCTCTTGACTTTAAATCTAGGGACTCAGATTCTATTTCAAGCTATGAAAGTAAACATTGATCTTTTTAAATGTGTATCTCTGATCTTTTAACTGTAAACATAGAGCAACTTATTGAACTTAAATACAAAGTATACCCACGCTATATATGACGTCATACGAGGTTGCATTCGTCACTAGTATGATCATACCATATAAGGCGTTGTTTACCCGTTCAACTCATGAAAATGCGTATAAAGTTTTTCAGCTAAATTGAAATTTGGTAAGCTTTCATTGGACGTTCAAAGGTTCATAGTAAAGGTCAATATCATAAATCGACACGTTTTAAGGCAGCAGGTGAATGTAATGTATTCACTGAGCTGCGAGGGGAGCGTACATTAATGTTTGCTCTGTCTGTATTATTATTGTATCCCATGGTTAGTGAATATAGTTCAGAGGAACTATACTGGACTTAGAGTTCACTTATCCTTATGGTAATTAATTCCTATTTTTGACAGCCTTCATTATTATTGTACATTATACAGTGTCATCCATAATTACCTTTACTCTTTTGTAAGTGTATGCTTTGTATTTAAGTTTTTTATCAATACTTGATAGATTAAAAACATATACTCAGATACATGTACATGTATAACAATTTCAGTTGTATGAAGTATCATTACTGATCATTCAAATGTTTAAGTCTATTACACATGTAACTTTACCAATGCATATATACATTCAAAGTAAGATTTAATTCACCTGCTGATTAAAACCCGATCTAAAATTTTCCGTTCGCATACTCGCTAATTTAGATCTGGCCTTTTTCAAACGAAGGTCACGTTCAGGCAACCTTTTCTCATCATAATATTCATGACGAAATTGTTATGATATGTGACTTACTTACATCGTCTATGTCACGCAATTTGAAATGAGGCGCCCAATCGCAGACTGTGAATAATACCGCTGTTAAATTAGCACGCAAAACTTCAAAATATAGAAATTACGATTTCAAAATGCGATTAATAGTGTTTTCGTCTAGATGAAAGCTACGCATTGATTGGTCGAAACAAAGTTCATCTCGACGTGACCTTCCACGGAGAAAGTAGAGATCCTGTACGACAACGCTCTACAGGATATCTGTTTACGGAGACTGGATTTAATTGTGCTTATAAAAAAACAGTTTTTTTAAAGTGTAAGGGTAATTTTGGATGGCATTATATATTGTTACAGTGTTGTGTTGATTTGATAGCTCTCTTGACTTTAAATCTAGGGACTCAGATTCTATTTCAAGCTATGGCCGGTCATACCCTTATTAAAATTAGTCAGTTATGTTGATGTTCCAGTGCGTAGGAAGAAGGTGTTCGTTCCTTCTTTTGCAATAAAAACAAAAACAGTTACTGTTGTTTCCTGTAAACCCAAGAAGTTATAAATGTCACCAACAATTTCAAGGGGCCTAATCTTCACAACAAACTATCATTATTACTGGACATTCAGTCCAACAAAATGGAATATTTTTACAAGACCAAATGTAAGTTTTCTTGACCGAAAACCTTTTGTAATAATGCAGCCAATTGTAGTGATTAAGTATAAGATGTTCCTAAATTAGATACACAATAAACCTGTGAAAAAAATGTCTAAAAAACCAAATTTTTAATGAATAACTACTCTGTTTTTTATCTACACATAAAGCTCCTTATTAATTATGTGATTTTCATTGAATTTGTAATGGCAGCTGTAAAAATTCTATGGACCATGGGATCACTCTTACTCTAAAAGACCATGAAGCAAAGGCCAATTTGGTGGACTCAGTCAAGAGTTCATTAAAAGATTTGGGGCCAAATATAAATTTTAAAACCCTCAGCATAAAAACGCTGATCTAAGCATTTTGTGTCTTACTTAAAGGTTTTTAGAATTTTTTATGTATATATGTGATTTGATCTTTTTTTCAAACTTACCAATATTTAAAAGTTCACCTGTTAAAATATTTTATACTGTATATAATATTTTATTTAGGATATTCAACTAAGAACAAGAAAACATCATACAGACATAGCTTCAATATTTCTAGCATTTCTTGGTGATAATACAAACAGGTATGTCAGTTAATGTTTATTTCTCACTTAATACAAAGTACATGTATGTTGATTCCTTAGAAAGGGACATGCACTTCAACTGGAAACAAAAGAAGGGGTTGTACGCTAGATTCACATTAACTGTCTGTTTGTCTGTGCTTCTAGTCGAAGACAAAATCCACAACATCATTTAGGACAGATGTTAATCCCTGTACAATTTGTTGCTACAATCAAAAGTCACAATTTTAAGCTTTACTGATTTTGTTTACAAGAGCACATTGTATAGTTTAGAGCACTGTCACTAAGTAGAGTTATACTTTATTCTCTGCCAGTTTTTGATGTACAAGTATTATGTAATATTTTGCAGGTTTACTAGTTTAGAATATAAAAGTGGACATCTAGATCATCCTGGTAATAAAACAGCTGTGTTTTGTTTTAGAGAAATCAGAGGGTAAGTCTACTATAGTTTTATAGGGGTGTGTAACATCAATGTCTTTTTTAGGGACCTGAGTGAGTAGCTCAGTTGGTAGGGCATTGGGATTTCTGGGATTTCGATTATACACTGTAGCTTTTCCAAAGGGTGTACAGGTTCAAATTATACCTGTGCCAGTTATACCCTTTTATGAAAATTTGACGATAATTTTGATTCCCTCCATCAATAAGGTATATGGAGAAGTTTGTGGCTTTGTGGAAGGGTAGGTGAGTACTGGTTATAGACAAGCATCCAGGAAAGCTAGGTTTAGTGCCACTGTAAAATAACCTAAAAATTGTATTGACCACTAAAAATAAAGTCTTTTTAGGTGTATTATAGACATTGTTGAGTTTCCAGTTTAATTTTTTTTACTTAGGGCTGTAAGCTCCTAAGGATGCACTATGACTGGACCCCAGCTAGAACTTGATTAGAAGTTATGAGCCAAGGAGATAATGGTCATTACAAATCATTCTCTTGCTGTTCTACATCAGGTATAAAGAATGATCTCACTCACTCTTTCTCAGTCTGGCTTGGTACAGGCAATGGTGAATTTGGATTATTAACAATTTTTTACATAAAGGAGTCATACAGCAATATATTATTCTTGTTAGTAAATAGTGTTAAATCTAAGTGTGATTTTAAGTCTCATATACATGTTCAGTTAACTTTACAAGTTTGTGCTGTAACCTCTGATCATTGAAATCCCCTTCAGACTGGTGATCCCTTACAGTACCCTTTTACATCTGGGAGGAGTGGAACATCTGTTGCTGAATTTCAGGCTCAACAAAATTAGCTGTACTCCTATGGTAGTGCTAAAAATTATCAAAACTTGTATGATTTTGCGCTCTCCTAGTTGATCTTTATAGTTTTAGTGAAACTTTAATATGTTTTTAGTGTTGTATTTTCACTTTCAGAACAAAATCTAATTTGGAAGCAAGAGAATTGCGCAATCAGATACGTGACAGCGGTAGTGCCAAAATTATAGATGGGTATCCTACGGCAACCAAAGGGGCGGAGTTAGCATACCTTGAAATTGAGAAAATTCTTAGTATAGTAAGTAGAGTTTAGAAGTTGAGTGCACAGTCCTTGGACTACTCTGGTCCTAGTTTGTAGCTCAGTTTGTAGTGCACCAGGATTTTGAATCTAGTGTCTCAAAGAGGTACGGGTTCGAATCCCATGGGGAGGTTATATCCTTCCTTGAAAATTTGACAATTACATCAATTTTCTTCCATTAATAAGGTACATATGACCTTGTGGAAGAGTAGGTGAGTACTTGTTATAGACAAGGGTCCAGGAAAGCTAGGTTAGGTGAGCTGGACACCGTAAAACAGGGTTGGGTTTTTGCCGGCAAAAATGAGTTTTTTCCTTTCCGCTGGCAAAAACTGGTAAAAACCGGCAAAAACTGGAAAAAAACGGCAAAAATGGAAAAAACTCCAAATTGATTTTATTTTGCTCAATGCTGTGCTTGTTTAACACATTTGATCAATGCAAATTCTAATGATTGTTATTAGTAAATGGTTTATTCACAAATTCTAGATATAAATACAATTTTAAATGCCAAAAATAAATGAAAAAATTGTCCATCATGTATAGCCCAAGAATGAATCTAGGACCCTGCTCATTGGGATCCAGAGTTGTCTGTCAAATGCCTACAAATGTGTTTCAAATAAAGGCAAATTTATTCAGTGTGAATTAAGATGGGAGAAAGTTCATTCAATTTGGCGTAAAATAACCAAATGTTTTTTAACAATCAATAAAATTGGACTGCTCTTGTTAATTGATTGCTACAAATATGATGGATGTAATTAAGAATCTGTGTTTTGCCAAGGACCAGCCCTTGTACTGGCACAAAAACAAAATGGCATGTGTAAAATCATGTAACAAAATGTCATCAGAGCAAATTTCAAAATCAACATTAATTAGTTTATCAACAGATGAGTCAAACAATGTTATATGAATAAGCTTTTAATTATGGTAAATTTACTAAGGGGTATACATGATCAGGCTCTCTCAAAACATAATACCTCTCTTTTTGCTATATATTGCTATGTACTACTTTATTGCATATGTTACTATGAATGGTTACAAAATTGCTGTGAAAGTGTGCTGATGTCATCAATATATTCTAGTACTGAGAAAGTGTGCAAAAATGCAAAAGGTGACTGTGCGAGCCGAGAATTTTAGATCGGGTTTCAATCACTGATTTTTACTCTGAAAACTGTGATGAAATAAATGAAATGTTCGGTGCTCAACATTAAAGGTTGTCTTATTGCCCCACTCCACTTATATTTGGGTTAGGGCAACTAGTTAAGTACTGTTAGTTAACATTTGGTTTTGGTATGTAAAAATATAGCTGGTTATCCAACTTCGTAAACTATTTTAGAAAGTAATGTTGAGCTCTGTATGATGTTCTGTTCTGTTGGAGTTAGGTTTAGGCGTATTTTATAATGAAAATTGTGAAGTCAGAAATAAATGAATGCTCTGTTGTATTGTTACATAAGTTAGATTTTGACATATTTTACTATGAAAATGGACGAAGTTAATGATGTATTCTGTTTTGTTGTGTTGTTACAGGAGTTAGGTTTAGATAGAAAGAAATCTACAGATGATACAGAATATACTTTACCTGATGATGATACCTTAGATAGTCATGTTGAAGGTGTATTTGATTCTAATTGTAACTATGAACAAATGGAAGCTTTTAATTATGCTGTTAAATCAAGCTGTGAATTAGGATTTGAAAAAGTAAGTACAGTATAGTTCTGCTAGAAAGATTCCCTTGGTTATTGTAAAACATGCAATTTTCAAGTATTAAGTACAAAGTAATTAAATTAGGCAATTCGAACCAACACCGAGATGTGTTTCCAGTGATTACCAGTCCAATGTTGTAACCACTTGGCCACGCTGTCCATGGTGTCTACTAGTATGGCATATGGCCAAAATAAAAACAACAAAATTTGATGTTTATTGAACTTGGACATTTTATTTTAAATGGCCAGATAGACTAGCCTGTGTTTGAACCATTTTGATAATAGTAGTGGCACCTTAACTAAAATTGTTGGATTAAGTAATTCTTATATCTAAAACACCAGTTCAAAAGTTTCTTTCCATGTATTAAAGTTTGATGCTTGATATACTTTACATGTAGTTAAAAGTGACAACTAGTATACAGTTTAACATTAACCATTAGTTATTTTCTTTATGTATTATAAATGTAAAATAAAAGTACTGAACAAAATGTATCTGCAATATTTTTTTCTTTAAAAAAAAAGAGAAAAAATATGAAAAATTACTTTTGTACAGAAATTTTTGAACAACGGTCTATAATATACATACATACAGTACCCACCAAAAGTTTGGAGACAAAAGAAATTTACTACAATTCTTGAGCTAGGTGATTATATTTGCTGAATCATTGAATTAAAACATTTAAGTATAGTTAGTGATAAAATGAAAACAAATTTCATGAATGCAACACATTTATAAGATTCAGCATATGAAATCCTAAAGCCTCCAAAACCATGTCTATTGTAGTTATATTCCATAACATAGCTTTTGTGCTTTTTGTAGTCTCAGTTATAATTATAATAATGACCCAAAAAGTATGCAAAACAACAAAGCATTTCAAAATAAACAGTAACCAAATTTTAGATAAATACTATTCAGTAGGCTACAATCTAAAAATGTCTCCAAACTTATGGTGGGTACTGTATTTGATATATATATCATTTCAGCATTATGAAAGATTGAATGCTCATGTATTATCAGCTGGTCCATTACCTCCTTTACTTATATTGAGTCCTGCTGGATCTGGTAGATCATTGTTATTATGTAAATGGTAAGTGTTTTAGACCATGCCCCTCTTAGACCATTGTTATTATGTAAATGGTAAGTGTTTTAGACCATGCCCCTCTTAGACCATTGTTATTATGTAAATGGTAAGTGTTTTAGGACGCCCTTGAATAAAAATTCCAATTATTAGCACATATATAACACCAATTGATTGCTTTGGAAGTGCCAACAGAATTCTACTTGTTCCAGAGTTTTATGTGATGTGAGTGGAATTGATCAGTGTTTTATACTGCATTAAAATGGCAAATAAGTTATTAGAAGCATGCGGGTTCAGATTGTGTGTACAATTATAGCTAAAATGCAGAATTTCCAAACTGATAATATATAATTTCAAGAACTGTGTAACAAGATTGACCTGGGAAATTAAGCTAAACAACTACCATAGTTGTGATAAATGAAACTTGCAAATGAAGGTTGTCAATTATTGAGCTGTTTCAGTTTTGACGGAGGCTATAGCATGTTTAGTAGTCATATGGAAGGGTAGGAACTCAATTCTTTAGACACTCAAACAAACTGATACTTACCTGACTGGATTATTCTTCCTAGCTCTATCCTCTATAGCGCTGAACTTAAAGCTAGGGAGCTGCTAGTACCATATTTTTATTGGCTTTTGTATGATCAGCCAGGGTATCGAACTTGTGACCTCCCATACCTGAAGAGAACTCTCTCCCACTAGGCTATCAGAGCGTTTTTTGTATTGTGACCCAGCATTCAGCAGTACCATTTCAGCTTTAACAGTTCATGCAACAGTAAATACAATGTATGATTTAACATATCTATTATATTATTGTATGTTTTGTTAGCCGGAGTTTTCAATGAAAAAATTTGGCCAATAGTTTGGCCAAACATGGGCGGGCGATTGGGCTGGCGTCCAGTGTCGTTAACAATTAGGTTAAAGTTTTTTCTTTACCGTACATTCCTGCCATTTATTATATTTCTGCCATTTATTGTCAGATCTTTATGAAACTTCATACAATGATAACATACCATGTGATGAACAGAATTAGAAAGTAACCTCAACTCTACCTGCTTTTATTATGGATTATTTCCCTTTGTAATGTTTGGTTTCCACATTAAATTTCTTGTTTACTCTTGTATATACAGGATACAGTTACAGATTGAGAAATCACCAGGTAGTCTTGTATTGTATCATTTTGTTGGTACAGATAATTCTATATGTGCAGACCCTGTTGTCATGATACGTAGAATTACAGCTCAGGTTAGTTTATAATCTAGATCGAATATGTTTTCAACCATAATAATAAATGACAGTAAAACTTATTGTGGATCACTTAATTAAACCTATTTTCAATATGGTCCCCTAAACAATTTGTTTAACCTTTACATTGCTAAATGTGAAACTGGAAGAGCCTTTTGCCACCAGTTTTGTAACTGTTTACATGTAGCTTCTAAATTGTTTTAGTCTGAACTGGCTTTACATTTTGTACATAAATCTGAGTGATTCTCCCTTAAATAAACTACAGACTACTCCAAGTTAAAAAGAAACAAATTCATTATGTAAACTCAACAGGTTATTGGTTTAAATACCTGCCTGAGTACAAATCACTGTAACGCCTAGCTTTAAATTTATGCATGCTTAGTAAGCTACTTCAATATCTTATGTCCACTGGTCAGTTTATAATAAATCTATAGAATAGTAATGCATGTTGTGTCTTAGTTATTATAAATTTGTATTTCACATTAGTGATCAATCTCATTTGAGTTATTTAAACAATAAATTATCAAACCAGGACATAATGATTGAAAGCGTGTATCTAACTGTTGAAAAGGGATAGACAAGATACATGCATTAAATAAGGTTTTATTATGAAAATTGAAAGTATTACACTCTACTGGTCAATTTTTCATACCACAAAAATGTATACATGTTTACTTGTTAGTCCTGAAAATAAAATTTTAAATTATGACTACTCTGTACAACTGCACAGGTTGTTCTCTTCTTCTGGCATTGTCAATTTGAAGGTTTAATTCCATTATAGAAAACTTACATATTTTCCAATATTTTGACCATATCTCACAGTCTCCATCAGGGTTGTGATAATTGATCAGTTGGTGTCACATGACTGAATAAGGTGGATATATAAGAATATTCATCTGTGTCCTGGAATTTAACCCTCAAACTGGCTGCCCTTCTCTTGGAATTGTGTTTTCTAGTCACTATCAGTGAAATCATACAGAATCTTGCACCAAAAATATTGATAACTATTCTCTGTCTACATATTATAGTTATTATTACAAGTGACATCACCGCCCTCATTGACTTGTGATCCAACAAGATTGGTAGAAGAGTTTCCACGTTGGTTAGAGAAAATATCATCTAGAACAACTGGAGGTGTTATATTAGTCTTAGACTCTGTTGATAGATTTCAGGTATGTATGTTATAAGTTATAAAGAGCCACCCGTCTGGCTCAGTGGGTAGTGCACAAGTCTACTGAAAGTGAAAGTGCTGTTTTTTAAAGTCTGCTTCTATATACATGTTAAGCGGGCTACAATTTTTGCATGATCACCCCTTATCTTTGAAATCACCTTCAGGCAGGTGATTCCTCACAGTTTCCATTTACATCTGAGTGGAGTGGAACAACTGTAGGTAAATTTCTTGCCTACTGAAAGATGTTGTTGGTTTGATTTTAAAGTTTAAATGCTACATTAATACTGCGTAAAGGAGCTCATTTTCTAGATTTTCTCTACAGTTGTAAAAATGCTGGGTTTAGTTTATACAATTAAAATTAAAGTTTAGTTACAGAATGTATTTTACACAAAAGTCATTATGATTGATATTATAGATTGTAACATTTGAATGATGAGTTATGAAACCTTATACAGTTGTAATTGTTATATATGTATATGTATCTAAAGATATGTACATTATGTATATTTCTCAAGTGTTAGTATTTAAAAAAAGCCAACATTAGCAAAACTGTTAAGGTAATTATCAGTCTATGAAATTAAGATATGAAAATGGTTGCCCAAATATGTCATTTTAGTAGCAAGCACCATCTCTCATTTGTAGATTTTTTGGTTGCCCAAAGAAATTTTTGATTGCCCGAACTAAAAAGTGGTTGTCCAGGGCAACCAGACACCCACTAATTTCATAGACTGGTATTTATAAATGGTACTGTGTATATTATTTTTATTGTGCATTAAGTTTGACCCCAATCTGATCTTTCACATTTGCATCTAATAATTATCTACACATATCCCCACAAAAATCAGTACCACGCCTATTCTACATTTCGGCAAGTAACGTATTCAAAATAAAGTAAGTATGTTTATGTGTTGAATTTCAACACATAATCCTCACTGCTACGGTGTAATGGAGCCTTAATATAATATAGCCTTTGTATTCAATGTAATGAATATTCTTACATAAAGGTCAGGTCGGGGTCAAACTTTATGCACACTACATCATGATATTATTATTACAGCATGCAGAGACACATTTAAAATGGTTATTAGATCCATTACCTGTAGATGCTAGAGTGATAGTATCAGCACATGAGGATACATGTCCACAATCTTGGAGGTTTGTTCTATATTTTAATTTGGGTTTTTTGTTGAGTTTAACACCATACCAACACATTGTTGACCAGTTACTAGGCACTTACTTTCATCAGTAACTGACTACTGCCTTACATGATTTAGAATCAATGGTAGGACAAAGAATGGTTGTAGAAATTATTTTATAACCAAGTTCCACTAAGGTAAACATTTCCCATGACCCCTGAATCAGAAGACTGTATATTTATATTATATTTTATTATATTTTTTTTTCCACAGTTGGTCGCTTTGCATCTCTTAGGTTTCATGGCAGGTATTTGAAAATTCTTGAAGATTTTATGTCAATCTTTTCTTATAAAGGTCATAGATGCTCATTATTATTAGGACATTATATATAAGACTGTACTGTTTACTTTCTAATGTTTGCAACATAGTTAGTGTCCAAATAAACATTATGAAATCAAGTAGAGTTCATTCCCTATCACTTGAAGTAGCATAATCCAAGTGATCACATCTTTTATTGGCAGGGCTTGAATATACATTAGTTTTGAGCCATCATATCTTTTTATAATACATGACATGGGAGATTAGTCAGGCTTTTGTGTGACTCAGGGTTAATAAATTTGATTCGGAACTCAAGCTGATGGTTTTTTCCAGCAGAAATACGTTGTTTGTACTGGATATATCCATGCGGAACAAAGTTGAAACACAAATATCAGTGCACAGGACTACAGGATTGTGTTGCATACTTTTCAGCAAATTTATGTAACATAAATTTGTTTTGCACATATTTATTTGGTACAAACAAATCATATTCAGCTGGAATACCCATAGATTCTAGTTCTGAGTATTATCTACTGGAAAGAGTGCATTTTAAAAGTGACTGTGTAATAACTGTTGAAAAAAGGCATGAAAACGTGTTTTTATTAGATAAACTCTATTTCTTATATATTATCAAATTTATATAACTTGTCATTTAATGTTTCAGATCTTGGCCAACATTACAAGTAGAGCCATTGAGTAATAAAAATGTGAAAGAATTATTGAGAGCAGAACTTGCGACGTTTGGTGCCAGTATGAACAATGAGGATGAGACAAAAGTTTTAACACATTGTAGAAATAATGCTACCTGTATACCTCTGTATGTCATGGTTTTATCACGACATATTGCCAAGTAAGTAAATATCACAATGTGTAGAAATAATGCTGCATGTTTACCTCTGTATGTCATGGTTTTATTTCGACATATTGCCAAATAAGTAAATATCACAATGTGTAGAAATAATGCTACATGTATACCTCTGTATGTCATGGTTTTATTTCGACATATTGCCAAGTAAGTAAATATCACAATGTGTAGAAATAATGCTACATGTATATGAAATGAGAAAGTAATGGCCTTTTTTTTGCCACTGCATAATGCTGCTATGAAATTATTATTTCATGAATGAACTGCCACAACATCATATCATTGCAGCTTTGTATAACATCATGTATATGCTGATTATGAACATTGTACATTAGAAAGACATTTTAATGTAAAGTTATTAAAAGACTATTTTGGACAGCATTTGATTAAGATGAAAATTTATCTTTGATAATTAAGTTTATTATAAAAGTTAATACACTGCAAAAGAGGGCCTGGTGGCAATATCTGAATGAAGCCTTCAAGCTTAAACTCTCAGATCATTTTTCATTTAAGCAGATTGATAATTGCCATCAGATCCATGTCTATTACATATTAATCGTTAATTATAACATAATCGAGGGCTGAAAGAAACACTATTGTTACTCCATATGAAAATAAAGGGAATTGCAATTGTGTTTCGTTCAACCCACAATATGATCTTTACAGATGTACGCAGGAAAAATTAAATACATAAAGCCAACCAAAAAGAAAATTCCTTTTTATTTAGGGAAAATGTTCATCATGTTATAATAAAAAGGGAAAATGTTCATCATGTTATAATAAAAAGGGAAAATGTTCATCATGTTATAATAAAAAAGGAAAATGTTCATCATGTTATAATAAAAAGGGAAAATGTTCATCATGTTATAATAAAAAGGGAAAATGTTCATCATGTTATAATAAAAAGGGAAAATGTTCATCATGTTATAATAAAAAGGGAAAATGTTCATCATGTTATAATAAAAAGGGAAAATGTTCATCATGTTATAATAAAAAGGGAAAATGTTCATCATGTTATAATAAAAGTATATATTTCAGTTGTTCAAGTAATGAAGTTAAAGTCAGTAAACATTTAGATGCCTTACTGTCATCATCTGATTGTGTTGGTTTATATCTTAAAGTTTTAGAATTGGTGAAAGCTGATCTAGAAACACAAGAGACTAGAGGATTTACTAGAAATGTAAGTTGTCTACTTGTTGTACTGCCATTTTTGTCAACATCTGTCTGTTGGTCTTAGAATTTAGTAGGGCTGTCACGATATGCCACAAACGTACCTCAATATATTGCAATACGCTGGCATCGTTTTGGGATACGTACTACGATATATTGTGGGCTTTTAGATTCGTTGTGCCTCCGCTGTATTTAAAAGAAACATTGCAAATCTTATATATATGCAGCTACTGATAGAATCTAGCCTCTTTAAGTAATTACGGTCATTTAGGACTGAGACGCGCCCCAGTCAGTTAAATTCTTGTAACTTAAGATTAAATGGAATGAACAATGAAAAAACTGATGTCTGCTACTTTTATTTCGCGAAGGGAAGAATTTTCCAATGAAGTAAAAAATATCGGCTAATACCGGTACATTAAAATCGTACCGCGGTACGTATTGCTGCAGCTGCGTATTGCAATATACCGATATACCGGTATATTGTGACAGCCCTAGAATTTAGCCAATGGACAGGACTGAGTGACTTCTAGGTTGTGAGTGGTCTGATGATCCACCGCTATTTTATATTCACCATTTTCCATATTCAATGAAAACATGAGAAAATGTGTATACTTAGTCCTACTAATTCCAAGTCGAGGTTTGCCCGCAAGACTGTAGTAACTTACTTATTTATGCAATGCACTTACTACTTGAAGTGTAAAATCTTATGTCAATATCTTGAAAAAGAAATTACATCACATTATATTCGTGTAAAATACCTGTTATAATACACGAAACTAAGCATGAAAGAAGCAGAACATTTGTTTATTTTGAAATAAGAAAACTTTTATTTCAACTTGTGAACTTAGAAAATGACATTTTTGTACTCATGGCTATGCTACCATGTTTTCAGAGCTTACCTTTGAAAATAGAAATTAATCTTACAGCAATGTTCATGAATATCCTTTAACATTTTTGTATACATATTTTTCAGATATTACGATATTTGTATGTAAGTCGTAGCGGTCTAGGAGAGAATGAATTATTAAATTTAATACCAGATTTAACATGGAGTTTTCTTGGTCCATTCTGTTATATGATGCATGAACATCTTATATTGAAATACCAGGAAGGGCTACTAGTATTTGCTCATGAACAGGTCTGTGTTTTTTTTCTCTTGTTTATAACATGATATTTGTTTATGTTGTATTATTAATTTGAAAATTAATTTGTATTAATCCCTCAGTTAGAATTATCTTTTGTACTGTGTTGAAATTGTTTCCTATAATGATTGTTTATGATAATTAATTATGATACAAGGTTACTTGCATCAACACAATGACCAGTATGAGGATCCAATGCCTTATAAAATGTCATCGTCGGTTATCCCACGATACATTACTCCGCTATGCTTTGTTAATAACACTGTTATGTAGAGTGGGCCATTTGGTAAGGAAAATCTCATAATCATGATTAATTATTGAAGCAGTTTCATTGGTTCTGCAAGAAAACCACTGCAGAAAACTAGCCAATGAAATTACACAAACATTTTTTTTAAATATTAGCATTAGATTCTATTTTAAGTGGGAAAAAACCAGTATGACGTCATTGTTATTGAAGAGTATTTAATTGTAACACCCGATTTCATTGGAAGAAGATTGGTCTCCCCTGCCTCATGCATATTCATGAAAATAAGATTTTGTCAGATAAATTGCCCACAGTATGCATGGAGTGTAACAGAAGAAAGTACTGCGGTTGCCGAATATGAGAAAATGTTGGCTTTCAAGAAAGTCATGGTCAGAGAATGTAAAGGCTGATCTAAAAGCGTAAATGCTCATGGACTCTGATCCTCTGAACAGGGTCTAATGGAAATCAAATATCAGGAAATTTAGCCATCTGCTGCTTACCCCAGTAAGTGGGATGCTCACAGCAGATGAAAAATAAATTCAGTATTTGATTGATTGAACTTTATGTTCTGATATAACTTATAACTTCTCTTTTACACAGGTATTAAAATCTGTCCATGATTTTTGTTTTGGTAAAGAAGAACAGAAAGTGATCTCTCAACTTAGACTATCTCTTATAACATACTTTAAAACACAAATGAGGTAAACTTTACTTATATACTGGGTTTCATGTCATTACAACATAATTTTGGTTATTTTACGGCGTCCAGCGCTTCTAATCTAGCTTTCCTTGACCCTTATCTATGACCAGTATTCACCTACCCTAACACAAGGTTGACAACTTCTCATTATACCTTATTATCGTAGGAAAATTGACATTATTGCCAAATTTTTGTTGAAGGGTATAACCTCCCCGGATGATTATGAACCCATACCCCATGTGGGACACAAGATTCAAAATACTGGCATGCAACTAATTATGCTACAGTCTTTGATTTGTAATCTTTACTATGTTTGCTGCCAAAAAATGTAAAAAACCGATTCATGGAAAGTCAAATTTATTTAAGAGCAATTTTCAGGGATCCTGACTGAATCCCCAGTTTAGAATTGTTTGTTGTAGTGTTTGTTAAACAAGTTGTAGAGTATAGGAGGGGTTGCCGTGGTTACTGTGTCAAGAGTATGAAAAATTGTCAGTGTTTTGCCAATGATTTTAAAATGTGGAGCCAAATGTCCTCAAAATTGTTAGGGACATTGAAAACTTTTCAGGCTCAGAGGAAACAGTTGCTTTTGCTTCTGCAAATAATCAATATTCTTAATTATTTATGCATGTGTTTTTAAAAGAAATGACTACACAAGCTAGCTATCAATATATATTTTACATAATATTGGACTACCTCTGCAAAGCTGCCTTCTACAGATAAAATTTTCTGCACTACAACTGTTACAGCTCTTGATATCTCCTTTAAGCATAATTGTGATTGAATTTAACCTCTGCAGAGCAACAACCTCTGAACTGCAACACACTTAGGTCCCTCCCAGTGGGTGTTATCGAGAGAGGTTGTACTGTATTGCTAAATCTCTGTAGTATTCCTATATTGTGTTTGATTGAAACTGGATGTGGAAGATGCAAAACTTTGCACACCTACATGATTTTGATTTTGCAAAAGACGCGAATGGCTTCGTTGCACGTCTTTGGCAGAACTCTGAAAATTGTTGATCTGTGGCGAAATGTCAAATTTAATAAATGTTGGTTATTTTACTATAATTTTGTTGTAGTGGTAGTAAAGCAAGTTGTAGGGTATCAGAAGAGTTACCATGGTTACTGTGTCAAGAAGGAAATAAAGATGATCTCAAAGAATGTGTTTTAGATATGTTTGTCTTTCAAAAAATGTGTGCTAGGTGAGTACTGCTAATTGATTTGTTCGGTACTCAATGAGGTTTTCCAGCTAATGGGTTTTACCAGTCCAGACTTAGTTTGTACTGTAGATATCTTGTGTGGAACAAAGTTGAAAATAAAAATATTTGTACCCAGAACAAAGGGATTTAATCTGTGTTGCATACTTTTCAGTGTTAATTTTAAAATTAACTTCTTTTTTTTTCTTTTTTTTTGTTAAAATCTTTATTTAACAAAAATAGTCATACACTTTATGTAACAAAGATTAAAATACACATTAAAATTTTCTTAGTATTACAATTTTAAAAATAACTTTGTTCTGCACAAATGCATCCAGTACAAACAAACCATATTCAACTGGGAAAATAACAGAAAATTTTCCGCTCAAATTTTTACATGAGACAAGGTCAGTACTTACAGTACACTATATTTCATGTTTCTTCATGTTCATTTTATTTCTCAGTTTGTCTGACCTTTTTAAATTTTTATCAGTTGAAGGTATGTCTTTTGTCTAAGTCTAGACAAACAATCAACAAACATAACCAGAATGTTTTCATCAGAATAACTAGTTTGGAACTAATGAGTGACCTCCCTTGATACATTAAACAAGTTACACGTCGTTCATATAAACATAGCTTATATAAACATAACAAGTTTCAAAAACTAATATTCAGGAATAAAATATTATAACAATTTGATAGTTAATTGACATGATTTTCTTGACATATCAACGTATAAAAAAGTATATTCATATGCTCTATTTATGATAAATTTTTAATGTCAAATTGGTTTGTTTACATACAATATACATCAGCTTATTTCTTCTAATGAGTGGGCAAGTCCATTGTTTAAAGTACATAAACATGCATGACCTATTAAACAACCTGTATTTGATGACATGTTGACAATTTGTCATCTAGTATGAAAATTGCAGAATGTCTTAGTATGACTATAAATTACTTTGACTTTATCGATGGGATATTACAAAACTAGATTACATCCTTGTTTATTTATATGTAGTTAGACAAGCTTTGCGTTGATCTAATTGTAATGTTCTTCTATTCTTTTACCAGAGGTAGATATCAAGAATTATTACATTATTGGACATATATAGGAGAAGACAAGTCAAGTATGGGGAAATCCTACCTTGCAGCAACCAAACAGATGGAAGATAGTAAGTTTTTAGGGGGGGAATCCTGGGAACCGGGACCTGGTACCCGGGATCTGGGATCATATTAAATATATCGGGAAAACTATAAAAACATCCATGCTAGATACTACAATTAGTGCGAAAATAAAGTTTAACTTTTTATTATTTAAATGTTTTGTTGGGCTTTTTTAAGTTTGATTTGTAGTTATGAAAAAAGTAGAAAAAATACCAAAAATACATCTTTTAATGTATTGTTCACATTTCAAGTTTGTTAATTAATAGCTTTGAATATATTTAAATCTAAATTTTAAATCAGCAAACCGGTCATTACATTCAATATGAAATAAAGTGTTAACATTTAATTGCCTTTAATGACAATAATCAACACAAATATAGTTTTCCATATACATTAAATACAATTCAGGATCCCGGGATTTCCCCCCACCAAGTTTTTAGTGTAATTTTTATCCAGTATGAAGTGCAGTTGGTAGCATGCAAGGATTTCAAATCTAGTTTCATGAAGAGTGTATGAGTTCTTATCCCACTCAAGGTGGTTACATCCTTCCATGAAAATTTGACAGTAATGTCAAGTTTCCTCCATTAATGAGGTATATAGAGAAGTTGCTGGCCTTGTGGAAGGGTTGGTGTGTAATGGTTATAGACTAGAGTCCCGGAAAGCTAGGTTAGGTGTGCTGGTTGCCATAAAATAATCTGAATTGTGTTGACATGGCATTAAACCCAGTATAAAGAATAAAGCGATAATTTAATATAATGATAAAGTTACTTAATTACATGTTTATCAAGGGTAAGTTACACATATGGGACTGTAGCATGTAATTTGGCTATACTGACCACTAAGGTTCGAATCTAACTGCTGAAACAAGGATACAAAAGGAATTCCTTTGTCATTTATTCAGGAATTCCTCCCTAACATTAGCAATACCTTCTATTAGGCAAAAATTGGGTGTAGAGTTGCTGTGACTTATTGTGATAATCAAGTCTTGAAACTCAAATTCACACCAGAACATAGAGGCTTTTCACAAAAATTCTTACGAAAAAAGTCTTCGTAAGTCAGTTTCATATAATTTGCACTTCAAAATCAGACGGATAGTAAGCATAACTATGATATGATTTTCAAAAGGTATACAAGATTCTACACAATTTGTATAATATTTAGAATTGATAAGCTAAAAAATGAACGTATTATTAATGTTTCTTGCTTTTGACTTACGAAGAGTTTTTTTGTAAGAATTTTTGTGAAAAGCACCCCTGGGATTTTTTCAGGGATCACAGTCTTAATGGCTCAATGGTTGGGCTAACCTACTCAGTTGTGCATCAGTGTTAGCCTAACACTCCTTGGTTTAATCTCGTGACTTTTTTCACAAATAAAACATTGTTGACTTACAGTTCATCAAACGTTTCATGGTTCACAATAACCAAGTTGATCTTTATATTTATTGTATTTAATAATATTTTGAGGAGCAGTAGTCCAGTGGTAGGACGCACGCTTAGGGATCGAGAGGTTCTGGGTTCGAATCCCACCAGGGGCACTGCTAATTTCCTTGAGCAAGAAATTTACCTGCGATTGCTTCACTCCACCCAGGTGTAAATGGGTACTTGCGAGGGTGGTATAATTCCGCTGCGCCAATTTGTCGGCTGCACTAATAAGCGGAGTAAAAAGACTCCCCAGGGAGATTGATAGATAGATATCAGTAGCCCAGTGACCAAGGGTAATTGCTGTAAAGTCGGTGAACATAAGTACGCATGAAACTTAGACTATAAAATGTAATTACATTTTTACATTTTTACATTTTAATATTTTATTATATTCTAATTTTTAGCTGTAAGTCAATACAATGGACAAGTTACATTACCTGAGATAGCTGATCTATATGAAACACTAGGAAGATTCTTAAAAGATTTAGGACAATTAAATCAGGTATACATGTACAGTATATTGTGTTACACGGTCAGTTCTTGTATTGTTAAAAATATTGTGATTCTTTAAACAATTTGTATTAACTAAATGTGTAGCACATCTGATTGTTAAATTCCAAGAGTTGTGGGTTCAATTCTCAGCTAGACCTACATACTCAGAGTTTGGATATGAAGTATTTTCTATAGCAATTCTGTGGCATGTAACTGTTTCTCATAACACAGCTTTCAGCTACTTGTGATGATATATGGTCAGTACTCACCTTGTTAAAACTTAAGGTATTTGCCTATTTAGGAACACAGTTTTACACTGGGTAGGTTGACTTACAACAATATGACTCAAAAATTCCTTTTGGACGATAAACTATCAAAATATTTATACCTTCATATTTTTTATAACCGTGCACTGTTAGCTCTACAAAGTACATTGAAAGTACTGACAGCTGGGATTTGACTTAAATAAACTATCAAAAATAGACATAATATATATAGCACTTATAGTGATAAATTTTATTCAATTGTCAGTGGTGCATACATTTACCCCGCTAATTTAAATACTGGATTGTCCATATTTCTCTTAGGCCACAACAAATTGATCATATGTTCTATGGATTTGCTTGCACCTTTATTTTGACAGTTTTTACATAAAAATATTTTTATTTCCTCGCTCGCTCATAAAAATTTGGTCAAACCGCTTTATAAAATAAGTGAATAAAGACTTTTTTTTTAAAATTCTTTGCTTGCTCGCCCCATTTTTTTTCCAGAAAAAAAACGTAAAAACGCATGATCAACTTGTTGTGGCCTAACCTGGCCTCATCCACACTACATCATTAGAAGAATTGACCTTCAGATGACAGAAAAATAGTTAGTTTAAAAGTAGTGTAAGAAAACCAAAACAAGGCAAAAATTACGAAAGAATATATTAATAATAATAATATGATATAATAATAAACATCATTTTTCTCCAACCAGGCATCATCAGCTCTACAAAGTGCATTAGAAGTACGAGAGATAGCTTTAGACCCAGACCATCCTATTGTAGCTCACTCCCTACATCAACTAGGTAATCTATTAGCACATTGGAATAAATACTCAGCAGCTGAAGCATTGTTTAAACAAGCCTTGGAAATCTATCAGAATGCTTTTAGTAGTGAACATATAATGGTTGCTAAGGAACTAGATGCTCTGGCGATATTATTCCAGAAACAAGAAAAGTAAGTCAACACTGAGAGTTTTTATTTTATACTGTGATTTGAGAAGCTGTATAACACTTTACAGCTGCTTAGATAGCTTAGTTGGTAGTACACAAGTCTACTAATCAAGATGTCCTTTTACTCCCTAGCAGGAAATAATTTCTATGGCCATTCTACCTACTACTGATCCTAAATCAGATAGAGCAGTTGTCAGTCACTGATGAGAATATTCACTTTGTAAATGGTTAAGAGCTTAATCTACAGATTCATGAGTGAAAGTTTTCAGTATTAATACTGATTTCAGTATTTCAAGAATAAATTACTCTCAGTTTATTTATATGAAATCTGTCTATTTCAGTATTTTGAAAGGTTTTCAGTAATTTTAAAAACTTTCAACTTTCTCCCGTGCAGATTTGGCCTTTCTAGGAAGGATTAGAGGATTGAATGTCTGGTGTTACGTAATCTATACAATGTGTTGCTACCAACTCAAACAAAATATAATTTTCACTGAAACCGATGTCAATACTAGACTAATCAGATAGTTCCCCAGTAGCACACATAATGTCATATTTTAATGAACTTGTGGATTGATGATCTTTTGGTGAAAATTGGAAGTTCCTTCCAATATTATTAGTAAGAATATTGGTGAACAATAAATGTGCTGATACAAGTTTCAAAACATATCAAATAATGATAGTTTCCTGTAAAATGTTCAAGAATCACTTGCTGGAGTTCCAACACAGGAATTCCTCCCAAGAGATCCATGGAGTTCTGGGACGCTGCTATTGTCGAACTCTTAGATAAACTTGATTTTAGCAGAGCCATTGATTCAGTATTATTGTACAAAAAACTCACATTATGATTTACGCTTTAGTTGTAATGTACAATAGTTTAAGTGCCTAGAAATTAAATTGCAAGTGTATACTCAAACTGGAACCCCTAAATAATAAATCATTATTTTTATTTCAGGCATGATCAAGCAGATCCTTTAAGAAAGAAAGCAATGTCTATAAGACGAGGTGCAAGAACTCCAAGATCTGTTACAGTTAGTGTTATATTTTATATCATTAATTATGGAGATGATCAGTTAATTGGCAACATGTCATGTTATCTAGGTTGATATGTATTGTCAGATTATATTGGCCTGTTACAGGTTATTGTGCTCACAGATCAGTTTATGTGAACAAATTTTGAGTTCATACGCCACATTATTTCCCTTGTGTGAACAAATTTTGAGTTCATGCGCCACATTATTTCCCTTGTGTGAACAAATTTTGAGTTCATACGCCACATTATTTCCCTTGTGTGAATAAATTTTGAGTTCATACGCCACATTATCTCCCTTGTGTGAACAAATTTTGAGTTCATACGCCGCATTATCTCCCTTGTGTGAACAAATTTTGAGTTCATACGCCGCATTATCTCCCTTGTGTGAACAAATTTTGAGTTCATACGCCGAATTATTTCCCTTGTGTGAACAAATTTTGAGTTCATACGCCACATTATTTCCCTTGTGTGAACAAATTTTGAGTTCATACGCCACATTATTTCCCTTGTGT
Organism: Mactra quadrangularis; assembly: GCA_025267735.1. Lineage (NCBI taxonomy): Eukaryota > Metazoa > Mollusca > Bivalvia > Venerida > Mactridae > Mactra > Mactra quadrangularis. Next base: position 22,487,196 of record CM046297.1, on the reverse strand, counting down.
GAACAAATTTTGAGTTCATACGCCACATTATTTCCCTTGTGTGAACAAATTTTGAGTTCATACGCCACATTATTTCCCTTGTGTGAACAAATTTTGAGTTCATACGCCACATTATTTCCCTTGTGTGAACAAATTTTGAGTTCATACGCCACATTATTTCCCTTGTGTGAACAAATTTTGAGTTCATACACCACATTATTTCCCTTGTGTGAACAAATTTTGAGTTCATACACCACATTATTTCCCTTGTGTGAACAAATTTTGAGTTCATACGCCACATTATTTCCCTTGTGTGAACAAATTTTGAGTTCATACGCCACATTATTTCCCTTGTGTGAACAAATTTTGAGTTCATACGTCACATTATTTCCCTTGTGTGAACAAATTTTGAGTTCATACGCCACATTATTTCCCTTGTGTGAACAAATTTTGAGTTCATACGCCACATTATTTCCCTTGTGTGAACAAATTTTGAGTTCATACGCCACATTATTTCCCTTGTGTGAACAAATTTTGAGTTCATACGCCACATTATTTCCCTTGTGTGAACAAATTTTGAGTTCATACGCCACATTATTTCCTTCTCAGAACCAAATCACTGGTTTGTATGATGAGTTGTGTGTCTTAGTATAGAGATGTTTACAGGTTTATGTTGTGATAACTTATGAAGCTTTAATACCACACTTTCTATGTCTTCAGGAAATTTCAAAGCTATGAATAATATGAAAGTATTGGTAACAATATGGGCTGGACTTAGCTTCTTACAGTCTTGGCTTTAACCATCTGACCATACTTCAGAGACTAGTAAATAATGATTGAACTAGTGTGAATTAGATATAATTATAAGTGTTGATAAATTTGCCCTTGAATTTATAAAGTACACTGTATGATAATAATCAGACTGATGCTCGAGAAAATTTAAGGCAATGACTGTCCTTACTGGGTCAAAAAATTATTTTTTGAAGAAGCCAAAAAGGCTGCTTCCCCTAACGAAACTAAACACTTTTTTCTCCAGTTTGGCTTTGAAATTTCCCTGTCCAAAAAAATCCCCAAACTTTTCATTGGGCCTGAAAGGCCAGTGACAAAAAGTTGAATTTGTTTTCAATTTTAGAACAGGCTATGTGGGCTGATAGCTATTAATAGCTAATGTTAAATGTTGTATAAAATACTGACTATAAATAAAAAAATATTTGTGTTATCTTTTTCCAAATAATTAACTGAATTATCTTATTGATTTGTTACACCTTTAATGTAAATTTTTTTTTTTCATTTTTTTACTGGCGATGAAGTTGGTCCGTATTCCCCCAAAAAGTGTGGACCACGCTATTTTTCCTCAAGAAAAAGGTAGAGTCCCCTTCCCCAAAAATAGTATTTTGGCCCTGTCTTATACTGCTATACAAGGAAGCTTCTATAAACATAGACTTGCTTCAGGCCAAGAAATATCCGGTGAAGATAGGTTTTTGAAATAGAGGGGTTCTAGATTTTGGCTTTAGAAAATATTGATAATGATCTTTATTGTTATGATAAGGAAATTAAAACCTAAATGTAGTTCAGTCTTTAAATTGTAAGGGACACTTGATCTAACATATAAAATTACATTTTTGTTGATATTTTATTTAATGCTGCTTTTATAAAGGATGGAGAAGTCATTGTACCTACAGTAAGTATTGTATATCAGTTGTAAATTTACATGGTTTGTACTCCAATGTTATTGGGGACCAGTAGACATATTTTGTAGATAATAATAAAATAATGTAATATTTGAAAGGGATGTAATAATTCTTGTTATTACAGTATTATAATTGTTAATTATGTACATGTATCTAATAATATGTTTTTAATTCCTAAAGTATTTGTAAAAATTAAGAATTATCACACGTTTACTAAAGTGTATGTTATTATGGATGACACTGTATATGCAATGCAGAACTGAGAAGAATTTACAGCTACAAATTACATGTAGATAAAAGATTGTTGATTGTAGGAGCAGTAGTCCAGTGGTAGGATGCACACTTAGGGATCGAGAGGTTCTGGGTTTGATCCCAACTAGGGGCACTGCTATATTCCTTGAGCAAAAAATTAACCTACAGTTGTTCCACTTTACCAAGTTGTAAATTGGTATTGTGAGGGATTGCCTGCCTAAAGGTAATTTCTCTGTTTAGGGGTTATCATGAAATTTGTAAAGTTGGCTGAACTTTTTTTAAAATACTGGTTCCTGATCATAAATGTTAACTTAATTGATTATTTTTGTCATGGTGTACATATATTTTCAGCCACGTGTACAAGGTATGGAACCATTACGTAAGAGAACATTACAACTAGAAGGTTTATGTGTGGGTCCTGACTCTGCTGATTCAGCTAGAACATTAAATGAGATAGGTGTTCTACATTATCTACAAAATGACTTTGAGTAAGTATTTGTTTCGTTATTTTAGACTGGATTTAATGCTGTGTCAACACAATATAGGGTTTTTGCCAAGGCCAGAGCACTTTACCTAGCTTTCCTGGACCTTTGTCTGTAACCAGTACTTGCCTACCCTTCCTCAAGGTAGGTAGCTGCCTCACATACCTTATAAATGGAGGAAATTAACATTATTGTCATATTTTTCATGGAAGGGAATAACAGCCCCAGTGGGATTCGAAACCATACCCCATTCAAGACACTAGATTCCAAATCCTGGTGTGCTATCAAATGTGTTACAGACCTGTGTTTAGATGTATTTGTGTAGATGGAAGTTTTACCATTAATTTAAATAATATAATAAATAATTATAAATGTAATTTATATAGAATCTGTCTTATTCAGTATTTTGAAAGCAGGTTGTCAGTATTTTTAAAGCTTTCAACTTTCACCCATGTTGTTGTGAATTTTGTACTCATTTAGTGTTGTGTAATCTATATTTTCAGTAATGCAGAATCATTTTTCAAGCGTTCACTGGAGATGAGAGAGAATGTCCTGGGACCAGATCATATTGATGTATCCCAGTCATTAAATAACCTTGCAGCCTTGTATAACGATAGAAAACTACACTCTAAGGCTGAACCTTTGTATGAGAGAACATTAAAGATCAGAATGAAACATCTAAACTCAGATCATCCTAGTATAGCTTCTGTTATCAAACATTTAGCTTTATTATACAGAAAACAGGTAATAGTCGATAGATAGATTTATCGCAATGGAAGTTGCTCCAATAGCAATATACCAATAGCAAATTTATTCATTGATATCAGTCAAGATAGTCCCATCAACAATTGATAATTTTTATGAAAAGAGCTCACTGAAGTGATATTCATTGTTGCATCAATGTTTTTTTCCACAAATTTTGGAATACGACCTATACCCATAGAATTAGGAATTTTATCGGCATGTTGGTTTAAATTGGGATAAAATGTCATGCAAAGTTAATAACAATAGCAGATTTAACCAAGTTTTTAGTTTCATTTTTCTTTAACATAGTTAGTTAATTAAAAAGAAAGATTACTGGGATGTATAATTTTAGGCTGAAACATGCTTACAGCTGTCTTTTTTCAAAAAATATTTTTTCCAAGTTAAATTGGGAATTTTGGATTGAAATTTGTGGAAAAAAGATATGATTTTCGATTGGGAATATAGCCCATAAACAGCTATAAAATTGACCAAAAGTAAACACTGTGCATGGACTAACAAGTTAATATTGAATTCATTTCAGTAATCATTCACAACCCTCTATCAGTGAGAGGTGATTCTATATTGACTGATTCAGTGACTTAAACCACTCTTAGAAAGGAGCCAAAATGCTTCTAAGCTGAGATGTTTTGCATACATGTAAATTAAAACTTTTGCGATATTATCGTGATAATTTTTGTTCTATTCCAATACTATCATGCTAGTGATTTTAGCTACCATGATGCTATCGCAATCAGTCTTCACAACAAATTTTCATTTAGACCTGCAAAATGGAATTATTTTCTAGACCGAATGAAAGTTTACAGAACCAAAAAAATCTTGGTGATTTGTTAAAGTATGAAGTCCATTTAAATGAGTTAGTAAAGTAAATTCTAAAATTAAGTAAACTATTCAACAAAACATAATACTTTTTATTGAATATGGAAAATGGTTGCTGTAAAAAGTTGGTGGACCGCTGGACCACTCACATTCAAAAAGTCACTGGTAGGCCCAGTCCATTGGCACAATTTGAAGACTGATTGCAATAGTAATTTTGGCTGCAATAGTATATTTATGTTTACAGGGTAAACTAGACAAAGCAGAACCTCTATATATACAAGGTGTAGAAATAAGAGAGAAATCATTTGGTCCACATCATCCATCTGTAGCTACAGCTTTAGTTAATCTGGCTGTTTTATATTCCCAACAGGTATAGTATACTAAATTTTCACACTGTAAGTTTATTAAAATCTGACCAAAAAGTTTCCATGATACTCTCAGATGGTCTTGTACTGACATTGGTTTCAGTGGATTTTTTGTTATTTTGGTTTAACTCAGTAGCAACACATTGTTACGACGGTCAGTCAGCTTACTCTCTGTTTCTGGAAAAGCTAAATCTCTTGATTTAGCTATTAACCAGTTACTATTGGCATAATTCTGTCAGTGACTGGCAACTGTCCCACATGATATTTAGAATCAGTGATAGAAGGGAAAATGGCCATAGAAATCAAATCCAGGACCTCTCGATCAGTAGACCTGCATGTAACTGACTGAGTTGTTGGGAGGGCTAGTTGTGTAGGTAAGACTATGCCCTTATCAAGTCGTTTCATAAAATCTCAACACTAACTGTGTCAGGTCACAAGCAAATGTCATTACAGGGCTCAATTTTAATTTTTCAAGGTTGCCTGGTTGGACCATCAGCTATATTTCACTTGCTGGAACAAAATGTTTACTATCATTTACAAGTTGCCCCAACCCAGTTTGTCAAGGGCAATCAAACGACCTTTAACTGTTTAATGGCAAGCCCTGCAGTATCAAGATGATCTAACCAGCCATGTGAGTCAAGGTCAAGCTTTTTAATGTCAGTTCTACTGAAAAAAAATTGTATGTTTTCTATTATAGAATAAACACAGTGAGGCAGAACCATTATATACTCGTGCATTAAAGATTTATGAAGATAGTTTTGGTCATCATCATCCTCGTGTTGCAGAGACTTTACGAAATCTAGCTGTATTAAAATATGATCAGGTAAGTACAATATAACCTCTGCTGAGCAACGTCTATAGAACAAATCCTCTGCCCAACTACAGCTTATGATATTTCTCCTTAGATGTAATTTTAATTGAATTTTACCTTCAGCAGAGCAACAACCTCTGAACAGCAACACACTTTAGTCCATCCCAGTTGGTGTTGTTTAAGATAGGTTGTACTGTATAACACCTTGTCAGTGTAGCTGAGTGGTTATGGCCTTGGACATGGAATCATTGGATTGCCAATTTGGGTGTATGTGGGTGCTTACAATGATGGAATGATAATCATTGAATAGCCAGCCCCGGCGTGGCAGAGTTGCAAGAGTTGGAATACACTTATAGCTTGGATGATATATGATTATAGCAAATCGATGTTACTCCCTTGCCTATTAGCTAGCTTCAATGATGATGTGGTAGAGTGACCACTTATGACACAAGAGGTTGTGGGTTCGAATCTCAGTTCAGACCATAGTATTTATCATGTTATTTTTAATTTCTCTTTTCTCTTTACAGAAAGATTATGAGACGGCCGCTAAGCTATATAAAAGAGCCACAGAAATCAAGGAGTCAGATGGACCATATCAGAGTAAAGATTTGTTATCTAGGAACAGTTCAAGTGGTGATACAAACTCTACTGTGAAAAATTTACTACATCCATGATTGAAGCAGGATCTTTGGTTTATGTAGAGATATAACTGGACACTGCTTTCATGTACACTCCTTTGTTGCTTGGTGACATACTCCCGTATGAATAAGAAGTAAATAATTGTTCCATAAACAGTTCATGATTTTGAAATTTGAGACGAGTTTCCAGTTTGTGGGAGAGTATGTCAGAGTACTTAAACTGTTCACATTATGGGGAGGATATTTAAGTAGCTGGATGGCTCAGTCAGGAGAGCACTTTACTTGTAACCATGGAGTCCTGGCTTTGGGTCTTAGTCAGGCTGCATGTTTTTTCACCCTGTGACACCAATCTTGAGAAAACACTTATAATTTTAATGTGATTCCTGTAATAATGTTGTAGACTTGATCAAATCTTCCCGTCCAACACCATGACTAATTCACACGATAAAAATAGCTTGGAAAACCTGATCTAAAAATAGATATTATGCTATTCTAATGATATTTAAAGTGTTTAGTCTAGATAAATACCATACATTGATTGGTTGGCACTATGGTTATCTTAAGATGATCCTCTATGCAATGCCAGGGAATTCTATGGTCTATAGAATATCTCCATGGGTAAAAGTTCAACTTAGTGCAAAACTAGTCTATATCCATCTTTATTTATAAAGAGTTAGACTAATTTTGCGCTAAACCATGGAGATAAACCATGTTTACCTAGATTGTTGTTTTCCTCTGTAAATGTTGATGTATAGAATCTATTGATGTTATTGTTTGTATTGATCTCTAGACAAAGTCATTGTACAAGATACAATGGTCTGCCAAAATAGAATGTATGATTAAAGACATTGATTATGATAGGTCAGAGCAGAACTAGTCTAGGGATGCGTTGCCTGAGCATATTCCTAGGTATCACTTCGTACCAAAATCATAGGAAACGACTTGCTACAAGATATCCTTTTATTTCGCTACGAAGCGAAAGCTAGTGTAAAAAATCTTCTCTACCTGAGAGCACTGTTACGAATCAAAATGGCTGCCTCCACAGTAATGTGACTTCCTGTTTGCCGACAATTTGTTTTTTTTTGTTTGACTGAATATAGATGAATTGAAATTAATTAATATTTGTAATTGTTCATATAAGCATATGTTTTTGCAATTATTTTTATCATCGCCCTAAAAACATGCAATTGCAATAAGTGCTTTCTGTACATCAGCACAGGCAGCCATCTTGGTTTGTGACGTAAATAGCAAGCTGTTTTCTTATGAAGAATTGCTACGAGAAAGTGTTAGTGAATGTGTTAGGCAATGTGCCCATTAGGTTATTCATTTTGTACATATACATGGGTGAAAGTTTTCAGTAATACTGATTACAGTAATTAGAGCATACATTACTAATGTAATTTATGAATCTGTTCTTTTAGTATTTCTGTATTTTGATACTGTAGAAACTGAGAATTCTTCACATAGTGAAAATATTTCTAAGTTATATGTCACCTTGAGAAAACTGGACAGTTAAGAAAATTGAACAGTCTTGTCAATTCTGGCGCTGTGCTGTCCTGTACTATAGGTTTTCAGTATTTTTAAAACTATCATCTATCACCCATGTATATTGTTAGACTAATATTGCGCTGACCTATCACTATTGTAAATATATTTATATTCATGCATGTTTGTATAAATTATGTTCATATATTTAAGATACTTTGTGTACATGTTTGTGTATTGTAATGATGGGTTAAAGGTGCATGAGAAATGCTGTATTAGAGTGTATATGTCTTTATTGCATATGTTACTATAAATAGTAACAAAATCGACGTGGAAGTGCGCCAATATAGGCTCAATGTGGGCAATACATTCCGGTATTGAGCAAGTGTGCCAAAATATCGATATTTGGCCCACTTCCTAGTGTGCCAAAAATTGATATTAAGGCAACTTCCGGTCATTACGCACCTGCAGTCCAACAACCGCAGACTTTCCGCACATGAAATTCGTACGTAATTAGCAACAAGAAGCTATAATATTCAATTTTACGACGTGTGTTTTTTTCAAAGTGAAACTAAATAAGATAATCAACAATTTATCAAGACTTACGTTTTATAACAAGCGTTCATAAGATTCCGACGTTTCGACGTTGAATAAACAAAACAATACATGTGACGTAACGTCAACGTGCAAAATAGCGCGGTACATCGAGAAAATGTATTTTTGTTGTAGAAAAGTCATTGTTTCATGAATTGGTCAACATATGCAATAAAAAGGTTATGAAACAGGGCAAGTGTGCCTTAAGTCGATATCGGCACACTTTCACCGGCATTGGCCCTCGGGCTAAAGCCCTCGGGCCAATACCTAAGCAAGTGTGCCGATATCTTCCTTAAGGCACACTTGCCCTGTTTAATAACCTATACGTATTTTTTCATGTTTGATTGACAAGTAACTACTTAATTTTAAGTGTATTGTGTTTAAAATCTATAATGAAAACCTAATAATTATCAAATATTATCAGAAATGTCCCAAATTGTCTGATTTTTAACTAAAATATTTGGTTTTGTACAGTTGTATTTGTAAGCAACTTCAAAACAAAAACTGATGAACAACACATATATTGACAGAATAAGTTGATTAAATAACAAGACAGTTTACACAAAAATCATGTAAACAAATGAATAAAAAACAACATGATGGTAAAATTAACATGTCACAGATATTTGTGCCTTCTAGTTAAGTTACAAGTAAACATGCCATTGACGCATACAAGAAATGTCGTCCAATACGGCTTCAGAATTTAGGTTCATTTTTGGTTGGCAAACCATAAGGATATGTGATCAACTATTTGTTTAAATTTACAAACATGTTTTTTACAAATTTTCTTTGTGGTGTTGTCATTTGAATGCTTTACCAGCTGTTTTTTTTTTTTAATTTATGTAGATTTCTTGGTAAGTTATAGACGAATACCCTTTAAATTGTTTATTTAAACATTTGATTTTATTGTTTTTCATTGGTCAATTTCATGGATACAAATGAAACAGTTAAAATTTCAGTTGAAAACTGTCAACGAGCAGCTTTAAGATATGTGGACATAATATAGTTATTTTCATGTTCTTTTAATCCTTCGTAGTATTTTGATATATACACTTCCCCTGTCCTCAAAAAGTTTATCCTCAGTACAATAAATTGACTTGCTACTTCTTCCAAGTTCAAGTTTTAAGAATAATTATTTTTATGATTTTTATACCCCCGCTTCGAAGAAGAGGGGGGTATACTGTTTTACCCTTGTCCGTGCGTGTGTGCGTGCGTGCGTCCGTTACAAATTTCCATCGCAGTTTTCTCAGCAACTATAACATGCAGCAGCCTAATACTTTGCATATTGCTTCATCCCATAGTCCCATGTGGTGTAAAGCGATTTCATGCTCCTTGCTCATCTACTTCCTGTTTGTTGCATATTTTTAGATTTTGTTAAATGAAAGTTGCATTATGATAGTCATATTTCTCACAGCAGGGGTATCACTAGTGAGCATTAGCTCACAGATTTACTTGTTTTATTCATTTTTCAAGCCATGAAATTTTTTAAAAAGTACACATTCATTTTTTGAGTTGTAGCAAAAGTTATCTAACGTAATCCGAAACTATAGTCAATGTATCTCAATGAACTAATAATAAGTTTGAGATATTTTTGTAGTTTCACATCTATTAGGAAATGTACAGTTTGCAAAATACAAAATTAAAAATTATTTAGCAATGAATTGTCTTTACAACTATTTTTTTGAAATTCCTTATAGTACAATGTCACTGTAACTTGTGAATTGTGTAGAAACTTTTTGTGGGCATTGTATATGTTATAGAGATGGTATGTGATGTATGATATTGAGTTATAGGTTAAATATTTTAGACATACATGTATTTTTTTATATTTATCTGATTGGTCCGTCCTTGATGTATGTTTATGTCTGTTGTGATCTGTGATATTATTATATAAATTTTTAAAACCCTTAACCTGCTGATTTATCATAATGGACTTGTCTTGTAGCATATTTAGATCAGTCCATTGGCTATTGAATGGTTGTTCAACCTTTAATTCTCAAGTTGAGCTATTACAAGTATAAAGCTAGTTTAGACAGCTCAAAAGGGGATTTATTGAGGGAGGGGTAGAAGGCTTGATTACAGGGCAGGACATACTTTGGTAAAGCTGGGTCATTTTGAATCATGTAGGGCAGTGTCAGTCAGTCACTGACAGAAGTTTTTACTTAGTAACTGGTTTACAGCTAAATCCATAGATTGAGCTTTTTCCAGGAACGATGAGTAGGTTAACTGACAGCCGTGATATGACCTATGCAATATGTTGCTAAATCCTACCAAAATAAAATTGACAGCTTTATATGGGAGGCAAGCTTTGTTGTTCCATCGTTAGTATGGAAAGGATTGATAGTCAACATAAAATATCACACATTTGATTTCAACTCAAACTGCTTTTTTAAAGTTTACATTTTATATTTATTTACTTTATGTCAGTATTTTTTACATAGATTTTTATCAAATACATTTTATATGTAGTTCCGTCCATGGTATTGAAATCCGTCCTCTTTATTGTCTCATTTACATGGTTGAAAGTTTTCAGTATTACCGGTAATACTGATCTCAGTGTTATAGAATACAATGTATATTACTGTATGTGATTTAAATGAAATATGTCTATTTCAATGAAATCTGTCTATTTCCTTAGTTTGAAGTTAGGTTTCCCATATTTTTAGCCAGATCTCAATGAAAAAATTCGCCAAATAGTTTGGCGAAACACGGGTGGGCGGTTGGGCAGTTGGGCGGGCGTCTGTTGCCAATTACTATTGCGTTAAAGTTTTCAATTTAGCATATATCTCTGCCATTTATTGTCAGATCTTTATGAAACTTCATACAATGATAACATATCATGTGATTAACAGAATTAGAAAGTAACCACAACTCTACGTGGCTTTAGTATGGATTTTTTCCCTTTGTAATTTTTGCGTTAAAGTTTTTAAATCTAGCTTTAATGTGGTTTTCACATGACATTTCTTGTAAAACTTTCAAACTCCACCCATGCATTTATTATGCTATATATTTGTTATAGATATCAAGATGCCTTTATAAACAGCCATTTCATTACTCAAACTTCAGTAATTGGTCACTTTTTTATTAAAGAAGAATTTGGACTTTAGACCTGAGAAATATCATGTTTTAAACAGCTAAAAATCCAGCTCTGTAGCCCAGTTGGTTGTGTGTTGGGATTTCGAATCTAGTGTCTTGAAGGGGGTATGGTTTCGAATCCCAGATGCGGCAGTTAAAACCTTCCATGAAAATTTGACAATTATGTCAATTTTCCTCCATTAGTAAGGTACAGGGAAAAGTTGTCAGCCTTATGGAAGGGTAGGCAAGTACTAGTTATAGACAATGGTCCAGAAAAGCTAGGTCAGGTGGGCTGGCCGTCGTAAAATAACCTAAATTGTGTTAACACTACATTCAACTTATATGTATAAGAAAATATAACACACTTCTCTCATATTTTATGGCTTTAAACAGAGTGAAAGATATTAAACAGACAAAAATACATCACCACAAGTAATTTTGTTGTTATTTGTACTTGTTTTAAGCAGTCACCTGTATTTAGCCATCATCAGTTTTACCTGTGTTAACAAAAGTTTTTTCTCATCTAATTAGTTAATGCAGATTTCAATCTGTATGTGATTGTGGTTTATAGTTTGCTATAATTATGTGATTATAGAGCATGTGTAGCAGAGGTATATTATGGCACTTGTACTTCCTTGCCTTCAAGTTAGCTTTTATGGCAACATGGTTAAGTGTCCTCTTATGACTCAAGAGGTTGTGGGTTAGAATCTCGGTTCGGACCATGGATTTTTATGGGTCACACATGTTCGTCAGCTTTGGTGTAAGATTGATTTTTGAGCTCACAAGATAAATAAAAATAGATCTTATTCCAAAACTGACTAATTAATAAATATTCTGTTTATTTCATGCTTTGTTCTGTGTTTTATAAGAGACATTTTACTCAAATATAATGTGAGATCATTTCTTCTCTGTGATGCCATTTTTATCTTTGAAGATGACGTCATTTTGACAATGAAAATTTGATATTTTCATCGTATATTTTCACAAACTAATATAAAGTCATCATATTTCATCGTAAAGCTTAACAAGTACCTGTATGAGACTAGTGATCAATGTTATTACTTTTGTAGCCATGGTAACAAGTACCTGTATGAGACAAGTGATCATGTTATTACTTTTGTAGCCATGGTAACAAGTACCTGTATGAGACTAGTGATCATTGTTTCATCGTTACACTTAATATTTGTTTAACTTCAGTCTATTTGTTATTTTGTATTAGATTTACATAATATTGTATTATATTATAGTACATGATTTACACTCACTGTTCTAGGAGAATAAATTATTTATGTTTATAAGATTGTCTTTGTTATTATTATTCCTTTGCTCAAGACATTTTAAATGGTATGGTCATGAGATGTGCGCCACAGCGTGCAACAACACAATTACCAGTATGAGGATGCCTTGCATTAGACGTGGACATCCAAGAAAGACATGGTTTGAACCTATGAAGGCTGAACCTCATGGACACTTTAGACAGGGTTTCATAGAGGGGGTCTAGATGCCTGTTTCATACCCCCAGTTTATTGGACGCTCACAGCAGTTAAACATTAAAATCAGGATTTAATGATAAATGATGATTCCTAGTCTACAATGAAAAATTCAACAACATTGAATTTGATAACCTCTGGGTACGAGAATGCTGTTCGTATAAGTCGGCCACAAAATGTACACATGTAGCGAAAAAGTAGTCATTTTCAAAGGGTGATATTAAACAAGTTTTGAATTAGGAATTGTTGGAGCAGCACAAAACTCAGTACTACCTGGAACAGTGAGTGAGTTGACTAACCACTGTGCAATGACCTATATGTACAATGTGTTTCTATAGCATTAAACCAAACCCTATCAAAATATATCTATACATATACATGTAGTTTTTGCGTGACCAATTAAAATGAGTTCAGTATAAACTGATGAGGTAAGTTGACCGGCATAAATACCATAAAAATAATTATACATACTACCAAGGGCCCTACATACATATAAACATGATATAACAAATGTTAACTTTTGCTTTTATTCCTCCATTATATGAAGAGTCAGGGGCGGATCCAGGATTTTTTTCTAGGAGGGTCCGAACCTCGACCTTATTATACACATTTTGCAGAAAAAAAATGCAACATATTGAAAATTAAATCTACATAACCATTAAATCTATGTTAAGCACCGAGAAAAAATGCTTCATGCTACTTAAAAATGACTTACAGGCAAGAAATACTCTAACGGACAGGTACATTTTTCAAATTCTTGGGGGGGTCCGGACCCCCCAGATCCCCCCCGCTAGATCCGCCCATGGTGTATCTTTTGAAATAACGAGAACATAAATCGTAGGACAAAACAATTTTTTCATTGATAAATTATTAAAGTCTACTCATTTCTTATTACCACATAAAATTCAAAATATTGTTTCCAAGTTTTAATATATACATGATGTATTTTTAATCGTATTATATTCTTTATGCAAAGTATTGACTAAGATCAATCTCAAAATTTCACCCTCGCAATTTAATTAACTTTACAGTTAATAAATAAATAATTCTCAATTTGTTCACATTTCCATTCCAATAAAGTGTGTCCTAGTCCCACGTGACATAAATTGCAAAATTGTAGGTAAGGGGAAATAATTCTGCAACAAATAAATTTTAAAACATAATTCCCTTTTTATAAAGTCTCGTGTAAGTCTTTTCCTAAGACAAAAAAAAATTCAACAATTTCATTCTTACATGCAAATAATGTTACGCAATTGTAGGCCTATATTTACTTAAGGCCACAACAAGTTGGTGATATGTTCTACGGATTTTTCTAGAAAAAAATGGGGCGAGAGAGCGAAGAAAAAAAATCTTAATTCAGTTGCTTTATGTAGCAATTTGACCAAATTTATATGAGCAAGCGAGGAAATAATTTTTTTTGTTTTGTAAACACCGTAAAAATTAAGGTGCGAGCGAATCCATAGAACATATGATCAATTTTTGTGGCCTAAATGTTTGGTCTCGTATTTAAAAACTTGTAATTGCCACTTTAAAATATTCACATGGTGTACATGTAAAAGACAAATTAAAAATGTTTGTAGTGTAATTTAAATTGGCTATTGATGATGAAATTTATGCTGGAAAACACTCAATATTATAATATTTTACGTCCTCTAACGTCATGACGTCAAAAAACGTCACAGTTACATATGACGTAATAACGTAACGTATACAACGTCAGAATCACTATAATGACATATAAAGCGCACAAAGCAGCATCATATAAGAGATACAGATTTATATTACAAGAAGAAATAATGAGAGACATGACAAAATTGACTGGAAATGTTTGTACAGAGTTAGCAAGGAATAGGTAAGTGTTTATTTAAAATTAAATTTCGTCAAACGTTGAGCTTTAAATACAGAATGTTACTTATTATAAGCATTTCGTCTGTTTATTGCAACCTTCCTCTAAGTCAGATATTCAAGAGACTTCCTGAGGTCTATGAAATATTTTCAATTCTATTATATTTTGATACAGAAAACGGTAATGAAATAATGTCTATCTTTTAATTTAAAAAACGACGCTACAGGTTGTTATTGTTTTAAATAATTTTTAAAGCGAAATTTAAATGAACATAAAAATAACGACAAGCTCAGTGTAGGTTAGCATATATGTTTTAATTTTTAGCACTTTTGTCCCAATTAGATATATATAAATTTATTTGATTTCAGTGATCAAAGTGTCAAAAGTGTCACCATAACAACTGAAAAAAAAATGGAAACCAAACAAGTACATAGTGTTTAATGATAATGAAAGTTCTAAATCTAGTTTTTCTTCGAGACAAACCATCACTGGTGAGTTTATTTATACTAATTTATTTCGCTAGACTGTGAAGCAAGTTCATACAACTTATATTAATCACTCTCGAGTCCACTTCCAGGTATATTTGAATTAGTCGTAATTTTGGCAGGCAGCTGCAAGAAATTAACGAACATAATAAATGTATTATTGCATTCCGGAGATCATGTCACTTTATACCCCGAATAAGGGTATCAGCTCGCTAGCAACGTGTGTTATTGTCTTTGCTATTGAACCAAAATACATTTCAAGTTTCTACAAATCGTAAAATTCATCAATTTATATATTGTTTTAATCAACACTTACTTGTAAGCAAACATTTGACAACTGTTATTAACTTCAAACATCTATTGCAGTTTCCAACAAAATCTCAGAATGGACAAGAAAAGATAACTCTCCCCAAAGATCAACCTATGAATACACAGAAAGATATAAGAAAATTAGACAACGTGAATCTGAAATTAGACAAGATATTATGAATGTAATTCAACAGAAAATTAGCCATCTTCAAGGTAATTTTAATATAGATTTCTATTTAAAAACTACAGTGCAACCTCTCTTAAGCAACACCAACTGGGAGGGCCTAAAATGTGTTGTTGTTCAGAGGTTGCATTCTCGTTCCCAGAGTCTAGTAGGATTCTAAATACTAGCTAGTATTGAGAATCCTACTAGATTCTGGGAACGAGAATGAGAGGTTGTTGTTCTGCAGAGGTTTAATTTAATGAAAATTATAACTTAGGGAAATGTCAAAAGTTGTTATTGTGCAGAGGACTTGTTCTGTAGAGGACAGCTCTGCAAAGGCTATACTGTACTAAGTACTTGGGATTTTCTCGTACTTTTTATGTACTAGCTTGTGAAACCAACAAGCTAACAATTCTGTTTTTTGTAAGTCATGCACAGATAGCGCACGACTTTTATGTGAACATGTAGACCTTTTGTTTATTATGGATAGCAGAATATGGCCACTGTTAATCGAACATGTCCCTAAAGGCATAAACACATACATTTCTACCCTTAAAGCTGATGTACTTACATGCAACTAAATGCAATTTTAAACAAGACCCTAATTAAGATGAAGGCTGATCCTAATAATAAAAACAACGATCCCACAAAAGGAGGGTCTTTTGCTGATGTTGCTTCAACTTGTGACCCAGCCTTATTGCTTTTGTTATCTGCAATGTGAAATTGTTTATGCTCTACTATGGCTTTAAAGATTTACTTTTTATTAATTTGTATGTACATTACCTGGGGTGTGGAATTCCTATGCTCGACTTGTCAGACTCGTACCTATATGGCTGCGGACGAGTAAATATGTCCAACCCACTCGTCCGAGGACAAGTTATATTTTTAGCTGTAAAATAATTCTAACATAGCTATACAATGTACTTAAAATATAGATATTTCAATGCTTCTATCACATTAAACAGTGAACTATTTTTATTGTCAATCATTTATCATTACTTACAGTATTTACTTAACATCATAGTTCTATAAATTTTTTTCGAGTATTGAACTTCTGGGCAAGTAAGTTTTGATTCTGGACAAGTTGATTTTTTAGGTTGCAATTGTACGTGGGCAAGTTGAAAAAACTTGAAATTACACATATCTGATTACTGTTACATGTATATGAAAACAGTAAAATATCATTAAGCTAAAGATTTTCACTTAAAAAACTACTGTGTTCTATTTTTATTTTCCAGACCATACAACAAAGGCAAGAGGTTCCAAAAGACGTTTGGAAGAAAACACTGGTGATTGTAATGATGATTGCAAAGTTAAGAAAATGGTGGCAAATGATGAAAATAAAGTCAAAGTGAATAGTAATGCACACGAAAACATCGCGATTAAAACCAACCACATACAGATGAGAATAATAAAAAGAGAAAGTCTGATGAAGACGCTGATACAGTAAGCGAAATGAAAAGACCAAAGATCAAGTTTCGACTGGGCACAGAAAACCCACCCACAAGTATCCCTGAAGTGCCGAAAAAAAACTTAAATGATGTTCAAGAGTGCTCCAACTCATGTGTATGTAAAGCAGGACCTAGTGTCAAACCAAAGCCGATTTCACGACGAGGTGAACAACCAGAAAAGCCATTGTACCAAAGGTTACTACAAAGGCGACTTCTTAACACAGTTAACATGGTGTTTCATAAATGTTGTTCACTGAAATGTTGTGAGAAATGGTGTGAAAAGAGAATATCCGCTGATATGTTAGAAAATGGTTTTGATAAGTCTAACTTGAGAGTGGATTACTTCAGCTGGGGACAATATGAACAAAAACAAGATGACGAAAGCAATGATGACGTAGGCAACAACGATGATTGGTTCTGGTGAACTATTAATCATCTTACTACATTTTATTTATTTATAGTCCATTAATTGATGAAATGCAAATGACAATTTATCAACTTAATATTTGGTTTGTCTAGTACAGACGTTTATTTTTTTTTAAACTATTAAAAATAATGTATACGTACGTATACCGGCATGTAAAAACCAAATGTTTTTGTTTTAATTATTGTTTAAAGTAAAATATGTGTTCTGTTTCGGTGTCTTACAAAGGCCAAGCTCAGGATTTCGAATCAAGTGTCCCTAAGAGGTTGCTAGTTAGAGTCTCACCCGGACTGGTTATACTCTTCCATGGATATTCGACAATAATGTTGATTTTCCTCCATTGATTAGGTATAACAACAACAACAACCTTTATTGCTCTAAACATACAACATGTTTATAGCAAACAGAATGAAATTTACAAACAAATATAGTGAACATGGCATTATCATAAACAGACATACGAAAAAAAAAGAAATTTAAATGAATCCCATGGTGATCACCCGCATATATTATATATATAACCCATAGTAAAAACATGTAATTATGATAAAATAAAATGAAGAAACACGCCCTTCATACAAGTATAGGGCTAAATATTTTGTTTGTATTGTATAAAGATATTATATTCAGCCTAGTCTGGTAAGAAATATAACATTTACATGGTCAATTTAAATCTGAAGGCACACCTTTGCAGGATCTGTACTAAACATTTTCACCAAATCAAAAATGCTTAGTCCGATCTAAAAAAGGAAAAATCGTGTACATAATATTATGCATAATATAATGGAAAAGATATCGAACGTTTGGAAGGGTTGATTAGTCTTGGTTATAGACAAGGTCCAGGAAACCTAGGAAAGGTGAGCTTGCCTCAGTAAAATGACAATAATGTTTGTCGACACGGCGTTAAACCCACTGGCACCAGAGTCCTCACACTCGTTAAATACGCACACATATAATAATAAGTACACATTAACATAGATCCCATGCTACTAAAAAATGACTTACAGTCAAGAAATACACTAATGGACAGGTACATTTTCCCAATTCTAGGGGGGGGGTCCGGACCCCCTGACCCCCTTTGGATCCGCCTTTGTGGACCCTACGTTTTAAGCAACTCTTGTAAAAATTGGACTGATATGAAAATCACTAATTTGAGAATGGTGATTTTATTATCAGTAAATATAATTTGTATTATAATTGTTATTTTAAGAAGGGTTTTACTAACAATTAAATCTCCGTTTTGCCATTATATGCTCCTTTTCGCCTAAAAGTCTCCATTTCGTATCTTATCCATGCCAGTTTTAAATGACGTAAATAGGCACATGGATTTCGTGCATAATTACTTGTGTAATCCGTGTGGTTCAGACGACCAAAATATTTAGAATTTACTTTTTAGAGAGCAACTTCTATGAAATAGGATAACTTGAAAGTTAAAGGTGCAATGATGAAGGATAAAATTCTAGAATTTATTCAATTTCGATTCTGGGTATTACGAAGTGTTTGGATATTTCAGGTAAGAGGTTTAATTAACAATTGAGAGTCGTCAATGGACAGCGCGCTCTACTATTAGGAGTGGTCTTGTAAACGGAATCAATTATGAAATTCAATTGAGATGAAAAATTTAACAAGAATACTTTCATTGACTGCAGCTTTTTTATTTTTTGCAGATCTTCTTACTAAAACATGTTCAATATAAAAGACTCACAATTTAAAATAGTAAAAATTCAAGCCAGAGTGATGCAACTTTAAAATTGACTTCCGATGGTAATACCGTAGTCATGTGTGAATATTCAAATCAATCTTATCAGTAGTTGCCAAGATAAAATGTTGCATTAAAACTTAACTTAGAATTTTTGTTTGTATGTAAGGGCCATAATTTAGTATAAATTATTGTTAGTTTTATGAAATATAGTATTTGATATCTAATGGTAAATTTTATCCTACATGATAGAAGTTTCAAATGAAACGCTTTAGAAGTTGCAATGATAAAATGTTGCGCAAAAAATCTTAATCAAGAAACAGTACTCGATTATAGTGATTGTTTCAAGAAATAATCAATGTGTGTACAATAGCATCATTGTTATTAGTATACACTGCTCATGTAGACCCAAAAGGTATTAGTTATCCAAAGTAATTGGTTATATAGATTTTTATACATAAAAATCAATATAAGGTTTCTCTTTTGCAAGAGCCATTTTGACAAAAAAATGACATAAAAACAAAACATTAATAAAAAGGTCTTACAACACAGAAAATTAAGTTTAATAGTAAAAAACACAGATGTACAAAAAACTATTTGAGCTCTGTGTCGAAAAATTCCAAGTACGAGAAATGATACGTAGCAAAAATACCGACGCACATAGAATTCAACAGAAACTAATTTACGAAAGTTTTTAGGTCGAAGAGTCCAGGGGGCGAAAACAAAAATAGTTCCGTTTTAAAAAGTACCGAAATGCGTGGCTTTTATCATCGATTTATTCATTCGAACGCTCTTGGTTTTATCAAAACGAACTTTTTTGCCGGCGATATTGTCCGAACTTTTCGATTGAGCATAAAAAACCTATACCATACCCCAGAAAAATGTTTCGTCCCTCGTTTCGTAACTCAATTCCTGTTATAGGCCCTACCGGCATGTATATGTACGTATCTCGGAACTGTGTTTGTTTTACTTGTGTGAATTTCTATATTTGTTTGAGGCGAAAGTTTATTACTGCACTTTAATAGTTGCACAAGCATTTAATTGTGTCAGTACTTCACATTACTTTATTGATTGATTTAAAATATGTTTAACTGTTTCACTACTACTGCATTTCATGCTATTCTATATTGCGTATGGGATAAAATATTGCACATTGAACCGCATATTACATACATAAGATTTACTGTATATAAAGTTGTATATTGAATATAAAATTGTGAATTGTATAAAAATGTATAGATCTATATGTATAAATAAAACAATAATGTATATCTAGTTAATTATTGTTATAATTTTTTATGTTATTGTATTTTTACCACTTTTTTATTTGGTTTACATTCACAAAGGTATAATTTCTATAATCTAAAGTATGTGCTTTGTAGTTGGTTAACAGCTAAATCCAGAGATTTAGTCTTTCCAGGACAGTGACTAAGTTGACTGACCGCCGTTATATGACATATACAATGTGTTGCTATGACGGTAAACCCAACAAAACAAAAATAAAATAAGCATCATTAAATATAAGTATATAATATACAGTCACATATAAGTAATTCGTTTTCTCCAGACTAGTTATTTTGGTGATTTATAAGCAAGGAAAATATATAAGGGAGACAATGTCAAATTAAATACGTTTGAAACTGAACTGAATTTATTTGACTCTCTCGTCTACAAATACATGTTGTACTCGTAACATGTTAATTAGCGATATTTTTCATTGGTTAAACTGTTACATAGACACAGAGTCGTACAAAAGCCAAGTAATCACTTCTTTTGGTATAACATTTTATGTGTTCCGTCGTTCTCATATACCACGACACTTTTTTCATTAACACGACCATCAGAACTGCTTAGTAAATTGTATGACAAATTAAGCAATAGGAACAATCTTAAAGATCGCCGAGGTTGTTCCGAATGCAAAATTAGACACAATAAATAATTCACCTCATTATTAAATTATTTTTTAATTTAAAATTGGTCATGGCCAGTGGCGTAGCAAGGTCTTTTTGATGTGTACGCAAAATCCTAGGGGTCAAGGGCATGCCCCGCCCCGAATTTGTTTTTCTGTAGATCATTTCAGGAGCATTTTTGGCAACTATTCAAAATGGGTCTGTATAATTCAATCTGGACACAAATATAGGAAGACAACATTCATACAAATTATCATTCAATTTTAACCAGCGTTTAAAGAATTATATAGACTGGATTCAAAGACAAACATCGAATTTTAAAGCCGTAAATTCAACTCCCAAAAGGCATCGCAAGTCCCATTGAAATATAACTTGACATAAGGTTAGTAAAATAACGATCAAGCAGTTTTGTTTTACACACCCCTACCCCCCTCAGGCGAAAGATTTTATTACATTTTTGGCGTTTGTATTTTTACAATTTTCTGGACCAGTGTGTACGCAGCTGCGTACTCTGCGTACTGGTAGCTACGCGCCTGATGGCTATTGATGATGAAATTTATGCTGGAAAACACTCAATATTATAATATTTTACGTCCTCTAACGTCATGACGTCAAAAAAGTCACAGTTACATATGACGTAATAACGTAACGTATACAACGTCAGAATCACTATAATGACATATAAAGCGCACAAAGCAGCATCATATAAGAGATACAGATTTATATTACAAGAAGAAATAATGAGAGACATGACAAAATTGACTGGAAATGTTTGTACAGAGTTAGCAAGGAATAGGTAAGTGTTTATTTAAAATTAAATTTCGTCAAACGTTGAGCTTTAAATACAGAATGTTACTTATTATAAGCATTTCGTCTGTTTATTGCAACCTTCCTCTAAGTCAGATATTCAAAAGACTTCCTGAGGTCTATGAAATATTTTCAATTCTATTATATTTCGATACAGAAAACGGTAATGAAATAATGTCTATTTTTTAATTTAAAAAACGACGCTACAGGTTGTTATTGTTTTAAATAATTTTTAAAGCGAAATTAAAATGAACATAAAAATAACGACAAGCTCAGTGTAGGTTAGCATATATGTTTTAATTTTTAGCACTTTTGTCCCAATTAGATATATATAAATTTATTTGATTTCAGTGATCAAAGTGTCAAGAGTGTCACCATAACAACTGAAAAAAAAATGGAAACCAAACAAGTACATAGTGTTTAATGATAATGAAAGTTCTAAATCTAGTTTTTCTTCGAGACAAACCATCACTGGTGAGTTTATTTATACTAATTTATTTCGCTAGACTGTGAAGCAAGTTCATACAACTTATATTAATCACTCTCGAGTCCACTTCCAGGTATATTTGAATTAGTCGTAATTTTGGCAGGCAGCTGCAAGAAATTAACGAACATAATAAATGTATTATTGCATTCCGGAGATCATGTCACTTTATACCCCGAATACGGGTATCAGCTCGCTAGCAACGTGTGTTATTGTCTTTGCTATTGAACCAAAATACATTTCAAGTTTCTACAAATCGTAAAATTCATCAATTTATATATTGTTTTAATCAACACTTACTTGTAAGCAAACATTTGACAAGAAAAGATAACTCTCCCCAAAGATCAACCTATGAATACACAGAAAGATATAAGAAAATTAGACAACGTGAATCTGAAATTAGACAAGATATTATGAATGTAATTCAACAGAAAATTAGCCATCTTCAAGGTTATTTTAATATAGATTTCTATTTAAAAACTACAGTGCAACCTCTCTTAAGCAACACCAACTGGGAGGGCCTAAAATGTGTTGTTGTTCAGAGGTTGCATTCTCGTTCCCAGAGTCTAGTAGGATTCTAAATACTAGCTAGTATTGAGAATCCTACTAGATTCTGGGAACGAGAATGAGAGGTTGTTGTTCTGCAGAGGTTTAATTTAATGAAAATTATAACTTAGGGAAATGTCAAAAGTTGTTATTGTGCAGAGGATTTGTTCTGTAGAGGACAGCTCTGCAAAGGCTATACTGTACTAAGTACTTGGGATTTTCTCGTACTTTGTATGTACTAGCTTGTGAAACCAACAAGCTAACAATTCTGTTTTTTGTAAGTCATGCACAGATAGCGCACGACTTTTATGTGAACATGTAGACCTTTTGTTTATTATGGATAGCAGAATATGGCCACTGTTAATCGAACATGTCCCTAAAGGCATAAACACATACATTTCTACCCTTAAAGCTGATGTACTTACATGCAACTAAATGCAATTTTAAACAAGACCCTAATTAAGATGAAGGCTGATCCTAATAATAAAAACAACGATCCCACAAAAGGAGGGTCTTTTGCTGATGTTGCTTCAACTTGTGACCCAGCCTTATTGCTTTTGTTATCTGCAATGTGAAATTGTTTATGCTCTACTATGGCTTTAAAGATTTACTTTTTATTAATTTGTATGTACATTACCTGGGGTGTGGAATTCCTATGCCCGACTTGTCAGACTCGTACCTATATGGCTTCGGACGAGTAAATATGTCCAACCCACTCGTCCGAGGACAAGTTATATTTTTAGCTGTAAAATAATTCTAACATAGCTATACAATGTACTTAAAATATAGATATTTCAATGCTTCTATCACATTAAACAGTGAACTATTTTTATTGTCAATCATTTATCATTACTTACAGTATTTACTTAACATCATAGTTCTATAATTGTTTTTCGAGTATTGAACTTCTGGGCAAGTAAGTTTTGATTCTGGACAAGTTGATTTTTTAGGTTGCAATTGTACGTGGGCAAGTTGAAAAAACTTGAAATTACACATATCTGATTACTGTTACATGTATATGAAAACAGTAAAATATCATTAAGCTAAAGATTTTCACTTAAAAAACTACTGTGTTCTATTTTTATTTTCCAGACCATACAACAAAGGCAAGAGGTTCCAAAAGACGTTTGGAAGAAAACACTGGTGATTGTAATGATGATTGCAAAGTTAAGAAAATGGTGGCAAATGATGAAAATAAAGTCAAAGTGAATAGTAATGCACACGAAAACATCGCGATTAAAACCAACCACATACAGATGAGAATAATAAAAAGAGAAAGTCTGATGAAGACGCTGATACAGTAAGCGAAATGAAAAGACCAAAGATCAAGTTTCGACTGGGCACAGAAAACCCACCCACAAGTATCCCTGAAGTGCCGAAAAAAAACTTAAATGATGTTCAAGAGTGCTCCAACTCATGTGTATGTAAAGCAGGACCTAGTGTCAAACCAAAGCCGATTTCACGACGAGGTGAACAACCAGAAAAGCCATTGTACCAAAGGTTACTACAAAGGCGACTTCTTAACACAGTTAACATGGTGTTTCATGAATGTTGTTCACTGAAATGTTGTGAGAAATGGTGTGAAAAGAGAATATCCGCTGATATGTTAGAAAATGGTTTTGATAAGTCTAACTTGAGAGTGGATTACTTCAGCTGGGGACAATATGAACTAAAACAAGATGACGAAAGCAATGATGACGTAGGCAACAACGATGATTGGTTCTGGTGAACTATTAATCATCTTACTACATTTTATTTATTTATAGTCCATTAATTGATGAAATGCAAATGACAATTTATCAACTTAATATTTGGTTTGTCTAGTACAGACGTTTATTTTTTTTAAACTATTAAAAATAATGTATACGTACGTATACCGGCATGTAAAAACCAAATGTTTTTGTTTTAATTATTGTTTAAAGTAAAATATGTGTTCTGTTTCGGTGTCTTACAAAGGCCAAGCTCAGGATTTCGAATCAAGTGTCCCTAAGAGGTTGCTAGTTAGAGTCTCACCCGGACTGGTTATACTCTTCCATGGATATTCGACAATAATGTTGATTTTCCTCCATTGATTAGGTATAACAACAACAACAACCTTTATTGCTCTAAACATACAACATGTTTATAGCAAACAGAATGAAATTTACAAACACATATAGTGAACATGGCATTATCATAAACAGACATACGAAAAAAAAAGAAATTTAAATGAATCCCATGGTGATCACCCGCATATATTATATATATAACCCATAGTAAAAACATGTAATTATGATAAAATAAAATGAAGAAACACGCCCTTCATACAAGTATAGGGCTAAATATTTTGTTTGTATTGTATAAAGATATTATATTCAGCCTAGTCTGGTAAGAAATATAACATTTACATGGTCAATTTAAATCTGAAGGCACACCTTTGCAGGATCTGTACTAAACATTTTCACCAAATCAAAAATGCTTAGTCCGATCTAAAAAAGGAAAAATCGTGTACATAATATTATGCATAATATAATGGAAAAGATATCGAACGTTTGGAAGGGTTGATTAGTCTTGGTTATAGACAAGGTCCAGGAAACCTAGGAAAGGTGAGCTTGCCTCAGTAAAATGACAATAATGTTTGTCGACACGGCGTTAAACCCACTGGCACCAGAGTCCTCACACTCGTTAAATACGCACACATATAATAATAAGTACACATTAACATAGATCCCATGCTACTAAAAAATGACTTACAGTCAAGAAATACACTAATGGACAGGTACATTTTCCCAATTCTAGGGGGGGTCCGGACCCCCTGACCCCCTTTGGATCCGCCTTTGTGGACCCTACGTTTTAAGCAACTCTTGTAAAAATTGGACTGATATGAAAATCACTAATTTGAGAATGGTGATTTTATTATCAGTAAATATAATTTGTATTATAATTGTTATTTTAAGAAGGGTTTTACTAACAATTAAATCTCCGTTTTGCCATTATATGCTCCTTTTCGCCTAAAAGTCTCCATTTCGTATCTTATCCATGCCAGTTTTAAATTACGTAAATAGGCACATGGATTTCGTGCATAATTACTTGTGTAATCCGTGTGGTTCAGACGACCAAAATATTTAGAATTTACTTTTTAGAGAGCAACTTCTATGAAATAGGATAACTTGAAAGTTAAAGGTGCAATGATGAAGGATAAAATTCTAGAATTTATTCAATTTCGATTCTGGGTATTACGAAGTGTTTGGATATTTCAGGTAAGAGGTTTAATTAACAATTGAGAGCCGTCAATGGACAGCGCGCTCTACTATTAGGAGTGGTCTTGTAAACGGAATCAATTATGAAATTCAATTGAGATGAAAAATTTAACAAGAATACTTTCATTGACTGCAGCTTTTTTATTTTTTGCAGATCTTCTTACTAAAACATTTTCAATATAAAAGACTCACAATTTAAAATAGTAAAAATTCAAGCTAGAGTGATGCAACTTTAAAATTGACTTCCGATGGTAATACCGTAGTCATGTGTGAATATTCAAATCAATCTTATCAGTAGTTGCCAAGATAAAATGTTGCATTAAAACTTAACTTAGAATTTTTGTTTGTATGTAAGGGCCATAATTTAGTATAAATTATTGTTAGTTTTATGAAATATAGTATTTGATATCTAATGGTAAATTTTATCCTACATGATAGAAGTTTCAAATGAAACCCTTTAGAAGTTGCAATGATAAAATGTTGCGCAAAAAATCTTAATCAAGAAACAGTACTCGATTATAGTGATTGTTTCAAGAAATAATCAATGTGTGTACAATAGCATCATTGTTATTAGTATACACTGCTCATGTAGACCCAAAAGGTATTAGTTATCCAAAGTAATTGGTTATATAGATTTTTATACATAAAAATCAATATAAGGTTTCTCTTTTGCAAGAGCCATTTTGACAGAAAAAAATGACATAAAAACAAAACATTAATAAAAAGGTCTTACAACACAGAAAATTAAGTTTAATAGTAAAAAACACAGATGTACAAAAAAATATTTGAGCTCTGTGTCGAAAAATTCCAAGTACGAGAAATGATGCGTAGCAAAAATACCGACGCACATAGAATTCAACAGAAACTAATTTACGAAAGTTTTTAGGTCGAAGAGTCCAGGGGGCGAAAACAAAAATAGTTCCGTTTTAAAAAGTACCGAAATGCGTGGCTTTTATCATCGATTTATTCATTCGAACGCTCTTGGTTTTATCAAAACGAACTTTTTTGCCGGCGATATTGTCCGAACTTTTCGATTGAGCATAAAAAACCTATACCATACCCCAGAAAAATGTTTCGTCCCTCGTTTCGTAACTCAATTCCTGTTATAGGCCCTACCGGCATGTATATGTACGTATCTCGGAACTGTGTTTGTTTTACTTGTGTGAATTTCTATATTTGTTTGAGGCGAAAGTTTATTACTGCACTTTAATAGTTGCACAAGCATTTAATTGTGTCAGTACTTCACATTACTTTATTGATTGATTTAAAATATGCTTAACTGTTTCACTACTACTGCATTTCATGCTATTCTATATTGCGTATGGGATAAAATATTGCACATTGAACCGCATATTACATACATTAGATTTACTGTATATAAAGTTGTATATTGAATATAAAATTGTGAATTGTATAAAAATGTATAGATCTATATGTATAAATAAAACAATAATGTATATATAGTTAATTATTGTTATAATTTTTTATGTTATTGTATTTTTACCACTTTTTTATTTGGTTAACATTCACAAAGGTATAATTTCTATAATCTAAAGTATGTGCTTTGTAGTTGGTTAACAGCTAAATCCAGAGATTTAGTATTTCCAGGACAGTGACTAAGTTGACTGACCGCCGTTATATGACATATACAATGTGTTGCTATGACGGTAAACCCAACAAAACAAAAATAAAATAAGCATCATTAAATATAAGTATATAATATACAGTCACATATAAGTAATTCGTTTTCTCCAGACTAGTTATTTTGGTGATTTATAAGCAAGGAAAATATATAAGGGAGACAATGTCAAATTAAATACGTTTGAAACTGAACTGAATTTATTTGACTCTCTCGTCTACAAATACATGTTGTACTCGTAACATGTTAATTAGCGATATTTTTCATTGGTTAAACTGTTACATAGACACAGAGTCGTACAAAAGCCAAGTAATCACTTCTTTTGGTATAACATTTTATGTGTTCCGTCGTTCTCATATACCACGACACTTTTTTCATTAACACGACCATCAGAACTGCTTAGTAAATTGTATGACAAATTAAGCAATAGGAACAATCTTAAAGATCGCCGAGGTTGTTCCGAATGCAAAATTAGACACAATAAATAATTCACCTCATTATTAAATTATTTTTTAATTTAAAATTGGTCATGGCCAGTGGCGTAGCAAGGTCTTTTTGATGTGTACGCAAAATCCTAGGGGTCAAGGGCATGCCCCGCCCCGAATTTGTTTTTCTGTAGATCATTTCAGGAGCATTTTGGCAACTATTCAAAATGGGTCTGTATAATTCAATCTGGACACAAATATAGGAAGACAACATTCATACAAATTATCATTCAATTTTAACCAGCGTTTAAAGAATTATATAGACTGGATTCAAAGACAAACATCGAATTTTAAATCCGTAAATTCAACTCCCAAAAGGCATCGCAAGTCCCATTGAAATATAACTTGACATAAGGTTAGTAAAATAACGATCAAGCAGTTTTGTTTTACACACCCCTACCCCCCTCAGGCGAAAGATTTTATTACATTTTTGGCGTTTGTATTTTTACAATTTTCTGGACCAGTGTGTACGCAGCTGCGTACTCTGCGTACTGGTAGCTACGCGCCTGATGGCTATTGATGATGAAATTTATGCTGGAAAACACTCAATATTATAATATTTTACGTCCTCTAACGTCATGACGTCAAAAAACGTCACAGTTACATATGACGTAATAACGTAACGTATACAACGTCAGAATCACTATAATGACATATAAAGCGCACAAAGCAGCATCATATAAGAGATACAGATTTATATTACAAGAAGAAATAATGAGAGACATGACAAAATTGACTGGAAATGTTTGTACAGAGTTAGCAAGGAATAGGTAAGTGTTTATTTAAAATTAAATTTCGTCAAACGTTGAGCTTTAAATACAGAATGTTACTTATTATAAGCATTTCGTCTGTTTATTGCAACCTTCCTCTAAGTCAGATATTCAAAAGATTTCCTGAGGTCTATGAAATATTTTCAATTCTATTATATTTCGATACAGAAAACGGTAATGAAATAATGTCTATTTTTTAATTTAAAAAACGACGCTACAGGTTGTTATTGTTTTAAATAATTTTTAAAGCGAAATTAAAATGAACATAAAAATAACGACAAGCTCAGTGTAGGTTAGCATATATGTTTTAATTTTTAGCACTTTTGTCCCAATTAGATATATATAAATTTATTTGATTTCAGTGATCAAAGTGTCAAGAGTGTCACCATAACAACTGAAAAAAAATGGAAACCAAACAAGTACATAGTGTTTAATGATAATGAAAGTTCTAAATCTAGTTTTTCTTCGAGACAAACCATCACTGGTGAGTTTATTTATACTAATTTATTTCGCTAGACTGTGAAGCAAGTTCATACAACTTATATTAATCACTCTCGAGTCCACTTCCAGGTATATTTGAATTAGTCGTAATTTTGGCAGGCAGCTGCAAGAAATTAACGAACATAATAAATGTATTATTGCATTCCGGAGATCATGTCACTTTATACCCCGAATAAGGGTATCAGCTCGCTAGCAACGTGTGTTATTGTCTTTGCTATTGAACCAAAATACATTTCAAGTTTCTACAAATCGTAAAATTCATCAATTTATATATTGTTTTAATCAACACTTACTTGTAAGCAAACATTTGACAACTGTTATTAACTTCAAACATCTATTGCAGTTTCCAACAAAATCTCAGAATGGACAAGAAAAGATAACTCTCCCCAAAGATCCACCTATGAATACACAGAAAGATATAAGAAAATTAGACAACGTGAATCTGAAATTAGATAAGATATTATGAATGTAATTCAACAGAAAATTAGCCATCTTCAAGGTAATTTTAATATAGATTTCTATTTAAAAACTACAGTGCAACCTCTCGTAAGCAACACCAACTGGGAGGGCCTAAAATGTGTTGTTGTTCAGAGGTTGCATTCTCGTTCCCAGAGTCTAGTAGGATTCTAAATACTAGCTAGTATTGAGAATCCTACTAGATTCTGGGAACGAGAATGAGAGGTTGTTGTTCTGCAGAGGTTTAATTTAATGAAAATTATAACTTAGGGAAATGTCAAAAGTTGTTATTGTGCAGAGGATTTGTTCTGTAGAGGACAGCTCTGCAAAGGCTATACTGTACTAAGTACTTGGGATTTTCTCGTACTTTTTATGTACTAGCTTGTGAAACCAACAAGCTAACAATTCTGTTTTTTGTAAGTCATGCACAGATAGCGCACGACTTTTATGTGAACATGTAGACCTTTTGTTTATTATGGATAGCAGAATATGGCCACTGTTAATCGAACATGTCCCTAAAGGCATAAACACATACATTTCTACCCTTAAAGCTGATGTACTTACATGCAACTAAATGCAATTTTAAACAAGACCCTAATTAAGATGAAGGCTGATCCTAATAATAAAAACAACGATCCCACAAAAGGAGGGTCTTTTGCTGATGTTGCTTCAACTTGTGACCCAGCCTTATTGCTTTTGTTATCTGCAATGTGAAATTGTTTATGCTCTACTATGGCTTTAAAGATTTACTTTTTATTAATTTGTATGTACATTACCTGGGGTGTGGAATTCCTATGCCCGACTTGTCAGACTCGTACCTATATGGCTGCGGACGAGTAAATATGTCCAACCCACTCGTCCGAGGACAAGTTATATTTTTAGCTGTAAAATAATTCTAACATAGCTATACAATGTACTTAAAATATAGATATTTCAATGCTTCTATCACATTAAACAGTGAACTATTTTTATTGTCAATCATTTATCATTACTTACAGTATTTACTTAACATCATAGTTCTATAAATTTTTTTCGAGTATTGAACTTCTGGGCAAGTAAGTTTTGATTCTGGACAAGTTGATTTTTTAGGTTGCAATTGTACGTGGGCAAGTTGAAAAAACTTGAAATTACACATATCTGATTACTGTTACATGTATATGAAAACAGTAAAATATCATTAAGCTAAAGTTTTTCACTTAAAAATCTATTGTTTTCTATTTTTATTTTCCAGACCATACAACAAAGGCAAGAGGTTCCAAAAGACGCTTGGAAGAAAACACTGGTGATTGTAATGATGATTGCAAAGTTAAGAAAAGGGTGGCAAATGATGAAAATAAAGTCAAAGTGAATAGTAATGCACACGAAAACATCGCGATTAAAACCAACCACATACAGATGAGAATAATAAAAAGAGAAAGTCTGATGAAGACGCTGATACAGTAAGCGAAATGAAAAGACCAAAGATCAAGTTTCGACTGGGCACAGAAAACCCACCCACAAGTATCCCTGAAGTGCCGAAAAAAAACTTAAATGATGTTCAAGAGTGCTCCAACTCATGTGTATGTAAAGCAGGACCTAGTGTCAAACCAAAGCCGATTTCACGACGAGGTGAACAACCAGAAAAGCCATTGTACCAAAGGTTACTACAAAGGCGACTTCTTAATACAGTTAACATGGTGTTCCATGAATGTTGTTTACTGAAATGTTGTGAGAAATGGTGTGAAAAGAGAATATCCGCTGATATGTTAGAAAATGGTTTTGATAAGTCTAACTTGAGAGTGGATTACTTCAGCTGGGGACAATATGAACAAAAACAAGATGACGAAAGCAATGATGACGTAGGCAACAACGATGATTGGTTCTGGTGAACTATTAATCATCTTACTACATTTTATTTATTGTACGATTATATTGAACTGTCCGATTGCATAAATTAAAACGTCACATAACACTGTATATTTAATGCTCGGATATCGTCGGTAGTTCACGTAGAGCTCATAACACAGATGTGTCATATTTGACTTTTAATGATTATCTCGGTTTGTGTGGTCGAGTGGTAAAACGGTCAGTGAGCAAACCTTTTTGTCGTGGGTTCGAATCCCGATAGAATTTTTTTTATTTTTTTCTTCCTTTTATTATTGTCGGATTGCGCAAAACACAATAATGTTTCAAAGTTTATTTTAACAAATTATAAATTTTGTCGATTTCCCTTCAAGAGAATATAACAGTAGCGGAACTGACACTGCCAGTGAAACTAAATGACTTTTTTAATTATTAGTTTTATAGTATTTCAACATTTCTATTTCCAAAAGACACTGAATAAAACAAAACACAATTTTCAGAAAATAAAAAAGATGCTAACAATGCGAAGAAAAAAGTGAAAAATGACATCCTTAGATTCAATCTAGCAACCGGCATTTCAAAAGTATAAGTTGTGTAGCGTTTCACTTAAACCGCACGACTATTCAGTCATGTTAGATTTTGACACTAAATTAACTTATCTATTGTATTTTTACTGCAAAATTCTATAAATAGAGCGCGGAAATTAATATATGCAGTGTGTGATAACCGTGTAATTATGCAATCGGACAGTTCAATATAATCGTACAATATTTATAGTCCATTAATTGATGAAATGCAAATGACAATTTATCAACTTAATATTTGGTTTGTCTAGTACAGACGTTTATTTTTTTTAAACTATTAAAAATAATGTATACGTACGTATACCGGCATGTAAAAACCAAATGTTTTTGTTTTAATTATTGTTTAAAGTAAAATATGTGTTCTGTTTCGGTGTCTTACAAAGGCCAAGCTCAGGATTTCGAATCAAGTGTCCCTAAGAGGTTGCTAGTTAGAGTCTCACCCGGACTGGTTATACTCTTCCATGGATATTCGACAATAATGTTGATTTTCCTCCATTGATTAGGTATAACAACAACAACAACCTTTATTGCTCTAAACATACAACATGTTTATAGCAAACAGAATGAAATTTACAAACACATATAGTGAACATGGCATTATCATAAACAGACATACGAAAAAAAAAAGAAATTTAAATGAATCCCATGGTGATCACCCGCATATATTATATATATAACCCATAGTAAAAACATGTAATTATGATAAAATAAAATGAAGAAACACGCCCTTCATACAAGTATAGGGCTAAATATTTTGTTTGTATTGTATAAAGATATTATATTCAGCCTAGTCTGGTAAGAAATATAACATTTACATGGTCAATTTAAATCTGAAGGCACACCTTTGCAGGATCTGTACTAAACATTTTCACCAAATCAAAAATGCTTAGTCCGATCTAAAAAAGGAAAAATCGTGTACATAATAGTATGCATAATATAATGGAAAAGATATCGAACGTTTGGAAGGGTTGATTAGTCTTGGTTATAGACAAGGTCCAGGAAACCTAGGTAAGGTGAGCTTGTCTCAGTAAAATGACAATAATGTTTGTCGACACGGCGTTAAACCCACTGGCACCAGAGTCCTCACACTCGTTAAATACGCACACATATAATAATAAGTACACATTAACATAGATCCCATGCTACTCAAAAATGACTTACAGTCAAGAAATACACTAATGGACAGGTACATTTTCCCAATTCTAGGGGGGGTCCGGACCCCCCTGACCCCCTTTGGATCCGCCTTTGTGGACCCTACGTTTTAAGCAACTCTTGTAAAAATTGGACTGATATGAAAATCACTAATTTGAGAATGGTGATTTTATTATCAGTAAATATAATTTGTATTATAATTGTTATTTTAAGAAGGGTTTTACTAACAATTAAATCTCCGTTTTGCCATTATATGCTCCTTTTCGCCTAAAAGTCTCCATTTCGTATCTTATCCATGCCAGTTTTAAATGACGTAAATAGGCACATGGATTTCGTGCATAATTACTTGTGTAATCCGTGTGGTTCAGACGACCAAAATATTTAGAATTTACTTTTTAGAGAGCAACTTCTATGAAATAGGATAACTTGAAAGTTAAAGGTGCAATGATGAAGGATAAAATTCTAGAATTTATTCAATGTCGATTCTGGGTATTACGAAGTGTTTGGATATTTCAGGTAAGAGGTTTAATTAACAATTGAGAGCCGTCAATGGACAGCGCGCTCTACTATTAGGAGTGGTCTTGTAAACGGAATCAAATGTGAAATTCAATTGAGATGAAAAATTTAACAAGAATACTTTCATTGACTGCAGCTTTTTTATTTTTTGCAGATCTTCTTACTAAAACATGTTCAATATAAAAGACTCACAATTTTAAATAGTAAAAATTCAAGCTAGAGTGATGCAACTTTAAAATTGACTTCCGATGGTAATACCGTAGTCATGTGTGAATATTCAAATCAATCTTATCAGTAGTTGCCAAGATAAAATGTTGCATTAAAACTTAACTTAGAATTTTTGTTTGTATGTAAGGGCCATAATTTAGTATAAATTATTGTTAGTTTTATGAAATATAGTATTTGATATCTAATGGTAAATTTTATCCTACATGATAGAAGTTTCAAATGAAACGCTTTAGAAGTTGCAATGATAAAATGTTGCGCAAAAAATCTTAATCAAGAAACAGTACTCGATTATAGTGATTGTTTCAAGAAATAATCAATGTGTGTACAATAGCATCATTGTTATTAGTATACACTGCTCATGTAGACCCAAAAGGTATTAGTTATCCAAAGTAATTGGTTATATAGATTTTTATACATAAAAATCAATATAAGGTTTCTCTTTTGCAAGAGCCATTTTGACAAAAAAATGACATAAAAACAAAACATTAATAAAAAGGTCTTACAACACAGAAAATTAAGTTTAATAGTAAAAAACACAGATGTACAAAAAAAATATTTGAGCTCTGTGTCGAAAAATTCCAAGTACGAGAAATGATACGTAGCAAAAATACCGACGCACATAGAATTCAACAGAAACTAATTTACGAAAGTTTTTAGGTCGAAGAGTCCAGGGGGCGAAAACAAAAATAGTTCCGTTTTAAAAAGTACCGAAATGCGTGGCTTTTATCATCGATTTATTCATTCGAACGCTCTTGGTTTTATCAAAACGAACTTTTTTGCCGGCGATATTGTCCGAACTTTTCGATTGAGCATAAAAAACCTATACCATACCCCAGAAAAATGTTTCGTCCCTCGTTTCGTAACTCAATTCCTGTTATAGGCCCTACCGGCATGTATATGTACGTATCTCGGAACTGTGTTTGTTTAACTTGTGTGAATTTCTATATTTGTTTGAGGCGAAAGTTTATTACTGCACTTTAATAGTTGCACAAGCATTTAATTGTGTCAGTACTTCACATTACTTTATTGATTGATTTAAAATATGATTAACTGTTTCACTACTACTGCATTTCATGCTATTCTATATTGCGTATGGGATAAATTATTGCACATTGAACCGCATATTACATACATTAGATTTACTGTATATAAAGTTGTATATTGAATATAAAATTGTGAATTGTATAAAAATGTATAGATCTATATGTATAAATAAAACAATAATGTATATATAGTTAATTATTGTTATAATTTTTTATGTTATTGTATTTTTACCACTTTTTTATTTGGTTTACATTCACAAAGGTATAATTTCTATAATCTAAAGTATGTGCTTTGTAGTTGGTTAACAGCTAAATCCAGAGATTTAGTCTTTCCAGGACAGTGACTAAGTTGACTGACCGCCGTTATATGACATATACAATGTGTTGCTATGACGGTAAACCCAACAAAACAAAAATAAAATAAGCATCATTAAATATAAGTATATAATATACAGTCACATATAAGTAATTCGTTTTCTCCAGACTAGTTATTTTGGTGATTTATAAGCAAGGAAAATATATAAGGGAGACAATGTCAAATTAAATACGTTTGAAACTGAACTGAATTTATTTGACTCTCTCGTCTACAAATACATGTTGTACTCGTAACATGTTAATTAGTGATATTTTTCATTGGTTAAACTGTTACATAGACACAGAGTCATACAAAAGCCAAGTAATCACTTCTTTTGGTATAACATTTTATGTGTTCCGTCGTTCTCATATACCACGACACTTTTTTCATTAACACGACCATCAGAACTGCTTAGTAAATTGTATGACAAATTAAGCAATAGGAACAATCTTAAAGATCGCCGAGGTTGTTCCGAATGCAAAATTAGACACAATAAATAATTCACCTCATTATTAAATTATTTTTTAATTTAAAATTGGTCATGGCCAGTGGCGTAGCAAGGTCTTTTTGATGTGTACGCAAAATCCTAGGGGTCAAGGGCATGCCCCGCCCCGAATTTGTTTTTCTGTAGATCATTTCAGGAGCATTTTTGGCAACTATTCAAAATGGGTCTGTATAATTCAATCTGGACACAAATATAGGAAGACAACATTCATACAAATTATCATTCAATTTTAACCAGCGTTTAAAGAATTATATAGACTGGATTCAAAGACAAACATCGAATTTTAAAACCGTAAATTCAACTCCCAAAAGGCATCGCAAGTCCCATTGAAATATAACTTGACATAAGGTTAGTAAAATAACGATCAAGCAGTTTTGTTTTACACACCCCTATCCCCCTCAGGCGAAAGATTTTATTACATTTTTGGCGTTTGTATTTTTACAATTTTCTGGACCAGTGTGTACGCAGCTGCGTACTCTGCGTACTGGTAGCTACGCGCCTGATTGCATTAACATTTATCATATGTATGTTTAAAAATTTGTAACACGTAAGCACGCCTGTGCATTGTCAATAAAATATCATCATTGTTTTATATTAGCCATTAGTAACTTAATCTTTTGCATTACATATTCATGATTAGGACAGTTAAGGAATGAGAACGTCGATCGTCTACACTAAACGTTTCAGTACCGACAGAACGGGTTTTAGTGTTAACCAAACGGAAACCAGTCGAGTTTCGGGCATGCGCATTACGCCTAACAACCTGACAACAAATGTGGCTGTGCAGTTTTTGTTTTCATCAAATATTTATTAGGATTTACGACTTGTGAAGGAATAACTATCACTTGGTAATACTTTGCTTAACAATTTACGGAGATTATTTAATTGGCCTTACACGCCATTACTTTAGCTATTGCCATGAAGGTTTATGCGAGCAATTTTAATGAACTTCAACTTGTCGAAATCATGATTAACAGATAAACAGCCTCTGAACTTTTATCATGTCAACCCTCAAATGAAGTACTAGTTGGTTAGTTGATGACAGCATTCACTTCTTGCATGGTTAAAGACGATAATTAAATTTACTAAAATCAATTAGTCATATAAAACACTGCTTGTGAAGACAGTCTTCGACTCATTCCTTACCTGAGACATGGAATTTGAAACATGCTGACTTATCTATCTATCTATGTATACTGCCAACCCCTCTCTCGAGTGTTACAGGCAGGATTTAGTGCACGTCGGAAAGTGATAAGTAAAGAAAAAGTAAAAAGAGCCTGACAAATAGTTTTGGCAGGAACAGTAAGTGTAACAGGATTGCTGCCTGTTCCCAGGTTCGATCCCTTCTTCTATCAATATTGAACTCAAAATAAAACTATAGAAATAACAGAAACAAAACAGTATGGCAGTAATATATGCAGTTTATTCATTTATATTTAGTTAAACCAGATTGATGCAATTTAAATAAAATACATGTCCATTATCAAATCAAATTAAACTAAGAATGCCTTACAATTAAAATAGTTAATGCAAAGAGAGACAACGTGACTGAACCCTAAGACAATAGGCTAAAAGCTACCTTTCATGTCTGAGGGAAAACAGCGACAAATAATTGTCACAACTAGCTTATATACCCTTCAGTCAGAATTTCGCATGAAATTCTCATGGTGCATGGAATTCACATGGTACATGAAGTTCACGGGATTCATGAATTTCACATGTTGAATGTACAACCAATTATTTGACTACACAAGGGCTAGTCAATAAAGTCTTGAGTGGTCAGTTTTTAACACACATTATTGATAAGAAACTATACATAATACATTAAACTTGCATGCTTTTAAACATTTGTAAAACCCTCAGTGAAGTAAAATTTAGTATGAACCATCAAGTTAAACGCTCGAATGAGTATTTCTGATACATCATTATGTGGAGTAGTTTTACATGTGTATTCAACTGAATGTACTAAAGGCATTCCTGCCACATAAGTAATGGGAAACG
The DNA here is from genome assembly GCA_025267735.1 of Mactra quadrangularis. NCBI lineage: Eukaryota > Metazoa > Mollusca > Bivalvia > Venerida > Mactridae > Mactra > Mactra quadrangularis. Next base: position 22,449,313 of record CM046297.1, on the reverse strand, counting down.
GTAAAACAGTAAAAAAGTAAAAAGAAAATAAAAACAATGACTAATACTGGATCTTTACCACGGCCTGCTTGAATTGTTCAAGGTCAGGGAGGGTTAACTTATAAGTTACATTGTCGTTTTCTCCTTTCTAACCAGCATCAACCAACATTTATCTGAGTTCTACCTAACATAAAAAACTTAGTAGTATGACATTCACAGATTGTCACTATCATAAATTACGAATACATGCATTGAATCTTAGGGTATTAAATAAATGGCAGTACACTTACCTATAGAATAGATTCTAACTTTACTTGTTGTTAAATAATCTCTGACAGTGTCTAACATCAAAGACTGGTTGGACGATGCGCCTAGTCTCTTTGAGGTCTTGATTTGTACTGTCAAGAGATCAGGTTCTCACAATGTCAAAGACTGAGTCAATCTTGGGTAGTTCAATTATTAATGTTAAAACAAATAAAACATGCAATTGTTGATTGATGTCAATACAATCGCACCAAACAGTACTTCTGTAGACAACAACTACATGTCGAGAGTTACCCCCAAGACTGTAGTAAGTGCTTTGCATTAAAGAGTGAGTTACTACAGTCTTGCGGGCAACCCTCATTGTACATTGTAAATTGATGATATATACAGATTTTGAATCTTGACTAAATGAATTTCATTCTATAAAAGTGCATGTCATCCTGTGATAACTCTATGTGACATTGCTTGCTAGATCCTATAATATTCTTTTAGATCTTGAAAAATCATCACAACATTCATATTTTCATATTTTAATTTCAGGTATTACTTAATTGTCCCTAGTGGGCCATTGATATAATGTCGTACAGCCCTTCTAAATACAGTCGTGTGAGCTCAAACCTGAGTCAAGGAAGTCAGGTCAGCAGACAAACCATTGCTAGCAAAGGGAAGAGGGTACAAGTATGGGCTAGGATTAGACCTACAGCTTATTTTGCTCAAGACAACATTGAACTCTTACCAGATGGAAGGGTATGTAGATCTAAATTTAGAATGTGAAGTGATGCAAGGTTTAGGAACCCTAAGTCACTTACTCAGGGGTTCCTCCTTAACATAAGGGATTTCTCCGATAAAGACAAACATTTTGGATACAGATTTTGCTATCACTAATTGTAATAAACAATTCATGGCAATTTTCAGTGATTCCGATGGAATCCCTAGCTGAGAATAACTGGAATTTCCTCAAAAGTTTTTAGGATCCTTAGAATGCCGGGGCAGCATTAGTGTCAAAACCCTGGTTATGTTAACTTGGTAGTTGGACTAGTTCAAAGATATTTTGTTAAAGTTTATATCGCTAGTATTTTTATTAGCATTGGTTTTGTTTCCTCAAATTGTTCTATTGTCCATTAACTTATAATCTAAATAGAATGTATGTTCTATAGATAATGATTTAATGCAATCATTGAAATACAAACATTTTCTGTTACAAGTATGTCTAGTAAGGTCATAGAAGGGTTTCTTTACATAAGAAAATGCCAAAATTTTTTATCAACCATGACTCTTTAGGAGGTTGGAGAGAGAATGGCCTTTTAAATTATTCTATGACCAAACTTGATGAAAGCATGCCTTGCCAGGAATCAAACCTTACATCCCTTGTTCAGTAGACGTGTGTAGAATGAGCTAGCGGGGCGGCTATTTATCTTATTTATTTAGGAAAACATGTTTTATATTTCGTTTTAACAGAGTGTAAATGTACATGTAATGAAAGATGGAAGAAAAGGTGTGGTCAACAATCAGATACAAGATTGGTCCTTCAGACTTGATGGTATTTTCCATAATTCAACACAGGATCAAGTATTTGATACTGTAGCTGGTGATATTGTAACATCAGCATTAGATGGTTACAATGGTGAGTTGAAACAGTCATTTAATACTTTCTAGGGACTTGCCATATTTATTATGTTATAATATTGAACAGCAAAGTTGAAACCATCATAATGTTAAATTTTCTTGGGCACTTAGCTGTGGTGCTTTTCACAAAAATTCTTACGAAAAAGTCTTCGTTAATCAGTTTCATACAATTAGCACTTCAAAGTCAGATGGATAATAAGCAGAACAATGATATGATATTCAAAATATATACACAATTCTACTCAATTTGTATAACATTATGAATTGATTAGCCAAAAAATGAGCGTATTTATTAATGGTTTTTGCTTTTGACTTATGAAGATTTTTTCTTAAGAATTTTTGTGAAAAGAGCTATTGATTTATAATGTCATATAGTGAATATCAACCAGCCAGACTATATTAAGTCTTAATCATCTTGAATACTGTAAAAGTCACTCTGTTTAATAATTTTATCGATCTTTTCTGAAAGAACCTAAAGACTTGACATGTTTCTTTCATTCCTGTTGCCCCATTCTTGCTGATATAACTTCAGGTGTTCTGGTCTCTGTAAGGTTGTTCAGTACTTGCCATCTACTTTGGCAATGCTATAAGTTTTAGTGGGTTTTTTGGTGTTTGTTATTGCATGCAACATTGTTGAGTGAAGGGTGAGATTGAAATGTTTTTTGTTATTATTTGTTATTGAACCTTTGGGGACAAGTGTGCACCCTAGAATGTGGTTAAAACCACGATGGCATTAATTTTGTCTCTGTCTGTTAGTGTTATGAGGCGAAAAAACCCTAAGATTTTTGTTTTGATTATTTGTATGTGGTGTCCCTTTTATAACAAATGTTTTGTAATCTAAAAAACATCTCCCGGTTTGCTTTAAGTTGTGTGAATGGTCTGTATTTTTTTACTGTTGCTCTTCCAGATATGTTTGCTTACCCTCTTTTATTATATTTCCAGGTACTATGATGTGTTATGGACAAACAGGGGCAGGTAAAACATTTACAATGTGTGGAGCTACTGAGAATTATCAACATCGTGGACTTATTCCTAGGTCTATCTCACAGTTGTTTAAAGAAATTGAAAGTAGACCTGAGTTTGCTATCACTTGCAGGTACGTGTTTGACCGGAATTTTTGTTTGGCTGATTTTAGTTTATATTTTGGATGTAATGTACTTTGAAATATTTTCATTGAACTATAAGTCTTGATTTAAATAAAATTTCAGATTTTAGATTTTCACAACAGCCCCTGCCTTTAAAATTGTGAATTTAAGCACTAGTTATAATCTTGCAAAGTTGTGATCAAAATTTGATGAACAGTTTACAGATTTTTAATAAAAAATCTAATTTGATGACTTAGCTAATACATGTATTGTGTAAAGGTACTTAGAGGAACACTCTGATCTTGTATATTGGGTCAGTTTTGTCTTTTCTATCATAATAGTTCAGGCTAGTATATAAGAAAATCTAAGACAAAGACTGTCTTGGTTTATCACTATTTACAGTCTATGAAATTTGGATATGAAAGTTGTTGTCTGAACAGATCATTTTGACAGCAAGCAATGTATCTTGATTGTAGATCTTTAGTTATTCTTTAATTGCTCTGTATACCCAAAGTTTCGGCCCTTATTCCTTTGTCTTAGGTCTCTGTAAAAATACAAACATTATGGTTAAAAGAAAGTCAAACAAACAATGAACATTTCTAAACTCAGCTGTGCAAGATCAATATTAGAGATTATTTGAAATAAAGTTGAATAAAGAAAACAATATTTAGTTGCCCAACAGATTTTTTGATTTTCTGATCTAAATAGCAGTTGCTCAGGGCAAACCCCACACCCACTTATTTTGTAGTCTGCATACATACTTTTATGTCTATTCTCATACTTTCAGAATATCCTACATAGAAATATATAATGAAACCACATTTGATTTATTATCAACATTACCTGAGTCCTGGAGTCAGATAAATGAGAATCAACCTATGACAATATGTGAGAATGAAGATGGTATATATGTGAAAGGTTTGTCTTGTCATCTTGTACAGAACGAAGAGGAAGCCTTGAATCTATTATTTGAAGGAGAAACCAACAGAGCTATCGCTTCACACACATTGAATGCTAGATCTAGTAGATCACATTGTATATTTACTGTTTATATTGAGGTATGTCCGAGAATTTTTTTAATTTGATAATGATTATGATAATAATAATGACTTTATTTAATGTGATTTCATATTTGGCTAAAACTGATTTTCAATATGGTCCACATTTTACTCTACTGTCAGTGACCCTTTCTCTACATTTTAATCAATTGTCAGTGACACTTTCATTAACTGGGGTGATTTAAGTACTTGATAGTTGCTTGATATTCTTTGTACATTAAAAGGGATATATATTTTATCGATCATATGTGTACAGAAGTACTATAGTGAGTATTTAGATCAGCTAGGTTAATGTATGTAAATGAAAGTTTACTGGACTGAAAAAATGTGAGTGATTTGTTAAGAGTATGCAGTCCATTTTCATGATTTTGCATAATTTGTCCTAAAATTAAATCAACAATATACATGCAGAAGAATATCTATTGTAAAGTTTTTTTATGAATTATTATGCTTATTTTATTTAAACATGTGATTACTATAGTTAGTTTAAATGGCCATCATTGGAGATCATTATGATATTATTTTAGCCGGATTTTTCAACGAAAAAATTCGGCTTATAGTTTGGCAAATCCCGGATGGGCATCGGGTGGGCAGGCGTCCGGTGTTGTTGACAATTGTGTTAAAGTTTTTTCTTTGCCATATATTTCTGACATTTATTGTCAGATTTTTCTGAAACTTCATACAATGATAACATACATGTGATGAACAGAATTAGATAGTAACCACAACTCTACTTGGCTTTATTATGAATTATTTCCCTTTGTAATTTTTGGTTTAAGTTCTTAATTTCTTGGATATCTCTGTCATTAATTTTATGGCCAGATATTGATGAAAATCTGGCTTTAATGTGGTTTCCACATTGCATTTCTTTTATGATATTATGTCTTTATTTCAGACAAGATCCAGAGTTCAATCTAATGCTAGATATACTGTATCCAAACTTAACTTTGTTGATTTAGCTGGGAGTGAAAGACTTGGTAAAACAAAGGTAACTGATGTTTTCTTACTGACCAGTGGTGCTTTTCACAAAATTCTTATGAAAAAATCTTTGTTAGTCAAAAGCAAGATACATTTATAATACACTCAATTTTTGGCTTATCAATTCTAGTTATTATACAAATTGTGTAGAATTGTTTATACTTTTTGAATATCATATCATAGTTATGCTTATTATCAATTTGATTTTGAAGTGCTAATTATATGAAACTGACTTAACGAAGATTTTTTTCGTAAGAATTTTTGTGAAAAGCACCACTGTTTTACAGTAATTGACTTTAACTTTACTATCAAGTATTGCTATGTTAGTACATTTTACAGCTAAAAAAATTTGAAATTTGTTCACTGAAAAGACGACTGGAAATATTTACTTGTCCGCAGACATAAATTTACGAGTCAGGCTTAGGAATTGCACACCTTATTGTATAGTTTGTACATTGTATACAGAAATTTATTATGTAACATTTAAAATTATGCTTTCCAGAGTTGCCCGCAAGATTGTAGTAGGTGCATTGCATTAAAGAGCAAGTTACTACAGTCTTGCAAGCAGCCCTTGCTTTGTAGCAACACACTTTAAGGTCCATCGGACTTGGGGGTCCAACCACTAAGTATAAGGTCTTTACTAATTTATTTTAGCTTGATTAAGAAACAAGTTCTTAAAACTTAGATTAAACACTTTAGAGGCAGCTTCTTGGTTCCCCTGGCCCTGAGCTAGTAGAATAAAGTTTCTTGCTCAAGGAAACAATGGGGTAGGTTGTGGTTGGGATTCAAACCAGCCTGGAACTGGCTATCCAATGATTACCAATCAAATGTCGCGACTGCTTGGTCATGTATGCAAAGTATAACAGATATAATTGTATGATTGCTTGTATTTTATTTCAGTCTGAGGGTAAAACTCAACAAGAAGCTATGTATATCAACAAGTCTTTGACATTCTTGGAACAAGTTATTGTAGCATTAGCCGACCGAAGAAGAGAACATATACCATTCCGTCAATCTAAATTAACACATTGTCTCAAAGATTCTATCGGTGGTCGTAGTAATACTTTACTTGTTGCTAATATTTGGGGAGAGACATCACAGATTGAAGAAACTGTAAGTTGATTTATAATTTTGAATTGCATGGGTGAAAGTTTTCCTGACTGCTCCGGAAGTTCCGGATTTTCGAAGTCCTCAGTGATCATTTTTCCAAATCGTGTAAATCCATTGAGATTTCAGGGGGGTGGGGGTATAGGCCTACCTCACCCCTGACTTTGTCACAGGCATGAGCTTTTTCCGATTTTTGGCGGATTTCCTATTTATTTTACTTTTAAATTGTTGAAACGAATGTAAATTCCAGCAACTCAATCAGTTGTGCGATTTATTTTTTTAGTAACGATTCATCATTGCAAGGAGCGATTTTTTATGGAGATATCCCGGGGCGCAAAATTTTCAGGATTCTCAAGATTTCTAACTTTCATCCATGGAATTGTAATTTATTAACACTAGTGGTCTCCATTGTGTGCACTCAGCCATTTTTTTCCTTCTAGGGAAAGTTGACAGGGTCCTTTATGAGGGTAAAATAGTGATAGTGGTAAAATAGTAGGCAAAATGTTTTCTTTCATTTTCAATAAATTGGATATTTTTCATTATCAGAGTAACATTTCTGTTTATGGAAGCCGTGTATTCATCTGAGATTTCTTAGTGATTCTTAACAATTGGCAAAAATGAATTAAAGAATACTAAACTCCAAGAATTGGGTATTTTTTCTTCACGGAAGGGTAATAGTACATTCTCTATAACTGTTTATTATGATATGTATTTCAGGTATCAACTCTAAGGTTTGCTACAAGAATGATGTGTGTTGCTAGTGAACCCACTGTTAATGAAGTCTATGACCCTGCAGTATGTATTTCTATTTTTTATATTCAGAATTTTACACACAAATCATAAAAAAAAACGACATCATTATGTCAAAACATAGAAATCTTATGTACACTTGAATAAAATGTTGTTGATAATGTTATTCACAGATGAGAAAATACATGCATATTGTAATTAATTTATTTTTTAATTAAAAAAATCATCTCTTAATCATTTTTATTATTTATTTATAAATTATACATAATTATGATTGTGAAGTGCTTTATATTTTCATGATAAAAAGAGCGTTATACAAATATGGTATTTAATTTAAAAAAAGTATGTTTACAGAAGTATACAAAAAATTTGTTTGAATCTGTTGGTTAATCCATTTAAAGTGAAGAGTACTCTTAGACAGTTAAATTATCCTTAATTTTAGATACAATCAGAAACTTAAAATGAAGTAGAATACGGAACAAGCCTCTTGAATTTTAAGTTTAGTTGATAATGTTTAGTATGCTTGTAAAACAAGATTCTTGTGATTAAAACCACTTAATTGTATATACATGTATTTTTATTTTTATTTTTTAGGTTTTAGTTAAGAAATTACAGAAAGAAGTAAATCATTTAAAGAATGAACTTGCTATGCATGATACACTGGTAAGTTAAAAATACAATTTATGTTTTACCCATTTAGTTAGATTTCCTATAGTGCCGTTCACACGGTTAATACTGTGTTTTAATCAACTTAAGTTAACTCTGCAGGAATAATAAATCAAACAAGTGATTCTTGATCAGAAATGTTTGTAAATTCAGAATTAAAAAAAAGATGTGTTCCAAAATGATATGTTTTTACTTTCAACCATTTTTATATTTTTTTAAATTGATTAGTCGGATTAGTTGGCTATTTTGAGCTTTTACCATGAATAAATTATAAAGAAGACAATAAGTTATTTTATAAGAAGATATTGTATGTATTTATATATTGTTATGTATATTCTATAGTATCATTGTAACGTAAGTAAATAGAAACCTTAATGTTGTAATATTGTTGTCATACAATGTGGTTCTAGTAATGTAGAGGATTGTTATTCGAGCTCAGAAAACATATTTATACCCCCGCTTCGAAGAAGAGGGGGGTATACTGTTTTACCCTTGTCCATGCGTGCGTGCGTCCGTCCTTCTCTCCATCCGTCCGTCCGTTACAAAATTTCCGTCGCAGTTTTCTCAGCAACTATAACATGCAGCAGCCTAATACTTTGCATATTGCTTCATCCCATAGTCCCATGTGGTGTAAAGTGATTTCATGCTCCTTGCTCATCTACTTCCTGTTTGTCGCATATTTTTAGATTTTTGCGGGGGTATCACTAGTGAGCATTAGCTCACAGATTTACTTGTTTTAAGAGTGATGTAGCCACAAGTGAAAATGTTGTTTTCTGAGCTCATGAGTTTGAATAAAATAGATTTTTTTTCAAACTAGAATATTCTCTTTCTTTCATGCTATGTTCTGATTTTTGTTTGAGGCATTTTACACAAATAACGTTACAACATAAATTATCTTCTCCAAGAAGAGGCCATTTATCTTCTAAGATGATGTGATTTTTCAAGTAGAAAAAAACAAACATAAATTTGAGTTTCGAGTATAAATTATTGACTTTGGTTTTGCTATGAATTTAGAATTCATTATTATTGTTACTCTTTCATTGGTTTACAAAAGACTTCAGTATACATATATCTATTTTGTTTATGTATTTGTGAACCCCTTCATCTCTTGTGCATTTATCATTGATTTCTCCCTGTATTGTCTTCTTTACAAACATTATATATATTTCTGTCTTTGACTTTAACCTGTTTGTCCAGTGACTTTTAGAATGTTAGTGGTCTGACCATCCTCCCACTTTTTATGGCCACCATTTTCCTAATTCAATTAAAAATCATTATTTTTTATTGTTTATTTAAAGGTACTAGCTCACAGATTTGGTTTATTTTGTCTATAATTTCAAAAAAACATTCAGTGTCTGTAATTGTGTCAAAAAATTAATTCTTATTATTTTAAGACAAACTGACCTATATGTTGCAAGAAATATACAATAAAAGCCACAAAAATGCACTAAAAGTGTCTATACCGTGACATTCAGGATAGATATTTACTACATGAAACACCATCATTTGTGGTTGTATGTCAATTTGCACTAAAATTGTCATTATCAGAACACTACCTTCCTGCTTCCAAAAATATTACCATACAATTTTGATAAATTTAGAAAAGTTGATATTTAGGTTGAAATCTGTAAATCATAGTCCCTTTGATATTAGGATATATTATTATTCTAAATCAATAAATTGACAGCATTTTTTAACATATCACTTAGAATTGTTATGGTCTGGTTTCCTTTTATCTGGTCCAGTAAAAATTATACTTATGTCATTCTCCTATCTACCTCTATATCAAGTTAGGCAGATACTAGCAACTGGATTGCACTTTTTTTTCTTTTATCAACAGTTCTATATATTGAGTACATGCACATCTGTGATTTTAGTCAGGGTTATTTTTTCAGGTTATTTTTGGGCCAAAATTAGGCCCCATTCAACTTCCCCAAAATTAGGTATTTTCCCTTTCCCTGATATAAAAGTTGCCCTCCCCCCCTATTTCATTTATGTTGCTATTTTCCCATTTCAATTGAAAGTGATAATAAATGCTGCTAGTATTTACATTAAGTCAATGATACTTCATGTCAGAACTGAGGTGTTTTATTACTATGATAGTGTATGAGATTGAGATCTCAACAATTACATCATACATTAATTAAGTCATAAATTAGAAATAAATAGTTTCTGATACTAGGTCACACAAATTTATCATTGGTTGTTTCGGACACACTGTATTTTGAAGATGTAGCGTATGTGGCCTCATGATTATATATATATATAGTACACTGGACTTGGAGTTCAGCTATTAAGGATCAAATCATTAGATAGAAAAAAAGATGTGTTTAGAGCAATGGTCTGAAAAGATAGGTAGGGTAGGCTCCAGGTTATTTTTTAGCAGAGGCAATTGTGATTTGTGCTAATAATCTTTTTCCTGAATGTGAAATAAAAAAACATTCCAATGTCAGTGGGTTAGGTTAACACGGGATTTTCAAGGTTATAACCTTCAATGACAATTAACAATAATATTGAATTCCTCCTTATAGGGGAGATGGTCAGTTGTAAATTCTATCTTAATGAACTTAAATAAAACCAAAAAAAACCTCAATCTTATTGGTTAGCCTGACAAATAGAATAAGTATTAGGCCACAACAAGTTGATCATATGTTCTACGGACTTTTCTGGAAAAAAAATGGGGCGAGCGAGCGAAGAAAAAAAATAAAAAAAGTCTTTATTCACTTGCTTTATATTGCGGTTTGACCAAATTTTTATGAGCAAGTGATGACATAAAAATATTTTTTTGTAAAAACTGTCAAAATTAAGGTGCGAGCAAATCCATAGAACAAATGATCAATTTGTTGTGGCCTTAGTGAACATATTGAATAGTCTGTGCAAAATGAGTCTAACTACATGTAAATAAAGAATGTTATAGACGCGTTTAGTGCTGACCAATCAATTCAATGATTAGTTCTTGTACTATCATGTTCTCTGGCTGTATCAATAATGTATATATAAAATCAATATTGATTTCTACCTATAGGATGATTTGTTCTTATGTTACCATGGTTCTAAAGCCTGTCTGCTTGTATCTTTATACTCTGTGATGCTTTCTTTTGTTGAAACAATACTTACATTTTTCTTTAAGCGACATTTTTTTTTTTTTGTCTTTGGGGATATCAAATTTAAGTCTTTTTTGGAAATAATGTGATCACGGAGGAAAATAATGTGATGTTTTAGTTGATTTTTTCAATGAAAATTATGTAATCTTTAAGGAAAATTGTGTAAATTTTTAGAGTTTTGTTATTTTTAAGGAAAATCATATGATTTTTAAAGAAAAATTATGTGATTTTTAAAGGAAAATTATGTGATTTTTAAAGGAAAATTATGTAATTTTTAAAGAAAAATTATGTGATTTTTTAAAGAAAAATTATGTGATTGTTAAGGAAAATTATGCTTATGTTTATGGAATTTCTGTGAATATTTTTTTCCTGAAAGATTATTCCATCTTGACTTCTTTGGATCATATCCGATCTTATAATATAATAGAAACGTTAGGAATAGAGATGGAACAATATAGAACCATTTCGTATAATGTTAAATTTAGTTATTTTAAGTGTAATGATAAAACAAGTTATGACAAATTTTTGTTTGATGTGTAAGACAAGAAAATGAGATTCAAATAGCCATGGAAGATACTAAGTCTAGTATAGACTTTCAATATGATGAGTTAGGAAAACTTTATAAGAAAATGAAGGTAAAGGTTATGTGGTCAATCAGTCACTGTAAAACTCAATAGTTTGTTACTGGACATAAATCTTGTTGTTCTGTGTACACACATTTTTTCAATTTGGTATATTCATATACCTCTGGTATGAACATTTCTTTTTCAGCTGGAATTCATGTCTAATCTAATACTAGTGTGAACTGTTCATTTGTTATATGCTTCCAAGTTGAATACCGGGATTTATTGGTGAAATAAAAATCAATATTTCACTGTTTTGAAACAATGAAAATATATTTGATATTTTTCACTTTTTGGATGCGCCGTTCTGATGTCATATCATAATTAAACTTTAAAAAAAGCCATTTTGAAGCATATAATAAACAGATTTTTTTTTTTATTTCGATGTAAGATCTATTTACTTCACTCGTGAGCAAATGTTATTATGTTTTCAGTTATGGCTACGCTACTCGTGAAAATATTGCATCCTTAGCTCACTCGTGAAATAAAAATCGATCTTACACCGAAATAAATAAATATCCTCTATATATTCTGTTCATTTGTAATAGTATAATGATATTATTTTATGTATTACAGACCAACCGAAGTCAGATAACATATGATCCATTATCTGAACAACAAAAATATGAAATAAGACAACAAGTACGTAGATATGTAGAAGGCAACCTCGACGAAATTGATGTAAGTAGTTGGAAGTCATTTTTAGCATTTTTATACCACTGATTACTCTAACAGCATCCTTTGATTTAGCTGCTAGATTGTTGAAGGAGTTCACCAAAATAAACATCTGTCCAGTTACTTTTAGAATATGAGTGGACCAACAGTCCACAACCGTTTTACAGCAACAAATATCCTAATTTAATATAAACTCATTATTTGTTATTACGATGTTTATTACATGTTAGGATGTACATGTGTTATGCTAAATCATTACAATGGATACTTCGATATTTTGGTCCAGTAAACTTCCATCTGGTCTTGTAATAAAATCCATGATTTTGTTGAACCAAATGTCTAGTGCCAGACCTTTTTTTCCTTATATAACAGGGGTTGTTAACAGGCACCTTCCCCTCTTGAAATTTCTTTAAAATCATGCAACATTCCCCAAAATTAGAGTTTAAATTGGATATTTTGTTCCCCTTTCTATAAAATTGCGATAAAATTTCCCCAAATGTTCTATACAAAAAAGGCTCCAGGCCCCTTCCCCAACTACAGAAAAAAAGCCCTGAGTGCTAATGAAAGTTTGTCGTGAAGACTGTAACAGTCATTGCTTTCATTTTTCAAGCTCTAGCTCTATATATTATGTTATATAGATATTATTTGCAAAATCAACTAATGCAAAAGATGAATCAAGAAAGTAGTTAGTTCATTAGAGTGTTAGGGTTAAATCTGGCTCTAGACCTCAACCTTGGAATTAATGAATCCATCTAAGCTTATCAGACAATATTTCAAAGACCAATTATTTTCATTGAATTTGATCTTGCATTTATTTGTCATGAAATGTTTGATAAAATATGATTGTGTGCATAACAACTAATATAAAATGTATTGTTTAATCAGCGTTAACTAGTCTAAGTACATGGTTTGACAAAGGTTATCCTATTGCCCCTGACTACCTATATTTGGATTCAGGTGAAGGCAATCTGGTACTGCTAATTAAGATATGATTCAGGCAAGTTTTAAAACAGCTGGCTGTCCATTCGGGCAATCTGGTCTTAAAATAAGTGTCATGTCCTGAACTACTTTTAAATAATGAATGTACACTAGTTTTGCATTGGCCAATTTATATGTTTGTTAATGAATGCAAACTTAACTGTGTTATTTGATATTCAAGTCTGCCAGTTTTATACTATAACAGTAAAACCTCCTCAATGACCACCTTAATTCTTATAGTAGCTACCTCTAAATAGAAACTTTTGCGATAAACAATTTATGAAAATTCAAATTCACATGTATCAGAACAAGACAATTTTTCATGGATCTTGAAGGAATCCTGGGCAGAGATTCACTGGGATTCCTCACAACTGTCGCATAGAACCCAGGTTATAACAGTACAACACAGTCAGTTAGCAAGTTTATAGTTTATTGTAACACCATACATTTATGTATATCAAAATATCATGATTTGTTAGGTAGCCAAACATACAAGTTCTACAGTCTATGGTACCTAAGTCTAACTAGTCCAGCGTGGACCTGAGGCTCTGACCAACCACCTCACAAGGCTCCTTGGCTCCACTGAGCACTGATCACAGGGATGCAATACCTTTTATGCAGTTGAGTTGACAGCTCAACACGTGTCCAGATATCGATCATGATTATGTTTTTGGAAGTTCACATATTTTCAAATCATATGTAATCTGTCGACAGTTACATGTTACAACCTTTTGGATCCTCTGAGTCACAGACTCTACTGGCTGTTTCAGAAAGGTATAACTGTAATATTGTAATATTTTACAAAAGTCACCATGTCTGTACCAATGCCAAAATTGTTTTGATTATGTATGACTGATGTATAGTATTACTTGACTGTTTTAAAAATCTGATTTGAAGTCAATTATATGAGGCCAGATTATGAAACTTGATGTTACAGTATCATTGTTTAAAAGTTGTTGTGTTTTTATATATCTATAAATACATGTGTTTCAGGTGATCAATTTACGGCAAATTCAAGGAACATTCGATGCTTTCAGAGACATTTATCAGTAAGTTATTTTTATGGTTCTATATCTTATTTTTCCAAGTGAACCAATATATAATTATCACCATTATAGTTTAATATTTTTATCTCGGCTATTTGGAGCGCGGCTAACCTACTCGATAGCAAAGAGGGGAGAATTGTTCTAAGTCCAAAAACACTAAAATGATAGATTTTTTACCCAAGTTCAATTAGGAGTCAGTTGTAAAATATATTTTTTTCTTCAGGCATTCAGGGCTTGTCACTAAATTTTTAACCTGGTTGCCCAAATAGACAACCAGCTATATTTTCAACTTGCCCTAACCATATTTTTAATAGCTGTTACATGTACAGGTTGCCTGTACCTAAATATAGGTCGTCAGAGGCAATAGGGCCACTTGTCTAGCCTTGAGTCTTTTTTGCTTCACGTTTACACCCCAGCTAAAGTAAATATAATAATTTTTTCAGACAAATGGAGAAGGATATTGAGGATAGATTACGACAGAAATATGCTTTAATTGATAGAACTGATCCGTCTGCTATACAGGCTGCTCAACAGGTAACGTCTGCTTTCTTTTATACATGTCTGTTGCTGATTGATTTTTTATCTATTATTTTTTTATTTGACTTTTGTTGCAAAGCTAGTTGGTATTTTTGGGGAATGGTTTCTGTTTGAAATGTCCATTTTTGGTGTGATTGTTTGTTATGTTCACTGCTAGCTGGTATTTGGCTATTTTTTACCCCATCATCATAACTAGGTGACTAGAGGTGTACAGGAAACACTTCGATCTGTTTTGGTCTGTCTGTTTGTTTGTCCGTCTGTTTGCACCATTGTCTGTTAGTCCCATTCTTGCGTCTGATAGAAAATGGAAATATGGTTAGACTTTCATTACAAAGCTAATAGTATATTTTACAGTCTGGATTCAGCTTCTATACTCTATACAATGGTGACTGGGGTCTTTAACATTTAACACTATGACTAAGTGACTGTCATATAAGTTTGACTGTACAAAATTTTCCTCATACAACCTTGACCTTCATCATTTTCCAACCTTAGTAAACTCTTCATTTCTATGAACATGTTTTCATTTTTTTCGGTTTTAATTTACTATTTTCTTTACTTACATTCTTTTCTTATGTTATTTACATTTGGTTCATATTTTGATGTTATAACTTGTGAAGATTGACCTGAAACAACAAAATTCAATCAAAATACATTTTGCATACATTAAAGTAGTTAAAAGTATTGTAGTTGTGGTTCAAGTAATGTACAGTAAAACCTCTCTGGGCCAATCATGCTTGGGACATACTTTTAGTGGGTTTCCAATTTAGATGAGTTTCAGAGGTCCACATGGAAGATAGGATTTATCAAAATGTCTAGCCTCATTTAATAAAGTCTTTATTCATAAAATTATTACTGAATTTTAAAATCTGTCTCGAGTCAATTTGTTCAAACTATTATCTATAAGTTAATACTTTTATATTTTTTTATGACTTATTTGGTCTAGTTTAGTGCCCAAGAATGATTTCATGCTCTAAATCTCACGTGATACAAGAGTTCTAAATCTATAAACAACTTATTTTATTATAATTTCTGTTACCTTTGTATAATTATAAAGTTTCGTTTTGGCATTGTTGTTTTTCGTTACAAAATATTTTAACTAAGTAGACAATTTTCAGCGCTCCAGAAAATCAGGGGACAAGAGAACCTCTGAACGAAAATCGTCTCTTCACTCGGTCACTGGTGACCTCACAGAGAAACAGGGGCCGGGCGATCATGTAATATACACATAAATAAACATTTATTTTAAGCTTGCCTGCAATGTTTATGTACATATATACGCACGTTTTTTATTCAATATTTTGAAAATTCCACAATGTAGTCAGCCTTTTTGCATGTTGTTTTTTTATCATTCTCGTACCCAGAAGATCGGGAAAATCGTTAATCTCTGGGTACGAGATTGATTCTGATACACAATTTATAGTTTAATCTGCATTAACAGTTTACTTAATACATTACTCAATCTTTTAAGAAAAAAATAGTTGCATCAAATTATTTTTATCGTAGCATGGTACCCTGTTACATATATTGTTCTTATCGACTTATGCATGGTAGAAGTTATTTGATGTGTTGGTTGCAAACCAGTATGTGGAATCTAATTTCCCGCTGGGGGTACAGGGTCCAATTTTCACTCAGGGCAGTTATATCCTTCCATGAAAATTTGACAATTATGTCAATTTTCCTCCATTAATAAGGTGTATGTAGAAATGTCTGTTTTTTGCCTCTGTCATTCCAGTTTCATATCCAGACCATGATATTGTGACTAATGAAGGGTTTTTCAAATTACTTGTCACAAGTTATCCCCAAACTAAGAAGCACACTTTTTCCTAGGTCTGTAGTTCAAAGGTCAAGGTCACTCGAGGTTAAAGGTTATTTAACAACATCTAATACTTCAGGGATATAAATTATAATGCTTAGACTAAAGATTTTCTTGTTTATGTCTGCTTATAGTCCACTTTATTTCTTGTCCTTCAAGTTAAACCTTTGATTATGAAAAACATGAAGATTTGTGTCTGGCATCTGTGCATTCGACCAATCAATTGTAATGTCTAATCATTTCATGAAAGTAACCATTTTTTTCAAGTTTTTATCTATAGTCTAGATTGCAATATATATTATGTTTTGTCTGATGTTTTTTGCAGCTTTTATTTGCATTGCTTTTGTTTTATATGTTACCTGAAGGCAGTTGTTTGACCATTTTTTGTGTTGTAAGACTCTGGTGACTGAGCCTAGAAAGTTACCACTTTACCTTGGAATTTCCTAGAATTTATTTTCCAGTTGTTACCGCTCTGTGTTAGTATTTTCCACAGTCTTCATGATAAATAAGTCAAATTCATGTACATTATACCCCAATGCTCCAAATTTTATGTAATTTCATGGAAAGTTGTATGGAAGCCATTTGGCATTTACAGAAAATGAGTGATTATCATTGTAAATTATACTTAATTACATTGACCTATCACTGACTTACCTTTTTGCAATAAGTCTAAATGTGCCAAAGTATAGTGCTCAATATAAATTTAGTGACATTTACTTCATAAACAGTCTAGAACTCATATTAACAAACAAGACAATTTCATAAAAAATGCCATATTGTGTCCTACTCTAATTAATGTGTGTGTTGATGATCTTTTTTTTCATGGCAAATGTTTTTTGTAATTTCTCTCAAAAATGGTCAAACTTTTGCCTTGAGGGACATTTGTACATATATATCATTTTTTTAACAGCTTTGTTGGCTTAATAAGTTTTCTTTCTTTTTTTCTGTTAATTTTTTATTTATATTTATTTATTTATATTTGATTTTTTATAATTTCTATACAAAGGACTCCAAACGTAGTAGAAAACAGAAAATCGTATGTATTTTGATTTTAGATGGTAGTAGTTATTATATTTTTTACCTAATTAGTTGATATTTTATTCAGTGTATTTTGTTTTTTACCATAAAATCTGAACATTAAAGTGAAACACTTTTGACTTAAGGTGGTATTTGAGTATTGTTGATTTGGAAGTCAAAATTTTGGTTCTCTTTGATGCTGTTAATGCCTAGTTCACATTGTCATGGTGTATGCCCTGGTGGGTCCTGATAATTTGTAGCCTGTGGACTGGGATGAACTGAGAAGATAAGTAATGAAAATCAAGTTGCCAAACTGGGAGTCACCCCATCTCCACCTTCGAAACATGCAATGCTTGTTTATTACTGTTTCACCCAGTGGTCTTGAGGTGGAGAGACAGATCATGCTGTAAGAGCTAGGGTGATGCCCCAGAACTCCTGAGAAAAAGCCTTCATTTGATTCGCTCCCTGGTGGATCCCCCTAGTATTTAAATTTTACACCCCACCAGGGACACTCCACAAGGATTGCCAATTCGAAACAGTTTTTTCTGAATGAAAGTGGTTCTTCAAGGCCACACTATGATTGTAGTCCCTGTTTGCCCATGTGTCAAAACAGGGATGTATGGGGGCTGTACTCTAAAACAGTGAGAACTAGGCATAGAAAAGTCATTTTGCCTTCTTGCCAACAATGCTCTGAGTTCATATATAGTAGAATAAGATTTAATTGTGAGTTAGTATTGAACAAAAAAACAGAAGTCACTTTTTCTTAGCTTTGCTGTTTTCACCCTTGTTAGCTTTGACTACAGCATGGATGGTTTCCATAGAGATCCATTTCTCTTTTTCTTTGATTGTTTTAATGCCTTGAATGATTATTTTCTTTTGACTTCATAAGCATAACTACATGTGAACCTTACACTCAAATTCCAATTAAGTTATGTTTGTCCTGAGAGCGTGATTCCTTAAAAGAAGTTTTGTTAAAGCTGACTGATTGAAATTTGACATAAATATTTGTTATACATTTCCATAAAAATTTGACAAAAATGTCAATTTTCCTCCATCAATAAGGTATATGGAGAAGTTGCCAGAAGGATAGGTGAGTACTGGTTAAAGACAAGCGTCCAGGAAAGCTGAGTGGTTTGAAATTTTTTTTGTCTTGAATGCATGTTATATTTTGAAAACTTCACAGTTGTAAAACTGTTTATGTCGGTATTGTGAATGAATATATTTTCTTATAGCGGTATTAAATCTCCTTGTATCAAAATTGTCTCATATTTATGTTTACATATATAAATACTTCCCACATTATAAATCTATATAAGATGTATGTATACACTTTATAACCAAGTATCTCTCACTGTATAGATCTTTATATACATTCACTGGTGATGAAGTTGTTAGTCACTCAATGTAAAAAGAATCTTATATTTTATGCACACTGTATTCTGAAGGATTTATCCTGGAACAGTTTCAATGTATACATATCTCTGTAAATATCTGTTAATGTTACTATAAACAGTAATATGACATCTTCTTGTAATGTCTTAATGTCCTCTGTGTTAAAGATTGACCTAGCTGAATGTCCTCTGTGGTAAAGATTGACCTAGCTGAATGTCCTCTGTGTTAAAGATTGACCTAGCTGAATGTCCTCTGTGTTAAAGATTGACCTAGCTGAATGTCCTCTGTGTTAAAGATTGACATAGCTTAATGTCCTTTGTGTTAAAGATTGACATAGCTGAATGTCCTCTGTGTTAAAGATTGACATAGCTGAATGTCCTTTGTGTTAAAGATTGACATAGCTGAATGTCCTCTGCGTTAAAGATTGACATAGCTGAATGTCCTCTGTGTTAAAGATTGACATAGCTGAATGTCCTCTGTGTTAAAGATCAACATAGCTGTAAGCAAGCTGAGTCAGTAGATTGACACATCTTATAATTATATAGTCTGTCTTGCTAGCTCAGTTGGTACACACATGTCTTCTGATCCAGGAGTTGTGGGTTTGATACCCTGGTGAGACATACTTATGTGGTGTTAAACTACAAAAATTTGAATAAAGATTTGCAGTCTTCACTTGTAATAAACAGTTCATGGACTTTCAAGTTTGCCTAAGTACAGGACATTTATCAGGGTTACTGAGGGAATCCCAGAATAAGAACCATTTGGATTTCTTCCCAAGTTTCTGTTGTCCTCAGACACTGTTAGTGTCAAACCTTGCCCATTGTGTTTTTACTTTGTTGTGATTTGAAAGTAGATAAAATGCATGCTGACCCTAGAGTTTGGTCTGAATTTTGATGTGTAAATGATTTTCTATCAAGAAGTTTTGTTATTGTTTGATGTCTTTGTGTTCAAGTTTTGTAATTTTGTATTTTCTTACATGAATATCAATGGGTCAGTGCAACACTAATCTACATCTTACTTTTTGCTGCCTGACTAGCTCAGAGTCCACTGATGTAGGGGTCAAAGGTTTGATTCCCTGGCCAGCATACTTTTATGGAGCTTGGTCATAAAATAATTTCTATGGCCATTCTCCCTCCTACCACTGATTCTAGATCATGCAGAACAGTTGTGTGAGACACTGACCCAAGTATGCGCCAAGTTGCTGGTTAATAGCTAAATCCAGAGATTTAGCCTTTCTAGAACCAGTGAATAGGTTAACTGATCGCTGTGATATGACCTATACAAATTTACATGTAGCTATACTAGTTTTGCTATGACCCATTGATACTATTCCATTTTTAATGATTATAATAATGTTTTGTATCTGCTGCATGAAGACAAAAATGTTTTTGTTTTGTATTTTGTGAAGTTACTTCTTTATTTTATTAAATTTAAAAAAACAGATCAATTGGGGTCTGCTTCTGTACCGAATTGCAGAAAATATTTTTTGCTGGTTTGGTATTTTGATTGACACCTTTGAAACAATACCTTTTCTTGTTTTATTTACTTTATTCATGATTTCAAGAATTTTGTTTTCACTTTTTAAAAACAGTCATTCTCTATAGACAAAATTAGTTTTCTTCAAATTAAGTTTTCTTTTGTTTTATAAATTTTTGTATAGAACTGATTTGTTCCTTGTTTGTATTTGTAGATGTTGCCATTACTGTATCTTGTAGATTTATAAAAGAACATTATTTTATTTTATATAAGATTTCAGAAATTTTGATAGAATGATCCTCAATTTTTTTCTTACCTATTCTAGGCTGGTGTACCTATCAGTGATGATGGAACATTGGTTGGCGAACCAGACGGACAAAGTTTCGGAGTGGGCGTGGCCCCAAGATCGGCAAAGGCGGAGCCATCTTCTGTTGTACAGCTGAAGAAAAAGGAAGACGATCGCCGAAGAAAAGAGAGAGGTGGGCGTGGAGCTAGAAGGTATTATGTTTTCCTGACAAGTTTGGTTTTTATCTTTAACTTTCTCGCCTCTCATTTCATAATCTAGCCACAAACAAATCTATGAGTTACATTTGGAAAGCAGACTAAAGAAACTTAATTTACTTTGTGGCGTCCTGTTTTTTTTCCTTTTGGATGTCATGTAACTTTCTTTATCAGCTTTTGGTTGATTGTTTTTTTCTTTATGCAATAGAAAAATTACCAGTTTCTTTGATAAATAAGAACAGGTTTTTGATATTTGGCCCAGAAGTGAAAACACTTAAGTCTGTTGAATGAGATAGGCTATTTTTAATGGTTTAACCATTTCTTAGGGGATGAGTTTTAGACCTTTACTATATATTTATATGTGTGCATACAAATGTTGTTGGTTTTTTCTTGGGAGGGGGACTCTTTTATGCTGGCATCCTATGGCTAAATAGACTAACCCAGTAGTAATTCTGTTGTCTATCTATTATTACAGTAGCCCAGTAGCTGGTCGTGCTAGCCCAGCACAAAGTGGAGGTAAAGGTGAAAGAGATATCAAATCTCCACATACACCTGATGGAAGGAAGGAAGAGGAAGATAGAACAACACCAACAAGTTCTGCTGGTGGAGGATCTAGAACTGATAGACAAATTAGACCTAGGTTATTATATCAGTCTTATTGAAAAATGATCTAAACTGCCCAGTTAGCTCATCGGCGGGCGTTGCCGAGCGGTCAGGACGTTGGACTGGTAATCATTGGGTAGCCAGCTCCAGGTTGGTTCGAATTCCATCCAATACCCACCCTGTTGTTTCTTTGAGCAAGAAACTTTATCCTACTAGCTCAGTACTGGGGGACCAGGAAGTGGACTCGAAAGTGATAAATCTAAGTTGTAAGAACTTGTTTCACAATCAAGCAAAAAATAAATTAGTACAAGTACGAGCTAGCTTAGCTGGTAGTGCACAAATCTACTTAAGATTGAGGGGTCTTAGGTGCAATTCTCTGGGCGAGACATGCTGTCATGGAGTTTGGTCATGAAATTTTTGTGGTCATTCTCCCTCTTACCACTGATTATAAATCATGTTAGGCAGTTGTCAGTCACAGTTGGAACAGTCCAGAGATTTATAGCCTTTTCAGGAACAATTTGTAGTTTGACTGACCACAGTGATATGACCTATATAGTTTGTTGCTATGGTAGTAAACCCAACCAGATAAAAAACTTAGAATTTGTCCTAGTGTTTGAAGATAAAAATATGCCTTTTGTTAGAATGTATTATCTGTTTAATAGTTGGATAAACTTTTAAAAGTTAACTTTAAAAACACTGCCCCCCAAACGTTCTTTGACACATTAAACTTGAACATTGAACTATTACAATTTAAGTACCTGTATTGGGAAGGAACTTATGAAGGCAGTGTATATGTAAAGCTACAGTCCCATAAAAAAATAGCCTTGAGGGCGCCGTATGGGCACCATTCGATCAAGCTCTGCAAGGACCCGTACAAACTGTTGCGTACATGTACGGACTGTTACCTTTTTACCAGGGTCCATGAGATGAGCTATGGATAAACATCAGCTTCAAAGTCAAATCGTGAACAAAATTATGGCCGAGTATGGATTAAACTTGCATATCTTCCAGCTACGGCTCCGTACAGACGTGTTGTTTTGTGCCATGTGCGTACCGTCACCTTAATACGCAAGGCTTCCCACGCCCTAGGGCTGTCTGCACGTACGTGTCCGCAACAAGTCATGATTTTATGGGACTGAGACATAAGTATTGGGAGCCCTCATCAAGATGTCCAGTTCTAAAACAAGTCAATTTTTCAAATAACTGATTTTGACTCTTGTTTTTATTATGTTCTAAATTTATCTTATGTTTACAGTACACCTCCAAATAGAGCTAAAGCATTTGAAGAATTTAAACAAGAAAGAGGAAGTGAAATCAATAGAATACTTGTTGAAAATAAAGGTAAGATTGATGTACTGAGTGCTGTAAGGAATAACTGTTGTTACTCCATTATTTTTGTCAGGAGAAACAAAGTTCTGTTTATTTTTTCTCTAAATACAATTATGTTAATACATTTTCTCCAAGTAGAGCTTTTATTATGTGCCTTACAAATGATATATTACATATCATAAACATCACTTGGTAGTTGCATGTACCATACCTCTGTAGATTTTTTTTTTCAAAAAAAATTTTTTACAACATTTCTTCTGACTGTTGCAGTATGACTGAAGTAATGTTGAAATGCAACTTAACTTTCTGATTTAAAGTTTTTTGGTTATGCTCATTCAATTTACCTCAACAGTGGAACAAGTTCTTACAAATTTCGATTAATCAGGTTTTGGTCTGCTTCCTGGTCCTCCAATACAGAACTACAAAGAATAAGTGTCTTGCTCAAAGAAACTACAAGGCAGGTTTTGGATTGGACTTGTACCTACATTGAGCTGTCGATTCAAAGATAACCAGTGGAAGGTCTTAACCACTCAATTACACTGAGATCTTTTTCTCTATAAAGTAATTGTTACAATATTTTAATTCCATGTCCTACACCTATTTACAGAAATCCTCTCAGCTAAAAAGAAGAAATACACAGATTTGGCTAGATCCATTAACCAAACAAAAGTTGATATTGATCTAAGTAGATCTTACCTTGATCAACTTAAAGATCAGAGGGAACAAGCAGGTTAGTTGATTTATTATTATTTAAAACAAAACCATTTAGCTCTGGAGACATATTTTCAATTGTTAAATGGCCATAAGAGAAAATATTATTCTCTTAGATTACTTGTTGTAATAAATATGTATTCTAAAATCCACAATTATTCTTTTTAGCCGGATTTTCAACGATTTTTTTAGTCCGGCAGGCTGTCGGGTATCCGGTGTCGTTAACAATTGCATTAAAGTTTTCAATTTAGCATATATCTCTGCTCTTTATTGTCAGATCTTTATGAAACTTCATAAATTGTTAACATACCATGTGATGAACAGAATAAGAAAGTAACCACTACTCTACCTGGCTTTATTATGGATTTTTTCCCTTTGTAATTTTTGTGTTAAAGTTTTTAAATCCTGCTTTAATGTTGTTTCCACATTACATTTTTTAATATGTTTTTCGGTTTCTTAGACCCTTCTAGTAAGCTCAATTGGTAGCACATCCGACTACAAATCTAGAAGTTGATGGTGTGATTATGTTGTTTAGTAATGTAATATTTTCTATGGCCAATCTTCCACCAACATCTGTATCAGGGAGGACAGTTGTCAACCACTAGTGGAGGTGTATGCTTTGTTCTAAATTAAAAACTTTGAGTCCAGAGATCTTGGTCTTTTTTGGGAACTGTGAGTAGAACCACTGATGGCTACAATAAGACTGAGGATATGTTGAAATGCAGTGTAAAGCATCATATACTACTTTCTTACTATAGTTTATGCTTGTCCTGAGGGACGCAGCATATAGGTTGACAGACTGTCTGGATGTATGTTAAAAATTGTTAAACAGTAGCATTAAGCTTGACTTAAAATAAGTCAATTTTTTTTCAGACAAAAAAATGAACCCTGAAATGTTGGTACAAAATAAATCAATGTGTGCTGGTTATTTCTTTCAGGTCCTACATATAATGAAGATGGTGATATTGTGATAAGTGAAGATGAATTCTTAGAAATAAAGAAATTAAAAGAATTAAAACAAGCATATAGAGCTGATTTTGATGAATTAAAGAATCTTAAAGCTGAAGTACAATACTGTCAACGTCTTGTTGATCAATGTAGACAACGTTTAATACAAGGTAAAGTCCCTTGGCACTAGAGTCCTTATGACTATAAAATTAAACGGCATTAATTTATAAACCAGGTTGCTCGGTTAGACAACCAGCTGTATGTTTCGCTTGGCCGAACCAAATGTTTACTAGTGATAACATTTTGCCTAAACCCAAATATAGTTTGTTTGGAGCAATTGGAAAACTTTTAATGTTGAGCCCTACATGTTCCTGTATTAAGTCCAGCATGTATTCTACCTGATATATGATATACATGGTATTAAACATTTTCTTCATTGGGTATGGTCTAACCTTTGTTTTTCTTCAAGGTGCTTTATAACTCAATTACAATTTGAACTTGATTTCAAGATTATACATTTTCTCTCATATACTGCTTAGTGACAAGTTGTATCTAGTATGATGTACATGTCATGAAATAATTATTAATTTCAGCATTGCTAGCTTACATTGATTCATCCTCACCGACCCATTTTGGTTTAATCTAGATTTTTCTATTGCTGCAAAATAAGAATATTGAAATTATTACAATTTTATGCTAACTAAATTTTGCCAGTTTTTATGTATTAATTATAAAAAAAAAGTAATTTTAAGTGCTGAAGAAAATTTAAGGAAATGGCTTTACAGTGAAAGCTCAATGGCAACCCGAATGTGTCAAAAATTTATCTAGTACCAATATTTTTCCCAGGAAAACTAGTACGAAACAAAGGTCAGCCAAATTTTGGAATTTGATTGGTGGAATACTTGTACATGGTTCATTTGTACTTTATATATGTCATGAATCTTCTAAGTTTGAGCTTAGAACTTTCAATGTTTGACTATTTTTCTTGTTAAATTAAGACAATACATGTTTCATCTATGATTTTTTTGTAGAATTTGATAATTGGTATGCTGAAAGTTTCTTAAATACGACACCAGAGGATGGTCAAACAAGTTTAGCTGCAGGTCATGGTGTTAGACCAGGAATATTTATACCTTATAATCCTAATCAGGTAACACTTAGTTTTTTAAGAGGTGTTAGCTAACATATTGAGAACAGCGACAGTCAATAAAGACAGAGACCTACCAGTCTACCACTTAGCCAAATAAGCAAAGGGGGGAGACTTCAGATTTTTAGCTGGATTTTTCTACGAAAAATTCTGCTAATAGTTTGGTGAAACATGGGCGGGCAGTGGGGCTGGCGGGCGGGTGTCCAGTGTCTTTTACAATTGCGTTAAAGTTTTTCTTTTTCATATATTTCTGCCATTTATTGTCAGATCTTTTTGAAACTTCATACAATGATAAAATACCATGTGATGAACAGAATTAGGAAGTAACCACAACTCTACCTGCCTTTATTATGGATTATTTCCCTTTGTAATTTTTGTGTTAAAGTTTTTAAATCCGGCTTTAATGTGATTTCCACATTTCATTTCTTGTTTTTTTTAAATTATATTCATGTATAATTTTCTATGTTTATTTTTTAGCTTGAAGATGAGCAAGAAAAGTTTGATCGTTTACAAATGGAATTATTAATGAATGATCCAGAATCAGCGGCATTCTATAATGCTAAAATGAGACGTGACAGAAGAGTATGTATATTTGATTTTATAAAGACTGGGTTAAGGGGTAGGACAGGCACTTAGGGATTGAGAGGTCCTAGGTTCGAATCCCACTAGGGGCACTGCTAATTTCCTTGGGCAAGAAATTTACCTGGGATTTGCTTCACTCCACCATAAATGGGTACCTGCTATGGTAGTATAATTCCGTTGTGCTAATATGTTGGCTACTCCAATCAGCCGGATATTGATAGATAGATACCAGTAGCCCAATGATCAGGGTAAATAGCTGTAAAGTCGGTGAATGTGCGTAAACATGAAACTTAGACTATAAAATGCAATTACTATGATGTAAAACATCATAGTAATTGCATTTTATAGTCTAATCAAAATTTGCTGCAAGAGACACACATGCTTACCAACTAGAAAATCTCTATTTGGTTGATAAATCAGGGCTATTATATGTAATGGATGCTGCTAAAAAGATGGCCATTTTGTTTTTAAACATGTTCAAACCCTACTTGCGATAGATTATCACTTCAAGAGATTGGTAGCCATTATTATATTATTTATCATACATTATGATGGAGTCTCATCCAATACGTTATCGGGTTACTAAGACTGCCATCTGAAGATGACATCACTTATTTAATAACATATAATATTCAATTGTGTTTTGTTTTTCAGAAAACCTACGAAGAAGCTATGTCTCAGCCACAACCATCATACAGAAGAGCTCCAGGAACTCCTACAATGCATATTAGAAATAAACCTCCATCCATGCTACAAGTCTCTTAAATACAAACATTGTACAAGCATTTTTTTGTTTCTTTATTCTTGAAGAAATATGGATATTTATATAGTTATTTTAAAAATGTACTGTTGCAATGGTTTGTTTACGAGTGAATGGAAAAATAATAACACAACATAAGAAAACTCTAGTATTTTGTTTTTATCAGTTCAGACTATGGTATACTTATGATGCTTAAAGTTTCAGTTGAAATATGTTGAGTTCTCTTAAAATGACGACTTTATGTGGCCTTTAAAGTATGAACAATGATATTTGTTATTTGGCTAATTCTTTTTTTATGTGACCATGTGAGATTTTACCTTGGAATCCTTATGACATCATTGCCTTAAGTTTTCTCCATCAGGTGCTGGATTTATTACATTTACATAATTATTTATTAGCATGCAGGGTTCAACATTAGTTTTATAAGTAGGTGATCTGGTTGGACAACTTATTTAACTTGCACAAATCAAATGTTTCCTAGCGAGAACAAGTTGCCTGAACCCAAATATAGGTTGTCAGGGGCAATAGGATGGTGTTCAATGTTGAGCTCTTAATGACTACATGTGAGATAAGGCATTGACAGTTTATATGGCTAATTTTTATGTATATAACCACATGGGTATCAAAAATGAAAAGCAATAAGGCATTTTAGTGTACATAAGTTTCCATATGTGAGAACAGACAGTTTGATGTTCCAAGTTGGGGTTCAGTCAAGTGATTCCATAGTGTTGTTATGTATTTGTTATCGTGTTTGTTATACAGCATTATTTCAAACTGCTGATTTTTCTGTACATATCAGTATATCTGAACCTTAAATATATATTTTGTAATACAGTTAAAACTGGTATTTTATATAAAAGTATAAAAAACACTCATTATAGGGACCAAGTTTGCCTTTATTCAGAAAATGTGTTATTTTGAAAATGTAAGACTTGTTCACAGAACAGAACTTGACTTTGTTGAAGTTTGAATGAGATTTCTGATTTTTACTGATTTTGTGTCCTATTTTCTAAATAGCTTTCTATAAATTAACTCAAATTAAGGCTATTTTTATGCTTTTTAGTTTCATATTTTTTAACTCATGATGCATGTTATACCAAAACAGTTTTTAATTCATTTTGAAGAGAATAATTCTGTCATCATTTATTGTATATTTTTTGATTTGCTGTCAGCTTTGATATGCATTTATATAGGAGTTATGCCCCTTTTTTATTTAAAGAAATATTTTTCTCCTTCTGTTTCCAGTTTTAGCTATTTTTTGTTATAAAAGAGTGTCACACTATTTCTGCCAACTTGTTTATTGTGCTACCTTAAGGTAAAGGCAAAAATATTTAAATCTAGCTGCCAATTTTTGGCAAGGTTTAAAAATCTACAAAATTTATTTAAGTCTTTTCCAGTTTGCTTCTTTTACTTTATGTTGTATATAATATACATCGTCGCCTCAATCTAACAATGTCCTATCTCCATTTTTGAAAAAAATGACATAAACATCCTGAACGATTAGTATAACCTTGCTCCATCTTCTTAAAAAGTTTCTAGACTCTGTACACTGTTAATGTGCCTGCCAAGTATCATGTCTATAAAGATTGAAACAATGAAGATATGACCCTTTGAACTTTTGAAGTCGATTTCCCAAAAATAAAAATTTAGTAGTTAGAGCATTGTTAGAGCGAGGCAACGACATGTATATGAAGCTCCGTCCATATATAATTCATAATTTGTAATGAATTGCAATGTTATATCTCTAATGTGCCGAGTTGTTTATTTGTACATTTTTTTGTTTTTATCTGTTTGTACTATTATATAAGTACTCTATATGTTATGAATGGTATATTTCTGTCTGTGATATGTATACATAAATATTTTATGTTGATGTTTTATAAGTTTTACACCTCGTGATAATGTTTTAACATTTTGTTTTTAATTCTGTTCATCTTAATGTCTGCTAGACTCCTTTATTGTTTGTATATTTTGGATTCTTACATCATTTACCAGTCGCTTTTACCAAAATTGTCATGAACCATGGATTTTTATCTGGTTACACTTTCAATAATGTGAATTTCCATAACTCTGTTGCTACTAAATTCTTTTGCAAAAGTTTCATATCGAAATTCATTGAAACAAAAAGTGTGTGTTTGAACATCGAAATAAATAAAAAATCATTTTTTGTGTAAAATCTCATTTATGTATGAAATCACCATTTTGTGGTTTCTTTTGCCTCCAATTTTGTTGTTTTTCATTACAATATAGTTAACCATTGTGTAAGCTAATCACTTTTGGTTGATATTGTCTGATTACAGATAAGCATGTGTGCTGATTCATGCTTCTAGTAACAAATTTCATGTTGTCACCTTAGTGCAACACCGCTCTTAACCAGTTTAAAACTTCTCAGGAGGGTTAAAAACCGAACCTTGTTGCATTAAATTAAAACATATTTTTCCATCAGAGCAATACATTGGCCAAAGCTTTATGTATAGATACTGATTTCAGTATTTTGAGAATAAATTAGCCTTCATTTCTATATGAAAACTGTCTATTTCAGTATTTTCAAATTAAGTTTCAGTATTTTCATAACTTTCACATATGGCAATATTATAATTGGCCCCTAAAATTTCAAATAAGGTCAAGCTTTTTTTATTTCTGGATGTATATTCATTGAATTAAGAAAATTAAAAATCAGTGTTATTTGAAAACAGCTGAGTCAGATCAGTGTTGCATTAAGGTGACAGTATATTTACAATGATTTTTGTTTGTGAGATTCATGCACTGATAACTTTGTTGTTTTTCTTTTACTATAATATTATAATGAACATGTATTAGTTATTTAGGTATTTATTTTCTAATCTACAATTTTTGTTTCTTGTTTTACGAGGCACTAGATGGTATAAAATACTTTATAAAAATACATCATGTGTAATAAAATGAATATACTGTCTTTACTTGTTGAAGTTTTCTTTATATACTGCATGGAACCTATCTGGATACATGTATCTCAGTTGCTAGCATTCAATGTACTGATCAATGGGTTGATACCTGCCCTGGGCATACTTTCGTGGAGTTTGGAAATGATATAATTTTAATGGTCATTCTCCCTCCTACCACTGATTCTAAATGATGAAGGAAAATGTCAGAACAACTGACGGTAGTATGCACCTAGTTACTGGTTAATATCTTAGAAATCCAGGTATTTAGACTCTTCAAGAAACAGTGAGTAGATTGACTGACCACCGTGGCATGGCCTACACAATGTTGGGCTTAGTCAACTTTTAGCTTGGCATGTCAGTCTAACCAAAGAAGAGTCTACATTGTATTTCAAAAATGGAGCTGAATGAATTTATTCAGAAAATTTCTATTATTTTATATTATATATATAAAAACATGTGAGTAATAAATATCAACACTCAATATAATCTACTGAGCCACACGTACTGAGCAGTTAATTTTGTTTCATAATCTTGAATAGGTACTTAATGAGTTTGCCCCATAAACAGATTTGTCCAAAATTAAAAGTACAATAATATGCCATGTTTACAAAATTGATTTATACACTATACAAAAAAAATGCATGGATAAAACTTCGTGTTCATGATTTCATTATTTTTAGAAGAAAAGTACAATTTCTAAGATCCGTCAAGACCGATTCTCAGGATGTGTGCTGCAAAATTTCAGCCATGAAACATAGCAGGGCTCGAATTTAAGCTCACATACTCGCAAATTGCGAGCGGATTTTGAAAATTGCGAGTAACATGAATTATAACTTGCAAATTTTCGCGAGTTGGAATCGATGCAAAAAATACTGTCTGAACTAATGACGCTCAAATCAGCTTCAAAACGGCCAGATAGATCGATAGTAACAATTAAAGATTCACCTAAAAGACATGTTTGATACTCTTTGTCTATCCCACTAACGCCCTTGTGCATAGTTCAATATAATACTGTGTTATTTTTATATTGCATATATGAATTGTAACTATGTATTTTGTTAAGATTTTGAGGAAAAAATGTGAGTCACCTTATTATCAGTCTGACTTTGAAGTGCTAAGTATATGAAACTGACTTACGAAGATTTTTTTCTTAAGAAATTTTGTGAAAGCACCACTGATGCTGAATCTATGTTGGTCAAATCTAGACAAAATACAGTTTTTGTTCAATTTATAGGCCTATTTATGTCAATGGAATTAATGTATGCGCAATTGAAAGTTAGATAAAACGTATTAATAGATACATTCATTGTCATTGAACCATATATATGCATCTGACATCATAAATTAAGACGGAACTTTTAATTTACTTTGAATACCGACACTGATGTAATACTTTAATGATGAGCCGCCCGGCTAGCTCAGTTGGTAGCACGCAAGTCTACTGATCGAGGGGTCTGTTATAGTATTAGAGTTTAGTTTACAAGGGTTACCTCCCTTAATCTTAAATACTATATATAATGCATGTATGCTTGTATACACCACCTTTCTATCGTAGAGAATAAAGCTTATCATAGTACAGTGTGAATCTTGTTAATCTATTTTTGGACAAAAGGGAAGAGATATTTACAAATCATGGAATTTATCAGATAGAGATTCAAAAGTTTTAGATTCACTATATGACAATTTTGATAAGTATGTGGAACCAAAATGTAATAGTGTATTCAAGAGATATCAATTCCATAATATTGTTCAAGAAAGCTATTCTATTGAAGAATTCGTTACAATCTTAAGAAATGCTGCAAAAGATTGCAAGTACGATAACGAAGATGACATGATTAGGGACAGAATAGTGTTTGGCATTAATTCAAGTATCATAAGGGAAAAACTCTTAAATGAAGGAGACAAATTGACATTGTCCAAAGCTATAGAGATAGCTCAGAACTATCAGTATTCCCAGACGCAATTAAAATCTATGAATAACGGACGGTCAGTAGACGTGGTCAGTCCGAAATCAACGGTTAAAGAAAACAGAAGTAATTATCACTCTAACAGAAGACCTACGAAGGCAAAGAAAAACTGTCCTGAGTGCGGACGTTGTGGGAGATCTCATCAAAATGAAGATCCGTGTCCAGCTAAGGGAAAACAGTGCAAACGTTGCAAGAAATGGAACCATTTTGCAATAGTTTGTCAAAACAAGGACAAACATGTGAACTATAAGGACAGAAGTGTGTATGAGGTAGAGGAAGATCCAGATTCTGACTTACAGGATTTTTGTGTTGGTTCGGTAGAGTCAAACGCAATTAATCAGGTATTTGTTGATATACAGGTGGGCCCCAATCGTAAACCCTTGAAGTTTAAGCTCGATACTGGCGCATGCTGTAATATCATTTCCGAGACTGAATATAAAAGTCTTAAGGTCAAAATCCCTCTACAGAAGCCAAAAGCTAAGCTCACGTCATACACAGGTTCAGAAATCCTTGTTCTTGGAATGATAACATTAAAATGTAGATTTAAGAATCATGTCCAAGATGTTGAATTTTATGTAGCCAAGACCAGTAGAATATCCCTATTAGGATTGCAAACTTGCATAGAGTTCAATCTAATTAAAATTGCTATGACAATTGAGGGTAAAACTGGCATGACAAAAGAATCAGTGTTGACTGAATTCAAACAAGTATTTCAGGGTATAGGAAAATTACCAGGTACTTGTGCAATAACATTAGATCACAAGGTTACTCCCGTTGTGCATCCCCCGAGACGAGTCCCTGTAGCACTTCAAGAGAAAGTCAAAACAGAGCTCCAAAATATGGAGAAGGCTGGCATCATTGCAAGGGTGAACAAGCCTTCCGAATGGGTTAACAGTATGGTAGTTGTAAACAAGCCCCATTCAGACAAAGTCAGGATTGTAATAGATCCCAAAGACCTTAATAAGGCAATACTTAGACCTCACTATCCGACCAAGACTTTAGATGATATTTTGCCACAGTTACGGTCAGCTAAGATATTTACAAAACTGGACTGTAGGTCAGGTTACTGGTCGCTAGTGTTAGATGAAAAGTCATCACACTTAACTACATTTAATACACCTCAAGGTAGATATAGGTACTTAAGATGTCCTATGGGTCTTAAATGTAGTCAAGATCTATTTCAAAGGAAAATGGATGAATGTTTAGAAGGTCTAACTGGTTGTGCAGTCATAGTAGATGATCTGTTAATATTTGCCTCCACTGTAGAGGAACATGACAGAAATCTTAGAAATGTACTTCAAAGGTGTCAAGAAAAAGGCATCAGGTTAAATGAAGACAAATTAATGGTAGGGGTCCAAGAGGTTAAATACTTTGGTCACATTCTGTCATCAGAAGGTTTAAAACCCGACCCAGATAAAGTACGGGCCATTCAGGAAATGAAAATTCCCACAGACAAAACAGAGTTAAAGACTGTTTTAGGAATGATAACATACTTATCGCGGTATGCACCTAAATTATCAGAGATTGTTCAGCCCCTCTCTGAAATCTTGAAAAAAGATGTTATATTTCATTGGGACGATCAACAAGATCGAGCCTTTCAAAAGGTTAAAGACATTTTGACTGAATGCCCAGGACCTATATTGTCATACTTTGACCCAAACAAAGCAATAGTTTTACAATGTGACAGTTCTCAACATGGCTGTGCTGCTACATTAATGCAAGAAGGTAAACCAATTGCATATGCTAGCAAGTCGTTAACAAGTTCAGAAAGAAACTGGGCCATGATTGAAAAAGAACTATTAGCAATAGTTTTTGGTATGACTAAGTTTAGACAGTATATATACGGTAGACATGTATTAGTTGAGACTGATCATTTACCACTTATTAGTGTAGTTAAAAAGTCACTTTATAGTGCCCCTGCTAGACTTCAGAGACTGTTATTAGCTCTACATGGTTATGACTTTGAGTTACAACATAAGTCTGGTTCTCAGATACCATTGACAGATACATTGTCAAGAAATTATCTTCCTGATACGTACCCCGAACTATCAGAGACAACTAACTTACATGTACATTTTGTAGCCAGAAACTTACCATATACTGATCAGAAATTAAATGAAATAAGGTTACAAACCTTACAAGACCCTGAATTAATGAAACTGAAACAAGTTATTATACAGGGTTGGCCTAACAAACGTAAAGATTGTGAATCAATCATTCTCGATTATTGGAATTATCGAGAAGAATTAAGTATTGTAGATAATCTAATATTCAAAGGTCACCGGATCATTATCCCTAAACCTCTAAGATCTTCAATGCTGAAAATTATCCATACTGGTCATCCAGGGCAGGAGCGTAGCCTCCGTCGCGCAAGAGATACCATGTTTTGGCCAAATATTACAAAAGATGTAATTAGTACAGTCACACAGTGTTCAACATGTATTGAACACCAAAGGTCAAACACTAGAGAACCATTGATTTTTCACGAGATACCTATGTACCCATGGCAGGTCATTGGATCAGATGTATTTACATTAGACAATCAAGATTACTTGATAGTATGTGATTATTTGAGTAACTACTTTGAGATAGAAAAACTCAGTAATACAAACAGTCAAACTATAATAAAGGTTATGAAAACATGGTTTTCAAGACACGGCATTCCTGAGAAACTTATTTCAGATGGTGCTAGTTACTATACTTCACAGCAATTTCAAGATTTTGTTACTAAATGGGACATACAACATGTAACATCATCAGCCCATTATCCACAGTCAAATGGTCTGAGCGAGTCTTGTGTTAAGACTGCAAAGACACTATTGAAGAAATGTAAACAAGATAATACTGACTTATCAATTGCATTATTAGAGCTTCGTGCTACACCATTAAGCATTGGTATATCACCTTGTGAAATATTGATGGGTAGAAAAATCAGAACATTTTTACCTATGAAATCCAATAAATTTGCTTCTCAACCCATTGATATAAAACATAAAAGATCCCTTCTTCTTAAGCAAAAGCAAAAACAAAAGAAGTATTATGATAAAAAGTCAAAATCTTTAAAGCCACTTAATATAGGGGAAAAGGTTACATTACAACAAGGAACTTGGAAACCCGCAGAAATAATAAAGCAAAATAGTGAAAGATCATACACTGTAAGGACCCCAGATGGAGGACAATATGTTCGCAATAGGATACATTTGCAGAAAACTCCAGTCAGTTCATTGGCAAAACCCCCATTTGAGTCCCTAGGTATGCCCCTGGAATCACCTAGTCCCTGTAAACCTAAAACTTTACAAACTGAAACATCACAAATACCTTCACAGCAGCGTGCCAGTGTAATTAGTAACCCCACTCCAAGCAACCCTTATCAGTCACCTGTTTCAACAAATACTGATAAACCACCAGAGATCACTCAAGCACCATACTTAACCAGATCTGGACGGCAAGTTAAACCAAGAAAAATAGAGTCAATGTGATAATTATCTTAGTGTATTCAATGTAATAATCTTTATTCATTGTAGCAGTTAATGTTTAATTAAGCCATCTGGTTTATGATAATCATTGTGAACTTGTGAGATTTCTTTGATAAATGTTAATACCAAATTATTTCGTGTAAACAATTAAACAAACAGAACAGACATTAACATTACTTCAAAGACATTATCAGTACTATCGGTATAATTAGTGAGTGTGGAAATCTTCTCAAGAAAAGTGAAACTGGACAATAAACATTCTGATAAACACCTGTGGAGAAAGTGTATCATGTTTTAAACAATAGCCACATTTCCCAGACAAATGACTTTAAGTGTTTCTTAATTTTCTAGACACTTAAATCTTGTTAAAATTTTATGATTATATGTCTTATCTTTTTAAAGAAAGGGAGATGTTATAGTATTAGAGTTTAGTTTACAAGGGTTACCTCCCTTAATCTTAAATACTATATATAATGCATGTATGCTTGTATACACCACCTTTCTATCGTAGAGAATAAAGCTTATCATAGTACAGTGTGAATCTTGTTAATCTATTATTATTAATTTATATATCATTGGAAAGATATATTATAACAGGGTCGTGGGTTCCATTTCCGGGCGGGGCATACTTTAATGGAGCTTGGTCATGAAATTATTTCTACGGCCATTCTCCCTCCTACCAATGATTTTTAATTATGTAGGGCAGTTGTCAGTCACTGACCAAAGTATGCGCTTAGTAGTTGGTTAATAGCTAAATCCAGAGATTTAGCCTTTCCAGGAGTAATGAGTAGGTTGACTGACCGCCGTTATATGACCTATATAATGTGTTGCTACGGCGTTAAACCTAACAAACAAACTTTAATGATTCTTTGTCAATTTACTAAAGATATAAATCATGTCGTCGTGTGTCATCTGTAGGGATGTATACCGGTACCAAGTACCGGTACCAGTATCGGTATCGTTTCGAAAATTTCCGGTAAATACCGTTTCGTTTTGGTACCGGTACTCAAATCGGTACTTTGTACAAAAAAGAACAGATGTAAAATAATCAAATACGAAATTTTCCATGCTTTAATCTCAAGACTTCTGTGTATTTATCCTTTTAAAGAGATTTAACTCGATCTAAACTTTGGTTAAGTATATTATGTAAATTATTACCATCCAGTATGCCCCGTGTAGTTCCATATTGATAATTGATACAAGTTGAAATAATGACACAGTGTTGCAGGAAATTAGCATGCTACTTATACGTTAGTGTTTTAACTGCTAGGGGCACAATCCGCGAAGCGTAATACTGTCATTCGATTGTTATTTCTGCATGAGTAAATTGTCACATGAACATTGTGTTATTTTTCTAACGAACATCTATGTTTATTTGTTTAAAAATGCATAGGATTTAACTCCGAAATATAGTTTGTAAAAGATCACCAACGACTCATTATTGTCTACTGGGCTACAAAAATACTTATTTAATTGCGACACAATATTTTATTGACATTGTTTCGGTATATTCAGTAGGAATGTTACACGTAGAACGATTTTTTTCTAACTCTTGGTTGTATATTTATTAGTACTTTTTTCTACTAAACATTTAGCAAACAGAATAGCACAATAACAGTATAAATTGCAGAACATGCATTGAAATATTTCTCTGTCTTGGGTACAAGTGTGTCCAGTGATCGTGTTTTTTCTTGGGTTAGTGACACAATAAACTAGGAAAGAGTACCCCTCGATCCGCAAAAAGCTGATATGTTCATAATTTTACATCTATATTCATGTATTTTTTTGTTATTTGTATTCAAACATTGTAATTTGTTCTACGGCTGCATATTGGTATCGGTATCGGTATCATTAAAAATACCGTATCGTTTCATAGGTACCGGTATCGTTTCGTCCCAGACGGTATCCATCCCTACGTATAGAGGTGTAATCATTTATATACATGTAGTATCTCATAATAGATAAATGCAGGGGCGGATCCAGGATTTTTTTCTAGGGGGGGGGGGGTCCAAACTTTTCTAGGGTGGGGGTCCGAACCTCGAACCACAACCACATTATACACATATTAAAGAAAAATGCAACATATTGATAATAAAAACTACATTACCATTAAAATATATAAATAAACCGAAATACACTAATGGACAGGTACATTTTCCAAATTCTAGGGGTGGGGGTCCGCACCCCCCCCCCCCCCGCTGGATCAGCCTATGTAAATACAAATAATACATTTATAGTTCAAACAAAATAACACAACGTGTTTGTGTAAACGTAAAAATTTACCAATCCATTCCAGAGGTATGCAGTGTTGAAAATAAAAGTTGTATTTTTCATTTTTACAAAACTAGTGAGGCGTATAAACCTCCACCCATTAGTCAATCGTGCTAGTAATGGTACCATAACACCAACAAGAAACTCACAAAAATATGTATTTTATTGTCATCCTGAGCACCCCTTGTCGTGGATTAGTTCATTGTGTTGTTTACATAAACAGTGTTTTGTTTTTTGTATGCACTATAATATATACTGTAATTAAAAAAATATTTTGACCACAATAAGGCATAGGCGGATCTAGGGGGGGGGGTTCAGGGGGGTCCGGACCCCCTAGAATTTCCAAAACGTACCTGTCCATTAGTGTATTTCTTGTCTGTAAGTCATTTTTAAGTAGCATGGAGCAATTTTTTCGATGCTTAACATAGATTTAATGGTTATGTAGTTTTTATTATTAATATGTTGCATTATTCTGCTAAATATGTATAATATTGTTGTGGTTCGAAAGTTTGGACCCCCCCCCCCCAAAATACAAATACAAATTTTATTTACTGTCGGTATGTACATACAATGATAAACATAAGCTATGTATAGCTTTTGACCGACTAACACAGAGGAATATTACATTTTAGTACACTTACATGAACTAAACATAAGCTACTAGTACTAACACAGAGAAAATTACATATCATAAAAACATATATATATATATAAAAAAAAAAACAAACACAGTTAAAAGGACTTTAAGACAAATACCATTTAAATCTTAGATAATCACTAGTTAAAAGTACACATATATATAGCTTTAAGTTAAATTTTTAAGCCTAGTTATACTCTTAATCATAATTTAAAATATAAAAATCATTGATTAAATATATCACAGTTTTTAATTTGTTAAATAGATGTAAGTTTAAAAGTTTAAAAATTTACAGAAAAAATAAATATAAGTATCTTACTTTAAAAATTGATAAAATATAACTTGTTGATCACAGTGAGCTACTCAAATGCAAAGAAGACAATTATGTTGTTTTATTTGTGCATAAAACTGAACAACAAAAATAATAGAATAGTTGACAATAATAAATAACAATGAAAATGAAGGGACAGACTGTCAGATTTAAATCAATTTCTTACAAAGCAAGTAAAATAATAAGTAAATTATTGAGTATTTAAGCAAAGTTTTAGATTAATATTACATGTAAAGTATCAGAGCTACAAGTATCTGTAAACATATATAATATAAGCTATCTTCTAAAGCAATAAATAAATAATCAATCTCAAAACATGCTTTAACCCCCTAGAAATAGTTCGGACCCTCCCCCTAGAAAAATTCCTGGATACGCCCCTTCCAGAATTTTTTAGAACGTCAGAATATCTTAAATATATGGTTAAGTTTTAATTTTATATTCAGTGCAATGGGATAAATCTTATTACAGACTTTGAACGTTTCGATGGCGGCCCATTATACGTATCTTTTTAATATGTAAGGTAGGAATATTTTATTTTTGAAGGTCTTGGTAATTTGTAAAATAATCATCCTACATGAAACGTAAAGCCCGTTCTTGATGCATTTCTATCTTCTTGGTATTTCTTTCTGAGCAAAGGTGCCAAGCTAGTGAACAAAAAATAGATATTAGTATGAAATAGAGTAAGCTTGTTTCACATGGTTAGATTTTTGCAAATCCTTTTAAGTGTACAGAATAAATATTTGTCAGTGTCTGTAGTTATCTGTCAATAAAATCTCAATATTTTAAGCAAACATTTTAAATTTTGTTTTATTCTATTTAGGGAGTGCTTAAAACTAGAAAGATATTTTTCTAACTTTTTAGCTAGCCATGTAAAGATCAAAGTAGGCGGGGTTATACTATGGGCGGAGCTTGGTGGCTGGTTGTTACATTTGAGCTTTAGTAGAAGGTAATTAGCGGCCGTAAAACGTTGAGCGTATACGAGAAAATCTTTGTCGAAATTGTTAAATAAATCTTCGTGTATCCTGTTTATGACTATTCGACCAAGATGCCAAGGTAATATATACGTATTTAAGTTAATGAAATCACCGCTGAATGATTTAATGTCGTTTAATGAGTCTTTAAATGACGTCATGATTTTCATTTGTTCAACCGGCAAGTCGTCCTCAAATTTATTCGTTCCCTAGTGTGGATTTGTCGTTATCATTAGTCTGTATCTGAGTATAGTGTATACGTTAAAAGTTTCTGAAATAATGAGTAACGTTAATTTCTCTTGACTTAAAATCAGAAGTCACGTAACAACTTCCAGGGGAAATCATTTCTGTTGACACACATCTCATGACTCATCTGT
This sequence comes from Mactra quadrangularis, assembly GCA_025267735.1. Taxonomy (NCBI): domain Eukaryota; kingdom Metazoa; phylum Mollusca; class Bivalvia; order Venerida; family Mactridae; genus Mactra; species Mactra quadrangularis. The sequence goes on along the minus strand of CM046297.1, from coordinate 22,409,601 downwards.
GACTGTGCAGACTGGTGATCCAAAATCTGACCTAGATTATCTGGATAGAATCTAGTTTAGCGGATCCCGCTATTGTGCATGCTCTGACATTGCATTGTTTACAAATTTTGGACGCCATTTTTTTTTTACCGATACAGGTTTTTATTTAAATTAATTACTTTTAATAAAATTTTTAAAATGCTTTTTGTTATCCATTTTTAATATCAGCGGGGATGTGGGGGCGGCAGCCCCCATAATAACAGTAAATTAGCGGCATTTACCTTCGCGCGTCTGCTCTTAAAAACAGCACGCTGCGCACACATATTTATATTTACTTCTGGGGTCCGCTAAACTAGATGTGTTCCGATTATTTGGTAAAAAATCCAACATTGTTGGCAACAAACTAACTTGAAGATCATGCCAAATTTCTATGTCTAATTGTAGAATAAAACTGACAGTTCTCCAGTATCTAGAAATTTTATTATTTATTTAGATCACGTTTTTATCACGCGTTTCAGCAGAAATGTTAGGATTTGGTGAAACCAGTGAACTCCATGGTCTTTTCCGTAGATGGCATGAATATAGCTAATTTGAGTACACATAGTCATATATTACTGTCACTTATCATTTTTCGTTTCGTCTGCTGGTATGTTAAGATTATTATTGGCGTTGTCTGTGATAATTAACAACAGAAACCTGACTGTATATTTTATGTTAATAACTAATTCATATATAGAAACTACGCCCTCATTGTTTTTCATTATAATTTATAAAACCTGGTCTTCACTTGTAATAAACAAATGGGATGTTTAATATACGGCAATATATTGTCTTTAAAGTGTCACATTCTTAGTTTACTGTAACTTCAACCACTGCTGTTAATCTTTCTACCCACACAACACAGGTTAGACCCTTGTTTTACCTGTTTCATTTTATTTCAGGAAAAGACATGATACGTCCAGTGATGATTCAGACTCTTCAGACGATGACAGACAAAATAAAAGTGTAGGTTCATCTGGTAGAAGATCACAAAATTCTAGTTTTGAGAGTCCAAAAAAAGTTAAAGGAGGACAAGGAAGTAGGGGAGGCAACTCAAACAATGACAATGATTCTAAACGAAGTAAAAGTCGAAAACAATTTTCTTCAGATTCAGAAAGCAGTCCGACTAAAAAATCTGTTGTGTCTAAAGTTGAAAGAGCTGGTGGATCTGGTCGCGTTAGAGATCGCAGTGGGAGTGGACGAAGAGATCAAAAGGACACATCTTCAGGTAATCAACATCCAAATCGTAGAGATGATTCACCTTCCAGAAACTCTAAAAGAGATGAAAAATTTAGAGATAGTTCTAGGGACAGGGGCCAAAGGAAGGGGTCTATATCACCTGTTGGACATGATTCTGAATATGGCAGGGAGAGAGTTACCGTAAGAAATGAAAATGATGCCAGAAGTTATGCACAAGACAGAAATAGTGGAAGAAACAATTACAGGGGTGGTAGGGGAAGGAGACAAATGTCACCAAACAGGGAACAAAGGTCATTTGGTGGTAGAGGGGGCCGAAGAGATCAGTTTCAAAGGGATGATTTTCGAGGACAGAACTTCGGGAATGACCCAAGATCTAGGTCATTTGATAGACAAAATGATGATTTAGGAAATAGAACTAGATCTCGTGATAGAGGAATGTCCGATAGAGAAAATAACTCAAGGAGAAGATCACAATCTCCTGGTGACAGAAGGGTAAAAAATGATTCTGATATCAGCTTTGATAAATCTGCTGCTAGTCCTGAGGGTAGGGGACGAAAACAGCGACAAAAAGCTGTAAGAGATCGTGAAACAAGCTCACCTTCTCGATCAAGGTCACCAAAATCTGACAGAGGTCGAAGGTCAGTTTCTCCAATACAATCCAAAAATAGTAGAGAGAAAAAGTCTACAAGTCTGAATAAAAAGAAAAAGGGTTCTAGGTCAATATCACCATACAAATCAAAACATTCATTGGTAAAAGAACAAAAGAATGAAGAACCCTGGGAGAAAAGAATATCTATAGAAAGAGATAGTGACAATATTGAAGAAAGAATTCCTGAGGTCTCTAAGAAAACAAAAGGTAAGAAAAAGAAGAAAAACATGGATAAAGACGAATCTGTTGAGAGAAGTTTTGAGCGATCCAAAAAATTGCTTGAAAGTTCAAATGACTTTGATGATAAAGATGAAAATGATGATATGAACGACCCAATAAGCTCAATGAAATCTATGAAAAGATCTAAGAGACACAGAGAAATCTCCGACTCTGATGAACTCGATGCTAAAATGTCAAAGAAATCAAAAGACTCTGACAGTAAAAGGCTTAAAAAGAAAGCTAAAATATCAATGTCAAGGTCGCCTAGTCCAGTACAAAGGTCACAAGGTCGTCATGGTTCAAGGTCACCTAGTCCAGTAAGAAGGTCAAGAGGTCAACATGGTTCAAGGTCACCTAGTCCAGTAAGAAGGTCAAGAGGTAGTCATGGTTCAAGGTCCATCGAAAGGTCATTTGGTAGAAATCATGACATGGCTAAGTTTGAGAGTGAACCTGAAAGTGGAGAGATAACAGACTCTGAGGAAGAAGGGTCAGTTCAAGGGAAACAATCCATGAAGAGTTTAATAAATGTAAGTATAATTATATCTTTGCTGTCTTTATGTACCTGCATGAAAATTTTTAGGACCTGTCTTGAAGTTCAGGCCCCAGTTTCATGAAAAAAACTTAATCTTATGTTTTGATCATTACTTTTACTTATGTAATCAATGTTACAACAAATGTAGTATCATTAGAAAACCCAACCAGTAATTGGAAAGCTGTATTATGTAAAATAAAGTGACTAACTTTTTTGGATAAGTTTAATTCAATTGGTTCCCTTTGCCTCATTAAAACTGCAGAAATAAAAAAAATCATGAATTTCTGTATTGGAGAATTAGAACTTTCTACCAGAATACCTTGTACTTATATATGTATTCATTGTTACATATTCACATTATTTAAATTGAGCTACTTGTAGTTAACCATTAACCGAGTCCACTAAAAATGCTTACAGTGAATCTTATAATGTCAGTGGGCATTTCCTAATTTAACAAAAAAATGAGGCAAAAGGGTACAGATTTTTTGTCAGAAATCTATTTTTTCTCTAATGGATTTATTATTAATTGTCATGCTTTTGTTTGGCCACAGCAAATGCACATTGGGTTCAGTAAAAATTGTCATTTTTCTATAAAATGTCAACTACTGGGCCATCCTTAAAAAAGTGTTAGTTTGCTGTTTTTTCAACTAAAACATGGAATTGCTTTGACTCCTTTTTATGGCTATTTCAAGAAAATTGCTCTCACAATGTAATAACCAATTTGGTTTTTGTAGTGGACTGTGTAATATATCCTAATTAGATAAAAGTTAGTTAATGATATAAAAACTTTTACTTTGTTGTACAGAAACCAGCCAGCAATGATGGAAGTGTTGACAATGAACCAATGTTGAGTCCATCAAAGAAGACCAGAAAATCTAAGAGTAAATCAAGAAATGATGACAGTAGGAAGGAACCAGGGTCCGAGAGAGGCAGTAAAAGGTTGGTATTGAAGTAGGGATTTTCAGGTTATTTTGGGGCCAAAATTGTACTCCATTTACCGTCCCCCAAAAAGTATGTGAAGTAGAATTTCCCTGTCCTTAAAGTTTGGTGTTATTAATTTATTTCAATTTTGCCAATTTCTTAAGTATTATCAAGACATATCAGATAAATATATTGCATCAACATCAATAGTTAAAATCATAATTTAAGAAGACAGTGGTATTGAGAACAAAGAAAAAATGTTTCCCCCCCCAAAATTTTTTTTCACGATTTTCATCTCAAAATGGACCCTGTCACGTTTCACATAAAAGTGAAAATAAATGCTGGTATTTTATCATTGAAAGTTTATTTTAGTCTCATAAACAATAGAAATTAATTTCCTGATTTGATGTGTGTTATTCACAGGCTGTGATTGGATGGCTTTCCATGAATTACACCACAGTCTATAAATAGACGATGTAAACAAGAGTCACAGAGCAGAATTATTATGATTATTATTTACCACATTTATGTAGCACTTTTTATCATATATGTGTACGCTCAAAAGTGCTTTACATAAAACAAACTTATACATTAAAACATGTAAAATACTGATAAAATGACAGCAACAATGTCAAATTTTTTAGTTAGTATATAGTCACATATTGACAAAGTTTTATTTTTTACTGATCTTTAGTTGAAACAGCATAATTTTAGTTGTAAATTATTGCATCATGAATATTATAAAAGCAAAGGTCAGTTGAAAGTTCCCCATATTACAAAGTATCCAGATCAAAAATAAGCGTTTACACAAGCATATAATATTATATAAAATTATTATAATTTTTAGATTGTGTTTTAATCAGATTGTTATTGATATTACAGGAAAGCAGCTGAGATAAAAGCTAGAACACCATCACCAGAGCCTCCAGTTGTTGCTAAGAAACCTAAACCAGCAGATACTGGAATTGAAGCATTGACCGGACGTACAGGGGGAGCTTATATACCACCAGCTCGTCTTAGAGCCATGCAAGCTAAAATAACAGATAAGTCAAGGTGAGTCGTCTTTAAATTCTTGTACATAGATGACTATATCCTTAGCTTGAAGTTATGGGTTTTTGTAGCTGAATTAAGCTTGTTTGCAGTCTACGAAATTAGTGGTTGCCGGGACAACCAATTTAACTTTGTGCAACCAAAAATTTCTTTAGGGCGACCAAATTACTATATACAAGATATAGTGCTAGCTGGTTAAATGACTTGTTTGGGCAACCACTTTCATATTCTAATTTCGTAGACTGTGTTTGTACCAAAAGCATCTGTGCCGAACAAAATTATTTTACTCAATATTGCTGTAGAGTATAATCACAGATTGAATCATATTGTACTATGTACACACACTTGGTGTTTCAACTTTGTTCTGCTAGGGTACAACTGGTTCAATTAGTTTTTCAGGTGAAAAACTCATCAGCTTGAATTCCAAATCAGGTCAATACTAAAGACTAAATCCTGAATTCAAATACTTTTGTTTTCCCTGGATTGCAAACAAATTTCACCATTACAATAAAAATTTGTGCTCAAAGGGCAATTGGCTGCCAGAGCAGTTTATTATTAGATGATTTTTAATTTTGCTTTTTGACATCAGTACACTTTTCTTTAGAGTATTAAATTTATAACCAAAATATCTTGTACTTAAAACTAGTTTATTGAAATTTATTGACTATAGTTTTGGAGACCGATAGATCACATTTGCTGCTACTCAAAAATGAAATGTACTGATAAGAATTTCATTTCCATTGCATGAATAAAGAATAAAATAAACAAACTTGAACTTAAAAATTTGTGAGAGATTCTATTAATTGTATTGTAATAGAACTTTTGGAGGGCTATGTACATAATAATGTCTTTTATTTTCAAAATCAATTATTAAAATGTAGATGGAACTTACCAGTACTGTTTGAACATGTATAAATAAGTGCATATATTTCAATTTCATAGCTGTGAAGATGTATGGGTTTTATAAATTTTGACACAGTTTCAACCATGTATTACTCTTGTGTTTTCATTAATTTTAGTGTTGAGTTCCAGAGAATATCATGGGAAGCTTTAAAGAAAAGTATAAATGGTTTGGTGAATAAAGTGAACGTTGCTAATATAGAAAATATTGTACGTGAAATATTCCATGAGAATATAGTCAGGGGAAGGTAAGGGTTTTTATTGTAGTATTTTTTGTAGAATGTCTTCAGTTTTATCCAGTATAATGCAAGTGCTGCAGTCATTATCCTAGCTTGTTGTCAGCTCAATTTGTTAATTTTTTTGTTGGGTTTTAACACTATAGTTACACATTGTATAGTTCATATTACTGTGGTCAGTCAACCTATTTGCCATTTCTTAAAAGGCTAAATCTAGTGGTTAAGCTGGTAACTAGTTACTTGGTGGATACTTCTGTTTGTGGCTAACAACTTCCCACAAGATTTAGAATCAGTGGTCAAAAGAAGTATGACCTTACAAAGCTACATGAAAGTATGCCTCATCCTGGAATCGAACCTATGACCCCCTAGATCAGTAGACTGAGATAACCTAGTTGCTATACGTTTCAATAGGTTTGAACTTAAAATTTGCTTGTTTCAATAAATCTTAAATCTTTTTCAACTATAAAGACTTTATTTATAGAGGCACTTCAGTTCCGCAAAGCCCAATTTTCCCTGTGAGCCAATAATTAATTATCATTATTGTATTACCAATCAATATAAAAGCAAGTCAATGTATTTTATTTTATTATATTTCAGGGGTTTAATGGCTCGATCTATTATTCAAGCTCAGGCTGCGTCACCAACATTTACTCATGTATATGCTGCCCTTGTTGCTATAGTCAATACAAAGGTATCAAATTTACTTGTTTAATTTATCTCTCAGTCTTTAAATTTAGCCAGTGGACCATAGACCAAGTCCTCTGAAATTGTTGTCTGTTAGTGACTTTTAGAAAGTGAGTGATTTAATGGTTCACCAACATCTTACAACCACAATTATCCTACTTTAACTAAAAAATGATGTTCTGATGTTAAATTGTAAATTTAATTTAGAATGAATTACTCTAAATTGTTAAAATGGACAAAATATTTTAACATACCTCTAAGATTTTTTGGTCCAGTAAACTTTATTCAGTCTAGTAACACAATCCATTTTGCTGTACTGATTGTTCACTGCAGATGAAAGGTATTGTGAAGACTGTTTCCTTCATTATTTTTAATGCATTGTGTCTTTTGCAATGTTTAATCATCCATCAAAGATAGACCTTACTTTGTGAGCTCAGTTCATAGACAGCTTGGTAGGCACAAGGGGTAACCTCTATAATGTGTGCTATCTAAGTCAACTTTTTACCATTAACATTAAAGCTTGATCAATTGGTAAGTTTTTACTTATTTATTTTAGCTCAATTGCGAAAGAAGTTAGATGAATCACTGTTGAATCCTCATTCTTTTTAAATTTAATGATATTTTTGCTATTGGAGATTCTCTATTCTGTATTATGTTTTACATAAATAATTCAGTATATTTTGCCACTTTTTATCAGTTTCCACAAAATGGAGAGTTGATACTGCGACGTTTGATATTACAATTTCGACGTGGATATAAGAGAAATGACAAAAGTATTTGTTTATCAGCTACAAGATTTGTGGCTCATTTAGTTAATCATCAAGTGGTATGTACTCTTGTTTTATTTATTGATTTTTGCTAGGTTTAAAGCTGTGTCAACATAGTTAAGGTAATTTTACGGTGGCTAGCAAACCTACAGAAATCTAGCTTTCCTGGACTCTTGTCTATAACCTGTACTCCTCATCTCATCTCCCTCTAACCCAGCTAGCTAGCTTAGTTAGATAAACTTTAAATTATTATCTATAGATGTAAAAGTTTACAGTCAAATAGTCTAACAACCAAAGTTTGACAAATTAACCAAATAATTGTACTATAATTTAAGTTTGACAATTTTTGTCAATTGACAATTAATTCATGTTCGGATGTAATTGCATATTGTATATAGTGGCAGTGTTTCATGGGGGGGGGTCAATATGTGACTGTACCAAAGGGAATGCCAAAACTAAAACCACCAATATGAAACAGACTCAAAGATTAAGACGTATTCTGATTATTGATTCACCTGGGCCCGTGTAACCTGGCTGGTTAGCTAAGTTGATACACAGTACCCACTAAAAGTTTGGAAACATGTCACTTAGTAGGCATACTGAATAGCTTTTATTAAAAATTTGATAACTGTTTATTTTTAAATGCCTTTAATTTTTTTTTTTTTTTTTGTGATTTTTTTAATTAAAACTGAGACTACAAAAATAAAATAAAAACTATGTCATGAAAATATGAAATGTGTTTTAATTTTGTCACAAACCATACTTAAATATATCAAAAATATTGATTCTACTAAAAATAATCATCAAAATTTGAGAATTGCAGTAAATTTCTTTTGTCACCAAACTTTTGGTGGGAACTATACTTTACTATAGATATAAATGTTTTATTAAATAGTGTCTGATATATTATTTATAATTCTCATAGGCTCATGAAGTTCTAGCATTGGAGATTCTTACGTTACTACTGGAAACGCCAACAGACGATTCCGTAGAGGTTGCCGTCGGATTCCTGAAAGAATGCGGCCAGAAACTAACAGAGGTGTCGCCAAGAGGAATTAATGGTATAGTGTTCATCCTGGGATATATTGATATAGTCTGTGGTAACTCTCTGCTAGGTTATATCTATCAATCTAGCAATGTAGAGTTACTGTTGACTTTATATTGACTTTATATAATGTTCCTGGTTTTTTCCTTGAAATCAAAGGAATCTTGAGGTGATGTTCTGTGAGGAAATTTGGAGAATCCAGGTTGGATTCATCATTTAATAGATGATTCATCCATTTATGATGCCTGGTTAGGTAATGTTCAGCTTGGGGTCAATTTTAGTGAAGTTTTAAGGGGGGGTATTTGCTGTGTAGGTCAGTATCGGCTCGGTCTCTATATATCTACAAGCTTATAGTTCTAGCTGTGTAATGGTGAAAAGGTGTGACCAAGTTTTAGCTGTGTTTATTTTTGTAAGGCATGATGCCAATCTATATGAGAAGAAGCATTGTGTCTTACTGCAGTATTGTGGAGAGGAAAACATCTTGAAATACACAGAGATACAGCTCAGCTTGGTATGAAAGGGAACTCTACAACAGCAACATGTGATGAAGTGTGCTAGGCTTTTCTGATAGATGAGAAAAGCTTAGTCATCTTATGGTACCCATGACAAAATGGCTGAACAGGAAGTTCTACAATTGATACCCTGGTACCAGGCTTTCTCTAAACTTCAGCTTTTTGTCAACTCATGGTACCCATGACAAAATGGCTGAACAGGAAGTTCTACAAATGATACCCTGGTACCAGGCTTTCTCTAAACTTCAGCTTTTTGTCAACTCATGGTACCCATGACAAAATGGCTGAACAGGAAGTTCTACAATTGATACCCCGGTACCAGGCTTTCTCAAAACTTCAGCTTTTTGTCAACTCATGGTACCCATGACAAAATGGCTGAACAGGAAGTTCTACAATTGATACCCCGGTACCAGGCTTTCTCAAAACTTCAGCTTTTTGTCAACTCATGGTACCCATGACAAAATGGCTGAACAGGAAGTTCTACAATTGATACCCCGGTACCAGGCTTTCTCAAAACTTCTGAATTTTGTCACCGCTTGGTACCATACTTTGGATTATCATCATAATCATCTTGAAATTACTTCAAGATTATTTCTGGATAAGTACATGTATCTGTATGGTGCATTTTTGATGAAGAACAAAAGTAAGTATTGTCTAATAAGGGGTTTTGAATACAAGTCAACTGTATAAAAGTTTTATATATTTAATGTTGTATTTTGTTTGCCAATTTTGATGTGAAATGATTACCAATATGTTGTCGTCTGCTTTTGTCATGATAATGAAATGACAAAAAAAGAATTTATTGCTAGGATTGAAGGCATATATGATGTATGAAAATGTTCATTTCGCGGATTTGATTCAAAACTCAAATTCCTGCTGTTATTGTTTAGTTTTATTCAACTGTCAGTGGCACATACATGAACCCTGCAGTATTTCTGTACTCGCTATCAATAATCAAGCAGGTTTTAAAAATGTTATGCATCACTGACAGTTGAATAAAATTTAACAGTGCATGTACTTAATTTCATACCAACTTACATGTCTTTCATCTTAACTTGTACTGAACTATTAATTTTATAGCTGTTACTAAATGACTCGGATAAAAAAAACTTGTTTAAACAGTTATTTCTTTATGAACTTTTAACAGTCCTTTTAGTTGTACCATACCACTATGGTACAACTAAAAGGACTGTTAAAAGTGTATTTACCAAGTCTATACCAACTGTACTATGTTTTGAAAAAAATTAAGTGTATAAGTCTATATCTGATGATATTTACATGCAATTTGACAAAAAGATGTTCATATATATTGAAAAGAATCATTTCACTAAGTAAAGATCAAGACATAACATACTCACTATTTACTCAAACAAGCATTTCAGATGTGGAGTATAATTTTGTCTCTGTTTTCCATGAATAGATTTCCTTTATGCTGTGAAATTATAAGCAGTCTGGATAAAGTAAACTAGGGTAATCATTTATCGCCAGGGTTGGACAGTTTTTGCCGCTGGGGGAAAAAACATGGTCAAAAACAAGTGAGGAAAAAATAGGGTGGCAAAAATTGGAAAAAACTGGCAAAAACTAAATTTCTCAAGTTTAAAAGGAAATATTCATAAATTAATATACAAGCACAACATTGAGCTAAACAAAACCATGTGGAGTTTTTTCCATTTTTGACCAGTTTTTTGCCACTGGAAAGGAAAAAACTCATTTTTGCCAGCAAAAACCCAACCCTGGCCCAGGAGTAATGTAACTAAAGTTATACACTCAACATCATTTGGTCATTATCACAATGTCTAGAAAAACAATGGTATACCATGATGAGATATATTTTATATATTGTGTTATATTTATATTGTATATTTTATATTACAGCAATATTTGAGAGATTACGGAACATTCTACACGAGGGACAGATTGATATACGTGTACAATATATGGTGGAAGTCATGTTTGCTGTAAGAAAAGATAAGTTCAAGGTATGGTAGCAGTTTGATAGATATTTTCCTGTTTATGAAGGTACATGACTACATGAGTGGAAGTTTTTTTGCATATAGTGCATGAAACACTAGTGGATTTTTTTTCATGCCATTTTTTAACCAAAATTGGACTCTATTCCCCTGTTTAAAAAGCATGTATTTTTCCCCTTCCATGAAGAAAAATTTCCATGTCCTTTTTCATTTTTACCAATTGCCAATTTCTTATGTATCATTGAGAAATCTTGGTCGAATATATGACTTCAATAGATGAAATTTTATAGGCAGAAATGTTTTAAGAGAGAGAAAGGTTCCCCTGAAAATGTTACTTCATTGAGAAGTCTATTTGACAACTTTTTTCAAAACTATAAATAGGCATATTATATCCAATTTATTCAAATATATATATGTGTGCTGGTGTTAATATTATTCTTACATTCTTGCAGGATTTTCCAGCAATCGTAGAAGAATTAGACTTAGTTGAAGAAGAAGATCAATTCACTCATCTTTTAACATTGGAAGATGTTGTTAATGGAGAGGAAATTCTAAGTATGTGTTTATACAGAGCAGTGGATTAATCTCTGTGTTTTATATACCCCCTTTTGTTTTGTGATTAGTACTCTATTGTATTGGAATTGTGTATAGATGGGTGGGATTACAATTGCAAGTCGTGTGTGTGGGGGGGTCTGATGTATATTGTGCATACCAGTAGTTAATATACAGAACTGAAATTTATGGGGGGGGGGTCTGCAAAAAAAGGTTTGTAATCAATGCAGCTGTGCAGAAAGAAGTTATTTTACATAATTGCTGAAAAGTATGCAACACGATTAAATACTCTCATTCTGTATGTTTATTGTAACTTAGTTCCACACCAGTACATTTGTTGCAAACAAACCTCATTTAGGTGGAAACAAGCATAAGTTTAAGTTCTGAATCAAATCTATTATTTTGGGTGGATGGGTGATTTAATTGTTGGTATGAGATTTTTTAACGATAAATTTGAAACAATATTTTAAAGGGAGTTTTCAAATTTTCATTATATTCTAATTATTATATTCTCCGATTAATTCTAGTTTTTTTAATTTTCCACTTAAGTTCCCTTCTCCTATATCCATATAAATTACCAAACTTGACAAGTCATGTTTTTATCGTGATTTCTATCAAACTTCAAGTGTTTTTTCGTGGTAAATTTTGTTTCGTGAATTTTTGTATGGAATAAATACTTGATATTGTCCTTGTGCAACTTGTGTAAATTTATACAAGTGCTTGTGTTACCAAGTTTTTCTAAGATGTGTCCTGGAATTGTATTCTAAGAAGATGAGAGGATGTATACAAGATTGAATCACTAAGAAGATTTCTAGAAGTGTATTCTACAAGTGATTATGTCCTGAAATGTTTAAAGATTGTGTTCTAAGGAGATTACCTGGAAAAGTATTCTTAGTGTTAAAAGATTCTGTTTGTTAGATTACAAGGAAAGTATTCTTAGTGTTAAAAGATTCTGTTTGTTAGATTACAAGGAAAGTATTCTTAGTGTTAAAAGATTCTGTTTGTTAGATTACAAGGAAAGTATTCTCAGTGTTAAAAGATTGTGCTCGTTAGAAGATGTCTGTGGAAAAACAAGGAAAGTATTCTCAGTGTTAAAAGATTGTGCTCGTTAGAAGATGTCTGTGGAAAAACAAGGAAAGTATTCTCAGTGTTAAAAGATTGTGCTCGTTAGAAGATGTCTGTGGAAAAACAAGGAAAGTATTCTCAGTGTTAAAAGATTGTGCTCGTTAGAAGATGTCTGGAAAAATATTCTCTGTGTTTAAAGAATGTGTTTTTAAGGAGATTTCCAGAAAAATATTCTTAATGTTTAAAGACCAAGTTTCTTAGAAGATTTTCGAAAAAGTAATTTTAGTGTTTCAAGATAGTGTTCTAAGAAGATTACTGGAATAGTATTCTCAGTGTTGAAAGATTGTTTTTTATAAGATTTCCGGAAATGTATTCTTAATGATTAAAGATTGTGTTTCTAAGAAGATTTCCGGAAATGTATTCTTAATGATTAAAGAATGTGTTTCTTAGAAGATAACCAGAAATGTATTCTAAGTGTTAAAAGATTGTGCCTGTAAGAAGATAATGGAAAAGTATTTTAAGTGTTAAAAGATTGAGTTTGTAAGATTACCAGAAAAGTATTCTTCGAGTGATTATGTTATCAAGTGTATAAAGAAGATTCTTTAAAAAATATTCTCGGATTTATTGTATTTATGACTGTTGAATGATGATTACTATAGCAGTACTCTATAAGTATGTATCAATTGGTCAATGCAAGAAAACTAGTCTATCTACATGTAAATATAGATCTGGATGTTGACTAGATTTGTACTGACCTATTATTATGTTGTTATGTGTTTTTATAGAAGATTTCCAGAAAACGTATTCTGTGAAGATACAAGGATATGTGCAAGCTCTTCTGTACACTTAGTAACATAGTATGTTAACAAAAATTTTATGTTAGTGTAACAACACAATATGGAAGGATTTACCACTTTAATTGGTTGATCGTAAGATGCTTGATGATACAGGACCCTGGTGTTAATCTCAATGGAGATTTTACAGATAATGATAGATCTCGGCTATATGGATTTATCTACAACCATGTTTTTATATAAAATATAGTTTTGGGGTTACACCATCTACTGGTGTCAACTGGACATCTTTTGTCTAAGTCAGTAAAACAACACCATCTTATTCAGTTTGTTTGTACTGCAGGGAAAACCCAAAATATTTATATTCTGGATATAATCTATTAGCTGGATGCATTCTTTTATGAAGATTGTTTGGAACTAAGTTAATGTGTGTTTTTGTGAATAAATTTATTCCTAGAGGAAGAGTGAAAGTTTTCACTAAAAATACTAATAGATTATTCTATGTAATTTAGGCCACAACAAATTGATCTAATGTTCTATGGATTCACTCTCACCTTAATTTTGACGGTTTTTACAAAAAAATTATTTTTATTTCCTCGCTCGCTCATAAAAATTTGGTCAAACCTCTATATAAAGCAACTGAATTAGGATTTTTTAAAAAAAAATTTCTCCGCTCGCTCGCCCCATTTTTTTCTAGAAAAATCTGTAGAACATATCATCAACTTGTTGTGGCCTTATATGAAATAAGTGTATTTTAGTATTTTGAATTTTTTTTTTCACAAATGTTCAACATCCACTCCTGCTAGTGTGAATGGTTACCAAGTTTATTCTACTGTTGATTAGTGTGTGGAGTTAAATTGTATAAGATCTTGTTTAGATTAATGGAGTTGTTACGAGTTTCTGTGCAAGGAGATTCAAGTGAAAGTCACATCAATGTACCTGGCAATTATTTTGAATGGTAGTGATTCAGATGTTGTGTTTTAGGGTGGATTTAAAAATTCAGTGAAATGTGATTCAATTTCAAGAGTGATTTGTAACAATAATGGGCTTAGATTTAGATGAAAAACAAGGCGCACTGATCATAAGAGATTAAGACTATTTCAAGTATTTGTGTTTGTTCCAGACAAACAAGTTTTCTGTGCTGTTCTCTCATAGTTATGTCAAAAAAAGGAATTATTGTGTTAAGTAGTATTATAATGTATTAAATGAGGAATCAACAATAATGGATATATTGTCATTAAAAATGAGCAGTGAAACTATGTGTTCTGTGGAAATTATATTGTTACATAAAATTTTGAACACCTTTAAGAATTTATTGCTTACTCTGGGATAACTAATATAAATTATAATGCTGTCCAAAATTACCTTTATATACTCCAAAAACTGTTTCTTCACGTATATACAATTATATATTCTATCAGATTTATTAATCCATTAGGATAGTAATAAAAGTTGGTAACACTTGAAAAGACAAAAATGAAACTTAATACAATTGTATTTGTTGTACATGTACATGTATCTGAAGTTATGTTTTTAATTTAAAGTATTGGTTCAAACATAAAAAAAATCATACATTTACAAAAGTGTAAAGGTAATTATGGATATATTGTATTTATTTACATGATAGAAAAAATATTTTGTTGACTGTGCAAAACGAGTCCAATTATTGTGCATAAAGTTTGACCCCGATCGGACCTTTCACATTTGCATCTAATCATATCTACACATACTCCGAAGAAAATCAATACCACACCATCTACACTTCGGCACACAACATATTCAAAATAAACAATCGATTTACATCATATAATCCTCTCAGCCACTGTGTAGACACTCATTGTACGCTTTTAATATATTTTAAAAATTAATCCCTGTGTAATAATTATGTTCTAGCTTTGATGATATTCTCTGATAGGTATCGAGCATTAATACTACATTTGTATTCAATGTAATGAATATTCTTGCATAAAGGTCAGATCGGGGTCAAACTTTACACACAATACTTGTACATATAGAAGGATGTAGTCTAGTTGTGGACTTAAGAACCCATCCATTTGAAATTACGGTTATTAACGGTTATTGTATGTTGAAATATATAACAAATTTTTATTGATAAATTTTATTCAACTGTCAGTGGCACATACATTAACCCTGCTAATTTACATTTATATGGATAAATATTTTATTGATTATAAGCACAAAAGTACTGTAGAAGGGTAAATAGATGCACTACTGATAGTTGAATAAAATTTTACTGTATATAAAGGATGAAGACACTAGCATGAAGACAGGGAAAAGTGAAATTTGACATGTGCTAGTGAAAATGATTTGTTTAGTGCAGTCGGCAACCACTTCACTTTCTTCCGTTACACTCCATATGTACTGTGAACAATTTGATTGGCAATATCTTGTATTCATGAATATGCATGAGGCAGGGGAGACCAATCTTCTTCTAATGAAATTGCATGTTACAATTAAAGTCTCTTTAATAACAATGACATCATGCTGGGATTTTCTTACTTAAAATAGAAACCAATGCCCTTGTTATTTTCTTAAAATGCTTGAGCCTTGGTTTTGTGTTAAATGCTTGTTTACATAGACTTTTTCCTTCACCAGTCTAGATGCACAAAAAAACGTCAGTTTTTTTCTAATAATCTATTTAAAACGTCAACTTGAAACTTGGCAATGTTAATAAATCACCCACTTTAGAAAAAAATCACTCATGGAGGCTGCCATTTTGAATGTCAAACCAAACCTTAGATTTAAAACGTAATTTCATTGGCTAGTTTTCTGCAGTGGTTTTCTTACAGAACCAATGAAACTGCCTCATTAATTATTCATGATTATGAGATATTCCTAACCAAATGGCCCACAGACCACAGTACATAACATAGCATAGCAGGATAGCAGAGTAATGTTTGGTGGGATAACCAACGATGAGTTTAGTTGACTAGTTGAAAATTTTGTCCCTTACTATATAATATAATAAATCATGCTAATATTTGAGACAATTTAAGGCAAAGACTGTACATAGCTTGAAGTTGCCTCCATGGCTAGTTCAGTCAATAGCACACAGAACTACTAATTGAGGGGGTCAGGGCTTGGTTCCCTGGTGGAGCATACTTTAGTAGAGTTTAGTTATAAATTATTTCTATTGCCATTCTCCTTCTTACCACTGATTCTTAATCATGTCGGGCAGTTTTCAGTCACTGACAGAAGTATGCACATGGTTACTGGATAAGGCCACAACAAATTGATTATATGTTCTATGGATTCGTTTGCACCTTAATTTTGACCGTTTTACAAAAAAAATATTTTTATTTCCTCGCTCGCTCATAAAAATTTGGTCAAACCGTTATATAAAGCAAGTGAATAAAGACATTTTATTTATTTTTTCTTGCTCGCTCGCCCCATTTTTTTCCAGAAAAATCCGTAGAACATATGATCAACTTGTTGTGGCCTAACAGCTAAGTCCAGAGATTTAGACTTATCAGGAACTATGAGTAGGTTGACTGAACGCTGTGATATGACCTGTACAATGTGTTGCCATGGTGTTGAACTAAACCAAAAAAAGGTTTAAGTTTGTTTACTTCCACAGCTAGTCATTTTGGATATCAGTAAAGTTAAGATAAGCTCTTAAAAGCTTAAGGGAATCAGACTTGTAGTCCCCACTTTAGACTGAGACTGTGTTAATTTCTTTGAGAAATATTTTATGGTTATATGTAGGGATATGTACCAGTATCGGTATCATTTTGTCCCTAGGGGTATCCATCCCTAGTTATATGTATGTTTGTAATTTTTGAATAAAGATTTTTGTAGTTAATTGATTTGTTTACTAGATACTTGTATTTGTGTTTCTCATGTATCAAATATTGAAGATAAGGCTTTGCCTTACTATGCTGCCTTTAGTTATAAATAAAGTCTTAATCATTATTTCTTTATGAGTTATATCATGACACAGGGCTTGACATTAATTTTGAAGTGTGTTGCCAGGTCTTGCATCCAGCTATATATTTCACTTGCTGAAACCAAATATTTACTAGCAGTATCAAGGTGCCCGGAATTAATGAAGGATAATTTTTTTAAATGATGCAGTGTGCATTAAATGGAGGCAATCTAGCTCATAAAGGGTGTAATAGTACTAGTGTATTGATGGGTATTAGCATTACTACATGTAAATAATGAGGGATATAGACCGACTATAGAATGGTTTTGTCCTGACCCATCAAAAGCTAACTGCAAATCTTAGCTAGATAAAGTGAATAGACCTAATCTGGAATACAAATTTATGGGGTTTTCCGTCGGTGCACAGGCAGTGCTAAGTTTGTTACACATTAATGCGTGACATTATTGCTAAATAGCACAAGCTATGGATTAAATCCTAATGTTGTTTGTACATGTGTTTTGATTGTAAAGTTGAAAGTCTATTTGTACCGGAGGGGAAAACCCAAATATTTGAATTCCAGATATTGTCTATTGTATTGCTAAGAGTTGTCTTCCAGTTAGGTAAACTAAAGGGGAGTAACTGTGTAGGAAGTTGGTCATCTAACTGGTTAAATATTAATAAATATTTTATTTGAACTATTCTTATTATTTCAGATGTATTCAAGGCTGATCCAAACTTTGAAGAAAATGAAGAAAAATATAAGATACTCAGAAATGGTATGTACTACTTTACAACTGCAAGATTTTGTAAATACCTGATAAAATCTCATGAACAATTGTCATGTGTCAGCAAGTTCAAATTCTTTTCATATCAAATGTTTTGGTAAACACTTATAAAAGGGAGACAACTTTGTATGTCTGCAGTAACACTGAGTGCATTCATAAACTAGGTCTGTAGTGTACAAGTCTATTGATGGAGGGGTCATTGGTTTGATTCCCAGATAGGGCATACTTTTGTGGAGTCCGATCATAAAACAATTTCTATGGCCATCCTTCCTTCTCCTATTTATTAATAAAGGACAGTTGTCAGTCA
Source organism: Mactra quadrangularis (assembly GCA_025267735.1). Lineage (NCBI taxonomy): Eukaryota > Metazoa > Mollusca > Bivalvia > Venerida > Mactridae > Mactra > Mactra quadrangularis. The sequence goes on along the minus strand of CM046297.1, from coordinate 22,391,509 downwards.
CTGATGTAGGTATGTGCCTAGTTACTGGTTAAAAGCTGAATCAAAAGACTGAGCCTTTCCAGGAAAGATGAGTAGGTTGACTGACCATATTATATTAACTGACTGTTATATTACCTTGCAATGTATTGCTACTTGTTAAGCCTAGCTTAATGATTTACATAATTTCAAGTGGCCAAAGACAGCTGTTTGCTGAACATGTCTGAAATAAAAAAATAGAGAAAATTCAAATAAATCAAACTATTAAATGAGCTGTTATAATATGTGCTATTAAATAAGTGATTTGATGTTGGTCATGTAAATTTTGAAGGCAG